>CM031857.1:92350669-92730562 GCA_018697195.1 Certhia americana | reverse complement strand
ATATATATATATATATATATATATATATATATATATATATATATATATTCCTAACACTCCTCCACATAGTTAATTTTCTGTAACTATTTTTAAAGTCATGAGCACTAATTCTGTAACTTCAACATTCAGAAAATTATATAACTTTGTCTTGCTATACAAGTTTGACTCCAAATCCAAACATAAATGTTTGAAATTTTACACTAGATTAAAACTAATTATTTGTAAATAATTTCAAACTAAGTGTCTTTTCATAGTTCATAAACAACTTTCACAGTAATCACTGAGACAAATCTTTATCATTCCTGTACAGGACTGTTACAAATGAAAGTGTAACTTTCTGTTTTTGTTGTTGTTATGTTAAAGAGACAGTATTATTATAGTTATATTTCATTAATTTTGGCAGAACTAATTGCTCAGGAATGAAAGCTGTAGTAGAAGATGCAAGTCCACCCTCCTATAAACTTTACCAAATGTATATGATGTAGAAATGAATGATGCTACAACACTACTGAGTGCAATTGACTTTCAGAACTCCACCTACACCTTCCAGTTCCAAATCTCATTATTCCATCTCAAGAAGTCTTTTTTAGGTGCAAGTGAAAATTTTGGTTAGACACATCACCTGATTTTGGTTTGCCTTTTGAAGTAAAGTAGAAACAACTCACTGGAGTTTTGGAAAAAATCACTACCAGAGGAACTAGTAAAAAGATTACATAACAAATTCACTCCGTAACTTCTCAGTAAATTCAAGTATGGGAGAGACCACAGTATTTGAAGCAGTCAGTTTGGTGACGTAAAAGTCTTGCATTAATGAGAAAACTGGTGAGGTTTGCATCCACTTGTCAAAGGCAGACTAAACCAAAAAACATTATTGTTTTTTGTTCTTGAGCAACTATTCTTGAGCAACTATTCAACCACTGCCTTCTACATTAGACTAATGCCTAACCTGGCCCCAAAAGACTATTGTGTGTCTTGTTCAATCAATATTGTGACTTCTGCTGAGAAAAAGCCTAGATTCAAAGCAAACCCAAACCAAACAAATGAGTAACAAAAAAACTCTCACACACAAAAAAACCCCAAAAAAACAACACCAACAAACTAACCCAACCCAAATTAGAAAAAAGTCTTCATAATTCCGATTCCCTACCTTACTTTGACAATGCCACTCAATATAATGAGGTAGACATCATGACTGTCATAAACACTTTTTAAAATAATATACTGCCTCAGAGGACACAATGTAAGAGACAAATCTAAACCACCTTAGATCTTATTTCATTGACATGATTTCCCCACTGTTACTGGAACGATTTATTGATTTGTCTTTGAAGAGAATCAAAGTCCTCTGCCTCAAGTTGCACTTACAGTGGTGTTTTAAGTCTTCTTTAAAGTACCTGTGAAACAGATTTGGAAATTGAAACTCAATAAAACAGTGAGCTTTATACCTTATATTCATCATCACAGCACATATCAAACAATTTAACTAAAGCATCATTTGAAGAAAGCTTGGAAAATTCTCTCAAGTGCTCAACTGTTTCTAAGAAACTTCTGCTGTTTGTGATTATCAGCAAGTTTGCTATTTTGGCATCATACTACAGCCCCAGTGCCTCCATTTCTGACCCCTTCGAACAAAAACAAGCTGCTCAACAATGTCTAATCCGTGCGTCATGTAATCCTGCTTAATACCCTACAAACTCTGGGTAATATTTGGGTAGTTTTTAAATTTAGCAAAGAACATCCTGGCCTAGTTCAAAGATACCCTTGCCTTGGGTAGTGTCCCCTGGAAACATCACCCACTCTAATTTCAAAGAAGAAAAGCAAATGCACACAAATGCGTAAGAGAAATTAGCAAAAGAATAAAATAAGAGACTGTGGTCTAATGTCATAATAAAAACACATAAAATTACAAATCAAATAATTGAAATAGGAATGCATTATGCAAACACCAAACACACCACTCAAACAATTACAGAGCCATTCTGACTTCCTAAGAGCGCTCATGGCCCCATTTAGCAGCGCAAGTGCATCCGACTCCATGCTCCCCGCGAGGGCAGACTGTGTGGCAGAGGACAGCGGCACAGCCAGCGCAGCCACGCAAGCCTTCCTGCCATCAACACCAAGCTATTAATGCACGTCAGCGACCGCTCTGACAGAGAAACAGAAAATCCCTTCTTTGAGACACGCTCTGCTTTTTGAAGCATCATTATCTTACAAGTGGCTCGGACTACAAACACTACCAAAGAGGTCTAAACTAAGTCCCATTATAATTTTTCAGCATACTGTCCTGATTGCCCTACCTAAGATCTCTCAGACCCTCGCTGAAGGACAAATATGTTCCAATTTTGTTTAGGCTGTCAGGCAGACAGTCTCCAATCATTAGCCTCTTGTCAACAGCGATGCTGGGGTAGATTACTACTGTGTAGTGCTTGTAATGGCAGGTGCATGGCCCTGGGGCTGCCATCTGCCAGGAAGGAAGTGTTCTCCTCTAGGATGCTGAAGAGATTGACAAATAATGTAAACAAAACACTGAATCATTCCTAATCTATGCAATAAAGCTATTACATTACTCTTCTGCAGTGTAGAGGTTACCATCAGAGGTGGGGGCTTAGGTTTGTGGCTTGGGTTGCTTTTTCCTAACTATTTTTGTGGTTGATTTACTGAGATAAAAAAACACACTCTGAAATAACTTTTATTTAACTGAGATGGGCAACTCTGGATTTGAAAACAAAAAAAAAAACACCCTAGCATCAACAATGTTTATTTTGGAAAGTATCTCCCCACTGTTCACTTGCAACAAGCCTCTTCCCAGAGTGTATTTGCCCTGCACTGTGAGCAAGAACTTGATTTTTTTTTTACTATTTTTGATACAGCTAAACACAATTTGGGGTCATCATTAAAAAAAAAAAAAAAAAAAAGAATTTTTTGAAGTGGTTTTTTGAAGCAAAAATAGTAACAGAACTCCAAGTATTGGTCTTTTAAATTAATTTCTAATGGGGTTCTCATCATCAGATTGAAAATCTTTCCACAACAGTCCCAGTTTAGTATCCAATTTGTCACCTGAGCTACCAAGCAATAGCATAACTGCATGGAAATAAGCAGGCACTCACCTATTCTTCAGGAAAGTTACTCATTACTTTTTAACTGGCTACACAGAGATTACGAACTACCGCTGTCTTTGAATCAGCCTCAAATGTTACTAAATGTGTTAGCACTTTAACATACCAAGAAATACTTTTAGATGACCCGCTGTAAAGATGTAAGCAATCTTCACATTGATTTTTCTGTGGTTTGCATCAGGCTTGTAATACCCAAGTCTTAAAAGCTTGCATTAACTACAAACACAACCCTGCAACTGAGGGATTCATTCTACCTGTATTAGTGTGGAAACTGCAAAAACAATATAAACCAGTAAGCCTGGCTTTCTCCAAAGCTGACTGAGATACAGGGGAAAACTTATGCTCCTTTATAACTTGCATTTAAAAGACAATGGGAGCAGTCACCTTTGCTGGTTCTGTTTACTACTGCTGGTTCTCCAGAGCCCTGGCACACTGACTAATCCAAGAAGCCCACATGCTAGATAGCTAAAGGCAGTTGACACAAACACAAGTGTAAAAAAAAAAAAACAAAACAAAAACAACAACAAAACAAACAAACAAAAGCTTTCCTTTTAAAACTCAGCTGCAGGAGAGTCAGCGTTTTCAACAACCGGCAACAAGGGGACTATTGAGCTGAACTTGGCTTTTCAAAGCTGCCACCCTTGACCCCCTACATATGTACACACAAAACTTTAAAAATAACTACATGCCAGACAACAGACACAAAGAAAATACACCTGAACTTTGGAGGTCACTACACCATCTTCTAAAAATTCAAGGGATAATACTGAATTCCATGCATACACAGATCACTTCTAAGCAAACATTGTAAGAAGCTACAAAGAAATCCATAGAGTTGTGAAACTCTCATAATTACACATCCTAATTTAACGAATCAGTCAACGTAGACACTTCAAACTGCAATTACACATAGTGGATCAACTTAATGTTAAAACTTTCACAAAATCTTCCATATCATGACTGACACAATGAACACAAAGAAAAAAAAACCATATAAACCAGTATAAAAAGTATACTATATTTCAACAAATTCAGAAGAAAAAAGACACAGATACAACCATTTTTTTAGATGTTTATTACTTTAAAACAAGACATATTAATGGTGCTTTTTGAGAAAAACTTATAGACAGAAAATACCTGGATGTAATCATGCTGCCATTTAACTGCTGAATAGGGAGGGAAGTTAGATAACACACAGTAACCGGCTAGATTTTTCAGTGGATGCTTGCTGTGTTTCAGCTTATAAACCACTTCAGCATTCCAATGTAATTAACACTATTTAAAAATAAGGGTAAATCAAGTGGAAAGAAACCCACATTAGTTTCTCCTCAAAAAAACCCTCAAAAAACCAACAAAAACAAAGCAACCCCTCCATATAAAACATGCCCTAATACTCTTTCTATTCAAACACTCCTTTATTCTTCTTACTTACAAATGAACGTTAGTCTCTGTAGCCATCTTGAAAGAAATCAAGTAATCAGAAGCAATCATCAACCTAAGCACTTCCTCTGCCTTGAGCAATGACTGTACTGGTCCATTTTAGAACAAACCCACCATTCAACTTGGTCTATAACAATTTATCTTAAATGACTCAAAGTAACCAAGACATTCTTTCTATGAGCAGTATAGCTAAACATAATTTAAAGTATAAGGGAAAAAGAAAAGTCTAATAGATGTCATGATATTCTATCTTCTTGTAACAAGCTGACACCCATATTATCAACACAATTAAAAATATTAAAAGCTTTATTTAATCCTAGATAATTTCAGTTTACATCTTGTGTTTCATGAGCAGCACTGCTAGGTTCAGATCTAACGCTTTTGGTTTGATCACCTGCGAAGTGTCATCTGACAGACAGTAAGTGAATTTCAAGATGCTTAAAAGAAAACCTCAATTTTTTAATTCTAAGAGTGAGTTAAAAAATCAAGCTATGTAAGTTATTTAAAGTAGCTCAGTTCTTTCTGCAGTTACTTTGATGTTCTTATAGAACTTGACAGTAAGAGAAACTACTACAATGGATTTATTAAAAAAGGACTTTAAAAGATGTATAGATTTCTAACACAGCATATAGTTCTTTTAATACTTTTAAGAAGTCATTTTAAAATGAGTACTAATTTTGTTAAAGAGACAAACATTCTCATGTCACTCTGAGAACCAAAACTTATTGGCAGCTGGCATATAAAGAGGAGGTAAAAAAAAAATAATTTAGTAATATAATTCATTGTGTAAAGTAATCCCAAAGAAAAAGGAAACAAAGTTTATGTCTTCCACAATCTAAAACACCATTAGAAAGACAGAGGAAGAGATTTACGATAGGCTTTTTTATTGTTTAGGTGCAACCATAAAACCCTCACAAAACTAAAAGCTAATTGACAAGGCAAGTGCAAGGGGAGGATCATTATTACCAAAAATCACCTTATTACTATTTTAAGTAGATGCATTACAGATGATTAGTTCTTCAAACAGATCAAGGCAAAAGAAACTGACACAGGAAGGAAAGAACCCTTAAGGTTTTTTGCATTATTACACATAGTATCTAAACAATTTTAGAAAACCAGATCAACTACTAGAAACATTTACAAGTTAAAACCACAGAGTACTCTGTGAATGGAAAAGAAAACAAAATTAAAGATAACCCACTCTGGTGACTTAGATCAAGGAAAATTCCCTATTATACACTCAGTAAATTTAATGGCAATCTTAAATTAAGAATTCCAGGATTGCACACAAAGGGAAAAATCTTAATCCCAATGAGACAAAAACAAAACTCCTATTTGACTTCAATATTAAGATCCACACAAAAAGTCACATCATTGTTGAGTGTAATCTGTCATAAATATACTGGAGCAAATAATTCACACTTTATGAAAAAAAATGAGTGTAAACATCTCCATAAATAATTAAATCCATACACAGTCCATATGCTTCTAAGAAAAAAAAAAAAAAGTCATAATTTAAGAACAACTAGTTATTAGCAAGTAACAAGTTTTAACCCACCAATAACAGTTTTATTTACATATCAGATGAAGGCAATTGTTTCTCTAACTCCTAAATATTTGCACAATTTTAGAACACAGTAAAACTAAATCAAATGATAATTTCAAGCAATCTTTCAAGTGTTCTGTTTTGACAGCAGCTGTGGATACACTCCTTGCTCTTGAGCTGACAGGATAATATGGACAGAGGTTTCCAAAAGCAAAGCACTCCCTTCAGCACAGGCAAGTTACTGATAGCAGAGAAACACACTACACGTGAAAGCCAGCCACCTTTAAATGATACAATTTCCCTTAAAACATTTATCCACATGAAATACAACTACTGCTACAGACTTTAAGGAAGAACTCCAGCTGATTTTTCACCTGTATTTTGCACAAATCAAGATCCTTAAAAATATCCTCAATATATGGTTTTTTACATGTATTTTGCACAAATCAAAATATTAATTTTCTGCAAAGGTAATTACAAGGAGCTTGCTTCTAAACTTGGTAACTCAGAGTCTACTGTTCTAAATAGTAAACAGAAGTGGATTCTCCATCATTTCAAAACTACTAGAAACTACTCTTAAAGTAAAACTTCTCACTTTTCTAATGTAGTTAAAAACAAAGTTTGAAAAAAGTGCAAACTAAACACACAATGCTGATTATATAAGCTCTCGCTTGTGCAAATCAGTAATTTTTACAAAATTAGGTTCTCAAATCTACTCACATTACTACTGTTGAAATAATCTTGTCTATGTGCAAAATACAGTTTTCTTTAAACAGAATATGTTTCTCAGTAAAACATGAAATTCTCAGTAGTCTCCCAAATCACAATGTTTGAAATTCAAATAACATTAGCAAAATTCTGGGTGACTTTCTTAAGCACTGGCAGAAGACCTTCCATAAACAAACTTTAGTATGAAATCCCAATGAAAACCAAAAGGGAAACTAGGAAATCTGCAAAAGTTTATTATTTGATCAAACTTGCACCAGTGAGGTCCTTTATGATATATTTCTCCTTCCCCATGCAGTGACTTTCCCAGTTTGGCTGCCACAAGTGCAATTAACCTGACACCCCATTTTTGGTACCCAACCCACTGTCGGCTGAGGATGCTGGTGGTGTGAGCTTCTTCCTTACTACCTTGACCTGACTCTGGTTCCATCCATCCATCCCTGCATCCCGTACCTCTGAGTGCACCCTACAGGCTGGCACCCTTCTCAGGGAAGCAAGGTGCTGGAGAAGACAGCCCACCTCCTAAAGATAGGGTCAATCCCAACGAGCCTCCCCGCACCACTCCTCCATGTGATCTGCGTTTAGAAGCTTACGGGAAAGAGGAAAAACAAACACACATGCAGATTAAATATTAAAATAAGGCAAGCCTATAACCGTCCTTGGACAAACACGCGCAGCAGCAGCAGCACTGAGCCCTCTCCGCTGTAAGCCGCATAGCACATTAACACGGTTGGGTTCTCTGCATTATCCTTTTGTTTACAGGATGGGAAGGCCAGCGGTCGTTCCCCTCTCCTTATCTGACCGCCCGCCGCTCCCATTCCCGCGTACCGCCTGCTGCGGCCGCGCTCCCGCGCCGGGTTTTCCCGGTAACCGGTGCCCGCCCCCACCCCCCTTAGGGTCAGCGGTTTGGGGAATGCTGTGGAAATAGCTCTTTCCCAACACCGGGCTTCATTTGCAATCGGGGCTGTAGGTGGCTCGAGACAAGCTCCTCGTTTCTGCGAAAAATCCGTTTGCAAAGCAAGGGGGCGTGACCGTCTGCTGCCGCCCGGGACCGCCATCCCAAGGCCAGGCAAGGAGAGCGGAGGCTGCAGCATCCGCACCGGGCTCGGGAAAGACACAAGGATCCTCACAGCGACCCCAGCAAAACTAAAAGCAAGAGACGAATAAGGCTCGACCCTCAGCCCTTCCAGTCATTCAGAATAAGCCTTCATCTTTTCAAACTCTGATATTGCATTCAACAATCCTTTCGTCTTAATTAGATTCAAAGCTTGCTCTGCAAACGGTGGCTCTCTCATCTTTTCCATCTTCCTGTACTTCCTATCGAAAGAGAAAATATTTTCTTCTTCAAAATCAACTAGCTACTAAGGAAACACGAAATAAAAAAAAACAAACTGAAAGTGCCTCTTACAAGCTTCTGCTGCTCACTCCTAATCGATGCCTCTACCAGCACTGCGAATAGGGAAGCAAAACCTATTCTCCACCAAGTAACTACTTCATGGCTTGTCATTTCACAGAGCTATACCCATAAACACGTATTACAGCTTATGTATAAGGGTTTGACTACCGTGTGTTTCATAAATCCAAGCCAAAAGAATCCTTATATTATTAACTTTTCCTCCTTGGCAGACTTGGCTGTTTCATGACCTCCTCAACCAGTCCCCAGTTGTGTACAAACCCTCACTCACTGAGAAAGGGTGGAGCACTATTTTGGGGAAGAAGGAAGGGTATTTGTTTCTTTCCCTCTTCTCTCAGAACAAGCAGCACCTAATTAAAGGAATAGCTACACACGAAAAATCGAAATTCTCTCTTGCCCTGTTTCACATGTCTTTAGTTTGACACTCAACATTTGCAGTCCATGACCCATCAACTGGAACTTGTTACACACCAACACAGGCTGGGCCCTTAAGTGAAATATGTGATACAGCACACAACAGCTCAAGCATATAGTGACTTCTGGAAAGAATTACCATTTCTTAAATTCACATTCCATGCTCACTATGATTTACTGTTAAACTTTTTGCAAGAGATAAGGCATTTCAAAACCATGATATTAAGTTTATCCTTCTCAATTTGATATTACAGACCTTCTCAGCTAGAGAGCCAAGGATTGTTTCTGTAATCTGATGTTCTCAGTCAAACAATCCTGTTTTTAACTCAATCATTTTACATTTTTAAATAGTATTTAGAAGCTGCATTAACATGAACTATTTAGGTCACATTTTCCAAACACTTTGCAAAATCTTAAGAAAACTCTGAATGCAGCCCAAACATAGAAACTGTGTAAACAGCAGTTTCTCGTGGGGTTCCCAGTAGTATAAACACATAATGGCACAGTACTATTGCAACATGAATAAATATTCCAAAATTAAACCTTTTCCCTCATACAAAGAGCCACCAAGTTCCTCCAAGACTGCTTATTACAAGACACGTAAAAAAGGATAAAAATGATCTTTAAGAAAATGAAGAGCAATAGTGCTCTACACAACAATATGCAAACTGATGGAAAACACAGCACAAACACGCACAGCAGGCACTGTCAGATGTAGCTACTCACCTTTCACAGCACTGGCTTCTTTCAGGTTGTGAGACAGAAAGTCTATGCTGGCGTAGGTGCTCATCTCTACGCCACTGATGCCCCCATTCAGGAGGTGCCTAGCTTTCAACCTGGATTTGTCACAGTTTGCCAGGGACCCATCCACCACATCAATGGCAATGTAGTTGAGGCCATTCTGGAAGCCAGCCGAGGTCTCCCGGCACATGGGACTGCTACCCTGCTCCTCCTCCAGGCCTTCGCTTTTCCTGAGGGACACGTTCTCCACCGAGGCTGAGTTGTGTCGTTTGGGGTTGTGTGCGAAGGAGGGGGACACTGGGGTCACAGTGGTGGTGGAGGAGAAAGTTTCTGAGCTGTGCCTCCTCCGTCCCTGGGGATCTGCCCGGATTACTTTGGCCCCCCGATTTGGGTCTGGGGGAGGGCTGGAGAGAATGAAAGCTTCCACCCCAGAGAGGGTGAGCCTCTTCACACCAGATGTGGGGCTGGTGACCCGGGCACTTTCTGGTTTCTGAACAATGGGTTGAGGTGGGGTAGTGGCCATGCCAAAGGTCATTTCAGTGTAATCACCACCATCCGAGGGGCTGGATGAACAAGCCACCCCCACAGCCGCCTTCAGGTAGCGCCCATTGGGTTGGCTAGTGCTGGACGAAGAACCTGGAGAGAGAGCTTCCAAGGAGCCCACTGAGACCGTGCCCGACTGGGAGGGTGACTGTGACCCGAAGTCAATGTTCATGTAGTCAGAGAGAGGGGAGCGCCTCTGCCCCATGCCTGAGCCCAGGGAGGAGGCTGGGCTGTCAGCAGGCAGCGAGGGGGGAGAATAGACAGCAGCATCCCCGAAGTCAATGTTGATGTATTCTCCAGGGCTCTTGGGCTCAGGCGGCAGAGGGTGCTCGTTCATGCTGGGCAGCATCGTCCGCAAGGTCTCCAAAGAGAGGCGGCTGGGCCGGGCCACCCGCTGGCACCGCTGGCTAAGGAAGCTCTCGGTCCGGCTGTGCCGCAGAGGCGAAGGCACCGTGTGGCTGGAGGGAGCGAAGGTGCCTGCAGGCAACTGGCTCGCTCCACACACCGCCTCCTCCGGGATCATCCTCCCCGGGGAGTTCATGAAGACGTACTGGTCGCTGTCCTTTGTCAAGCCCTGGCTCTTGTAGGAGCGGGGTAAGGAGCTGTATGAATAGCAGCTGGGCTTTGGGGGCTCACTGGACCCATGCCCTGAAGGGGCAAAAAAGAAGTCTGGGGGTGTGAGGGAAGGAGCTTGAGACCCATTCTGGGGGTCCCGAGGTGACATATTGATATAGTCGCCGTTACTCAGCCTGCCATCTGAGCTCTCCATAGACAATTTGGAGCCGCACCACATCCGCATGTACCCGCTATCGTCAGGGGAGCTCTCCCCAGGCGAGCTGGTCTTGTAGCTGCTCCCGTTCCCCGGGGACCCGCTACCCACCCCTGCCCGGGGCTGCAGGATCTGCTTGGGGGCAGACACGCTAGTGGGGCTCATGGGCATGTAATCATCGCTGCCCCGGCTTCCCTGCCCTAAGGCTGCAGCCACACCAGGGGTCATGGGCATATAGCCGTCATCATCTCCCCCTCCTCCCCCCACTGCCGGCGGGCCCAGATTGGTGCTGCTGCTGCCGGAGCTGCGGTGAGAACCGATCTCGATGTCCCCGTAGTCCTCGGGGTAGGGGGTGTAGGTCACTTTGGGGGAAGCCCCGGCTTGGCAGGAGGGGAAGAGGCGGCCGGCGCTGCCGGCGAAGGTGGCGCGCATCAGCGTGTACTCGTCGAGGGAGGCGGAGGAAACCTGCGGAGCGGCGGGTCGCTGCCGGCACGGCGTGGTCAGGGAGTACGTCCGCTTCCGATGGCACCTGTCGCTGGCAGCGTCGGGGCAGGGCCGGTAGCAGAGGCGGCCGCTCGGGGGCCGCTCCATCGCCATGTAGCCGTATAGGTCGGTGCCGCCCCCCGGGTCCCGCACTGGGGGGGTCTCGGCCACAGACTCGGGGGTGTTGCTCCGGTTGCTGGCAGTGGAGGAGGAGGAGAAGGGCCGGAGGTCGCCGCCTGGGCTGGAGCCGTACTCGTCGAAGGACATAAAGCCGGCGTCGCTGGGGGAGCCGGACACGGAGGCGCTGCCGCTGGACGGCCGCTGCGGGTGATGCGGGTGGGCAGGCTCGGAGCCGAGGCCACTGCTGGAGGAGAGGCTGATGGGGCTGGTGGCGGAGGGCGGCGAGTGGGAGGCGGGCATGGACATGGAACGGCTGCTCTGCAGCCCGCCGCCGCCGGCCAGCACCGGGAGCAGCTTCCCCGCCTGCCGCCCTCCGCCGCCGCTGAGCGTGTGCGAGCGGCTCAGGGGGATCCGCACGGGGCCCGGGCTCATGGGGCTGCCGGCAGCAGAGCCCACCCGGCAGCCGTCGCCCTCGCTGGCCGTTCTCACCCGGCATGGTGTGCATTTAGTGCCGGCGCCGGCGGCGAGGCTGTCGGTGCGGGAACGGCGGAGGAGGCCGGTCTGGCTGGGAGGCAGGTTGGCCAGGTGGTGGTGCCGACGACCGGGCACGGTGATGGGGTGGGTGGCGGAGGCGCCGCTGCCGCCGGGCCCGCCGGCCCCCCCGGAGGAAGAGGAGGAGGAGGACTGGCTCTTGCTGCGGGGCCGAAACTCGGACAGCTCCTTCAGCGCCTTCATGGCCTCCAGGATGGTCTCGTGGATGTTCTGGGCCACCACCGAGTCGTCCGCTTGCATCCAGAGCTCGCCAGGGCCGGTGGCGGCCGAGCGCCCCACCTCGATGAAGAAGAAGCTGTCGGAGTGGCCGCAGCGGCGGATGTTCATCAGCTGCAGCGTGACCGAGGGCAGCTCGCAATTGAGGCGCACGAACCCAATGGTGCGGGCCGAGAGGCAGAGCCGGTGGACGCCGGTGAGGTTTTTACTCTGCCCCAAGCCCTTCGGCTTCAGCGTCACCTGCCAGACCTCTCGGTAGGCAGCGGTGGCCGGCGCGATCAGCCCGTAGTTAAGGTCTTCGCCGGCGGCAGCCAGGGAGGCGGCGGCCGCGCCGCAGGAGGCGGAGAAGGGGGAGGCGAGGTGGCGGTAGGGAGACCCCTGGCAGGCCGCCTTGCCCTCGTTGAGCAGGTCGGTGAGAGCCCTGTACCAGCCCTCCTGCTCCTGCTCGTTCTCGGCCGCCACAGCGAAGTACTCGTCCTTGGTGTAGAGGGCGATGAGGTACTTGTGCTTGGCGTCCGCCCGCTTGTTGATGTTGAGGCAGGAGTCCAGGGCGATCACCCGCTTGGGCGCCCCGGACTTGTTCCTCCATTTCTTCTCGCTCTCGTAGTACTCCAGCCGGGCGCCCCCCGCCTCCTCCCCGCCGCCTCCCGGGCCGCGTAGCACGAAGAAGCGCTTGTGGCCGTGCTTCTGCTTGCGCAGGTACCCGCACTTCCTGACGCCCTGGTTGTTGTTGTTGTTGTTGTTCAGGTTGGTGCCGGGCGGGGAGCTCAGGGGGGGCAGCAGCCCCAGCACAGCGGGGCTCGCCATCCCCAGCCCCGCGGCGGGAGCGCCGCCCGGCTCCTCTCGCCGCTGTCGCCGACTCTGAGTGGATCCGGAGCCCAAGCGCCGCGGGGAAAAAAAAAATAATAAAAAAAAGGAAGGATGAAGGGAAGCAGATAAAATAAAGTTATTCCTTCGTAGAAGAGCGCGGTGCCCGGAGCCGCAGCGGGATCCTCCGCTGTCACCTCTAGGCAGCGGGTGCTGCCGGCGGCCGCCCGGCGTCCTCCCCGGCTCGAGTACCGGCAACGCCGCTAAGGCTCCCCGACCGCCGCTGCTGCTGCTGCTGCTTGTGCTGCCGGCGCCGGCGGGAGTTTCGCCGTAAGTAACACATCGCGCACCGAGTGCCCCAACTAAAGAGCAAAACAACACGTGACCGCCGCCTCACCGAGGCGCTCACACACCGAGACGGGGCGGGGCGCCGCCGCCGCCGGCACCGCCCCGCATTGGCCGCCGGGCAGCGCGAAGGACGGCTGCGGCCCTCAATGGGGCGGCGGGGCGGGCTCTCGGCAGCGAGGCGGCGCGACGCCGTTGGACGGCGGGAGCCTCGCCCCCTCACCCCCTTCCCGCCCACAGCCTCCGGCCCCCTTCGGGCGCAGCGCAGCCGGTCGCTGCCCTCCGTGCGCAAAGCGCGGACAGTGCCGGGGGCGCGGGCTCAGTGGGGAGACCCGGCACATCCGGCGAGCCCCGGTGCTGCCCCTCGCCGTCTCTCGGGACCCGGCGGGGCGCCGGCGGAGCTCGCCGAGGCCATATCAGGTGCTGCGGACCCGCCGGGCGGAGCTTCCGGCCGTGCGTGAGCGCCGGGCGCCCCCGCACGCCCCCGCACACACGCGCGTGTGCGTCAGCCCTGCCCGCGCGCCCCTCCGCCCGGTGTGTCACTGCGCCCACGGCGCGCGGCGGGAAACGCCACACAGGGAGGGCCGGGGGCAGGGGCTGCCGCTGTTCGGCCGTGTTAATTAAACAGCGCTGATCTACCCGGGCGCTTCGCTTTAGTGGTCAATAAGGGCAGCGTCCGCGTTTCCTCTGGAAACCATCCCGGCCCCGTTGGAGGATCGCGGCGCGGTGATTACGGAACAAGCGGCGGCGGGGGCAGAGCGGCCCCAGGGCCCCCCGCTCCTTCACCGGGCGTGCGGGGGCTCCGCGGGGCGGGGAACGACGGAGGCGGGCGGGAGGGGGGTGGTGCGAGGTGTAGCGCTTGTTTACAGGGGACCCGCACGCTCGTCAGCAGGCGGGCCGAGCCCGGGGATCAATGAGCGCCTTTCTCTCCCCTCCACCGGAGGGAGGTGACCGGCGGAGGGCGGGGGCCCCGGCCAGGGGGGCGACAGGCGGGGCGGGGGTCTGTCCAGCCGGCATTTCCCTGTGGGAGGCGGGAGCGGGGGAAGGCACGGGGAGCGCAGGGGCCCAGGAGGGGGCTGCGGGGCGGGGATGCCGGGCCCTCGCCCCCCGATGAGGGCGGTCGCGGCGCGTCACCAAGCGCGCAGAGTGGTGCGGGGATGGCAGCGATGGTAAAAGTGGAGGGATGGAGGGCAGAGGCTGTACTGACATCGTCCAGCCTGTTCCTAACCGCAGCCGCATCTCCGCCCGCCTCGGGAGCGGCTGGGGAAGCCTCCCTTTGCACATGCCCGGGAAGAAAAGTGAGGCTGGGGTCACGCAAACATCCATCCTGTTTTCCCGTTTCGCCCTGCGAGTGCCGTCGGACGCGCTTTCGTTTGTCGGTCTGCGCCGAAGCTGAAGCAGCCGGGTTTGCGAGTAAAGATGAGTGAGAACAAACCGCACAACACCACAAACAAACAAGCAAGGGGGAAAAAAAAAGACGAAAATGATGCGGCGCCTCCAGCTGCGGCCGTGCGGGGCCCTGGCTGAGCTCTGCCCGTGTTCCCGACACGGCCGCCCGCAGCCCGCATGTACCGCTGCTGCCGCTCAGATCCCTCCTGCACGAAATTCTCTGTGGTTTGGGCCATAATAACTCATTAACAGCTGTAACAGGGGGAGGGGAGTGTGATGGGAAAAGACCACTTCACTGTAAATACCGGTATGCAGCAGTAAAGCATCCTATGAAGGAAGACCTCTCCCATCATCTTATGGGAAAATAATAATAACATTAATATTAGGTAGCAATTACCAGGATTTATTAAATTTAGGGGTGTATCAATGGAGTTAGAGAAGTAGTTTGAGATCAGAAGCACCAACCTCTCCACAGAAGCAAGAAAATAAATGTAACCTTAGGCAAGGTGCCTGTGACCTCTCTGGCCTCTCACCTGTGTGATTCTTCACAGAAAATGATGCTGAGAATCTTTACTGTCCGGGCAATGTGCTTTGATTTCTGTATCTGGAAAAATGCATAGAATTGGTCATTGTAAACTTAGAGTGTATGTAATGATTGCATAAGAAGTCACAGCAAGGACAGCTTCATATGAAAACTCAGGAATAGCTGATTTTCTAGCAATGACTGTGTCAGGCCAGACTATCTCCTCTATCCACACTACCAAAGACATAAGGGAGTTAGTAATCTAACCAAAAGTTTCTTGACGCTGGGTGATCTGGGCCTATAAGCACGAACTTTTGTCTGCAAACCCCTTGGGAATTTGAAAATATTTTCCCCACTCATTTATGAAATATATTGGTAACCTTGAGCAAGCATTCTTAGTTCTGAAGTATAAAAAAGATAAATATTATTTCATTTACTTGACATTCTCATATATGTTATTCTTGACCATATAGGTAATACATGTTCAATATACTGGCTATAGCACCACAGCTTTGTCAATTTTGTGACAAAGACATTAGGATAGACTAGAATCTGAGGTCGCAGTTTATAGTTTTTATTTCTATATTGGCATTTGGCAGCTCATTTTTAGCAGTGGTTGATTCATAACAAATATTATTTTTCCATAGTTATATTTGGGGTTTGTTTTTCAATACATAACTAGAGTACTGAACACAAGAAGTAGGACTCAGGCATGTGTAAAATTCAGGTTAAAAAGTAAATTATTTCATGACCAATACTCTGGGATGAATGATTCTGGTTTACATAGATGATCTATCTTATTCAGAGTTTTCTCTGGACTCTTCTGAATTGTTTTTCAACACTATATGCCTTCTGAAGAATTTTCACAACCATTTCAATGTAATCGCAGGGCATTTAATTACAATAAATGCATTAATACCACTCATCCATCCTACCTTTCAGCTAGAATTCACTGGTCCTGCAGGCTGGCGTGTCTTATGATTTAGCTATTCCTGTGCATTGTGTAGCAATCTTTGCTTTAATTTCTGAAATAAGTGGGGTTTCAGAGATGCAGAGGTCTCTAAATTGGGATGGTTAAGCACAACACATGCACCCTTTCTCCACCAAACAACTTCAGGCACAACATAGGGGAGCCAGAATCTTTAGTAATGGAACAGATTTGCCAGAGGATATTTGCTTAAATATACTACCTAAAGCAGATTCAAACAAATTAAAACAATTGAACAAAATTTTTTAAAAAATAGAACAAATTAAAATTGTTCTCTGTAGAACAATTTCATCATCCTGAAAGAAAAAGCGATCCTGTTTTACCTTCCCATTCATTTTCTTCTGTTGTATTACCCTACCCCAACTCTGTTTTATCACATTCACCTTCCAGTTTGTGATCTTGACTGGGAATGCTTTGCTAATATTTAAGTACACTGACCAAATAGTTCTAATATTAGCATCTTTCCAGCCTGCTAAACTATGCTTTTGCCAGCATACCAGGCTTCAGCCATCTCCTTTTTTCCTCCAAGAAAAATAAATTGAGTTGGGTAATGGTCAGATTTATCAAAATATACTATCTATGTGAGGGGCACTTGCCATCAGTTATGCCAGTCATAAAATGTTAACTTCTCCCTACCGAAAATGACAGAGGCATGCCCAGAAAATTATAGACCTTGCTTTTGGTAATGAAGTTTAGATATAGCAGATACAGTTATGTCAGCACAGAGCCCAACTCACTGCACATTTCCATGCTTCAAGTACTAGAGGCTCCTTAGCTGTATTAAAAAAAAAAGGCAAAAAAACCCCAATAAACCCCAAACTTGTGATAATTTAATTTATGTATAAATGTATTTAAATTTTAAATATATCTAAATTTTTTCATCACTGAACTAAATATGGGCCAACAACACTGTTTTGCAAGCAATGAACTTCTCAAGCCATCAGTGAATTTTGCTTGGGAAGGCTATTTGTCTGAATAATAGTTAAATGATTGAATTTATTACTTCTGAGGGCATGCAGCTGGGTTTAGTTACATCTGGAAGCTTGATTCTACAAGCCCAGCACACACAGGGTCCAGTTGGGGATTTTTGTTGTTTGTTCCCTGTCCCTCTCCCCTCCACCTCCATTAGGGGGATTGAAGCATGAGGCCCTATGAATATGTAGCTATATTTAAATACTGCCCCAAGTCATATCCAGTTATTCAAAAGACACTTTCTGAGAGACAGGATGCATAAGTAGGTTGAATTTCAAAATTTGTGACATCCTTTAAAAATACTTTTTTTTTTTTTTGGTTGTATTCTAAATAACATTTTGAAATATCTTTCAATGTGACATCCTTTAAAAATACTTTTTTTTTTTTTTGGTTGTATTCTAAATAACATTTTGAAATATCTTTCAATATCAGGATAAGGAGTAACAGTTGAAAGGGATGTGTTTGATGTTTGGCTTGGCTGTTGCCTTCTACCTGTTGCCAGGTTCACAGAGCTGATGGTAGTGAAGCCATGGGAAAAAGGTGCAGAGAAAAATTATGTGTGTCAGCAACCTTTTCTTATACTATCATGAGTACAGTTATCTGTTCCAACAAAACAGAGTTATTTATATTTTGATGTCCTTGAACTTCTGCATAAACAGGTGAAGTCAGTTTATTCCCTGGTACATTTATTTGCATATTCCTGATACAGTGTCATTCTGGTTATACATTTCATAACCTGAGTGTAAGAGGACATGAACTCCCATCAACTTGTTTCTCTCTAACCTTTCTCAACTCCTTTGAGTGCTAATGTACCATGGCTGTGCTACTATCCATCCAGTTGAGAAGTCTGTATTATTTGGGAGGAAGGACAGGCCACCTTTCCAGATAGTTTTACAAAAGACTTTGTTGATACTACTCGTTTACTAATTCCTAACAGCAGGTTTTATTCCTTTATAGCTAGACTAATGCTGAATGATACAGTTGCCCTTACTCTTAAACAGGGGCTGCCTACTTTTTTCCCCCTGGTCCTGTGTAAACAACTATGGGTGCCTATGTAGAAGAGGGAAAGATACTCAGAAATCACAGACTCTAAAAATACTTCTCTCTTAAGTAAAGGTTACTTGCTTCAATGAATATTGCACCCACAGTTTTCCAGAGAATTCCAGGTTAAATAAATAGGGGGTACACTTATGCAACTTTGTGCATATTCAGTAATTCTTGAAGTAAATAACACCATTTTAAAATCTTTGAAATATATACAGAAATAATGTGATGTCATTACCTTGTATGTTCTTATATGGGAGGGGAGATTAAACTGAGGAAAATCTGGAGCATGCCTTATTTACAGATTATTCTTTTTTTTTTACTAAGACTTGGATATATATCTGCATTTTGACCATTTCTTCCTCAAAATTTGTATATCGAGCGGCCGATTCAGAACCCCGGAGTCCCCAGGCAAGCCGATAGGCTGATGGCGTTTGGAAAGCCGTGCGCAAATTCGCGGGGTCTGAACAAGGAGACAGCTCTTCTTCCTGCGGCAGGTGAAGCCGCCAATGCCTGTTCGGGAGCAGATCTCGCAGCAGCAGCACGTTCCCGGGCCGGCCGGTGCTCGGGCTGTCCGGCCGGTGCTCGGGCTGTCCGGCCGGTGCTCGGGCTGTCCGGCGGGGGCTCCCCGGGCCAGCCCCGGCCCCGCCCGCCGCAGGGCTCCGCCGGTACCGCCGCCTCCCGCGGAAATCGCCGCTTTTGGTAAATCCCGGGGCGAGCCAGGGGAAGGGCCGGGGGCGTGCGGGGGGTGTGGATCAGCTCCTGCCCCGCTCCCGCCCCTCCGCTGCCGGTGCGAAAATTACGCACTGGGGGCTGATATGCGTCAGCGCTTCGCAATCACCAGGATTTTCTTCCTGGAACATCTATTTTTGTTGGTTGCGGGGTTTATTTTGGTTCGGGTTTGGTTTGGTTGGTTCTTTTTTTTTTTTTTTTTTTTTCCCCTTGATGCGTGTGCGTGGTCGGCGGCGCTGGCGGAGCCGCAGGGAGGGCCGCGGAGCAGCCTCGGGCTCGCCCGTGGGGTTTGCCCCGCACTGGGGCTGCCCCCTCTGGCGGCACCGCGGGCTCCTTCCTGAGCGCCACGGGATCCAAAACACCTGCTGCTGCTGCTGCTGTTGTTGTTGAGTTGGTGGGTTCTGTTGTGTTCCGATTTTTTATTCCCCCCGCCCCCCGGGGAAATGCTGTCTTTCATTCCTACTGGATGGATCACTGATTTATTAATAATATTGTTATTTAAGGGGTAAAGACTGACAGAATGTAATCAGTTCTGTCCCTGGGGGGAAAAAGAAAAAAGTGTTCGCGAAGCAACAGAGACAAATATTTTCAAGCAATAGTTGAAGTGAATACCTCTCTTGCCTCTGCATAGCGCTTTTTGCTTTTTTTTCTTAAAGAGGTTTTGTAATGTACTGTGTGGATAGCCAAGACCTACGGTCCTTTAGGGTATTTTTTCTCTCCATGAAGAGAATGGATGATAGAATTCAGTATTTCTTTGATGCATTATTTACAGAAAATTTGCAAAGCCTCTGTTGCCCAAACACCATAAGACTTGAACAGAAGAGGGCTTGTTTGTTTGTCTTTTTGTTTGTTTGCTTTTTCGATTCTGTCTCTTACTAGGTAGCATTCTGTTTGAAAATCTATTTGTTTAGGGTTTTTTCCCTAGGCAGGTTACTCTAGCCACTTTTCCTTTCTGAATGCTCTTGAAGGCAAAATCATTCCAGTCATTCAGCTTTCCTTTCTGCCTTACAATTCATTTGGCTATTTGCCTTTGTTTCACATGGCCTTTGCATCTGCTTTAGGTAGTAGCTTTTTTTCCCTCTAGCCTTTTAAAAAACTCAACTTCAGAAGGTAGCCTAACTTCCCCCATCATTTAACTTGACATCAGGATAGTTTTCCTAACAGCAGGGGTAATGCAATTCTGGAGTAGACTGTCAAGGGATTTTTATAGAGTACCTATCACTGGAGCATTTTAAGCTGTGTAAAATATTGCTCAGGAATGACACAAGTACAGTTGTCCTGACTCAGGGCTGTGTGATAGTCTAGAGATCTCATGTTTACTTCCAGTCCTATTTTGCTGGATTTCTATGATATATACACCTATAAATAGCTCCAGGATTATTACCGTTGAAAAGGAAAAGAACAGTCTTTTTTTCTCTCTATTAATTTTTTTTTCTTTTCTTTTTCTATCTGCTAATTTAACTATGCAAAATAAAGAGTGTAAAACTGTGACTATGAATTGCTTACTCTTAGTGTTTGGAATACACTTTTGGTGCAATTCTTACTCATGCAGGACATTTGCTGATCTCATTTGTGCTTGCACAAGACCACCAGGAATATGAAGAGACATTTGGGGAAATAGAGACACTACAGAGGAAAATCTTGCTTGCTTTTCTCAGTGTACCCCAGTGGAAGTTCTATGCGAATAAGGTGAGGAAGGCTTGCCCTCAGAGTAGGCTGACTGCTTTCTAGGAAAATTATCATCTATCTGCATTATTTAGACAGCGTCTGGGAAACTCACTGGAGCCTCAGGCTTCCATTGTGTTAGACACTGTGTAGATGGGTAATTAATGGTGGGCCTCCTGTTTTGTTTAATGTATATATTGTGCATATGCAATGACTGAAGGAAGATTGCCAGTGTGGGGAGACAAATGCACTTCTGCAGTCCCGTGAACGCTGTGGCTGACAAGCAGCAGCTTCAGCTCACCCATTTCCTAACTAATGGACACTGCAGGCATGCTCAGCATGTAAAGAACTAAAAAGTGTCAGCCTTCTATGTTTTGATGGGCTTATATATGCATGGGGGAAGCACAAAGGCAACACATGTCCTGAGGGAAGAGGTGGAGGATCTTTTTTTTAAATATATTTTTGGTAGCACATTTTTTCAGGTATGCAGATTAAGTGCAACTATTAATTTCAGGAAGGTTAATCATCACAACAAGATGAGTACAAAACTCTTTGCACCAGAAATATATGCAGTTTATTGTGCCTGTGAGAGAGGTTGAATAAAACCTCCTCACAGTTCTTGGGCATCAGGGCTCAAACACCCCACCCATGCTAGAGACTCTCCCATGGGTTGCGGGGCATAAGAAGGAGGAGTGGGCATGTCCAAGATACTTGTTGTATAAGGCATTACCATGGTTGGAGGCGATCTGCATGTATAATAATAATAACAACTTGGTTAAAAAATTGCTGTCAAGTAAATTGCACAAAAAGAAAAAAGTTTCTTGCCTGTTCCGTTGAGTGCTCATGGACTCAAAATTAAATGATCACTTAATGTTTTATAAGTATTCATGTGAACGTGACATGTTCATTACTAAAGTGTGAGACCACAAAATAAAATACAAGTGAAGAGTATGCTTTCAGTTAAACTGCTGATTAAGTGAAGGAACAGCATATGTAACAGAAGAGAATGAGGTAATCATGGCTTATGAATATGTTTTTAATTTCATCTGTTGCATTTAATCATACAATAAGGCAATGTTGCTGGGTGCCTCGCTTCATTCCTACACATTTCTTTTTTGATTTGTAAAAAGCCATTTCCTTACTGACTTGTAAAAACTTTCAAGGTTGCAGAAGTAGATTTTTTAGAGATTAATAACTCTAAATGCAGACATTGCAAGAGGTGCTGTCACCTCTTGAATGCAGCTGGTATGGAAGTGGATCAGTGAGCTAAGATTCAGTTCACTACCTTGCAGTGACCAAACCTAAGCAAACCCTTTCTTCAGCTGGCCTTGTATAAGGACCTGAAAGATGCCTTAGAAATGAAGCCTCAGAGGGGTATCTTTTTCTTACATGCTCCAGTGAGTTAAAAGGACCTTTCATTTCTGGTACAAAGTGTTCTGAGTTTGTTTGCTAACAAAAACTTCTGTCCCAACTAAATTGAAACTGGTGAGAGATCCTTGGGCTGCACTGCAGTTTGGCCTTTGGGTTACCCTTGCCAGCATTTATTTACGGAAGTCTCCTTTGCAACTATTTCCTGCAAAGGTGTCCTTCTTTGTAATAAAATGATGCTTTTGCTTTGTTTAGGAATGAATAAACACAACCAGTGTTCTAAAAGTGTAACTGTCACACTGGTACAAGTTAAACAGATACAATTTATAGATTGTGGAAAGATCAGATAGTTTTAAAGTCAGTGGTTGGCTGTAAAGTTGTTAATTGAACATTTGCTGAAAAATGCCTATGGGGAAATGATCTTGTTATTCTTGCAGTATAATCAGGTTTAGAAACAACAGTTGTTTGCTATATTTAAAGAAATACTTAAAAGTTAAAAATCACAGTCCCCAAAACATTCACACTTAGAGACATCCTTACATTATCAATCCTTTAGGCAGGTAATACTGAAATAATCTTACCACACTATTTACTGACTTGTTGATTAGTGGGTTTTTTTTTACTTTCTGATTGAAAAAAAAAAAAAAGCGGGTTTTCCTGTTTCTCTCTTTTGAAGGCTCTCTGTAGCTAATTAATTTTTATTTTCTTTTTTCAAGTGCAGGTTCAACTTTGTAATCACACTGCACACACAAATCAAATTAATATGCTACTTCAAGCACTGCCTCCACATGGATTTTAGTATTCGGAGAAACCTAAAAATCTTACAAACCAGTCACTAACTTACAGAATCACGTGTGTAAACTTGGAAGGGTTGACTTGAGGTCATCTAGACCAACCTCCCTGTTCAAACAGAGTACCCTAGAGAATGCTGCTCAAAATTATGTCCAGATGTTTTGTAAATGTCTGCTGGAAAGGAGACTCCACAATCTCTCTGTGCAACCTGTCCCAGTACTTTGTCACCTACACAGTAAAGAAGTTCTTCATATCTTCATGCAGAACTTCCTGTGTTTCAGGATTCCTGTGTTTCAGTTCCCTCTGAATTGTTTCAGCAAGACTAAGGCGTGCACATCAATTGACAAGGCTCTCTTATATTTGACCTCACAGAACTGACAATATTTTGTCTCAAGTTCGTTGGTTTCAATAAATTAATTTCTGTCCCTCATTATAAACTTCGAGTGCTGAATAGATGCTGAGAAAGGGACAGAGCTAGGTTGCTATTCTATACCATGCACATCCTCTCTGGGGAGAGTGGCCTGGGGGACAAGAAAAGGGTCATTTTGTTCCATTTCTTCCTTGGGAAGTTGCCAGGACCAGCCCTGCAGACTTTGTCCCTCTCTCGTTGCTGCCCATCCCTTCCCATCCCTTGGGAAGAATGCAACTCCAGGTGACAAACACAGCTGAGCCCAGCAGAGCGCACATGCTGCAGCACTGGTGTGGGAAGCAGCCACAGGGAATGGAGCAGCAGAAAAGAGCCATGGCTGAGCTGAGGCTGAACTGTGCCTGAGCCATTCCTGAGCTGAGCCTGAGCCATGCCTGAGCCTGAGCCATGCCTGAGCTGAGGCTGAGCTGAGTCTGAGCCATGCCTGAGCTGAGGCTGAGCTGTGCCTGAGTTGAGGCTGAACTGTGCCTGAGCTGAGCCTGAGCCACACCTGATGGAGCCTGAGCCATGCCTGAGCTGAGCCTGAGCTGTGCCTGAGCCATGAATGAACTGGGCCTGAGCCATGCCTGAGCCTGAGCCATACCTGAGCTGAGGCTGAGCTGAGCCTGAGCCATGCCTGAGCTGAGGCTGAGCCATGCCTGAGCTGAGGCTGAGCCATGCCTGAGCTGAGTCTGAGCTGTGCCTGAGCTGAGCCTGAGCTGTGCCTGAGCTGAGCCTGAGCCACACCTGATGGAGCCTGAGCCATGCCTGAGCTGAGCCTGAGCTGTGCCTGAGCCATGAATGAACTGAGCCTGAGCCATGCCTGAGCCATACCTGAGCTGAGGCTGAGCTGAGCCTGAGCCATGCCTGAGCCTGAACCATGCCTGAGCTGAGCCTGAGCTGAGCCTGAGCTGTGCCTGAGTTGATCTGAGCTGAGCTGAGCCTGAGCTTACCCTGAGCCCAGCCGAACCCAAGCTGAGAAGAGAGGAGCCCAGCTGAAGAACTGCCAGCCACCACTGAGCCCAGCAGCCCAGAAGTGGCACAATGTAGATGATCCAGCTCTTTGGGAGTTTGTCCATCATTGTTTTTCTTGGGCTCCAGGACAGGGAATGCCCGCTGTGGAGAGTGCTTGCCACCTTGTCTTTGTCTCAGCAGCCGTGCAGAACTGAGTCAAGGTGGTGAACGCCTCTGTGTGTAAAACACCTTTTCCTTTGTACACTTTAGTTATCAATGTTGTTGTTATTATTGTGCAATTCCTATTCCTAGACTGTTTGTTTTTGATAAATTGTTATCTCAACACACAATCTCGTCCTTTGTTCTTCTCTCACTGGAGCAGAGGCAGAGGGAAGGGGAGCAGATTATTTGGAGTTTAATTCCCACCTGGTTTTAAACCACCACAGTAGACCAGGGTATATTACACAAATGCAGCAGCTGTACTCTGCATTTCCAGAAGAGGTGTTGTATCTGAAGAAAACCATCACAATCCACAAGATATATTTTTTCTCAACAACCTCATTTTTCTTTATTGTTTTTCTTGGATAAATTTTGTACTTTTTTGCAGGCTTAACAAGTCACTTAAGAATAGATATTTACTATTTAAGTTGTATTTATTATAGCAGCATGAATTTTAAAGCCAGCTACAGAAGTTTTAGATCTGATTTCCTCTGTAGCACAAACAACTTGTGATCAAACTTGATTATGATATTTAAGCTGTTCCTATACAGGCCTTGAGGGGCCATTAGCTTATATCCATAAGTGATGGGATAAGTGAAGAGATGCTGTAAACTTGGCTGGATTGACTGTCCCTGCATGTTTGGTGAGGTGGTGTTCATCTCAGCTAACCACAGGTATCTAAAAGTTCAATGACTAATGCATAATAGCCTCTAGAGTTCCTCCAGAATAATGAAGGGAGGGTTATTTATCCTTTCTTCAGGTAGTTCTGAAGTTTAACATTAAGCATAGTGAATCTGGTTAGAATGTATTTTAATAATGGAGGAGGTAACGTGTAGCTATATTATGTAGGTGTTGATTCTGACAATTGCAACTACGAATTCAAAATTTTTGCAAAGAATTAAGGCATTAACTTGGTACTAGGAAGTTTATGTCCAGACAGATATCATCCTCTTTCACCATGCCACACTTCATCTTCTTGCCGGTTAGGGCATTTTTAGCGCTTCTGTAGCATAAAACCCTGACAGACTCAACATTGTATGCTCTGCTCACTTAAGAAAAGTATTCAGCTTAATTTGAAAGATTCTTATGTTTAGTTGTACACAGTCTTGGTGTCAGCAGTCGCAAAACAATACATTCAAAATTCATATTTCCATTAGAGAATAACTTTCCTCCATTTGCTGTAAAGGGACTCTAGGGAACTAGCTAACACTTACCCCCTCTCTTTTACAAAGCCACGATGAATATATTTGATTTCTTGCCTGCCTGGATACGATGTGACCACTTTGGAATTTACTGGAAATTTTCAGGAAACATTTTAGGCATTATGGACCACAACACAGATGATTTTCCTGAAAATCAGGAAACTGGAAAACATTTGGACTTTAGGGTTACTCATTGCTCTCCAAGTGCTGTGTGACAGCTGTGGGACAGATGCTTAGCCAGCGAGGAAATCTGGTGAGAGCAAAATATAGACATTTCATTTTTTCCCTCTCTCTTCTCACAGATGGTTTGTTGATGATGGTAGAGAAAGAAGGAAGACACCAGCTGTTGGGTCATTGTTTTAGAAAGGGTAGAATTACAGGCTATTTAGAAGAGGGATTAAAAACAGAAGCCCACAATATCCTTGATGGTGAAGATGCTGAGGGGCAGGGATGTTGTTCATCAGTGCTTTATTTATAACCTATCCACTTTATCCCTCTTCATCTTTATTGATCTTCACATTCTATATGAATATCAGTAATGATTAGATTAGATTAGATTAGACTTTTTGACTCCTGCACTGTCCCAGCCCCAGTACCAATCAGTCCTGCCCCACATTTGCCTCTCAGTTCCCAATCTGTCGAATCTCTTGCATTAACAATGAGATTTGTACACTTGCTTCTGCCTGACTTCTCTCCATTTGCCCCATATTGTATTTATTCTTGCTGCAGGCTCTTCTGTTCCATGAACTGATATGTATGTGTCAGACCAGAGAGAAGAGGCTGCAGGACTGTAGGGTAGTGAGTCACCAAAGGTACTTTGCACCCTGAGGTGTGTGGGGTATATGCCTGTGTTGCAGGGCAGCGTGAGGGCTGCTCCCTCACATGACCTGATGCACCAGTCTGATTCCCCATCACATTATCAGCCATTATTTCTGTCTTGTCCACAGACACTGACTAATAGCAAGAGATATACAACTCCCCAATTTTTTTTGTCTTCAACTTCACCTCTCGCCACTTTTTTTTCTCTGCAGCTTCACCTCTGCTTCCCTTCAGCAGCCTGCCGAGTTGTCCCAGGTTATCAAATCCCAAGCAGTTTCTTGAAACTTCAGGTTTGACTCCATAGAGAAATGAAACTTAAATATTGTGTGTCCCCTGTTCCTGCTCCATGGTTTCCATCTGAAACCCTGGTCCTGGAGACTGGAGAGGACTAAGAGATCAGGGTCCCTTGGCTGACTGCATGCAATCTTGTATAGCTTCTCAAATCCCCATCAAACTTCTTTTATACATGCTCTCTTCTTTTCTGAACTACGAGAATGAGGTGAGACCTGCAGAGAGTCTGTCTTTATCATCTTCCCCATTAAAAACATGCCAGAAAGGAAAACAAGGAATGGAAAATTAGTGTCTTTTCTGGTGTTCCTGGAAAAGAGAGACTGGAGGAAGCAGGCTAACTGGATGGTGTGTGTGTGTGTGTCTGTGTATGTGTGTGCCACAGACAGCTCTGTCCTTCCAGGCCAGTGATGACTGCCCAGGGAGGGACCAGAAAAGAATTCCAACTCTTACACAGCAAATCCCTGGGGACCAGAATACAGGAAAATAAGCAGGACACGGTCAGGCTAGGATTCCCAGTAAAAATCTTGAAAATTTCATCACAGCCTCAAGCTTCTTGATTCACTCTGAGACTTGTTTTGTACTTACTGAAATAAAAAAAAAAAACAAAAACAAAAACACCACAAGGGCTAGCAAAGTTGTGCAATTTTATTTACAAATAATGTAGCCAACGTCTGGTTTCCCCAAACACAACAAGGAAAAACTCCCTGCTGTTCTTGTGCCTTATTTATGCAGCTGTACATAACCCCTGCTAACTATTTCTTCATCTGCTGTGTTTGCAATATATCCCAGGGAAACTGTTTGGTTTGTATAGTCCAAAACAGAGGAATATGTGTTTGTCGGGTGGTAGCTTTCATTGCTTCTGTCTTTCTCCATGGAGAGCTTAATCTGGTCAGACAACAGCCATAAAACCAGTTCTCACCCCTTCCAGCGTAAAACCGTAGATCACGTTAGGGCTCTTTTGCACTAAAAAGTTAACCATCAACGATTGCCTACCCTCTTTTTTAGACCCACTACACTCAGTCCTGCAAGTGTAATCACTATGTTCTCCTCCCGAAACAACTTTTAATTGGCAATGTTTATACCCATATAATTTCTACTTAGCTACAGTTGTCTAAATCACTTCCTGTTTGTAATCTGTCCTCATAATTTCTCTCTTTTTGCCATTCACAGAATTTAGAGATGTTATTACAATTTATGCCTTTTTTTCTTTTGTCACCCCATAGGTAAACAGATTGAATCACTGTCTAAGACATGGAAGAATCTTTGTAGCAGCACACTGTTGATACTTGGTAAATTTCAGTTAACAATTGCACATTGAAATTCTGAGTTCTACGGTTTAGTCTCATTTATTATGTGTTGTCTTGGTTTTATTCTAGTGTAACATTTAATCTGAGCGTCATGTGGTATCAATGCTCAACAGAAGTCTGAAAGGCATTGTTTTGTCAACATAGTTACCTTTATTGAACAAATCAAATAATCAAAATTCTTATCTCATAAAGGTACTATGCAGTTTGTTTAACTTAACCTGTTTTGCATAAAGTCATGTTGACTGGCAGTAATTATGTTACCATTTTCTATTTCCTTATGGACAGAGTCCCATATCAGCTGTTCCATTCTTTCACACGGAACCAAGGTCAAGTTAACTCATCTAGAGTTACCGTGGTCATCCTGTTTACGTTGTTGAAATATCAACACGGCATTGGATTTTTCCAGGCCTCTTGGAGTTCTCCAGTATGCCAAAGCTTTTTGCCAGTGCAGAGCAGTACAAATTGTTTTTAAAATCATTCAATCAAGTTATGTGGACCTGCCAATTAAAAAAAAAAAAAAAAAAAAAAAAAAATTAATAGATGTTCTTTACCATCTGCTTTGGAAAATGTCAGAATGGATGATAGTTTGGCAATGCAGACACTGCTTTTCTTTCTAAATGCAAAACAGAAATATTCAATGAATGCTTTTTCTTTTCCCCAATTACTGATGGAACTATGTCAGCACTAAAATTTCTATTGTGCTAAATAGTCTTTCAGAAATTCAGAATAAAATAAGGACATATTTTTGTTGTCTTTATCCCTACATTTTCATGGATATTTTAGTTTGCATACCAACATACTGCATTTATTAATGTATGAAATTACAACAATTATCTATAATTGTCTTTTAAGTATTCTATTAGCATGTATATACACACATATATGTCTATATATGCTAATATATTGATGTACTGCTGTATTCAGTAATTATAATACACATAACAATCAGCTCTGAATTCTGTGTGCACATCTTTAATTAGATCATTGCTGTGTACTTCTTGGCATGTGTTTTAAGTTGAGTGAGAAATCACTTTCACAAGTCAGACTGAAGGATAATGCAGTATTATAAGGTGCTTTTTCTCTGGGATGAGATGTCAATCTTTAAGTTTTATAGGATCTAGGTCATTGTAGGGAATGTGGAACACGAGCTTTAGCAATATGATTCTATTAGAAGTCCTTTTTTATAGAGGCAATGTTTCTTTCTTTGTAGATATTTATTCTTGGTCACAAAAGTTACATGGGGTGGAAATCATCTCACCTTACTTGATAACATAGATACCCACATCTAAGCTAGTGATTTCCCAGGGTGACCATGCCTCTGTCCACAGTGAAAAACATTTAGACATTTTAGAGCCCAATGAACCTGACCTATTTTAGATGCCTACATTAGGATGGTATAAATCATGCCTTAAAGTCTTTTTTTCTTTTTTTCTTTCTCCATTTTTCCCTCCACAGACAATAAAATGAGCCCATGTTGATTGGTGGTGATTGGTGCTGATCCAGTTCTTTTGCACAGCAGACTTCTACATCTGGACATCCATGCAGTCTTTTTCTTTTCTCACTGAGATTAAAAAAAAAAAAAAAAATTTGTTATATAACCATGAAGAAAAGAAGCAGCTGAGCCTCAGAATCTTCAATATACAAAAATTATTTTAAACCGTTAGTTTTCTACAGCAACTTTGGAGTTGAACACTGAAGTGCCTCAAGGTACAAGACCTCAGTCCCACTTATGTAAAACAATTTTTAGATGAAGTCTGCTGAACAGCCTTTCATCATGGTCACCCTTCTCTCCTGTGCTACCATTTCCATCAGAGACATTCGCACCCATAGGCAACATTTTGTGGCCTAACAAGTAGAAGGTAAGTTAATTGTAACAGCAGATATAGGATGAAAAAAAAATGGATAGAATTTATATTCTGACTTATTTTTATTATACCTTCAGCTTTGGACTGAGTTGTTACAAATCACCCGACTCTGACCACACAAATATTTTAGTAACTGTGGAGATTCTCAGAATTTTATATCTTTAGTGACAGCAGAATCCTAGTTATTTAGCCGATGGCTTTATACTGACCCACAGGTATTAAAAAAAGAAATCTTTAGGCCAATATGGTTCCCTATTTTGGCAAGTATATTGTGCAATTAAGGAAAGAGCTGTATTTTATTATTTTTGGCACAGAGGCCATTTCTTTGGTAATAACTACCTGTTCCTTTTTATCTTTCTCATCCGTGCTACACTGCAGCAACCACAGCTGCAAGTGCCTACACTGGATGAACGCCTGTCCCATCTATGCAAAAAGGAAAGGAAATCAAGGGATAGCATATTTACTGATTCCCTGTACACAACAAAGTGATAAACTTATGGAGAAATGGGAAAAAAAGTTAAGTTTAGCATGATTAAAAGGAGAGAGAGTAAAGAAGAATGGTCATGATCCTTTAGAAAGAGCTTTTGTAGGACATAGACAGAAGATAAATATAAATATGTTCTTTTTTCAAAGATAAAACTCATTTGCTAATAGTGTGTCTACTGAGGTAGCAGTTTGTAGGTACAGGTTTGTTCTTCCACATTCCACATTGCAGAGCAGCAAAGAAAATATGGTAGTGTGGTGTTGTATCCCCTTTGGGAATGTTCCCTCCCCCAAAACCCCTCCCCCAGAAACTGTAACCTGGCCTGGGTTACCTGCCCCCTGGTCTCCTGACCTATAGCCATCGGACAGGTAACCTGACCCGACCCCAAAGGTGATAAAAACCCCTCTCCCCCCATGTGACCTCTCTCTTGCTCTCTGGATCCCTTCAAGGAATGAAGGCCTTGGAATACATCCTGGGGTAAGGGGGCCTCTTTTGTAACTCTCTCTACCCTATTCTGTAGTTCCCCTCTTCCAATACTCCCCCTAAATCTGGGCTGGCAGTTTGTGGGGGAGTGGAGGGACAGGAGAATCTACAATTGGCGTCCAACGTGAGTGTGGGACCCCATAGATTTATTCATCTGCCCAAAGGGGTAGTGTGTTTCTGCAGTTCCAAAGAGTATTTCTGCTGCTTTCTTGCCCTAACTAATTTATGCTTTCTGAAATGATTTTCCTAACCTTGCTTGATTATATTAAAAGCTTTGTAGAATTCAATAAGATCCCTGCTGTGTGACATATTAAACCCCCTCATATTTAGAAATTTTCCTACTTCTTTCCCAAGAGGGAAGGCATTTTGTTCACAAATCTGTGCTGATTTCACAACTCAATTGTCGGGCATCACTGACACATCAGTCCTTCTGATCAGATGGAGGAGTTTACCGTCACTACTTTTTTTTACTTCTCAAAATTTTTCAGGGTTTCTATTTACTTAGCTGTGAAAGAATTTACAGAGATTCTTTCTACAGAGAAAATAATTTTCATGAGGCAGATTTCTCCAATCAGGCATCTCCAATCAGCTTTTGAGTATTATTAATGCACAATCTAAAATCACCCCACTTAGCTGAGAATAAATGAGCTTTTCTTTACTTATGCATCCTTTGAAAGTCTCCAAAAGCAGGGGAAGCATGGGTATGTGGGTATGCTCAGTCTTTTGAATAAAAGACAAAAATAATCAGAGAATTATTGTTTTCTATATTTGCCCTTAATGAAAAAAACAGCATTAAATAGACTAAAAATAGCATTAAATAGTCTAGCAATTCTAGAAATGTAAGTTTTTTGGATCTCCTCACCATGTCATTCTAGTATGAGTAAGTTTCCCATAGTGATCATCTGCTATATCATAGGAAAATACCACCTTCTGTTAGGTACAACCTGAAGTGAGAATAGCCTTATTTGTCACATTAATAGTAGAATCATAGAGTTACCTAATGAGCTAAACAAAATTAACTAATCTCATCAATAAATTCCTGTGTGTTGCCAATTCACATATGCCAGCTAGGTTTTTAGTTGTTGCATACAACCCATTCACAATAAACCTGACCATTTTTTCTGTGGATTTCTCACTGCAGAAATGGTTACCAATGGTTACTACAGATGAAAATGGAGAAGTATATTTCACCAGGCCAAGATGAACTCTTATGACACGTTCCTTTCTTACAGTTATGGGGCAATTGCTCCATTTAAGGATCTTGAAAGTTAATATTCCTAAGCCTTTTGAAATTACTGGCTGTCTGTATTCTGCATCACTACTGAGCCTCATCATTTCATGAATTAGTTTTTAGTCAGTTCTCTTCTCAGCTTGATCTGTGAACATGTCCCTCTCCCTAAAGGTGTGCAAATAGCCTCAGGAATCTCACCAGGACCTCAGTGGTCCTCAGTGCTTCTTGCATGATGATCAGTAGTCCTTTAAAAACGAAAGTTTAAAATCAAAAGTTGTGATGAAATGAGAGAAATCATAGAAAATACTCCACTACTTTCTGTACTGAAGTATTCACAGTGAGCAAGCATGGAAAAAACCCAGAAGGGTACAGCAATAAACCATGGAATCTCCCAAGAATGCAAAACAGCAATGTTGTAACAGCTGTGTCGGCATAGCAATTCCAAGCACCGTGTGTAGACATGATTATTCCAAACACAAATTGCATCACCAAGGTTAGTGAAACACCCTGGACATACTGCTCCCTGTTTCATGACTTGCCATAGATACATAGATGTCCACAGCAAATTTCAGTTGCATGTGGAATTTAGATATCTTTATAAGTTTGTGCTATGTGTAGAGTTAACTGCTCAAATGCTTTTGAAGTAACATGACAACAGATTACAAGGCTAGTCCTTTGCTGATAAAAAATACAATGTTTTTCCACAAAAATCTCTTGGCTATATCAGATATGCCAAACTGGAAACACAGCCAAGTGCTGGATGCTTTACCACAAGGTTACTTTAGCAAGGTCTGCCCTGTCTTCTTTTACTGGGTCTGACCTTGAAAAATTCCCCTCAGTCCAAAATTAAAGCACCTTATCTTGACTGTGTTCTTAGGATAGGTGAGCTTATACATGCTGGTTTTTCTTTAATGTTAAAAAAAAAAAATAGTGAATCTTTTCAGCAGTGAAGTCCAAACCAATAGAGTCATCTTCAATGTGTATCTCTTCAAAACCAATGTGTTACCTATGTGTTATATGTTATCAGGTGCTATATATGTTCTTCAATGTGCTCAATATTGCATTAAAATTTGATTAGCAATGATGGTATGGATACAACAATAGTATGTCTGATGGTATCTTTATGCACCACCAAACTAGTCATAAGAATGACATAAAATGTGGTATAAAATAAGATAGAGGTGAGTTTAAACAGACAAAGAGGTTGATATAACGAGTAACATTGAGATCCATACAAATGGCCAGTGAGGTGCTTTGTCTTGCATCCTTTTCATACCAGTAAAACCCCAAGGTGAAACCCACTTATCCTTACACAGAAGTGGTACAATTTGTTTGGCACTTCTGCAATGGTGCATGTTACACAGGTAAAGCACTGTTGTTGCCCCCACAGGATGCCGCTGTCTTAAGAGAGCTTCCTGGGAAGGCTTTTCTGACAAATCTTTCCTGACATGGATTTAGCTTAACTTTTTTATCAGACCAGAATTTCATGTGTACATTTTTATGACAGAGTAAGTATGATTCTTCTCATTTATTTTGAGTCCATTAATGACAGGTTGAAAATGAAAAATGCCCTCCTATACCAAGAAGGTACATATCAGGGACAGGCACTACAATAACTATGCTGGCTTCAAAGCTAATTGAAATTACTGTAGTGTATCTTTCCCCCATAGACAAATCCACAGGTGCCAACCCCATCAGTCATTGCCTCACTCACCTTCCTGCCCTATCTTTAAAACTAGAAAAAAGAGCTGATCAGCTCCTCTACATTTCAATTTTGTGCTTCCCAGCCTGAAGATCTTTTTTATGTCCTAGCTTCTGGCGTGATGCCTTCCAGTCACTGGTCAGATTCAGCAGTGGCAGCTGCTAGCAGAAAATCCTCCTATTCAAGAGATGACCTTACGTGCTCCAAACACTGCCTTCTCATTCTGACTAAGTCACTTCTCTGTGTTCAACATGCCTGCACTAACACCATGATGCAGATAGATAGGTTGCAAGTGTTCTGGAGCAAAAGGTATTATTTAAAAACTAAGAGATTTTGTATTTTAAATTCCAAGTGATGGTGAGACAGTCTTTTTTACTGAAAGAAATCAACAGATTTCACACGTAGCATCCAAATTTCATTTTGAAATCAATGCCACAGTATCCATCCTGATTTCCTTTTTAAAGATACCCTGTAAAATCCTGTAATGCCTTGTGAATAATGTTTGTGATTCCCTCCCATGCAAATCTCTTATTTTCCAATGCAAATATTGCATAAGGGTAGGCCAGTACTCTTAAACACGAACAAGACATAAACCAATTTCATTCAGATTATGATTGTGTCATAAATAAGGCTCTGTATCCACTCAGTTCCAATCGGCCTCCTTAAGCAGGCTTGCACTTGTTAAATCCTGTCTGTGACCTCAGGCAGCCTGTTCTAAATGCAAGACTTACATGTGTGAAGAGAGGAGCTTGGAAAATTACACTGAACTGAGCTAAGGGGAAATCTATTTGGATTCATTACATCTATGACCAGGCTGCCTTTGTAAATAACACTTATTTACATATATTTTAAGAACAGTCAGGTTTGCATATTGATCACAAGAATATGAAAAACTCATTCAGGTTTAGGTGACCCACTGCCACAAAAAAGACCCTGGGTGCTTGTCCCTCATATTTTACATAAAATATTGTCAGTGCATGCATACTAAAATTACTACATTTCTTACATCCCTTTTTTTTTTTTCATACTATTTTTTTTTGTTTGTTTTCTGCTCATCCTACTAGCTTGAGTACTGAGTAGATTTGACGTATGCAATTCACTGCCTGTGGTATGTCTGAAATTACTACTATTACTGAGGGACAAGCCAGGAACTTTAGGAACTTTCCAGCAACACAAAATATGGCAAAGTAAAAAAAAAAGAAAAAAGGGTTGCATACAGGAAAGTGAGTGTTTTTAAACAAATTATACTTTTGTGATACTTTTCCTCACTAAAGCAAACTTTTCAGGTAACAGTTTTTCTAGATATTTACCTGGGTTTAACCCTGTTCGAAATGGTTTAATTCTGTTAGCCATTTAATTTTAAAACATAGGGCTTTTTTCCTACTTTAGACTTGGCTTAGGGGCCCCAATAAGGTGCCATAGCTAGAAATCTCTTGTAGTTGTGCTGACATAATTAAGGGGCTTGACTTATGCTCACACAGGACTCTGACTCAGGAGCTAGAATGGCTTATGCTGGTGTAGCTGTAATATTTCCTCCTCACAGTCATCTATTTTGGTCTAGCTTTCTCCCCTCTTTTGGAGGTTACTCACTCCACTGCAAGATGAGCTAGGCTTTTTGGGAAGCAGCCATAACCCCAAAGATTTTAGGCTTGTTGAGATAAACCAGCACTGGTATGTGCTTCTTTAATTCCTGGCCATTAGCAGCTTCACTCATGACTAAGTCACCCTGCAGTAAAGGTGGGGATGGAGAACTACATCTGGGAAATGCTCTCTCTTGCCCAGTGCTGGTCACATTTAAGTGACCATTTTAAGTCACTAGCTTGTGGACATTCATCCTCTTCAAAGATTGTCCATGGTATCTGAAATTACTACCATCTGTAGATGGCTAACACAACCAGCATTGTTGTGTTGTGTTAACCGAGCCAGTTTTACCCAAGAAAGATTAAAAGGGGTAATGGGGGAAAAGAGGGAGATGTCTGTCCTGAGAGATACTGAGAATCTAGGATATTAAAACATAATCAGAGTGTGCTGCTGTTTCAAACAGTGTCAGGACCTGTGCAGCACGTGTTCAGCCAGAAAATCACCTCCCAGCTAGGAGTCGGGTGGATCGAATACAAGTCTGTGTGTTACCATTTTGGTCCAAAATCTGACAGTTTATGTTCACCTGTACAAAAAGTTTATGCTGAGCTCGCTGACTCTGCTGTAAAGCAGCTGAGGATCTCTCACTGTTGTAATCTTGGTCAGGGAGAAAAGGAGGGATAGAGAAGCAGATAGCTGCAGGTGACAGTCTCTTTAGATGCTAGGATTCACTTGTCATCTTTCTAAATTTCAATAGCAAGAACAGGATCAAATGGACATCATGTGACTGTGTAGAGGTCCTAATTCAAACTGCACAGTTAGTGTGTAAGATCCACCCTCTGCTTTTAATGGAGAGTGGAACTTGTATGTAAGGCATAGCTATACTGATGAAAATAAACCAGTTTGAATTATCTTTGCCTAAAAGCTGAGACCCACAGAAAAGCTGAGATTTTTTTTTTTTTTCCTGAATTTAGTAAGTTTATATTTTGGTTCTAAGTGTAACCTTAGGCCTGCATTTCTACAGTCTAGAATTAAGAGTAAATTGGCAACTCAGGTAACACTTGTAATTGGAAAAGGTAATGTATGAATAGTATGGATTAAATTGACAAGGAAGATGAACTAGATGACAGCCTCTAGAAAATGTGAATGATAATTTTGTTCTGTGTCTTATTTTTTATCAATTTACTAAGAAATAGAGTTTTTACAGAATTGTTCTTCTTATGAGAACATAGCAGCCTTCTCAGGAAGAGTCTGTAGAGATACTGAAGAAGACAGTGGAGGCAAGAAAATAAATGTGATTACTGTCCTAAGGTCAGTTTTTTGTACACACACCATTTGCCACATGAAATGATGGAGACCAAGCCTCAGGCTCTCTAGTGATAACTTAATCCTTAGAAAAGAGTAAAGAAAAAGGCTGTGTTCTTCACAAGCAATAGCAATCCACTGCATAAGGGTACCTTAAAGTAGGGTGACACCAGAAAACCTGTGCTGATTCATGCTGGAACCATTCAGCGTGTAGTGCCCCCAGGATCTGCTGCACATCTCTGTGGACATCACCATGCCCAAAGCAAAACCAGTGTGTTTGCTTCCCAGCCACACCAGTCCACAGTCCAGCACATTAGGTTTAACTGGGATTGATGGCCATTTAAGCCAGTCTGCCAAACTTGAGGCAGTAGCAACTGAAGAGCAGACCCAGTGTCTGTTCTATCAAGTTTACAAAGAGGTAAGGGTTTTGTCCAGAACATCAGAGCAGCCAGCAGGAGCTATAAACTATTCTAGGTTGTCCCAACTGTGCTCTTTTTAAAGTAACTGTGTTATTTTTCTTTTGTTTGCTGCCATTCTGTATTTTCAGCTGATATCATTTCCTTTTCCCAAGTGATCCTGCTATTGCAGTTGGTGCAGCCATACCCAAGCCAGAACCTGGTCCCAGTGTAACCACAGCAGTGAGAAGCTGTGCATCTGAGACACAGCAGAAGGTATCTTAATATCTTCTTCCCTAGGAAGCAGTTGGTATAAGCTGAAGTACAAGCATGTCCATTACACAGTGTATTTTGACTGAGCAGCACTAGGAAAACACTAGGTTTTGGTAGGCCACCTGTAATTACTGTGCTGCCTAGATTGTGGCCACATCTGAGCTCATGTATTTAATGTATTTCAGGACTTTTCTCTCTTCAAGTTGAAGATTGAGTGTTCTCACCCAGTTCTCTGGATAGGAGCATCATAATTTTTTTTTTTTTTTTCCCCTTCACATTTAGGAAAGGGGAAAGTTTTAATTTTAGATGTTGCTTAACAGAAATCAGAAAACTTCTCTAAAACTATCCAAGTGGGTTTCAATTAATTCATCATTTCAATTCAGTTCAATGGATCGAGAGCCTAGGAAGATAAACAAAAGACTCTTCTTGCAAACTTACCTGCTGGAGAAGGGCTCACTGATGCATCAAAACTCAATTCCTCACATGATTAGAGAAAGTCCTGTTACCACATCAAAGGCATAATGTATCAGAAACAGTTTAATTCAGTTTGAAAAGTCTGGCCACTGATGGAGCTAGCTCTTCTGCCTTGTCCATGGCCACACGTGCTGCCATCTCTGTCATGCTGGCACACAAGGTGACATGGATCAGTTTTCTGATATCACTGAACGCTGATCTTACCAAATATAAAGTTTCTGTTTCACCCAGATTAGAGGAAGAGATGTGACAGCACTGTCAGGACAAAATCAAGCAGTGCAGTCTTAGATCACCTCTCCTACACAATGACTGATTAGTGACTCCGTGTTTGAAGACATCTGATCTGCCTGTGGCTAAATGTTCTTTTAAACACTTGTGAAGAAAAGACTTGGTGTAGTCAATTTGCTTTTTACAACTGCTATACTTTATAATACAGTAGTTATAGAACTTAAACAGTTTTCCGAAAGTTGCTAGAATTCTAAATATTCTAAGTTTTGGAGTATTTATGCTATTTTTCCATATTTTTCCAACCATTTTTTATGATAGTTTCCAAATACTCTACCTTCTGTGAAGGAGGTGTGATTTAAGTCAGATGGGCCCATGATACTAATTTTTGGACTGCACAGCAAAAGCAAAATGGCATTCAGGCTGACTTTTATGCACTTGTACTGGCTTTATGCTAATTGTCAGAAATTAGCTTATACAATTAAACTACACTCAGATCTGAGTGTTAAACTACACTCAAAACTAAACTGAGCTCCTAATTATACTGGTAATTCCTCTGTCTAGCATATCTGTTGCCAGGAGTGTATTCTTTAGCATTGACAGGTTAGAATTTCATGATTGGATTAGCTGAGTTAGGAATCAGGCTTATCATTTTGGCTCTGAATAACTGTAATAAAGTTTAAAAACTTGTGAATTATTCAAAACAATGCTTTATCCATTTTTGCACAAAGTTCTCTCCTGAAAACCAGTGTTTATGTGTTGTAGCAGCTACTGACATAGGTTTTCTCTTGCCTAATATGAGGCTGAGTTTTGCATTGGTAAATCACAGTGTTCCTGGACCACTGATGATAGAATGGAGAATTACATTGCAAAATTAGTTTAAAATTAGTTATTGCCTCTATACTTTCAATCATTTAAGAACTAAGCACTTAAGTCTTCAAGTGATAATTTGTATTTCATTGTCCTTCCTTTTCAGTACTAGGTAAGAAATAATTAGAAAGCTATCTTCTTTGTGGATCTTTTCATTTTAAAATAATACCTATTATTATGTGTGTAATCAGAAGTAGAGTGGCATAATTTTCAATATCTAAAATTAAAATGAAATTATATCTCATAGCTAAGACAAATTACTAAAAGGAAAAGTATGACTTTTTTTTGCAAAAGAATTACTTAAAATTACTCTAAAATAAAAAACATATATTAATTTTGCCTAGTATTTCATTCCGTGTCTTATATTAGAAATTTATCTTTATATTCTTAGGTTATTTTTTTTTTTTATTCACATAAATGCTACAATAAAGTGCAGAAAACAAGTCATAACTTTATTTGTGTGTCTCATAAATATATTCTAATACATACCATGAATAAAAATCTTTTGGATTGGCAAATCTAAGGGTAGTTGTAATTTCACATTTATGAAATGGAAACATTTTCTTGAAAACATATTCTAGTTTCAAAATGAATGCAGAATGATTTTTTGTATAATTAGCACACATACTTGTAAAGGTTCAGATAAAATTAAAATTCAGTCAAGATGAAAAACTACTTAAAATGCACAAAAAGGGACCCACAATTAGAGACTGGAAGGGGGTTATGCACAATAGTGGGAATACATAATTCAAAATGTCACTCAGCACTCTACTTTGGAATAATATTAGATGTACACTGATTCTCCTGTTTGGCAACTCAGAACATACTTTGGCTCAAAACAGGAAAATGAAAGGTACTTCACATAGTTCACATGCTTCACATTCAACGATGGTGAAAAATGGAACATTTTCTGGCTGGTTTAGGAGGCATCAAATAAGGTTGCTGCCTTTCACCTGGTTATGACTCAAAAACATAATTCACCTAGGCACAAAATTCAGTGCAAATTTCTTAAAGTCCTCAACATATCTGCCCTAACATTATAGCTCATTTAAGTAATGCAGCTTAACATGGGCTAGTTTGAAACACAGGAAAAAACCTAAAAAGGGGGGGGGGGGGGGGGGGGGGCAGGGGTGGTGTGAAAAAGCAGAAGAAGAAAGTTAAATGAACATGTTGTAGACATTTTAAATCTTTTCAGGACTCAAAAAATGCCATGCAGTTACATTATTCTTACCTTGGAGTTTCATTCAGATGTTTCCTCAAGGTTTTCAGAGGAGTTTTGAGAATAAGAAAATAGCATAGGGTGGAATATAGCAGGAAAATATAGAAGAAAGGACAGTAGAAGTGATTATAGAAAACTGGCAGATAGTGACAGGATATTTAATGGACAAGAGCAAATGTTAGCATAAAAGAAATCAATATTAAGGCCCTGAAGCATGGAGAAATGTGTCTGCACACTAAACAATATTGTTTACTTAGTTTTGATTTACAGACATTGCACCATGAATTTCAGTTGCTGCATGAGACATTTCTCTTCAATCCAGACTTTACTGGTAAATGAAAATATCTGATTTTCAAGCAACCCTTCAGAGTGAGAGTATTAGGTAACATATGATTGATGAGTATCTATAGTGTTATTAAAATTAATCTAGTCTAATATACTCCCTAAGTCTAATAGCCATTGAGTTCATTGTTGCACTTTCAAAAGCCTAAAAAAAAAATGAATGGACCAAGACACATTTTTAAATAAAGTTAAAACATTAAAAAACCCTTAAAATATATAGCTCTCAGTTTTGTCTCATGTTTTCAAGTAGCAGAATAGTTACTTTTTTTTGGACGGTTGGTGAGGTTTCTGACCATGAGCCTTTCTGGATGCTGTGAGACATTGAAAATGCCTTGAGTTCTAGCTCGTATCATCCGGCACTAACATTTCAGAGCTCTTTAGTTTCTTGCAACCATTCCACATTAAATTGCACTGCAGCCGCTGATAGTTGTTCAAGGAGCAGTTCTGGCCAGGCTGGCCCTTCCTCAGTTTGTTCTTTGTGTCTTTTGTCCATAACTACCCACAGAAGTAGCCCTGGGGTTTTGTGTTATGCAGACTGACTGCCCAGATGAAGCTGTCTGTTTATAGACTGAAGTTGTATTGTGCATATGAGGACTAGGTAAAATTTAATAAATTAGCAAGGTAATTTAAACATATGCAGTTAATGTCTGAGGGAGGGATTCTACAGAAGCCCCTGTCTTCATTTTTGCACACCTGTGAATGATGAGAATGCAGAGAGTGCCATTGCATGTTTTGGACGTTTCATATGTAGGATATAGCTCACAGACCTTCAGAAAAATATGAAACAAATTCCATCATATAGAAATGCCTTTTCAGCAGACTGTCTGATGTGGTCAGGCCCCCTGGGATATGAGGAGATGTTCACTGCAGAACACATGGGCATCAGTATGTTTTGCTTTATAAATGCTTGCATCCTCTGAGATGCCATTTCTATGGCAGAACCAACCATGTGAGTGTTCTTCATCCACTGCAATGCAAAGCCACTTAAAATAATTTAAGCCAGCTTTTCACTGGAGCTAATGAACTGTCTTTATATAGTCAGTTCTGAAATAGTTCTACACCAACCTCCAATAAATCTTTTAAACTGCTGAAAGTGACAACTTTTTAAATCAGTCCATGGAAATTCTATTCTGGCTACCCAGGCTACTAATGATCACTTCCTGCAGGTCACTGCAGAAATCTAAAACAAACAATGTCGTAGCAATGGCTAAAAGTAGGAAATTTACCTTTTTTAGCAATTCCACCTTATTCTTAGTAATACCTGAGACAGCATTTGGAAGCCACCTTGACTTATATTTAGGTGGCTTCTAAAGCCATATTACCTAGTTTGGCCAGCTCTTTGATTTATTGGTTTGTTTTCAATACTGATTATAGGACACTGTAGGCCTTAGTGTAAGCATGTGGCAAAGTAGCTACCTGATTGAGGATACAAGAAATGGGAGTGTTTAGGAAATAAAGAAAACAAATTAAAGGACCAGCATAAAACTGCCATTTTGAGTTGCTGTCAGAAAATAAAATGCAGAACTTCACCTACCCTGAAAATCTTATAGAATGAATATTAATGTTATGAAGAGAAGTAGGGTAGATTTGCATTATGTATTTGACTTGTCCCTGGAGTGAAGAGGCTGACACAGACTTGTAACTGCATTAGCTATAGCCAAATTTTAATTGAAGATGATTGATTGTTGAGCTTTCTGTTAATTAACCTCCTATTCTGCATTTTCCTACAGAATTCCCTTTCAAAACAAGTTTTTAAATTTAACCATCAAAAATCCAGTCATGAATTTCATTTACAAAAGATGCCTTGTAACAGCAATCCTGGAAAAAGAAAAGAATGCATAACAAATAAAATACAACTGGATTTGAGCTCACAAAGGTTTTCATTAAAACAAAACATTATTTAAATTTCAGCTAGTTACTCATCATTTCAAGAACTCCAGTCCTCAGAAGCTCATAGGAACCTGGTCCTTATAATACAGAGGTAAGCTCTCACAGATCCATTTTAATAACAGAAAGATAATAAATTATTTTTTTAAAAATTAAGCCTGAAAACTTCTCCCTCCATGTAATTGCAACCAACAATATTTCCTTTGAGCTTTTATTTTGCCCTTTTGTCTTGGATTTAAAATTAAATACATATTCAATCACAAAATAAAATTTCATCATTTGTTCTGTATGATTTGCTAACAGGGTTGTGCACTATGTGTAATTCCTCATCCTGGCATAATACAACAGTCAGATTGGAGATATGAATGATTAAAATAGTTTTCCCAGGATAAGAAAGGATACTTGTTTCTTAATGCAAAATAGCTCCTTTCAAAATCAGTCCATTTTTTCAGTTTTGTGTACTATGAAGGAACCTTCTACATATAGTCACATAAAGAAAGGGAGGGATTTTTCTCTAGTCAATATAGTGAAAACAGAAACAGCTGTTCTACATCTAATCAGGTGTCATGCCATCACTCTCCAGCTGCCCCACAAATAGAACCTTTGAAGTATCTTGTCAGTGACAATCTAATGCAAATTTCAGCACCTTTACTTCACAGTGCAAAACAGATTATGATTCACAGAAAACCAGAAGGAAAACAAGGCTGTTAAAATGATTTACCTGTTTTGGGATGGCACACTGTTCCATTCTGATTGAGATTTAGGGAGGGATTAATCTAAACACTGAAGTCATCCCAGCTCTGGAGGACTAAGCCAAATTGTTTCTCTGCACTCCATCACTGTATGTCCAGGAAAAGAGATAGACACCCCAGACAGTGTTCACCTCATTTTAACCCAAGTGTCAGATGTAGTGTGATGAATTGCTTCCTAAGGTACCTTTCTCTTTTCACCGACTACAGGGGAAGCACAGACTAGACATTTTATTTTATAAACTAGAATCAGATAAGATTAAACTCAACAAACTTCATGGGAGGTGCAGAGAGCAGGATCAGGAAAAGATGAACAGAGCACAATGAATGGATAGTTGTTCAATATTTCTTTTTAGACTCACCTCTCAATGTGTGCCCTATCCATTATTTACTGCTCTCCATCCAAATGCAGCACTGAATAGAGAATCATTCATTTTCTCAGGGGCTTTCCCATAGTACTCTTATTGTAGTGCTCTAGTTCTCCACAAATATTAATGAATTTATCTTCCTGACACCCTGGTGGGGTTGTTATTTTTCTCTTGCATATCATGAGTGAAGACATTGAAAAAAGGAGAAAGGACCTCTAATGCTCTAATGCATGTAGTATGTCTTTCAGCTGGATTTTTCAGAGAACTTGGTGACTTCAGGGTTTCATAAAGTCAAAGTACAGTTCCTGTTTACTTCTGCTGTAACTGTTTGCCATTAGCAATCACCTGAGTACTCTCCCGGTGTTTTAACATGGATACTCAGAGAAAAATGAATGGAAAGCAGGGACCAAATTTTAAGTTCTCTACCATTTTTATGACACATTTTCCAAGATTTGCAACCAGATTTGGACATTTTTCACTGTTCAGCTGTTCACTGTTCAGCTTTGACTCATTCCCTGTCTGAATATCTTTCCTATATTTCCCCTCCTGGCTTGGAGATCTGTAGTTTTTTTGGGCTGTGAACAGTTGCACTCAATGATCTTAGAGGCCTTTTCCAACCTTTATGATTCGATAATTCCATGCTCCATATATCCTTAGACATAAACAGTCACAATCCAAGCCACATCCCAGGCCCCTTGCCAATGTGAACAGGCTATGTGCCTCTGCAGAGCAGGGGGGTTGTGCTGGGCTGGGGACTGAAAGGGCCATCAACAAGTTAAATAGAAATGGCCATAAATGGAATGTAAGCATTGAACCCCTGACCATCGACATTGCTGGCTCTTCCTTCTCTGAAAGAAATGCCCAGGTGAACAGGGGTAATTATCTCTTGGATGTCCAGGCCATGGCATGGAGACACCCATCACAGATCACAGGACAATGTGCACCATGGCATGGACACCCATCCTGCTGGAGGAGCTGTGCCTCGGCAGTGTGGGAATAAGCAACTCAGTGCTTGGTTTCAGCAGCAGGAACTGATCCTTGATCTTCTTATTTAGCACAAACACTCCTCCAGGGCCCTGCAGTGAGGGTGTCCTGGTTGCAAGACAGAATGACCTGTGGAAGGGCATGGTTGTCCTCTTTCCACAGCCCTGCTTCATGCTGTCAGCCTTGAAATATGTGCATTGAAGAGTACAATAACATTTTGTGAAAACACTGATGGTAGTGATGTGGCTGAGATGGGCTAGAGGCACAAGTCAGCAGAGTTTGAAGAAGGAAATTATTTTTTTTATTTATTATGGAATAATGAAAAATACATTTTTAATTACCTAGCTCTAAATCATGCTTTTGTTTCAAACCAGGTGAAGTTCTTCTGGTGTTAAACAGCCTCAGCCCCTGAAAAATAACAAAACAAAGCCTTTTTTGTTTATGAAAGGATTGTTGCCAGAAAAAGTTTTTGCCAGTGCTGCAATCTGTCCAGACTGTGTGGCAGGGGTAGTCCGACTAGATATGTTAAAGGGTAAGCTGTATTATTTCAGTGACTTTCAATTAGTCTATCAAAATAAAACAGACTGTTCTTCTTCGGAGTAAATAAAAAAGTTACAGGAAGAACTTAGAATGAAAATCATCAATACCATGGTCTGTTTTTAATTTAATCAGAGTTAAACCATGATCAGCACAAATAGTAAATTAAGACAAGAACAAACAATGTTTATAAAATCAGCATAAGTCTTGGCTTCTAACTTAATATAAAAATAAGAAGTTAATAGGATATTTAGTATTGCCAAGTTAGTAGATTTCCAAAGTTGAATATGGCATTAATCAGAGCCCATTAATCTTAATTTCCTGTCTGAGCAAATATAAAGAAATTTTACTTTTTCAGCCTCATTGATCATTTTTAGCATTAACATTTCTTAGTTTGCATAAAACACTCATGTTTTGCTACATTCCTGCTTTTAATAGGAATAGTTTCTGTAGGAAACTGTGCAAAATATAGATTTGACATTGCACTGCTTCTGTCTTCACAAGTCCTTCTTTATCTTCACATCCATTAGCTGACTGCTTTCAATGTGGATTTATTTCAGTCTGTTTCTTACACCATCAAGGTCTTTAAATGAAGTTCTGCCCCTGTACATGAAAAGGCTTCTTAATTTGCAGTTTCATTATACAAAGATTAACAGCAGAAGGTTATTAACAGGGCAAGGTTATTAAGAGTGTGTATAATATTATTTGAATGATAGCAGAATCCCATGGAATCCCATTTTAGTATAACTTTATTAGCGACAGAAGTGTTCTGTGCTTTTTCCTAGAAAGATCGATAATAAATTACTGCAAATCAGTATGCATTTTAATCTCCTTTTCAGCTAGCGGTTGACAATTTTGTGGTCTATTAGAGGCCGTGGTTGCTCAGAGTAAATGTTGAGAAGTGAATGTACTTTACCATTGTCAAAGCTAATAATAGTATCATTATTATTTAAAATAATCTTTCTGGTTTACTTAAAATCATTTCCTATACACTTGGAAATTTCTGAGTTTAAGCCTAGCATTCAGTATGCTAATTTCCTAAATTCTGATGAGTGCCAGATCCTGTAATGTCTCACTTGAGCATAATCCAGGAAGGAGAACAAGGGAAGCACAGAAGTTGTATCAGCTAAATTGGTTTGTAAGGTGCTAGAGGTGATCATTTCTGGCTCTAAATGGGGCTTTCAATTAGGCACTCTGAGATTTGTTACCAATCCTCAGCAGAATGTCTTTGTCCCCTGAGCTCAGCTGGTATCAGGGATAGCTCACGACTGTGTTTTCCTCTGCCTCACCACAGGCACCCACATGGATATGCCTGACCAGAGCTGTGCCTAGGAAACCCTTTCAAGATTGCTCACAACAGCTCCACTGATGGTTCCACCATCAAACCACAGGGCAGGTGTAGACATCTTAAAGCCTTGACTGTTTATAAAGTAATCATAAAGGTCTAAGCTCTTAATCAGCACCTGAGCTGAAAACACCATAGACTTGGAGGAGTCCACTAATGCATCAAGAGCATACAACTACACATACCAAACAAAACTCTTCTTGTCCAAGACAAGGTAATACTTTCCCTGTAAACTTTCAAAATCTTACAGTTTTTCTCAATTCTTATTCCTGTGAGACTTTCTCATAAATTTCTTGCAAAATCAATGGTGCACAAAGATGCATTTTAAAAACACTTGTTCTAGTTTTCCACTAGAAAAATAAAAGAATGATTTGCAGCTGAAGGAGAGATGTGTCATAATTTTGTAACCAAAATATCCTCAACCTTAGGAGCCTTGCTTTACCAGCACTTTGTTTGTTTAAATTCCCTGCTGCAGCACATCCTATGGGATGCTCATATAGACAAGCCCCTAGCTGCTTTTTAATATTCACATTGCCCAGCCCTACCCAGACAAGGGCTGTAGCGCAGTTCCAGACTTCATTTTCTCTAGTGACAAAACCAATTTAACAAATTTTAGTCCTTTGTCATCCCAGTTATTCATTCCCCCTTGTACCACAATCATCTCCTTAGTTTGGCCCATGTTGCAGGACAATGTGTGTTCAGTGTCATGCACTAAATTAGATTAATGAAATAATCTGTGTTGAAAAGACCCAGGTTTTTTTCCCTTCTGGAGCATTTTTCTTAGCTTAGAACATTTTGTTGATCCTATTGAGTAAAATCTTATCAAGCACTCCACTTGAGGTGATAAATATCAGTAAGATCAGTAAGGGAATGGAAGCAAGCAGCTTGAGAGGAAAATATTGTCAGAAGGAAAATTCTTCATGGACTTAGAGACTGGAGAACCAGGAACACCTGTTTTCTATGATATGGAAACCCTGTAGTGCAAAAAAACCTTGAGAACAAATTTAGTCATTACTATGAAACCCACAAATATCAAGAGCTCTAAAAGTCTAACAAGTAATTTGGAATTTTTATCCAGAACAGAAAGTTGTTATTTCTTTACTAATTTTATTGTCTATTCAGTTCTCTGCCTGGGTCCAGCAAGAGCTGACTTTGCAGTACCCATTTGAAAAGCTATTTTTTTTCTGATTCAGAGAAAGGTTCTACATGCTCATCACTCACAACATTTTTGTTGCATGGCTTCTTTTTAGCTAAGAGTGTGAGGTAAACTGACAGAACAGACGAAGTCTTGAACACGTAGCCTGTGACATTTGTGAAATACACAGAACTTCTGTGCAAAGCAACAGCCAAAAATGCCATGGCTGAGATCCCAAAGAAAACCCTGGAGATACCTCTTTCACCTTTAGGTAATAGGTATGTCAGGCATCCCTACCCCAGCTCAGTGGGACCACACAGTCTGGGCTGTAGGGAGCTGTGCTCTGACAACACCAGGGCAGGAGCTGACAGTCCCAGGGGAGGCTGAGAGTCCCTGGGCAGGGCTGGGGGAGCCTTGGCTATGGGCAGGGCAGGGAGCTTCTTGGGGCCACAAGAAGTCAAGGGTCAGGTCAAGGAGTGACGGGGTGAGGGAGGATAATGTCATACTATAAATTTGCCATGGGTTAGGCGAGAAATTGCAATGAAAAATCCTAGCAGATTTCACAGTTTGCTGAATGCAATTTGTTGTGATATTGATATAGAAATAAAACATACTCTATGCCTCCAAGCCATTGAAAAGCAATCATAAAATTACTGCAACCAATAAACATACCACGATGGAAACAGAAATGTAAAATAAATTTTAAGGCTTTGTCTCCTGTGAGAGGAGGGGTGTCTGCTCTATTGTTATAAAAATCACAGAAAACATTTTGGACAAAAGTTATTGCAAATAAATTTTCATTGAAGCCTGACTGATCCTACTTCCTTCCTCCTCCCACTGCATTCCTGATTTTAAAAAACTGGGTTTTCCCTTAATGTCATGGATTTCTTTGGGATATTAGCCCCCAGGGGGAAGATAAATATTTTGCCCCCTCCTGCCTTATTTTATGAATAGGTAAATCAGTTTAAAGAAAAGAAAAAAAAAAAAAAAAAAAGTAGAGAGCAAATCAGTTGTTTGGGGGTTTTCCTACCTTGAAGAAATAGTTTCTTGTTCTTACTGGAAGGTTTTCTGAAGGACACAAAGCAGCTTTCATGGCAGGGGGACAGGCAGTGCGTTTCAGAAGGGAGCACCCAGGAACTGGAGCAGGCAAGCACACCCCAACTCCACCACCCCTTCCCTGCCCATCCCACCCCCGGCTCAGCCACTGTGTGGCAAAGGAGGCTGGGGAACCAGAGACATTTACTCACCATGTCACATCAGCTTGTGCCTAACACTTGTCAACCTACAAACCTCTGAATGGGAGGACTTTGTCCAGAGAAGCACTGGGATGTGGGAAGGACCTGTCATACCTGTTACACAGCTGCTGGCTTCATCCTGCTGCCTTCTGAGTTGCCTTCATTTCAGTCCTTTCAGCAAAGAAAACCTACTCACTTTTCTCCATTGTAAACCCTACTGTACATTGTTTGGAAATGGTAATGAGAAGTAGGACTTGTTCTAAGAGATAGGGTTTAACATTTTATTTTGAATTTGAGTGAGAATGGATCCTTTGCAATTCTCTTACTGCTACTTTTGGACAGTTTATATATGAGGCTGGATCACAGCCTCATATATATATGAATGGCTGCAACATGCTTTTTCCCCAATGATAGTTTCTAATTACTACTTAACTATAAAACTGAATGAGGAATTAGATGAGCCGTAGAATGAGAGAGTTCAACAACAACACTCAAAATGAAAAAAAACCTCACTGGCAGGGGGAGGTGCTGGGAAGAAAACAACAACATGTGCAACCCATTTTATAATTCAGGACAGTCTTGAACACTTCAGTTATTGCTTCAGCTTGGCAGAACAAAAGGCAGAAAAAGGCAGATTACCAGAACACCCCAGCTTTAGTGTTTCTATGAAGACAAGGTGATTTATTTTGTTGACTTTCTCTACCTAGATTTATGTTCTGTTTTGTTGATTTATAATTATGATAATAGGTTCCATAGGTCTAATGCAAAAAGTCTTTCATTTCCAGGTATCTCTTTCAAGCTATCATTTCACAACATGCAGTCCCTAACCACTCATTCCTGCCTTGCCATATTGTACCACCTCCACCGTTGTGTCAACACAACTGTCTGTGGAACTGCAATCTAAACTGGATCACTGAACTGATTTGGATTACAAATAACATTTGCTTTGGAGGGTTCAGGGCGTGGGAATGAGCAAGTGGGGCAGAAAAGGGCCAACTGAGATGGAGAGGAGGAAAAAGAATGGGAAACTTGTCTTACCACTGAATCTGAACTATTGTGAAATTTAATTCATACTCACCCTTTAACTAGCACAGCTATGCTTTTCACCTAGTACTAATCAAATTAGACATATTGAATTCTCATTCCCATTACATTTATTACAAACAAGAAGATAAATTCCATTCCAAGAGTTTATGAACCATCAGTCAAGACTATATTAATCCCATGTACTGTTCCTGTTCTACCAAATAAGTTAGTTAAAACATCACTACTGCATAGGTCTGACCCAAACCTCGGGGTGTTTAGAGAAGGTATACCTGGCTAAATAAGCAAGACTCAGGGAGTGAGTTCTAGCCCTGATCTTAATCACTGCCACAGTGATTTGATAGCTCACTCCCCAGCTCTGCACTGGCCTGTCACATCTTGCTTGTTAAGGCAAGTCTTATATAAGAAGACTAACCTGAAGCAGTGTGGCTACAGGTCAGAGGAAACACGTGCACTTCAGACCAGTTACTCATTCCTATCCCATTTTTGTTATGCAATATCAAGAGACCTGACTGCCCTTCTTATGCTTTCAGAAGGCTTCAAGTCAGAATCCAGAAACTGTATTGCCAAAATAAGTTATTCATATTTGAATGAATGCTGAATACTGAAAGTTGGAGAGGGGCTTTTTACAAGGGCATGTAGAGGTAAGACAAAAGACAGTGGCTTTAAATTGAAGGAGGGTAGAATTAGATTAGATATTAAGAACAACTTCTTTACTGTGAGTGTGGTGAGGCACTGGATCAGGTTGCCCAGAGAAGTTGCAGAACCCCATCCCTGCAAGTGTTCAAGGCCAGGCTGGATGGTGCTCTGAGCAACCTGGTCTAGTGGGTGACATCCCTGCCATGGTAGGGTTGTTGGAACTAATCGATTTTTTAAGTCCTTTCCAACCCCAACCATTCTATGAATTCATGAATTTCACAAAGAGAAGCGTAAGCAACACAAACACACTTGCAGCCCTGTATATTTTGCTTAAAATAAATCTGGAGCTAAAGGAATTCAGGGGCTGAAGTAGAAGCTGATTCCATGAAAGGATGATTCCTTCTTTTAAAAATCACTCAGTGATTACCCAGTGTGATTACCCAGTGACCTGGAATAATAATTTAATGACATCAGTATGTTAAGTAAATGATTTTACAACCAAACAGTTGAGTAACCTAAACGCAATGCCTTATTTATAGCACAAGTATTAACAGTACATAAAATTGTAGCTAAATGTACTATTTCTCATAGGTTGATCAAAGAACCGCTAAAATAATTGCTAATATGTCATCAGCTTGAATAATGATTTTGTCATATCTTAAAATATTGCTTCATGGATTTATGTCAGCTTTCTCCTAAAGAACAATCTTACCCCAGCCACCCTATCAATCCACAAATAAAAACCTAAGAAGTTTTTTAACTTTTAACAATGATACAGTGTAATAATTTGTAATAACTTTTGTTATCAAAACATCCTTAGGATTATGGGTGGAATCAAAGTGTCTCTCTTTAATAGAAAAAGATAAGATCTTATGTCCTCTTGAGAAGAAAATCAGCACAAGGAAATTAGCATTCCCTACTTTCCAAGGAGTTATTACTTGACTAGCCACTGTACAAAATAGCCTAGCCTGTCCTGTACTAGGACAGAACTAAGTACACTCTAAGTTAAAGTATCAGTCAAGCTGAATGGAGAAAAAGAAGTCAAGATTTATGATTTTCCTGAATGTCTGCCTGCGAACACTGCTGATAGTGGATAATCTTTATGGGCAGACACATTCATATGCTCTTACTTAATCCTGCTTAAACAAATGTTATTTTTTGACAAGGTTGTGATTGTCACTGCCATAGACCAGTTAGTGCCACATGTATTATCTTTTGACAAAAGTGCTATGTAATTCTTTGTGTATTTGGGCTCCTATTGGAAGTATTTGGCAGCAAATGACTCTCCAGAAATATTTAATCAAGCTTGAATTTACCAGGAGAATTACAGACATAACAGGTTTCATTCTAGCACAGGATGCCACAGTATGCAATTTTTTCTTCCTGTATTGAGGTGGAGAAATATGGCTGTCCAGCTCCTGCCTCTGATCATGATTGTCTTTACCCTGTTAATAAAAATCATCACTTTTCTCATTCCAGTTTCACCCACATCTAACAGACAGATAAATAACAAAACCAGAATTTAGAACACAAAAATCACACTCCATTTTTTTGCACAGAAGTAATTGCTAGATTCTGATAAGATATAGCCTGTATCCTTTTGGAGACATGAATCTACACCCTCAGCCTCAAAGAACAGTTACAGAAGGGAATGACAGTATTTGCCTGCCAGCAATGCCTCCTCGTTTTTATTAATCTGAACAATGTTGTCATAATGGAAAAGAAGATCCAGTGAACAGCTCTGTAAGGGTGCTCTATGATGAGACATGTATGAAGAGTTCAAAGACTATAATTTAAATGACTCATAGAAGTGGAATAAACAGAGCAGGATGATTTTCCAAATTCTGGAACAGGAAGACCTCCAGTGTCTAGAGCGATAAGAGATTTCTGGGCCATGGTTTCACACTACCAACAGTTTATTTGCTAGATTTTTAGTTCTGGGTTCAACATTTTGTGTTGCCACAAACAGTTTTTCAGCAGTTATGAGGGCCTGTTTTCAGCCTCCTGCCACAGTACAGGGCAGCAGGATAAAAAAGGGAAAAGATTATCTGAAGACAGATAATCACTGAGCACTTTATGCCATGAAAACACATCTTGAGTACCTTATCAGATATTCACATTAGGCAAATCAAAATAATGGAAAACACAAGTTCTTCTTTAAAATTCAGACCTTTAAGTAACAGCTCAATAAACTGTCAAAGACTAGCACACCAAAATTCATTAGTTACCGAAACAAAAAAAAATCCTAAAGGAAAAGTATGCCACGCAAGAACCACAACAATTATTCTTTATGGATTTTGGTCTGTCCTAAGGAAGAAATTGTGTTCTAATAATTTTTCTGATGTACGGATATCAGTTTCTTCTTGTAGGCATTAAAAAACACTGTGGTTTTTTAAAAAGAAAAGTGGTGGGTTCCATAAATAAAACAAAGAAATGATAACTTACAATACACTACTGGTAAGTCTGATCAGAGTGTTTTTAAAGCTGCAACTGAAGTCACTGCAGACAACAGCTGAAGTTACTGCAAAATAAATTAATCGTTGAAACAGATGGCAGAAATTACATTCCCTTATACATGGAAAAACAAAGTGAGAATTATTTGTTACCTAGAAGCAAAGTGAGAACTATATTTTACCTAGAAGCTGTGGATTTAAGCCAGTTTTCCAACAACTTCATAACTAAAAAGATTCATACAAAGCATAGGATATCCTGTGTGTAAATTTATAACTAGAAAAAAATTTGCAATACTGTCCAAATACATATGTTTTACTTCAAAATTTAGCTGCAAGGTAATACTGCTGGTTTAGATTAAGTTTAAAAGTTACTTTTAGGAACTCCAGCATACTGAATGGGGAGCATCATAAACCCCATTCCATTATTGGTGAAAAGCTCAACAGAGTTTTATTAGTCATTAAGAATAATGCTCTCAGTCTCCCTAATGTGAGTCATGAAGCCAAGCAGGCAATTATGTAAGACAGCTTTTGGTAAGTATAGAATAAAATAAAATGGATCATTTTGGTGACAAAAAATCTCAGACTACTTTATGAAATGCTATGTTGTTTGCTCCCATCATCTTCAGTAAGTATTAAGTGTTGTCTGTATCTCAAAAATTAGGGCTTGTTTTTACAAAAGTTATGTTGACAATTTTTATAGTCAGATTACTGTATATTGCTAAAATTTATTAAAATTAAATTTCAAGATACTAATAAGCATCCAGGAGAACAAAAGGAACAAAAGTCTCGAGGACAAATTTCCTATGTAGTGTAAATCAGAAGAGTTTCTAGATTTCAAAGGCTTCATATTAATCCATATCTGCTAAAGACTTTATTCTTTAATTATGTAGATGCAGACAACACTTCAGTGATTTTTTTTTTCTTCTGAGGGTCTACAGATTCCTGCTCATCTCACCCATTCCCACTTACAACAATCTGCATGTTCAGAACCTACTCAGAGTGATCAAGAATAGAGAATACAAAGTCGTAAATCATCAATAATTGGAGACCTGGAATTCTGGGAAAGGAATTTTTCTTTTTATGTTTTGTTGCACTTGAGGACTTACCTATTGAGAGTATTTTTCCAGTCTTTAAGCAGGAGCTTGTCAGTTTTCTTGCAGAAAAGCAGCAGTTTGGCCATGGTCCCCTGGCATCAGGAACATGGTTACTGCAGAGCACAAAGAAGGCCTCAGAAGCCAAAACGCTGTGCTCACTTCCCCACCACAATGGATTGCCATCTGAAACGAGTCAGATCCACAAAACTAGAAATTCAGGTAGACAGAGGGCTAATAGAAAAGCACCTGGTTTTCCATTGCTTTTTCAAATCTAGAAGGAGATGGTGCCCATGTATATCACCAAAGGCTGGTTCCTCACGAGTAAATTCTGTAGAAGTATGACAACTGGCAGAAACAAGATTAGTTTCATGTCTGAAGAAGTGTAATACAGAGTAATGACAAGGATAGGCTGAACTGTTGAGAAATGTATGTATTTCAAAGTGTATGTTTCAGACATGAGGTCACTTCAGGAGGGCCTCCCGAGTAGGTTAACCAAGCAAGTATCTTCATTGGAGAAGGAGGAGAAAGCTAAAATGACTTGAAATTTGTAGTTTAGCATTACATTTTGTCCTTAAAACTAGCCTCTGGAGAAATAAAAAAAAACCTAGGAAGAGACTGAGAGAAGTGATCCCAAACTTTTAGGATCAGATCTGTCTGTCCTATGCCTTTGTATTACGAAGGTTTGTGGCAGTTTAAATGTTTTCAAGGACCAGATGCAGACAACTTATTGCAGTCTTTCATTACAGTCTGTGAATGTCTGTATATAATTTTAATCTGCTGTTGATTATCATTTAAAAATATTTTATTTTACACAGAATTAATTGTGCTGCTTTCTATGGTCCTGAAATAAAACTGCAGTGATGGCTCAAGATCCTAGTCTTGAATAATGGTTCATGTGATAAAGTCAATCTCTACAAGAAAGTCTAGACATGTCTTCCCAAATCCATCCTCCAAACCATGTCCAAGTTTGTAGCTGGCATACCAGGAATTTTATTTGCTGTCTTTGGAGCTGAGCAGCCATTTTAACACTATTACTTAAATTCTTAATAATTTTAAATACCACTTCACTAAATTGTTCTTTTAAAACTGTCTTAGCTATCCATTAGATGAGACCATCAGAGAAAGCTTTATCTCTCTTCTCCTTTCTTTGATGAAAACCAACAACAATTATAAAGAGATAAAGTGAATTGTGATAAGCATTTCCACTTTGTGATATCAAAACTTCTCTTAACATTTGGTAGAAAAACTAATTACTTAATTTGTTCATTATGAAGTAGATTTTAGAAGGTAAAAATGCATACAATTTGAGAAAATATATCACTGAAATCCAGTTAAAGGGTACCAATGTCACACAAGGCAGAGGAGCTGATAGGGGACACTTCACATTCAGCAGCTAGTCACTTGGCATGTGTCAGCATCTTCAAGATTACCCCTCATCACATGAGAGGCATCAGTTTCCACTGAGCATGTGAACTACTATTACAGCAAGCTTAAACCCAGAATGGTTATGCTCCCCCATTCATAGCAGTATTTAAAGTATTTGTGCCTATCTCATAAGCTTTTTCTGGCCTAAAGACTTTTGCTACTTTACAGTGCAGAGAACATTGTGTGCTGTGCTCTGGAATATCTCCTACCTGTACATCACACACAATTGAGATATGAATCATTACATAGTAAGTCAATTACTACATTACAGATTTTCCCTTGTCTATAGATTTCTTTCCAGCCATGTTCTTTGGAATCAAATGATTCCAGCTGAATCTTTGTCTCTACTTTTATTATACCTGAACCTTGCAGATATTTTGTCTTAGTTGCCTTACATATTTTGTATTAAACCAAGGTATAATAATAATTTTTATTTTTTTAATCATTTCCCTCTCCCCCTTGAAATACACAACTATTTACGAGACTTCTGAACACGTGATCTTGAAAGACTTTTGGTATACAATAACAGCATTTGAACTCTGAAACAAAATCACCTTACAGTGTCATAAATTATTGAGTATTGGCATTCGTGTTGCACAGCCTTTTTCTGAAGCTCCAACAAACAGGTCCATATGTCTTTTGAACTCATAGATTTTTTTGCTATCTAGTTATCGTAATATATTATACATTATTTTGGGACAATCACTGAAGCACAATAAACCACACAATTTGCAAAAAAATCATATTTTCATGTCATTAATTGAAAGAAGTCAATGGGCTGCTTTCCAGTGGTACTTACCACCTAGCAGCACACAATTCCTCTGGACAGAGTGGACAGACCTTGCACTGAAGTAAAAATATGACTTTAGAAGCAAAACCTTCTCCATACTAATTTTAAAAGATCTGGAAATGGCAAATATATTACTATGCACACACTTAGGTGTGTAAATGTTGCTTTTGTATTATACCATTTCTTTATAAGTGGTATAATATTATATATTACAATATCATCATTGATATGACTTGGGGAATTTTGGGGACTATATCACATATACAGACATCCTTGTAAGGCTGGTAATGGAATGAATGAGGAACAAAAAATTCCATCTGTGCTTCTGTGTTAGTGATTTACAGCAAAGCACACCAGTGGTGCTCAGAGCAGTTTCCCCTCCAGAAGTAATAAAGGTTGGACAAACACAGAGGGCCACCACTCACTCAGGGCACCTCACATGAAGCGTGAGCTCAAGGTCCTCCAGCAGTCACCTGCCATGCATGCACTGTGTGTGCCATGGGCCACGAACCTCACTGTCCTTCTGGGTACAAATGGAAGGCATGTAAATAATAATGCAATAATCAGGCACAAGCCAATGTGGGTTCACAAAGGGGAAAGTCCTATTTGATATCCATCTCTAATAAGCTCACTCATCTAGTGGATGAATGGAAGGTGGTGAATGTAGTTTATCTTGATATTCATAGGACCTTTGATACTGACCTTCACATCATCTTTCTGTACAAGTTGTACAGCTATGGGATGAGTGGGTTCATAGTGTGCAGCAGGAGGAACTGGCTGAAGAGCAGGGCTCAAGGGGTTGCAGAAAATGGGGCCCCATCACATTGCTGGTGACTGATCACCAGCAGTGACAGCCAATGTACAGACAGTTCTGTTCAATGTACTTATCAACAATCTGGATTCAAGATTGAATGCACTTGTTAGCAAGTTTGCTGATGATACCAAACTGGGAGGTGCTGTTGACTCCCTTGAGGGACAAGAGGACTTACAGGGGATCTAGATAGACTGGATCATTGGGCAATGACAATTAGGATTAAATTTAGCAAGTCTAAATGCCATATTCTGCACATAGAATTGGAAATGCCACACACAGGTATGAATTTAGAGAAGATTGGCTACAGACCAGCCCTGAAGAAAGGGAGCTGGTGGTGCTGGTTGACAATGGTTTCAGTAGGAGTCAGCAGGCCTCTTAGCTGAGTGAGCTAATCCCATTCTGTGGCGGATCAAACACAGCATCACCAGTCACTCCAAAACAGGTGATTATCCCACTGATCTCTGCACTGGTGGAGCCTCATCTGGAGTATTTCTGAGCTTCACAATTTAAGAAGGATATTAAGGTCCTCTAACGTGTCCAGTGGAGGATAACAAATCCAATGAAAGTGCTGAAAAGGATGTCCACTGGATGAGGACTTTGGACAGGTTTAGTTTGGAGAAAATGAAGATGACAGGTGATCTCATTGCTCTCCACAGGTGCTGAGCTCTTCTTCCTGGGGTCCAGTTATAGGATGTGTGGGCAGGGCTCAAAGCTGCATCAGGTTAGGTTCTGACTAAGTATTTGGAAGTACTAGGAAGCATTTTTTTACCAAGAGGGTGGTCAAACTGTGGAACAGGCTTCATAGAGAGGAGGTTGATGCCCCAAGCCTGTCAGTGTCTAAGAGGCATTTAGACAATGCCCTTAATAACAGGGGTTAGTATTTGATCAGACCTTAATTTTTTAGGCAGTTGGACTGGATGATCAGAAGGGTTTAGGTCCCTTCCAATTGAAGTATTCTGTTCTAGTCTATCATTTATGCTGTTCTGTTCTGTTCTGTTCTGTTCTGTTCTATGAGACTCTGTTCTTCCACTTTGCATTGCACCACCTGCTGATAGAGATGTACCACAAGCATTAAAAAGAAAACTGAATTAAGAAAAAAAATCTGAAACACATGCCCATCACTTGTGTAATTGATTTCTGACATACTTATTTGTGCATTCTCACAAAATACAGCCTCATGATCTGTAAACAGTGTGGTTGCTCCAGGCTTATTCCCACAGAACATTTATTTCACAACCTCATGTATATACGCATGCTGAAAATAGGCAGTTTTAATGTATTACTTAGGCAAATGTTGTAAATACCTAAACCATTAAGTAAAGGTAGTCTCATGGTGATTTCAGTGGATGTTAAATTCTATGTATATAGTCCTTAAGCAGTCGCTGAGCTCTTAAGCAAATAGTAACTCACCAGACAAAGAAAGAATATGAATTTACGCAGCATTTTTCACCAATATGGAATATACGTTCTTATATCTCTTGCTTTTATAATCAAGAATTTTGTGTTTTAGTTATAGGTCTATATTTCACATTTAAATATGGCAGTGCTTTGAAAAACAGCTGGTAAAAAATTAAACAGTTTATTTTATTTTTTATTTATTTCCTTTAGACAACAGAAGCGAATGCAAAGAAAAGTTTCTGCAACTTATTTTTCCCCAGGCTGTAGCATTTCTGCTGTACATAGGCCCCAAAAAACCCCTATTTACATTTCTGTTGGTAAACAAATGAAAGACCACTGAGCTGTGGTAGCTTCCAGTTCCAACAAACCAAAATCAAATTTACATACGAGATGTATGCATGGCTTTCATGCACTGCTTTATCAGTAGGAGTTCACAAGGAGAGCCAAGGTTTCCCCATGCAGAGCCAACATTCCACTCATACCAGTGGAGAGTAATGCTACTGAGGTTACGGACATCTCTCCTGATGTTTCAAACTTCAATTAGAGATACGGTTGGCAGCAAAAGCATACACAGTATAAAAGGCCCAGAAACTGATATAGGAGCTTAAATTAATAAAGGGTTCCATTCCATTTTATTAACCCCTCCTTTTCGCAGTGAATTCATGGAGCTCCCTGTTGCTGCAGTGACAGACTTCAGCAGCAAAACTGAGCAGATGCTCTTTGTGTACAATGTGAAATTTCAAGTTTAAAACAAATGCCACCATAGCGTAAAAATCAGGAATAGTTATGAGATACAGGCATGGATTTATGTGGGAGCAGTAGGAAGATCATTTTGACAGCAAGTTTTATCTATAGCCCAACCACAAGATTATAAAAATTAAATGCATTTGTCAATAGCCATTGATGCAAGCCAGATACAGTATTGCTTGGGGAAAATATACACTTGGAGTGCTGACAACCAAACCCATCTTCAATGCAGGCTTCATTTAGGGAGCACACCTGCGTATAGCATTATGCCACAACAGTGACTTGGCAAATTTTAGTCCCTTTTCCTCTCTATGTCTGCTGCACAGACTTGGAATCAAACATTCTTCCTGCAGTGAGCTCTGTGTACATGTTTTGTGTGTTGTTTTAATTTTAGTACTTGACTGGTAGTAAGTTCACAGCACTAATATTATAAACAAAATGAAAAACCACCTTCCCTCTCAGACAAAACCAAACCAAAAAATACCCTGAACAATGAATATGAGTTGAAATAAATTCTGCACATCATGAAGATATTATTTGTATGAAATTACTTGATGGTTCAAAAACCTGTTCACCTTAACTTCAGAGCAGGTGTATTTAATATGTCAAAATTCTAAGTATACCTTCTAAATCTGTTGTCCTTATTCTGGCACATTGACAGCAAAATTAGGGAAGAAAACAAAAATTAAGACATCTATAACTGTCATGATGAGAGAATGCCAGGAAGGACAGGAACAACTTGAAGTCAGTGGATTTCTGAAATAGATAGAAGCTCTATCAAAACATCATAATTTAGTTTTTAGAGAGAAATGGAGAAGTACTTCTAGGACAGAGTGTAAGAGATGCCTTTCAACCAGGAAAGGCAGCAGTCAGTGAGAAACGTTTTATTAAATTAAAGGTTTCTTCCCTATTTTCTGTGGGATGTGGAAACTGAGTGCCAGATTCCTGTCCCTGCCAATGTCCAATTGTACAAGCAGCAAAAAATCAATCAAAACTTCAGCTTTCATGTAGTACTTGATGCCCTTACACCTCAGAAGAGATGCCAAAGGCAAGTATTTGTCTCTTCAATTTTTTGGACAAACTTTGGCCTATTCCTGCAGATCTTATCTCAGGCAAGACTCCTGGTAGTGCCAAAATATCAGCCATGTTCATCCTGAGGGCTGAGATAAGGTAGGTTGGAACAGCTCCTGTCTTTCGGGGGGGATCAGGTCCTCTCTTGCTAACAGGACACGTGTGAGGCAGAAAATTTGCCTGGGGAAACAGAAGTTTTCTTCCTGTCATATAAACAAAGTACCAGCAGTCAGATCTTACCTTAATAAATAATAAACTGTTAAATGCTCAGAGATTAAACAAGATTGATAATTTTTTTTTTTTTTTTGGGGGGGGGGTAAGGGGCGGAGGAATAGAGTTAGAAAAGGACTGACTGCAGAAAGCTTTTAAGCCTTAACTTCTAGCAAATAATTGGCAGCAAATGTCTAACAATTTACGTGAGGGAATAAAAATATTCATTGTGTGTGTATGTGTGTTGGCTTTGAATACCATGGTCACCCTCCAGCTAAGGAGCTGTTTACATCTGCCAGCCAGCAGCCAGACACCAGCGAGGAGCTGGCAGAGCCCTCCTGGGCTCATTGTGTGTGAGTCCAGCCAGAGAGCAGAGCCAGAACTCCTGCTCCAGATTTCCTCACCAGCCAGGAGCAGTGGCTCCCTTGGAGAGATAAAAATGCCCTCCCCACCTGCTGCCTGAGCCAGAAGGGTGCTGAGCTCAGGTTCAGATGGACGCTGCTCCCCTCCCTGCACAGCCTCCTACATGGCTCCTGTCACTGTCGCTGCACTGTCTGCTAGGGGCTCTTTGACAAAGTATGGAATAGATTTCACTCAAAATTTTCAATGCCACAAAGTTTCAGCCTTTAAAGCTAGTAAATCTTTTGGTATATTTCTGCAGCCCTTATATGCAAAGCAAAACAAAATTACTGGAAGATTTTCTCCCATTTCCTTAAATCTCCAAGAAAATTTCTCTTGAGATTAAACGATAAGATGATATTTTTAGATGATTTTTTTACTGACCTGTTTATTTTATTCAGATAAGCCCTCTGGAAGCAAGATACGGAAAATTATTTTTAAACTCACTAGGAAATGAGGTGAAGAAAGGTGAGTTACAACTGAGGTTTTCACAGATTTGAAAGGGTTTTTTTTACTTAGAACCAGAAAAAAAATTCAAAGCAGTTAGAAGAAAAACATGAAATTTTAAAGAGTTTTTATATAGTGTTTCCAAACACAGCAGTCAAGAATCAAGAAAAAAATAATGAGATTTGCTTAAACATCAAATTTTACTTGTGATAAATTTGTAGTTCTTTGTATTTATATCTATTTTAAAGTATTGGGCATTTTTAATAATGATGATGGCTAGGAAACTTCTAATACTGGAGAATTAAAAAACTGGAGAATCTTCTATGTCTAAGGGAAACATAATGTTAAAGAGAAGCATAAAGTTACAAGATTGTAAACTGAAGTATTATCTAAAGTTTTGGAACTGTGGAGTAAATTGAGTACTAGAAATTTCTTTGTGATAAATAATTTGGAACTCTCATAATGAAAAAGGTTGATGTCAGATTTCAAAGTCTAAAAAGTTTCATTTTGAAGGTTTGGGAGTTTGCCTATAAAATAATTTAGAGCAGGGTACACTGCAGAAAGTGTTTAAGCTCAAACATGATTAATAAAATAAAGTATTGTGATTTATTTTTATGACTAGCCTTAGTGATAAATTAAGTCTGGTGTATTTCAGAGCTCAGCACATGCTTTGAAAGTGTGGTGAGTGAGAAATTCTCAAGTGCTTCTCCTGGAAGCAGAGAAGTTCATCCTGCTCCTATGGAGTTTGTGATGTTCTGATGGCAACAGGGAGGAAAACAGAAAAGGTCAAAAGCTCTGTGCCCTGAGGCATTTCTGGGGAGTGAAAACTGCTAGGAGTAAGCTCCTTCCAAGTTCCACAGGTTTCTGCACATTCACTTTTGAGAGGAAGTCTTCCAGAGTGCAGGAAAAGTTAAGTTTCAAACAGAAAATAAAACTCCTTGAGCTACCTGAATCCTTCATTCAGTAAGTAGATGAAAGATAATTTTTAAGTAGGTAGTGAATGACATTAGCAAATGGGTAGATGGGAGTGGATGAGTGATGAGACAATGATTAAGTGAGGAAGGAATGACTGGTAGGTGTGATTTGAAAGGACATAGCCCAAAGCTATCCTACAGCCTTAACAGGACTCTCTAGGAAAAGAAGAAAGAAGCAAGAGAAGAACCTGAGTCAGCTGCACCATCAGCTGTCGTCAAATATTTCACTGTGTTTTTTCTTACTTTTCTTCTTGGTTTCTTTGGAGTTTGTTTTGTTGTTGTTTTCTTTTAGCATCAGCTTCTTTGATGCAGTGATTGTACCAATTACAGGCCTCTGAAATATGCTCCAGCCCTAATCCCAGTCCAACTAGGACTTATCTACTTGCTTGTCTGGGAACTCATGTTCTCTGAATGGAGCTTCTAGATACACACATGGACACCTCCAGCTCCAATAAATTACAGCATGATTTCTAAAAAGGCTCAGGATTGTGCTCACTGGCCAGTTGAGCTGGGATAGATGAGGCAGCACTCACAACTATCCTATCCACCTCCCAGCAGTGGCTGAGCAGGACAGATATCTGAATTGCCTCTGTTTACAATTTGTCCTGCAGCCATAAACAGAAGCTGGTAGGCATCAGTGGGGCTATGTGAATGCTAATCATACAGTTATATATCATGCTGGAAATTACAGCAATAGAGGATTGGATGTCAATCCCATTTAAACTTCTTTGTTATTATGGTTGAACTTTGAGCAGTGTGCAACTGGGACAATGGCCACTTCCCAGATAAATCTATTTCTAAATGCAAATCAAAACCAAGATTCAAAAAGTCTTCAGCTGAAGTCAATGTTCTGGAATCTTAATAAGTTTTGGGCTGTTTTGTGACAGAGACTCTTCCATATTACCAGAGATGGTAACAACAACTTAAAATGGTTTGAAGTCAGTTTCTAAAATATCCTCTGAAACATAATTCTGTATAGTAGTGTAAATAATCCATGTTTATCAAACATTCCCATAGGAAATCTAACTTTCATTTCTAGCATCATTCACCTGTGGCATTACTTACTTGGGAGTAAGTAATATTGAACAATATTAAAAACAGTGTGGCACACTGAAAATGTCCAATTTTTTCAGTGTTTTGCGAAGTACTGAAAACTACTGAAAAATGGTTTTTATCTTAGCCTTGTTTTTCTTCTATACTGCTGACAACCTGAAGCAGAGTATAGCCTCCTTTGTAGCTGTATAGCTTATACAAAAATATCTAAAGTACTCAAATGATACAGGAATTGCACTGTCAAAGGTAACAGCTGTCTCTTTTGCATCTAGGTCTGATTTAAGTAGACTTAAGATTTCAGGCCTTCAGAGATTTAGGTTTCTGTATGAATGTGGACAATGATGCATAATAAATTTAAAACTAGAAGGAGACTAACATTTAGTTAAAAGCACTTTTGGATAAGACTACTTGTTTCTTGATACCTATGACAAGCTCTGTAGTTTGGCATGTCTCCTTCTGTTGCTGCTTGGAAGATTTCCCTCGGTAAAGTGGAACCTGGTGAATGATTACACAGGGTTACAGAAAATCACTACCCACAGAATGTTGCTTCAAGTCCTTAAGCAAGAGAGGAGTCACCAAGTTTTTCTTTCATTCCCATCTTCTGATAGCAGAGAAGGGAGCTATACTGAAGGGAGAGAGAGAAAGAGCCTTTGTCAGAACAAAGGGAGAAGAAAGGAGGATACCTACTCAGCTCTTCTTGAGGGGAGAAAAGAGTTAACTGTTTCCTGAACCAAACACCAGATTAAGCAGAGAGTTGTGACATACATGAGTATTGTATGTCACAACATAAGAGAGGAAAAGAGATTTTAAAATTATGACAATACATGAATGAATAAAAAACATTTGCTATTCGGTACAAAAATTAACTTGAGATTCTTGCTAATTCTGAAAATAAAGATTTAAATAGAATCTGGCCAAAAAAAACAACCAAACACAACACTATAAACTGCTAGTGTTACATGTTTTTGACTACCAAAAGTTTTATAAAGGACTGGGCAATAATACTGCGCAGAGGTAAAATGAGGATGAAATCACATCTGCTCCAGCTCTATTGCTTGTTCATCGGTCTTCAATAAGAGTGACTGAGACTTCTCTGCAGAGAAGTATAGAGAAAAACAGGGGAAGTTATTTTCTTCACATTGGTCAACAGTAAAATTAAAATCCTTAAGTCCTTAAAATCCTTAAATATTTTTTTTAAATTTTTATGACCTCATTACCTCACCAATGCTTACAGTAGAGAGTACTGTGTAAAGCATATTTCCTCTCTAGAAACAGCAATGTTACTCGGGTAAGGTGTTTCTGTAAGAAAGCCAGTCTGGCAGACATCCTATTACAAAGCATCCCAATTAAAGTAAATAGAAACCCATAGCTCACAGGAAAAAAAAAAAAATCCATTCTGCTGCTTGTGCTCTGCTTGCTCCATAAGTAAGAAAACAGAGTACGAAATAAGTCTTCTTGTGACGCACAGTTCAATATGGTTGAAGTGTTACAATGTGCTGCTTGAGTCATAACTGACAGGGTGCCAGCCTTACATTTGTTAGAGCAAACAGAGCTCAGCTTTAAATTTCCGTGCTGTTACACAACTGTGCTATTACTTAAAGGACTGCTTGTACTCAAACAATAAAGGCCATCTATTTTCCTGTTACTGTGCTGATATAATTGTCCCTACCACAGGCACATTTTCACACACACACTTATGTATTTAAATACACACATACAATGCAGCATTTTCTAAGGAGATGCTCATTGCTTGGCCTTCAAGGATCTTTCCTTGTTTTTACAGAAGTTTGAGACTTGAGGCTGCTGCAACTAGTGAGGGAAGAGGTGGCCATATAGTCCAGCTAACGATGTGATTCAATTCCCTACCAATCTCCGTAGTCAGCAGGACCCACATACTGAAATGTCAGAAAATAACAGACATATTCACTGCTGCTGTTTTCTGAAAGGGTGGTGCCATTATAACTTGTCTCTCACTTCCATTAAACAGTCATTAGCATAGTCATTGCACTTACCAGGTCTCTATTGGCTTTGTGGGAGATGCCCACGGATAGCGTAGTGTACAGAAAAAATATCTGCAGTAACCTGTTTGAAGAACTGTTAGCTTACACATTCCTACTGAGAGTAAGTTTGGTTCCAGATTTCATCGGACACCAGGCTACCTTGCAGTACAGAAATGTCAGATCCTAGGGTCTGTCTCCAGGAAACCCCAGGAAATGGTTGTGCCTAGGCATCAGCAATGCAGTCAGAAGGCAGGAAAAATGGACAGAGCCTCCTGAAACCCAAAGAGGGCTGGCCATGGGGCAGCTGCTAGCCTTTAGATGCTGCAGCAATCAGCTTACTTCCTTTCAGAGCCTGAATCAAGATAGCAGTGCTATTCTAGTTCAGTTTATCAGAGCAAATCATATGACTAATGATTAATCATTCAAGTATTTATCACTTCAGTATAATTTCTGCATACTATTATTGGGGTGGCACCTTCACTAGTGTGGCTCAGGCATGATTGGATCTGACACTTGGGGAGCATCTTTCAGCAAAGAGCTTAAAGAGCTTGAGAGCCTGAATACTGACAACAGGTGAGGCTGCTGTTGGCTTGAAAGCAAGCAGAGGAACAAGGCACAACAGCTGTGAGAGAAAGCAGAGGCAACACAATTTGATATCATCTCCAGACTGCCCCTTGAGGTCATCCCTGCAGACCCAGGGCTCTTCAGTCCCCATGAAGGAGAAGGGAAGAAGGCTGGTGGAAGGGACTGTGGGCAAAAGGCCTGAACTAGACTGCCATGGGGCATGTGCTGCTCTGGTAGTGATGTGATACTGCTTGTACAGTCCCTGCAAAAGTACTCCTCAGGTGGCTGTGCTCCAGCTTTTCACCTTACCATATGTTCCCCACAAACACTTGTAATGTCTTCTTTCCTCAAGGAATCCAAGGAAGTTTGTCCCTCACCTACTCCAACAGGACTGAAGTGAAGGGGTAAAGCAAATTCAAAGGCAGTCAAATGGTGGTATGTCTTGAGCATCTCAAGCTCATATTTGTCCTTTTTCTTTTCAATCCAAATGCTGCTAGGCAGAATTTCTGAGATGATTGTGTCACAGAACTTTTCCTCTGCTGTAGCTTTTGATGGAGTTAAACTTTCACCTGATTTTTTGTTATGACACACCTGCTTGGGGACAGTTAATGCTGGGAAAATCCTGCTATCATACCAGTATTTCTGGATTTCTCTACAGCCTTTCCATCGGCACAGTTGACTCTCCCATTTCATTTTTGTGTGTTTGTCTAGGCAAGTGAACTGCAACCATTTCTCCAGTCCAATCCTTCCCTAGCCTTTCCCACTAGTTACTTGTGGTTCAGGCCAAAAAGACTTTTGTCCTACCAAATGTGTGTGAGGGCTTGAAAAAAAGAAAGGTCTACCCTTTCTCAGCTCCCTAAGCCAAGCTGTGATTCTGTCAGATTACTTCAGGGTTTTTTTTTCAGAAGTTGTTGCTACTGGTCTCCAGGATGACCATAATATACCTCTGCTTCACCCGACTGTGACGGGGGAAGTAAGGGCTACCACAGAAGCGGAAGGACTAGAGACAAGTATGTAATACAGGCAGAAGAACTACTCCTTGGCCTATTATTGAAGACAGAAGAGAGTATTTGTGGATTCCAATCCCTTTCTAGCTTTAGTATAGTGTTTGAAATAAAATATCCATGGGTTGACACACAAAAATTGTACTGGAAAAAGGACAAAGCACTCCATGCTTTCAAGTCAAGGCAGTACCTAAATGGCAATCTAAAATTGCAGGCTTGGTCATATACATTTAAATTTTTGAAGTTTCTGATCCCTATATCTTGTCTCACATCTTAGCCCGACTTGTAATAGTGCCTCCTTGTGCCTCCTATGACTTCCTAGAGCAGGAAGTTTCTACCATGTTTGCTATTGACCAGTTTTGTAAAAGTGTAACAATGAATAGCACAGCAAATATGAGATAACAGTAAGACCCACTTGTTCTAACAGGTTAGATGGCCAACAAATAAACAAGAGCAATTAACACACCCTATCTTCCAGCCTTACCATCTATCTGGGAGATCCTTGGTTCCTAGGTACAATCTCAGTCTTTTTGTCTACTATTGCTGATGTCTCATCCTCATAGGAGGAATTTAGCTTCAAATTCTACCTCATTCTCTTCAGAGCTGAGTCCTCTCTACTAGATAATCTAATATCTCTTCACTTTGGGTCACATTCAGACAGCTGTTACAAAGTTCATGCTCTCAAAATGCCATGTGGCCAGAGGGTTGTCTTTTCCCTTCAAGAACTCCCTACATAAAGACAGAGCAGGACTAAAGTCTTCTGATACGATTTAAAGGTCAGAAATTGTTGGCCCTGTGTTTGTACACAGATAATGTTTTGCCTGAACAAGCCAACATGATGCACATAGAGGGCAGTGCCATGGTTACTCTCCTGCTTCAGGCTACAGCTGGCATTTGGCCTTCATTAGTTGGAAAGGAGCCAATTATTTAGTTACTCAGTTGTCATTGTGTCTCCACAGGGGCTCTCACAGAGCAGCAGCACAGCCCTGCCTTTGCCGTTGCTGTCCCAGCATGTGACACATGGTGCCCCGGGACACCCCCTTCACACAACCACGTGCACATATCAGCCATATGACCCTGTCCCCTGGACCACAGCCACCCATCACTTGACCCAGTTCATGGTATCTGCAGTCTTGGAAGTAACTGCACAGCATTCCTGGGCAGTCTGCTTAAGCTTGTGGATAGCATACATTTCACAAGATATGGCATGTACAGTTTCTTCTGTTCAGGGTATGTGTACATATTAAAATAAAGCTGTCTGTAGTTGTTTGTGTGTGCTTGTCTGGGGATAACTCTCTGCAGAACCAGGATTTAGTCCTAGGGCAAAAGTAAGAGAAGCACTGCCCTATGGGCATTTTAAAAAATATGACTCTTAATAAAGTGATGATAGTCCTATTTTTAATTTGGCTTCTCTGCCTGCTCAGTAACTATTTTTTGTTATGATTTATTTGCCCTGGCTTTTTACTGTGGTCTTCCTGCTAACACTTCAGGAACGATAAAAAAGCCTTGGTCCTGAAATATAGTGCTTTATAGATGCCTTCTGGAGAGAAATATTAAAAAGTGTCGTGGGTTAGCCAGATTTTTTTGGCTGTCTCATTTCTGTTTGGCTCAAGGCTTACTTATTAGACATTTTCACGTTCATATCCCTGGCAATGGAAGAGCTATACATTCAAAAATTTGGCACATGCACAAAGATGTGCATCAACATTCACAAAACACTTCCTAAGGTTGTAGCTGCTTGAATTTCATCTCCTTAATTAGCCAGATGCCTTTGAGAAGACATTTTCAGGGTTCTTTTCGCAGTTGACTGTTCTTAGAGGCTTCTCTGAAGATTAGATTCCAAGTGGGGCTGGACCTGATATATCCATGTATTTCTAGACTGGTTCTCAATTAAAATATTTGGCCTGGTTGAAGAAGACTGATTCATAATCAACAGTCATTTTTGATGCAAAAGTCAGGTATGAAGTAGAGCCAGCACAAGCCAAAACACGTTGGCCTTCCATATGAGTAGTCAGCCTGACACTATCAAAAAACAATGTTCTTAGTGCATGTGTGGGATAATCATTAGGTCTGCCTTGTCTCAGAGGCACTGTCCTCAGGGTGCTTGTTCTGCACGGTAGGAGTGCAGAATTTCTTGAAGACAAATGCAGAAGCCTTCCCCCATCCTGACAACCTTAAAAGGTTTTGTCTAGACAAGAGAGCATTTTTGGCATAATTATCCTCTTGCATTTTAATCTTGCATGCAAATAATTAGAACTGTGGTGTTATAATTTCAAGCTGGCCATGCTACTTGTAGAGACCTGAACCAAATTCTGAGAGGCGTTTGGGAAAAGAAGCTAAAATATTGAGAAGTTAGCACAGTGACAAAAAAATCTAATATAGTTTTAAACACACTAATTAATATATATACTGATAGGTGGTGAAGGAATATGACCTTGTTTCACAACTGTGCCTTCGGGTTGATATACACACTTGCTCACTCATCTTTGATTTGGAAATTATTCCTTACCACCTTTAACAGCAGAAAATTTCCTACACTTGCATAAAGCAGTGGAAAGCTCCAGCAAAATAGAAGGAAGATGGGTTGTTATTACCAGTCTATCTTTCATTTCCCTTAGTACACCATGTGTGGTACTACTGTGTGAGATGCCAAACAAAGCCCCCAAAGTGGAGCAAGACATTAATACAGATTAAAAAGGTGTATTTTTTCTGAGTGTTTTTCTAGGTTATCAGTTGCTCATCCTGGTTCACTCTGCAGCTGTACAATGGGAGAGCATACGGATGGGGAGATATAATATGTGAACACACTCTGCCACAAAAATAAACCTTCAGCTAAATGGGGCCTTAGTCAATTTATCATTCAAGCAAGTAAACTAGTTCATTACATTGGATGTGCTGTACTCAATCTATTAAAAATCCTTATCTCCATAGTAAATATGCAAACTGGGAACTCAAACTCAATTTATTTTTTACTTTGTACAAATATATCTGACATAACCATCTAGCTTTGTAGATGTGCTTGTAGCAACCTCACACAGTCTAAATGGCTTTATGAATGTAGAAATCTATGACTTTTTAGAGAAATTACTAACAGCAGAACTATATGAGTAATCAAAATCTTCACACACTCTCCATACTTCCTTGCTATTCCTATATTACCAAATGACTCCTCTATAAAGAGAGTCTAATTTGGAACAGAAATTATTTCATTTTGGGATATTTACCCTTCTTTGTGAGTAGAGTAATTATTCTGGAACACGCTCATTTACATTTTGGATGAGTGCCTGAAGAATGGCTCAGCGGAATAATTAGTTTGAAAGAGCTATTCTGATCAATTTCTGCATCTGAGGCCCTGTATACCGTATGTGTCACCATAGGCAGACCAGAACTCCACAAAGGGTTAATTGAGGCCTTTCACTTAAAAGACTTCAACACATTTGATGCAATATTTAGAATTAACTATTTGTAATGAAAAAATACAGTTATCACACTTTTAGGACACTGTTTATAAGCCACCTAAGCACAGTACATAATCGTTAAGAACCTAGTCAAGGAATTTCAGTGCAATACAGGGGAAGTATATTTGCCTACAATATGTCATTAGCATCAGCACTTTTATGGTCCCCATGCTTTGTGCCATGGCACACTGGGTATCTGCTGGTGAACTAAAACTCCAAAGAAAGATTAAGCTAGCTCTTGGGTGTCAGCACTTTTACTGTATAAGAACTGTGGCCTGGGTGTGAGGGTTTTATTGAGGTGGTGATCAAGCTAAGTGATAAATCCAGACCAAGTTCTTGTCTTCATCACATCACCCACAGGAAGCTAAGGCAAAAGCCCAAAGTGGAGATATCCGCCAGCACAGCACCAAGGGTGAGGGACTTTCTGGGGTCAGTAATGCTCCTTGGTCAGTGAGCCTGTCACTCACTGGTATCATCACAGTCTTATATCTGTCAAGGAACAAGAACAGTAGGATGATTCCTAGTTTATTTGTGCTGTTGGAAAATGTTAAGACTTTGTATACAGATTACTTCTTCATTGCTAGCATGGCTCTCATAATTTTTTCCCACAGGAAAAAAAAAAAAAAACAAAAACAGAAACAAAAACAAGTTAACATATGCTAAGAGCAAAAATCTCCCAGGAGATGTTGTAGAGAACTCCTCTTTCCACTGGGAAAGAAATGCTAGTCCTACAGAAATAGTCATGGGTCCTGCCCCAAAGAATATGCTTCCCAGAAGTTCAGGATTCATCCCAGTAGGAAGGAGAAATCAGAACCTATTCATTAGTTGCTCCATAATAGATTTAAAAATACGAACTTGCAAGGTCACTTACATAAAGCCTGCAATACCATATGCTCAACACATTCCAGAACACCAAACACATGAATCACTGCAGTTATATTCATAAAAATACTCTTCTACTCCCCCAGCACATCACACAACGATGTAGCTATAGGAACTTTTTTTCAGGTGGCAGCTGATTTAAGAGGTTCCTGCACTTGCTGCTTATGCTTGCCCCATAGCGCTAACCAATCACTTCCTCAGCTGTGCCAGTTTAATTCTATGGAGGTGAGCCAGCCACCAAACCAGGTTTGAAAACCTAGAACAACAATCAAAAAAAAAACCCCACTAATATATAAAGTTGTCTGAAAATAGCTCTTAGGTTATTTCAGTGATGTAACTGTTGCTTCAGCACTGCTGAGGGGGCAGTGGCCTGCTGTTCAGCAACAGTGGTAAGCAGCCAAAGGTGGGGAAAGGATGAACTTTTAAACCAGCTTTGCAACCTGAGCCATCAGATTGATCAAGCCAGATTCTTAAAGAATAGTGAGAGAAGGGACGTAGCTGAGCATGCCACCAGAAAGTGTCCTTCTCAGAAACATTTTCATGGTTTTTGAACACTAAAGGATGTCAGTAGCTGTATGAAGATATCTGCATAACAGTGACAAACCTATGAGTGTCCCAAGTCATACATGAAAATATGCATGAGTTGGTCTGGGGCCTGCAAGCAAGGGCCCTAGAGCGCCTTAATTGTTAGACCTTCTGAAAATTCCTTTCAAAAGATGTATAATAATGAAAATACAGGCTTTCTTAACCTGGACTTTACTGAAATGCAATTTTACCCCAGCCCTTTTTAAAAGCTAGCTGTGCATATTTCTCTCTGTGTATATATATGTTTATAGATGTATAGTTATAAATCGTGTGAATCCTCATCTAGGGTTGCATTGTTTGCACAAGCCTTCAGGCTCAGTAAGCCTGTGGGGTTTTTTTCTCACTTTCACTGGAGTTAGACAAGAAAGCCTTAGTGGAACTGACAGAATAAGCCATTCTTAAATAAACAGTGGGGAAAGATGAAGAAAAACCAATGCCTTGGATTTAAAATTATGTCAGTTGGCAGAAGAATTTCCAATTTAACTGACTTACTAATCAATACAGAAGAACTTTCCGTTTTTCCATAAAACGAATTCCATTTGTTTAAGGAAGTTAAGTGTTCTGAACATTGAATGCTAGAGTAGATGAAGGGGTGTGAAAGATGGAATGCAGCTGTGACCAGTGTGTTTGCTAGAAGCTTCTTGAAGAAAATTATACTTCTTCAAGGAGAAAATGGAAAGAAAAAAAAACAAAACAAAACAGTATTATTTTGTATGTTTTAAGTCTCTTGGCTCATCAGTGCAATTTGTTTTACAAAAGCAGGAATGCAAAAAACCCTCTCCTCTGAGAGAGAGAGAGCTAAGACATTCACAAATCAAAATCTGCTGTAACTTGCTTTTCACTGAAGAACATTTTTTCTTGGTACTATTGCTTTTAGAAATAAACAGCAGGAATTATGGGAATTAATTATTTTCTTTTCCTACCATTTGATGGAAAGGCTGGAAGTTGGTGTCTTGAGAAACATTGTGTCTAGAATAAGAACTTGGTCATCAATACAAGGACCACGTTCTGTTATAAGAAGGTATTAATCCACAAAGAGAGCCCACAAGAAGTCCTGTTTCAGTAAAAAGAGTGGAAGCAGAAAGATGCTGTTTCCCCACAGGCAGCATTAGGGGCTCTGATTTACTAGTGGGGATGGCAGGGCTGAGGATGGCTGATGTCATTAGACTCAGCCCCTGCCCTGCTGCTTCCAAGGACTGTGTTTGCTCATCCAAGAAGGCAGAGGGCATGTCTTACTGCTGTCTGCAGCTGCTCCATGTAAGAGAATAAACCACCCTGGAAGTGCTGCTCAGCTGGCACCAGGTAGTTATCACTAGCTTTGAATTGTCTGAGAAGCTTAGGCGCTACTCTGAGGGGCTTCAGCACCCAAGGGATAGGTGGGTTCAAGCTGAAGGAGTTCACTGAGCATCAGAGTTGAAATGGCTTATTAAAATCTCCTCACTTATGCCTCTCTTTCCTAGTTAGTTACAGCTCAGAAAAGTCCCACTCATGTCTCTTGTCATTGACTTCATCTCTCTCCAGAACTCTTAACTGCTGGATTGTGGACATAGTGAGTGTTTTCAGTGGTCTTACATGAAAGCTCCCAATGTGAACACATACTATATAACAGGAGACAAGCTTGTTGATAAGACAAGTTGCACTTTACCATCATCTCTCTCTTTGGCCTCAGAGCTCATTCCCATTTGGTCTTGTGCCTTCTGTTTTCCATTCTTACAGGTAAAGTAGGAGCCCGGGCTGTTATTATCCTGGCTGCCTCAAAGTCCTCTTCTCTGGCCTCAGCAAGAGGCACTGACATCTGTACACAGTGTTGCTGCAGAGATGGCTTTGACTTATCACTACTGATGCCTGAAGTTTTTAGATTTCATGTTTTTCCAGACCCTATACTGCATTAATGTATAGCTCTGAACTCCATATAGAGTGCTAATAAACTCTTCACATTTTGATCAGACAGAACAATTCTTCCAGGCCTGAGAACAGGGACACCCTCTCCTCAGGCCCAAAAAGTATAAACAAAAGTGAATTGGGTGTGTGTGTGGGGGTGGGGGTGTGTGTGGGGGGGGGGGGGGGGGGGGGTGTGAAACCAAACCACGGGAATATGATTTCATTACCTGAGGCAGTAATTGGACAGTTAACCCCTGATATACAAATAGATCAAACTTCTATCAGTCTGAAAAACTCGTGACCATTGTCCATCTTGGGTCCAGCCTCTGCAAGGCTTTCGGCTGCCCAAGGTGTATCAGCTGAAGGCCTTTAATAAACACCTACTTTATTCTCTAACTCTGTCTAGCCTCTGTTCCAGGCAGCCACTCCAAGGCATCATTGACAACATCATCCTTAGTGTTACTTCCCAATTCAACTTTTGCTTTGTCCATTGCATCAGTCACTAAACCTTCATCTGCAAATCCCATAACTTCCTCCAGGATGGAACTCCAGCAATGCATAACACTGAATTTCAGGTTTGGGAGCGGAAATGAGAAGTTATAGTGTATACAACGGATGGATATGCATAGGTGGAGTGTAATAACCAAACAGGAACTGAAAAGTTTCTGAGAAAGATTAATTTTATTTTAACTTTCTGACATGTTAAATTTTCTCATTGTGTTTTGAGACTTATGCAGATTGAGGGTGGGAGGAGGGCAGGCAGGGATGAAAGTCTTTTATAAAAATTTCTGTGCTGCTTAAGCTCATAAGTACTTTACTTGACTCTTAGAAAGCCACTGACTGTGCTGCATGTGACCCCCAGGAGGGATATAGCACTACACAGTGGCAGTAAGCCTTAGACATAACACTCTCTTTGAAATACTGTCCACTTACATCCTGTTCTGATTTTAAAAGCTAAATGTTACATTCCTTTTAGCAAAAAAGCTTATACTGAGACAAAGAGGACAACTGCACCTTCCAGTTTTTTACAATGATATTTACACATGTGCAAATCTCTGTGTTTATTATGCACTGATGCAGAAACTTGACAAAGCATTAATTTTGTATATGGCACTTCTGAGCTGTGCTTGATGTAGTGTTGCATTTGGCTATAATTCAAGATGTGGCTTGATATTTATACGCTATTTTACATTGAAATATGATTGCATGCTTTTAGATTTACAAAACTCCAGTCTTGCCAGGAAATTCTTCCCTGTAGAGCTATTTTAGGACTTTATCAGTTAAAAGGCTTAAGAGCTAAATTTTGTCCTCACATTGACTTAAATGGATATTGCATATGCATATTCACAGGCAGACTTTGGCCTTTACCTTGATTTAATTGTTTAGCATGGTTAGAAATGCATACTTTAAAATCCAGGGTGATTAATAAGACTGGTAACAGTTTGAGAATTCCTAATATTTCTCTGATGCTTGGAAAAAGCTGTAAATTTCTTTCTCTGACATATTGCACAAACAATATCTTAAATCCCCATGTGTGTTCTATTTGTCACAAATACAGATGATTTAAAAGTTTTAATGAAAACCTGACTTTGAAAAAAAACAACTGTCTCATAGCATATTTCCTTCTTTCACTCTTTTGGGGGGGGCTGGTTAAACAGCTGAAACTGAGTATTTTTTCAGAACAAATACTTTTTAGAATTGCACAGAAGATTTGAAATGCACTAATTTTATTTATTTATTTAATTTTAATTTTATTTATTTTCCCCTTAGAGAAATTTTATAGATCCTTAGTAAAATTCTGTGGAAAATATTTACTGTTTTCTAACTGACCTGGAGACCAGAGCCAGCAGAGTGTAGACACTTGGTCACTAGCAGCTCCTGGCAGCCATTACACAGTTAGCAGCCCATTGGAATCCCACAGGAGTCCAAGTCTTAACATAGGAAAATAAATATGTTTTCAACCTTAACCACTCCAGAAAACATTAAAAATATGAACTGGGAGTAAATCCATGCATTGTTCCTTTACTGACTGTGCAGACAGCCTGAAATAAAGCCTGGAGAGATGATGGTGACTAGATCACAGTAGACTACTAACTCAAAATCCTAATACGATCGTTCAAGTCTTAACATCAAATGAATCATAACTGTTTATCATTTTAGCAGCAGCATTCCACTAATGTGCATGCATTATGATCCTCAAGAAAATGTCAATCTTCTCTGTGTGAAAACTGCCAGAACCTCCCCCAAAACCTGAAAAACATAACACATTGATTTTTGTGTCATTCAGAAGTCAAGTCACAGAGGCCTTGTTGCATAAACTGCTAATTAACACCAAACAAAAGGCTAGTCTCTGCCCTAAGGAACTTGCAGTTTAATTATGACTGGAGTCAGCATGTAAATACCAACAGAAAATAAATGAACATAAGGGTTCACTTAAGATTTCTCCAGGGAAGCAGGTTTAAGACATTCCCATCTTCTTTCATCTTGGCTGCTCCTTTGTAGGATCGAAGAAGTGTTTCTATTTAAAAAAACACCACCATTACTGTTAGGGTGGAACTGGGGGGGCTATTAGCTTGGATCTTATCACTTTTCAGGTCTGAAATGTAACCCTGAAAAGAGTTGGATCAGCAAACCTGATGGGATGACAAACAGTGTCCCACAGGCAGTTTATGCTTCAGCCTGAGACTTCTTGGTGCAACACAGTTGCTGGCTTTGGGATTGCAGGGCACAGCTGCCAAAGAACACAGCAACACAGTAGGGTCACAAGGGGCAGCTCAATAAGCAGCAGTGTCAGTGTGCCAGCTCCACGGAAGAGTTTCAGCACCATTATTGTGTCCTTGCACAATGACATAGCAGCACTGAAAGCACTTAGTACTTGCTTGGAGCATAACAGGTGAAGGACAGAGTCTATGACAAAAAGAGGTGGGAGTCAACACTGCTTTACTACATGAGGCCCAGTCTAGAAGCCAAACCTTGGTCAGTTAGGTACTGGCTGCGTATTAGCCACAATCAGCACAATATCTTGTGATGGTGGAGTGAAATGGGCAAGTGCTGAAATTCAGTGTTTTTTCATCTTAAAATAATGAAGGTGCATTTGTTGGAACACTTCAGGAAGGAAGGAGCACATGAAGTCAAACAACAGAATTTCCCATGTTTTGCAGCAGAACAGGACAAATTTCATCATTGTGATATATGGCAAACTGTACCTGTATTAAAATGTCCAGGCTATGGGACAGGATATCTACTTTGCTCTTTTATTGTCACATAGATAAAGGAGCAGCACTGTCTTCTCATTATAACATGCCTGACTTAAGGGATAGTTGTTATCACAGTGACATTTTCTTGTAGACTTTATATATACAGTAGCTTTTATAAAAAAGTAGAAAGAACTCCTTTCTAAACGTATTATCTATACACACCAACTGGGCTTTGCTGAATTCCCCATGTAATTGTTATGCTTTGTTCAGCTTATAAAAAAACCTCTACAGACCACCACGAATTTATGGCACATGTCAGCTTTAAACTTGTTTGGAAAAGGTTTTAAAGACAGGAGTTGAATTCCCCAGATTAAAATTAATTTTAAATGCTTTAATGGGGTGAGTTCTCTTATTGAAGACTGATATGCCTGCAGGCTTTATTAAACACCAGCATTCTAGGATGCGGAGATATTTTCTGAGCCGGGTTGCTAAAGGATATCACACACCAGTGGCAATTACCATTCGCCCTTCTGTGGTCACATACAATGCCATAAAATGGGCCCCAGACTTCCTTATTTAATTGCCTGGTTTCTTTTCATCTCAAGCACAGGGCAGAAGAAATGCATTTAGCTCACCCTTGTAAAATAGCACACATTTTCTTACTGTTATGCCTTTGAAATATCGCACATGACAGCGAATATTTAGAGAACTTCATGAATGGGAGACCTGTAAGCAGCCTTATCCTGGGGATAGTTATTGGCACAAAGCTTCGGTGGCATTATGCTTCAGTGGTACTGAAGAGGTAAGACAAGTTTGTGCTGGTGGATGTGAGTGCGTGCAGACTTTCAGAATGGTGACTTTTCTCCCAGTCTGATTACCTCAGGATCACGCAATTCATGTGAAAGTCAAACATTTGCACACTTTTCATTAGACTATTTTGAAAGAAAGATGATAACGCCACTTTGCAGCACTATTATCTTATTGCAACTTGACAGGTGATAACAGGTTCTGAAATCCAGTATGATCTTGGTTGAATTGCTTCAAGGAATGAACAAATTACATGGTTTTACCTCAGTTCAGCTGAGGAAGAGCAGAAATTATAGAAATTCTGCCATTAACACCGAAAAAAGCCAGAGAACATCTGATGAAGGTGCTAAGCTCGGGTGAAGTATTTAATAATGTTATACAATTCAAAATTAATGTAAGATGTTCAAATTTTTCACTAGAAAATTAAAGATCTCAGGAGTCCAAGGCAAACACAGTGATGAAGACTGCCAAGATGTCTAAATTATGTCTAAATGTCTGTATGATGACACAGAGCAACTGATAACAGTCACTCAGTATAATATGAAACAGGAATGATATAAGAGAGGTGGGGAGAAGATGAGGAAAGAAGAAATGGTCAGAGAAAGGAAATCAAATGGAGAACAAAGTGAAGTGAGTCTGTCCTGCTGCAGTCTATTCCAGTAAGAGCCAAAGTGGAAGTGCAGGACAATACAGCTCCAACTCAAGCAACTGGCATCAGATTGGTGCAAAGCATTGGGCGCTGCACATCCCTTTTACCTGGCTGAGACCTCTGTTCAGAGGCAGTAAACCTGTGGGGAGAATTGTTCTGTATCTGTTAAGCAGTGCCACCAATAAGCTGCCTTCCCTGTACCCCTGTGCTGACCTGCCAGTTGGTCCCCAATGCAGGAGGTCAGTGGAACCATCCCATGCTGCCATCATCTGCCCACTCACCTTCTTCTCTCTACAGAATTACAGAAGGGCCTGGAAAACACTCCTCTGAGAAACCACTTATTATCGCTGGTTCTTATTTTCTTTGGGGTTCTTTTTTTTTTTGGAGGGGGGGTATTGTTTGTTTGTTTGGTTGGTTGGTTGGGTTGGGTTTGGGTTTTTTTTGTTTGTTTGTTCTGTGGGTTTTTTTGGCTTTTGGTTTTTTGGGGTTTTTTTGGGGGTTTTTTTTCTCCCAGAGGTGTTAGGTGGGCATTTTGGCCTTCCCATTATGCCTAAGCTGTCAGCTTCTCCCAAGAAGTGTCTCCTGGTCTGCATGTAGGCCTGCCCTTGTGCTAGTCAAGCAGGAAGAAATGTGGGTTCCTCCGATCTCCAGGTAGCAGGATGTCAGTGACAGCCTACAAGAAAAGAAGGAAAGACATTTTTTTTAAGCCAGACATTTTCACACCTCAGACAATAAGGGTTTATATTTTAAAAGTTATGAAATACTGTTTAATATTTGCCTATAATGAGATCTGGACTGAAAGACAGATTAAAGATATTCTTTTTATCCATGTGGCTTATCAAAAAAAAAAAAAAAAAAAGAAGAACAAACAAAGAAACAAAGAAAGGAAATGCAGAGACCACACAAATAGCAATAAAGATACAGGCTTTTAAAATATGTAATCACTCTGTTTTGCACAGAATGAATGAGTCAGAGCCTCAATGAGCTGCAGAAAAGAATTTCAGGGGGAGCATGAAAACAGTCCTCCTCCATAGCTGGAAATTTCACTTATGCCTGGAAAAATAAAACCTCCATATTATAAGATTGAATATTTCCTTTTATATTCCTTCCTTTACAAATTCATATGTCAGCTCCCTAGCACACATTGGCACTAGACTACCGGTTGTTGTGCCACAAAGGAATCAGAGGCAAAAGGATTAAAAGAAAGGAAAAGACAACCAAAACTTTCATTGATTAGGTCACCACTCCCTCTCTGTTAGCTGCAGGGGGGAGTGGTGATGAGACCACTTTCAGGGCTGTCACTGCCAGACTGCTAGAATTTACTGTCTTAGGAACCTGCTAGCTGAGCTACTTGGACAGTCAGTCCCCGACCCACATCCATCAAAATGAGCCAGGTTAAAGCTGAAACAGAGTAAAAAGTGCTAGCACAAGCAAATCTTCACAGGGGACAGTGGTGGGGATTGCCAAGCACTCTCACTTGAGGCACTGCTGCTGTCAGGAGAGGACATGCGGTCGGTCCCTTGGAACTGAAATATGTAGGGACCTAAAAGTCTTTAAAGTGAAGGTTTCTATTGCTGAACTTGTGCTGTGCTCAGCGTGGTGGCACCTAACAAGCTCTCACCAGGGGTGTGAGAGAAGAGCATAGGCAATTAATTCCTCTTGGCGATATTTGCATAAGAGAGTAGTTGCACAGAACATAAATGTATATTTTGGGGAAAGGTCTGCCATAAAAATATGACTGCTAGTAGTTAACCTAGTTGATGAAAACAGGAATTATAATTCTCAGTCTAATTTTAGCGTGGTAAACTAGGGACAGAGCTCTAGCTAAAACATAAATGCACTGAAATTTCTGTGTTTCTCTGCACTTAGTAAAAGAACTGATATGAAGAACAATTTTTTGAGAAACTCATTTTTGCAGTTGAAACAGCTGAGAAGCATCTCCAGGATTTTGTACTAGTTTATTTACATACCAGTTGCACTTAATGTTGCACTTAGAGTCTAACTGTGCTTAGGGACACTCAGATGCTCAATTCCATAAAGCATTTGCAAGGGGGGCATTTGTAAGGGGGCATAGGTCCTTAACCTGAGTCTTTATATGCCAAGCACAGCTTTACTTATATTTCTGTAGAAGGAACAGCCAAAAGGTATGTTGGGCAGACCTTGTAAGAATATGTAATGTCTTTTATTAAACAAGCCAGCAAAAAACAATCAGCCTTTTGGATAAAGATGCTTTTCAGGCCTGAAACCAAAGTCTTTTTATTGTCTTCAGGAAATGTTACATCAGGATTGGATAGGTGTAGGAAGTTGTTTCTGCCATAGGTAAGAATGAAAGACAACTGATTAAATACTCATCAGTTTACAGACTGAATCCCTATAGAAGAGGGTAGGAGGAGATGTGATATGCCTGGGGGCGAGCCTCATCTCGTCTGTAGATGTTTCTCCCAAGAAAACATGCACATATATACATTTGAACTTCATTATATACTTGGCATCTTTGAGGGTGATTTTCATTTGCAGTTCAGAGCAAGAGTGAAATATTACAAATCATATGGCACAAAGCAAGTGTTAACTTATGAAATATGACTGGTGACTGATTGGAGTGAAATGCAAGGGTCTATAGAACAAGCTCATGAAGTCTTATTGATTCCAGCATGATTCCCACTTTGCCCACCACTAACACCCTACACCATAAATTTATGCAAATTCACTCTTCTATCCATATTAACTGGTTAGCCTCTTCTATGGCTATCTTCTTCTTAACTGGACAACTGTACTAGAAACAGATTGAAATAAAATATATCCTGAAAAATTCAAATCCTCACAGCCTCATCAAAGACCCTCCCTTCCCAAAAAACTTGAATATGAGGGATCTTCCTGTTCTGCAAGTCCAATATGCAGAGGAGCTCCTGTCATAGGGACTGATGTAAAACACCTTTTGGGACAGAACAGACCAAAATCCAGCTGAAAGGCAGTAAAAGCTGCTGATAGTGGAGGTGTGCTTAAAGGTAAGGCATACACTAAGCATCCTTCCTTCAGTGTATACTGAAGCAGCAATTAAATATTCCTTTGGTCTCTGGCAGCTGTAATGCTGAGATAATACCCAACAAAGCAAGAGGTAAAACAAAGCTTTGTGAACTGATACATTTCCCAGGGGCTTGCTTGCAGAAACAGGATCTGGTAACACTGATCTATTTTGCAGCTGGATGTAAAACAGTCAAAAAGGTACATGCCAGAAGGAAGAGAGAAATCCAAAAATTGTGTGTTTCCTTCAGCCAGCAATTTTTTTTTTGGTAAATGATGTTTTTTTGGGAGTGATCAAAAGGACATGTCTAAATTCTTAAAAATAGAAGGTGCCTCTTTCTTAATATTACATGTCCGGGATTTTTGAGTTTGTTCCCTTTTTTTTTTTTTTTTTTTTTTTTTAAGTGGTAAATATTTAAAGACTGTACCTAAGAAATTCCCTCTGCACAACTAGCTGCTTCTAAGATAAAACTATTCTGGGACTTTCAAGTATCAGCATTGGGTGCTTGAACCAAGAAGCGAAACTTAGTTTCCATGGCAAATGAAAGCATTCACAGGCAAATAGGATGCATTTGTTTGACCTGTTTTGCATTAGCAATTTTTCAGGGAGTGTGCAACAGAGCCACCTTGGTTATTTATGCCCTTGTAGGGCACAGAGCTGTCATGGCAGCTTTTCTTTCATCAGGTTAATTTTGAGACAGGATCAGGGAGGTGAAACTGTAAAGATTTTGCAATTTTTAATTACGAAATTGTGTAAGTATATGAACAGCCACATGATAAACAAAGTTACCAGGCATGAAAGAGTTTATGTTTACACAATATGTACCGTAATAAAACGATTCATATAAGGAGAGTGATATCTTCAACCTACTAGAAAACAATGTATCCTGAATTATCTCTCCCTGTGCTTTCATGAATACCCTGTAGTTTATCACCAGCATCTTTATCAGAATTACCAGCAGAGCTGAGCTATACAAAACTGTTGTAAAAATAAGAAGACATTGGGAATTGCAAATGGTATGGCACCTTGTTTTCTGTCAAATTAGAAAAATGACATGGCCTATGCATGCTGAAAGAAATACAGAAATGGCTAGTGAAGAACTTGGAAGTTTCCATTGGAACTTCCCTTTTTCCCAAGCTGGCAGCTGGCTGGCTGCCCATTGCCTGCAGTGCTGCAAGACCCAGGGGCAGGGCAGAGCCCCAGAGGTGGCACAACACTGTGGGGAGAGGCTGCCATTGACAGCACCATTAAGGGTTAATCTGCAGCAAGGCAGCAGGTGTCACTTTACCTGGCCAGCACCTTAACCTTTCTTTTGGTGGAAGGGCTGTCTCATCAGGAAAGGTGGGCTCATAGGGATGGAGAAACTCATGGCATTTGAGACAAAGGAAAGCGACCAGATTTGAAAAGCATGTTATATTTTAACCAGTGAGAAGATGAAAGAATGGCATGAAAGCACCATGCTTGTGGAGCAGATGACCTCATACACAGAGATACAGTCTCATATAAGTAATGTTGATGTGGCCAGATCTTTATGAAGAGGCATGAAAAGAACTTGGGGAATCATCATCTACCTCTACATCTTAGGTTCAGAAACCTGATGAATATGACTAATTTGGCTAGTGTTAGCATGCAGTTGCAGTCTATGGAGTTGCTGCTGCCTTCTCCCTTGTCCTCTCTCTGGACCTTCTCTTTTAGATTTCTTGGATAAGTGAAAGATCATTAGACTGCATTTGAGTAACCAGCACTAAAGAGAAGTCATGAGAATGGAGTATATAAATAAATGGTGTTCTAAAATGAAAGGTATGTTTAAAATATGAGTTACTATGGAATTTTAAATAGTCAAAAGAAAAAATATTTCACAAAATAATCAAAGCTTGTTGATAAAAACTGTAATTCCGTTAGTGATAGTGAGCAGTTTCTTATTCAGTGGGACCAGTCTGACTACTGACAGGTTATGAGATATCTTTAAGTCTATTGTAACTCAAACAGTAGGAACAAGCAAATGGCTTGAGTCTTATTAAAAGTGGTGATGACAAGATATACTTCATTCCTTAAATTTCAAAAGCATTTCCAAGGAGATTAAAAAGAATTTATTTCACCTAAGAAAAACAGCTTGAAAGATTATGGCTGAGTGAAAGGATATCTCAAGAATCTTTCTTGAATTATTTGAGGACTAATTCCAGAATTAGTCTGGTGTCCTGCAATGTAACTGAGAGTAGAACAAGGTCAGAGGACTTCTTCACACTATCTCAGCTGTTGAATAAGCATGAACATATTCCTTTTTTCATTCACTGACAGTATCATGGACCGATCTGGAATTATTAAAAGGTTTCTCCAGCATTAAATATGACTAAGTGATATTGTTAGCATCTTTTCAAAAACCACAACAAAAAATATAGGAAGAACCTCAGTTTGTAAAAAGCTATTTTTCTGATGATATTGTGGTTTTGGACTTCCTATACAGATGTATTCCAGCTACTGTTTCATCAGGAAGAACCACCTCTGATGACAGGTATATCTTTAAATGTGGCTTTATTTCAGTTATAAAATAAAGACACATAATTTGTAATAGAATCATAAAAGGATCTCTGTATCCTGTTGCACAGATCTGGTATTGAGATGTCTGGGAGCTGCAAAACATGCTGTTTACTTGAAACATAAAAATTGGACAAACAGAATGAAAACTGTTGAAAATATGTAAGCAAGAATAATACATCTCTGATATGATTTTTATAATATGACATATTGGATTTCAGCTGGAAACATACAGATTCCTAAAAATATCCATGAATTTTCATACACACACCTCAAAAATTCAGTTGCTCTTTAAGAAAGTAGCAGAAATACCCAATAAAAAAAACCCTGAGTTTTAAAAATATTTTATACTATTATGGAAATGTGGAGAGAAACATCTAAGTTACTTTTCAGTAATTTAAAGGTGTCATGAAGTTTTTTTGCAGATTTCAAGCCTTGAACTATCTAGAAATATTTATGTTATGCTCTGTGTATGTCTGGTTTCATAGGTTATGCATGTATTAGTCAGTTTTCACTTTGTGAAAAAACAATGTAAGTAAGTAATTTTATGTTTGTCTGGTAAAACTGCACATATCCTCTCTATGTACCTACATTTTAAATTTTAAAGGTTATGTATAATATTTTGTCCAATTATGATGACAATTGAGAATTATATTACATTGACATTAGGGTGCAACATAATTTATTTGTTTATTATATATACACACCATAAAAATTCGCTTCTAAAAGTTATTGTAAGACTGTAAGTCTTTTTAAGGTCAAGCGTATGCTTTCAACATTACTTTTATACTCTAGTTTTTAAGATAAAAGATTTTATTTTAAATCTTAGTTAGCATAAGGATATAGGAATAGAAAAAACTCTTCTTCGGAGGATTAAAGAAGACAGTGTATGCTGTTACTGCCTCTAGGCCTTACTACAGAAGAAATATGAAATATTGAGTGCACAGAGCTTCTCAAATACTACAGGCTGGATTTTTCAAATCCTCCATAATCTTCTAAGAACTATACTAAAATAATGGATGGCCAGACTGTTGGTAAAACAGCCAGCAGAGGACTGTACCTAACCTTATCTCATCCTTCAATAAGATCTGTAGAATGACCCACAAAAGGCATACAGTCTTTTTATATGTTTATTTTAATCTACTTCACAATGCTGGATGTAATTAGGCTTAGCAAGTATAGTACTCTTATTTTTATTTTGATTTTCACTGCACTTTTAAAAACACTTTCCCAGCCTTTGTCAAAAGACTAAAACTCTTCTGTAACCCTCAACTGATTAACACCCCACCATTATTGAGTCGGTCAGTTTGTCATTTTTGTGATCATAGCAACACTAATTGAGTGGCAAAATCACCATAAACACTGTACAACTATGGCAAATGAATAGAAAGACTCTTCTCTATGGGTATGTTTCCCTGAAAAAGTAAAAAAAAACTTTTGACACAGAAGTAGAGAAACTCATACCTCTCTGGATTGGGCTGAGAGTTATAACTTTCTAATCCTTTTAAAATGGACCAGTTCAACTCTCAGACTGTCTGTGCAATCCGAACAGTGATTTCTTCCCAACCCCCATTTCCAGGTAAGTGCTTCATCCAGTCCTCAGCTCTGCTGTGAGATGAAAGAAGAAAGAAAGTACTGTTCTTCCTCTTCATTGCTTTCACAGAGAAGACACCAAGGGCTGGAAAGGAACCCAGGGAACCAAGACCCCAAGGTGCCATAAGAAACTCAGTGAACAGCAGGTGTCCACTGAGCTGTTTTTGCCTCTGCTGCCAGAGGGTTTATTCTTCATACTCCACTGGCATCTGTCCCAGAGCTCATCTGGGCCTCAGTCTCAGGTTGTTTTCTTTGAAAAACCTCACTTGGATACAGAAGCCCATGCAGATCTTACCAGACTTTTTTGGGAAGGCATGAGCTTATTTTGCCCAAGTCCAGTACAGCGCAAAGGCTTCCAAGGTCATGAAGGTCTCAAAAACTTGGCACATTTTCTAAAGGCCAAAGTAAAATACTGGTTTTGTGCTGATTTCAGCCTCTCACAGACCTCCCAGATCTAACCTTGCTGCATTTATGACATGGTGGTTGCTATTTGCCAACATAGCATTGATCCACAGATCAGTTTGTCATCCTTAGTCTGACAGGAAATGCTTCAGAAAAAGGTGTACAAAACCACAGAATGAACTGGTGTAGAATAATCTCTCTGTGAGGGTAATATCAACCTAACCTCCACTAACTGGTAGCTCTCTTACACTCTTGCAAATCATAAGTATATCCTGTACATTACTTATCCTGTCTAATTAACTATGAATGTTCCCATTATCTGTATCTAATCTTTTCTTAAATCCTGCTAAGCCCTTTGCTTCAATTATCTTTTAGAGAGCAGTCCTAATAGATAATTACACAGTGCATAAAGAACATTTCCTTTAAGTCATGGTTAAACGTGTTGTTTCCCAATTTCACGTGCCATCCCTTTTCTCTTATGAGACCCATAAAAAGAGTCTCCCAATTTACATTCCATTTAAATTCCCAGAATTTTGTCTCTGTCACTTAGTATCTCTTACTTGTCTCCCTCCTTGCATGAACTATCTCAGGGTCTCATGATGCAGAGGTTTCTACATAATCCTCCTGATTTTAGCTCATTGTCATGAAACCCCCATTTAGGCTTTGTCTTGCTTTGCTTTTATGTTCTTAGATGTGACTACCATGATTTTGCATACTCTCAGTTTACATAACAATATTCTCCTCCATCTTCTTGTCTATCTTAGCATTGTCTGATTTTTACTACTGATGTTGCATGCTGAGCAAAGATTTTCATTAGAGTTCAGATGCTGAAAAAAAAATGTTTTTCCTGTATGCAGACAGAGATGTTTGTTTCCAGCAGTCCCTAGAAGCTCTGTTTAAACCAAAATAGATAACATTATTTGTCATACATAGCTACAATTGTAAAAGTCCTGTGACAGGCTTTAACAAAAACAGTTTGGCTCTCAGGACTATGTGCTTATCTATTAAGGAGGGTTTGGAATTTTTCAATGAAACATTTTTAAAATGAAATGTAACTTCTATTTCAAATGTTCCACCCTTCTAGAGAAACATTCAGTGGTAACCTTTCTATCTGTGTTAAGTTCACATGAAATTGTGAGGAAAATAAGTGTGGGGTTTTGTGTATGCGTGTAAGAACAAGAGAGGGAGAGAGGGAAGGAGGAAGTTTGCCAGTGTTACAGAGTTGAGTCTGTTCCCCAGGATGAATAGTGCTGAGACTAAAGACTGTTCTGAGTGCTGAAATCCATGGATGTATGGATGTATACTTGGATTTCCTGTCTACCAGGACCTCCTGGCATTTCCATAAAAATGTTGAAAAGATTCAAACTGCTCAGACATCAAATTTTCATACAAAGTGCAATTCTCTTTTTTCCTTTTTTTTTTTTTTTTTTTTTTTTTTTTTTTTTTTGTCAGTCCCATCCCTTGGACTCTACTATTATCATGAGACTTTCAGAAATAGACATTTTCTTTTCAAAGGCAGAAATTATTTTTTCCCTATTGTTTCCCTATTACATTAATTACAGTATTTTATAGTTGTGTCTACTGATCCAATTAATTTACTAGTTAATGAAGAACTGGTTTCTCTAGTTTGATTTCAGAAACATGCCCTATGATACTTTAGGAAAGAAATACATAGCATGTGCTGCCATCATATTGACAGGTACAGAAACTGATTTTAGTACTCTGTATCATTTCTATCCTTTTTTCTCATATACTTCAGAATTTCTACCCCAAACCTAGTCACTGAACAGTGTTATATCTCATTTATAAATGTTAGCTATTATTTGTAAGAAGAACACAAACTTCTCCTGGCAACCTTCTTGTTTTTCTATTAGAGATACATTTCACTGTATCTCTAATTTTAATTTTTACATGCTTCAGGGACCAGAGTGACAAATTATTTTTTTGATTGCTTTTGCTTTGGCTGGCTGAATAAAAATTAAGGGAAAACTGGCAAGGTGTGTGAGTTCATGGCCATTTGGTTAGAGGGCTCTACATGGAGAAAGAGTACAGCTGGCAGCAGAACTGACATGATTCAATGAGTTTCTGCTGCCAAGGTAGAGCTCAGCACCAGAGATGGCAAAAGCCTGCCCAGAACATATGATACCTTTCAAATAGGAAATACCCTGAGAGGAAAAGGTGGGAGGAGGGCAAGGAGCTGCTGAGAGTCAAGAAATTATGGATCAACAAGGATATATAGCTCGTGACAGTCGTTGTCTGGGGGTGGTCAAATGTTGATGGAAATGGGTCTATTACACCTTAATTTGCTTTTGCTAACAGCCACACAAAAGATATCTGTAACTGGATCACAAAACAACTTGAAGACGTAATTGAACTGCTATGGAAACCTGAGGTATCCCATGATTTTTCAGACACCTAAGCAGTACTTTACAAATATATTTACTGTGTGGGCTGTGTAGACTCTAATGCCCTGAATGCCCCCAGTCTGCATACTTCGGAATACTAAGGGAACTTCCACAGTGCTTTTTTGAAGTTGTACTTGATAAAGAATGAGGACAAAAGCTGGTATTTATGACCCTACAGAGTGTAAGGCACATCCAGCTTTCCAAGGGTATTGTCACATGATATGAGGCCTCCATAAGGACAGGCTCAGCAGGTTTTACTTGGTGCATTCATGTAGTGCATGTTTGGTATTGCATTGTGCAGGTTTTTAACACCTGTGTAACAATACTACTGTTCAACTCTGACCTGTCAGGGCAGTTCTGTGTGCAAAGATGAATGCCATGTTCCTTCCATGTCATGTTGGGATTCTGTCCAACACCATTATGCTATAGCTCACAATAAACCTCTGCCCTCAGTCACTCCAGATTTTGGCAAAGTGTGTCTTTATTGTCTCAACAGTGGTAACTGTTCTCTCATCTCCATAAACACACAAATGCAAGTCTAAGTTGAAATTTGTCTTTCCAGAGAGGAGATAATGAAGGAAGATTTCATCTTCATTGATGAAAATGAAGTGATCTCACTCTTGAAAGTGAGAGTGCTAAAATGAAGCCACCAGAAGATGAGCTTCTGGATGCTGCATACATTATAAGCAGCACAAAACTTGGCTAACTGGACTTCAGAAGCTGAATCAGCCAAGTTTTGGAGCTCTAAGCCCTCATGCAATTTGATAGGAACATATTGTTCTCTAACTTCAGCCTTTTCAGGTGCCTAATCCATGTGAATGGCAAACCAGTATGTTGCAGGTGGACACAAATTCTGGATATCAACCAACTCCATATCACCACGGTTCACTCAGTATCCGCATCTGCAGAGCTAGCAGGCCTTCCCAGATGCAGATCTTCTGTCCATGCTTCCTTTGGTTTTCCAGGTTCAAAGGCAGATGTGGCTGAGTTTGCCAGAGCACAATCTGCAGTTCTCCCAATTCCTTGTACATGGACCTTTCTTGCCAGGGGTGAGCAAGTCGCAGCTTTAATCCCTGATTAAATCTGGCAAAATGATAGAGAAAAGGAAACCTAAACTTAACTGGAATTTGCTGACTGCTGAAAGTCATATACATATATTTATGAATATAGTATTAAAATACTAAAAATTGTTTTGATATAAAGCACCAATGAATTACTGAAACTCTCCTAGTGTGGCTTTTGCTCTTTCTTTAAGTCAGGACTTCAGAGTTGAGAAGGAATACTTTCTGCTTGTGTTCTGCAGACACATCTGGAAGGTGTAATATTTGCTCAAGTATTTTCTATGCACAGTCAGGGACTGCATGTTCTGGCTATCAATGAGCACTATTTTCCTATTCCTACAGTTTTAAATAAGGAAAATAGAACAGGTGCTACCCAGATTTTGAGAGGAAAAAGCTGGAGATTGCTGTGACATTAACACATGGAAGTATCCCAATTTTCTTGCTGAAAAGATCCATTGAAAAAAAATAAAGCACTAAAACAAATGAAACTTTTTATTTATTTCCAAGTAAGATAATTAAAAAGAACAATAATGTAATGGCAAAGAAAAGATAGATGTAGACATTGAATGGAAAAATGGCGTGGAAAAAATCTACCATTACTCTTTCAGACATCTAAGGTGTGTGAATCTTGGCTGTCTGAAACGTTCAATTTCTTCCTTCATCTGGAAATGAAGGAAGAAATTTTGAACGCTTTTCTCTCCATAGAGAAAAAAATACTTTTTCACTTATTCAGTGAGAATAAACTGGATATTTTAGAAGGAGTTTCTGCATGGCTTCATATAATAGGGGCAGTGAATGTTTCAGGATCCCATATAGATAGGAAAGCCTCAGCTCTCAGCTAGAGACACACATCACTTTTTTCAAGCATTCACTGCTTGTGGAGCTTGAGGTCTGAGTGCCAGTCCACTTAAACAGACAATAGACCTAAAAGTCTTCTTATTCCTGGATAAGGAGTGAAAATGGATCAAATGCCACTTCTTTTCCTTATTGCAAATATGTGGATCATTAAAAATATCAAAAATTAAAAATATCCTTATTGCAAATATGAAATCATTAAAAAATATCAGAACTGCCTTTTTGTGTTCAGATACAGTTTCTTCATTTTTAAAAAATTTATTTTAGTTTTTAACTGTAGGTCTACTTGTGTGGGTAATGGAGGAATTTTCCATATGAAATTTTTCTGTCAGTTATTCAGAAATGAAGACAAAATGTGCTCTTATGCCAAAGTGGATGTTGGCTGGTTGTTCAATCATTTCCTTAAATACATGTGATTTCTGGGAACACCAAACTCCTACCATTTCAAAGCAGTTACTAGGCTTCTGGAATAAAACAAAGTCAGCTATCTTAAGTATTATTATTCACCTGTAAACATGGTTTGTTTACAAAAGAAAAAGTAATATGTCCTTTAGAACATCCTAAAGGACCCAATAAATAGCAATGACGATAGCAGGGCTGCCAGAAAGTCCCAGGCTAGTGAAATGTCACAGTTTATGGGTTCTGGGTGATGATTACTAGGCATGTGTGCTAGCTGGTGCCTGCAGCCTGGGTACTTTTCCTCATTCATTGACTAAGCACAGTGTGAGTCATTAACCTTTATATTTACACGCACTCATACACACACGTATGTACACACACATACACACATACATGTGCAGGTATCCACCTTGAACAGCCCGGCTTCTAAAAATTTTTGAGATGTAAACATTATTAATTTATTTGTTCTGGCAGCTAAAAGCACTATTTCCTTCTAAGTATTTCATCACCTCTCCTAAAAACCTCCTCCTGGCCTTTTTCATCAATGGGAATTGTTCTGCAGGCACGCCCACACACGTACGCTCACACACACATACGCAAACACACGCAGAGTAAACTGAAAATAGCAAATATGCCATTCAAGAAGGCTGTCATGGAAATAAAATTCCAGGGCACTGGGCAAGTATAATAAAACAACAAGAGGTTGTGCTTTTACGTTGTCTGCCTTGTCCTAGCTCTCTTTGCTCACTAAAAAAACTAAACACACAGAAAAAGAATAAGCCAAAGAAGGTGAAATAGCTTGTGAAATATTTTTCAATGTGACTCTTTCATTGGAGAAAAGTAAATTAATTAATAATTAGTTAAATTAATTATTTTCAAATATGGAAATACTTTTCTTGGGAAAAAAAAAAATTGAGTAGGCACCTGACCAGCTTTGATACATTTCAGCTGAGGACTTAGATCAAACATTAAACCTTCAAGTGTCTTGTTTCACCTAAGGTAGTAATGCATATTCAGCATGGATTAGGAGCCACAGATTTAAAAGTATTTGTGTGCTTAACTCTTGTAGAGTCAGGAACTCATATACTTTGAAGAAATATTTAAAATTGAAATGAAAAGTCCAATAATAACTAAGAACACCCTGACGGGCATCTCTCCGTCAATTTTAGCATAATTTCTGAAATCACTCCAGGGTAATTGGTTCTCCTGTCAATAGGAGCTGGATAGTGAATTTGAATGAGCAAGAGTCATAAAGTACCCACTGCATGCTCCAAAGAGAAGAGGAGCACAAGGGCTACTCCCAGGAGGAAGGAGGGTGTTTTGACAAGGGTCTCCTTGCTTCATTATGAGCAGAGAAAGAGACTTGATAGGCCAGAGCTGGGGTCTGCAGCTTCCTTGCCTAGCACCAGGCCAGCATTGCCCTCTGGCCTCAGCTTTGGCATAAAATGAAACATTTAGTGTTTTTCTTACATGGGTGTCCTCTCAAAACTGCCTAAGAGCCATGTGCAGCTGGCCAAGCTAAGAGAGAGAGAGGGACAGAAAGAGAAAGAATGTCACCTTCAGTAGGCGGCTCATCCTGTCTTCATTTAGTGTTCAGAGAGACTCCTGTCATGAAGCTGTGGATAGCTTACATGAAAAATTCCTGGTATTTTTATTAGCTTGAAATCATCTTTCTGTTTTTAACTCATTAATGTATTAAAAAAAAATAACAGTTGTACAGAGGAAAGCTGCACTGTGTATTGGTCTTTGTTAATAACATAGTAGGTTTATACTTGAGCATTAATAATTGCTGTTGTTTATTGTTTATTTGCAAAATAGAGAAGACAACCCTTTTGTGTCTCACAGGGGTGCAGTGGCACCTAATGCATTCTTGCGTTTCGTTCTCAGCTGCAGGTTAAATGCTGTGCATACTGAGCCAGCATAGCAGTTTCAAACACTTGTCAGAAATTCTGAAGGTTCTTATGGGCCATTGTTCTAAAAGCACCCTAGGGCTGTAAAGATGAATCAGCAGACATAGGAGGTATAGATGTAGACGGAAGAAAATTATCAGCTTTTCTCTTTTTGCCAAAAAACAATGTTTCACTTGTTTTTCTCTTTCACAAATCCAGATGCTGTTACTTCTATCTTTCTTTAATGGGTCTCAATGGATTGTAGGTTCCAGATTCTCCTACCAGGCTGTATTTTCTCTGGTTACCATTCTAACAACTGATGGATGGAAGGAAACCTAATTTCTTACCCTGTCTAACATCTAGTCTGTGCATCACCATGGATTCACACCATACACCTACTCTCTTTTTCACTTTATTATGTTAGGTAACTAGTTGAGTCTACTCTAAGCATTAGCTCAAGAGACCAGAAAGAACAGTGAATGTTTCTAAATAGGATTAGGGAATTTGGCAAACGTTAAGAACATCTGTAGTTATGCTTCTGTCCCCTGCTTGATGCTCAAATTTATGCCACCTGTGATTGCCTGGAGGAGCAGGAAAGCCTCCATGGCACACACCCAGTTTATATCTGGCCAGATAAGTTTCAGTGCTTTCACTATCTTGGCTACAGCAAGAAACATGAAGACCGATGAGCAATTTCTGTAATTGCATGTTCCTGTGGAACTATAAGCCAGCGAGTAGAATTCCTGCTGTTACAGGGGAAGAAGTGTGCTGTCAAAATGAATTAAACTCAACTCTGGTTTAATTAGCAAAGTGGACTTCACTGCAACTATCCAAGACTTTCAACTGAATAGGCACTTTAAGTTGCACTATCTAAAATAGAAGACCCTCTTCACTTGAGCAAATGAATATGCAGGCCCCAGCTGGAAAGAGCAGAAGTACAGCACCCCTGCCAGACTGCTCAGAGACCATATTTTACTTATCCTCACTTCCAGTCCACAAGAAGACCAACAAAGATGCCCTGAAGAAGGAGCATGCTTAGTCCTAAAGCCTTGACTGCAGTCACAGAGGCTCTATAGGGAGTCCCTTTGGTAGGGAGTCCCTCAGAGGATGCATAGACATTAGTGACACAAGGACTGGTAAAAAGCCTAGCCTTGTCATGGAAAAAAATGTTATTAAAGGTCATATAAGTACCTGTGCACCCCTACATTTGTCTACAGCATGCCACAGCTGTACCTTGGAAGAAAGACTTTGCCCACCACTGGCTTCTGCATTGTGCCAGACTGAAGCTTTCAATTTTGTCCTTCACTAGGAATAAAATTATGTCAGAGTCCAAGTTTCAAATGTTTATTTTGGATCTTCCATAAGACTTGAATTGAGTGAAAGGAAGTTGTGGTTGAATATGTTCTCCTCTAATATTTCACTCTGATATGCTCTGATTTTACAACATGGGCAGTATTTGTACTGCACTCTAGCAGGCAGTACATGATTCAAGGATGGTAAGCATGCTTTGCTTTCCTTTTGTATCCATCAACTCACATTGCTATCATTCAAAAAGCCAAATAGCAAAATGTATAATAAATATATACATAAAAAAGCAGAAAAAATTTTGACTATTCATTGATAGAATGATAGGGAGCTGAGCCATACAATCAAAAGGATCTGATGAAATGAAACTTTGATCATGTGAGCAAATCAGATCAAAATAAAATCAGCCTTTCCTTCTTTAGTTCACTAATTCATGAGGAGCAATTAATGAGGCACAGTGTGCAAACATTCCTGAGTATCATTCATCACCTGGCTAATCTGCCTGCCAACCTGCACAGCCATACCTTTCCACTAGAAATTTCTTCTCTCTTCCTACTTTCCCTCTCTACCCTGACCAGATCCCTTGTTTAGGAGAGTGGATATAATGGAAGAAAGAAAAGAAATTAATAAGATAAGGAAAAGGAGAAAGAGCTTCCTTAACAGTGCAGATGTACTAATTTACATAATCAATCGAGGTATGATGAGTAACTTTTCACAGATTACTTTTTTCTGACACCATCACCATAAAGGTTAATCCTAATATTTCATGTGAAAAAATTATTTCCTATTTTACAATTTCCTAATCCATCCTAGAACTCATTTTCCAGATATACACAAGGACAGAAAACTTCTTAAATTACTGCTAGATCAGGAAAGAATACAATCAGCAGCATTGGAGACAACGTCTATGGACATTGGATGTGTCTTTTCCTGATGTGTAAGATATTAGCTGCCGCCTCTTAAAAAATTAATCATTTTAATTTGTCAACTTTTTAAAATCTCTCTGATTTCTCTGTGATATAGTATCTTCACCATTTGTTTTCATCTTATTCCATTTCACCATTTGTTTCATCTTATTCCCCACCAAGTTTTCTGAGAGAATAAATGGGAGATGGTTAATATTCAACTACAAATTCAGAAATACTCTCACACTTGAAGCACGTTGTGTATGATAAGGGGTCTGAAAGGAATCAGAGGAGGTTCAGATGCACAAATTGTTATGTCAGTATACTCCCACACATCAGAGAAACATCTATTTATGTAGAATATCCCTTTATAGACATGCTTGCTTCCATTCCATAGACATCTGATAATTTCCTACATTTCAGCATAAGAAATAAATGACTGTTGTAAACAATAAAGGAAGAAGGATGATGAGCAGATTATTTCTGAGTGCATGACTTAATGCAGATAAACTATAGGAATCCAAATCAAGCACAGCTCAATTTCTTATTCACTAATTAATAACAGGAATACCCGTTGGAAGCTAGCAGCTTCCCCCAGAGCTGCAGTACAACGTTGTAAGACAGGCACTCAGGGAGGAGCAGGCAGAAGACAACTTCATGAGCTCTTCTGGGAATGTGCTCCTTAACCTGTTCAAAAAGGGAGATGAAATAAAAAGGGCACCAAGATGACTTACCAGCACAGCAGGGCACTGATAGCACAAGGAATTTAAAACTGGACTTGTTTTGATTTATCTCTCCTATGGCTCTGCCAAACAACCAGCAGTGCCTGCATGCCAGAAATGTGTCCTAGGTGGAGTGCTTGAACTCATCTGCCTCAGTGCACGTGGCTGGACTTTGCCAGCAGCTTCCTGCAAGGCCTGTAGCTCTCACTCTTCACCCCAGGTACTACTGCTAACAGAGAAGGCAGCATGCAATACTATTTCTCATCTGCCCTGCTGAACTCTGGACTGGCGTTTACTCTTCCTTGTTTTGCAGAATATCACTCAGGCCTGGGTAATACCTCCTTACTTTGTTCAAATATCTGACTATCTGGTTTCCTGTCACCCTTTTGTTAGCCTGAAGATTCTTCTCACCTACATATAAATGGGACTTGATGATCGATTAAGGCTTGAACAAGTCCAATTGTAAATATATTTGCCAGGTAAGGCATTTCAGGACATTTTGGTGCCTCATAGTCTGCAAAATGTCAGCAATTATTCATCTTGAAATATTGGAGTATCTTGTTTCCAAACTAATGTATCAAAAGAGCAAAATGAAACAAAAATCTATTGATCATCACACAAAAAGTGTAAAAAGATTTATTAAATTTGAATTTTTTATGCTTAATGGTTGAAGTAGGTTAAGGTCTTAACTCTGAGTTAATCCCTCAGGTGTGAAGAAAAAGGCTTGATGTGATTATGCAGTTGAACCTCAGGCAAACATCTTGTGATGATTCTTTGATGCTAATCCAACTGGAAGATGTGAAGTAGTAAAGAGGAAATGCCAGGCACCACATTGGAAAGTTTTGATTTCATGCTATATTAATTACAATTCTATGTCAAAGATTTGCTTTTAAAATGTGTCTTCTAAACAGAGGTAGCAGAGTTGATTTGAACTAGAGCCCTTTCTTACACTTTGGTGAAATAAAAAAAATCCAGTTCACTTTTTCCTACTTTGTTCAGTTCCAAAAGCATCATTGAAAGTAAGAAATTTTAAAAAGCACAGAGGCCCAATGGGATAACTTTACCATTTCAAATTACTTAGATTACTTCTGTTCAATCTCTTCCATACTACAGGACTTTAGGGAGACATCTTGGATTGTTTATTGCCAAATAATAATAAAAAAAGACCCTCTACATATAAATAAGTAAGGTTTGCCATCAAACTTGACCTTTTTGGGTACAGCTGAAGTCATCCAGCTTCAGCACAGCATCATATGTTCAGGGGAGGCAGCCTACCAATTTATTCCTGACCTGTAGGTGCTTCCAACTTCCCAGGTTCAGATACCAATTTTTATATTGGTGGGCATCAGATGCTAAAAAGAATCCCTATACTCATATTCCTCAGAAGAGAAAGTGAACATGGAAAATAGAGCAGGGATCCTGTAGGTATTGCATCAGTGTGTCAGCTATAAGGGCAGAACACTGACATAAAAATCTTAGCTTGTGTCCCCTTATGCTCCAAAGAGTGAGGAAAGAGTTCTACGTGGAACCACTGGGGCTTGAAAAAGTTGTGCAGTTTTGAAGAGAACTCCCTGTTTGCCTCAGTTCCAGCAGCTTGGTTCAGATGGCAGAGTGATTTTGGTGCACACAAGTTAAATTCTCCTTCGATGAAACTAAAATGAAATTATCATTTTACATGTTCTGATGCTCCATGGAGACAGTGGGGTTTGAGCCAGGGTGTGGGCCACATTGCCACTAGGTGTTATATAAAATATCTGTGCTGTGAGGAGGCTCTTGACTCTTCCACAGATCCCATAAAGCATCTCTTCTGACATTCAAATGAACAAGTGTCATCTCTGTCTTTCTATTTATCAACAACTGTTATGCCTCAGCTATTTTTGCAAAGACATTTCATCTTCTACAGAGACATCCCTAGGTCTGCTACCTTTTCTTTTTGCTACCAGTCCAACCCTGCCATGATTTCCAGCTTGTAATCTTTCTTTGTGTGTCAATGTATCAGACACCTGCCCATTCTCCTGGAAGATTTACAGACACTTGATGAAATGACAGCTTTTGTCAAGCTGTGAGATGAAGAAGATGAAAACTTCTTGGACAGTTGAATAACATAGAGGCAGTCTCAGCAGGTTGCTAGCAGTGTTACTTGAAATTTAAGAAGAGAGTTTTCCTGAAGAAAATAATCAAACTGTGAGAACAGGGGAAGGGCTGAGTCCATCACAGACAGCTTTAAAAGTTCTGTGAATGGGAGTCCACCACAAAGCTGGCTGCTTGTTTGAACCTCCATAGCCCTTCCACAGTGTCACAGTGCCACCAGGCCAGTTCTGACCTACAGAGCTCACACCTAAACCTTGTAGGAGGCATGTGAGGACATTCAGGGGAGCTTCTGCTTTGGCCACTCCCACCATAATTTGCAATAGTCACCTTCTGTCCAGATTCACTGGAGCATGGGTACAGTTTCATACTCACATCTCTATGCTGGGAAGAGAAGGGTTGAATCACTAGCAACTGTATTACAGGTGTATATTTGTAGCTGTGGTTTACCATATTGGTGATCTGACCACTTTGCAAAGTATTCTTCAAGGTCTGAGATCTGCCAGAGTATTTTTTCATGCAGCAACTGTCTCTACATACAAAACTTTTCATCCAATGCCACTCACCAAGAGCATCTGGGTCAGTCCAAACATCCAGGACAGCTGTGAATAGAGCACTCTATGGTGATTCATCCTCCTTGGCTGACTGTAAACTGACACTCTTGCAGGGTGTCTTTCTGCCGGCACTGGATTGTGACCTGAAGATGTAGATAAGGTACCATTCACAATAATACTACTGCTCTCACTTCTGCCCTTAGTCACAAGACTGAAAAGCACATGCTGAAAGACTTCCCTGTACTTACAGCACAAAAATGTTACTGATGTAGCAGCTGGCTACCACTCCTCTCCATCTTTCCCCCACATTCCCTTTAAAAGGCCAGGATATCAAGGACAGAATGGAGAACAACAGCAGCTCCTTACATCTTTCTTCAGAGCTTCAAGCTCAGGTTCTTGGGAAGAGAAGAAGGAGGATAAAGGGACTTAGAGAGGAGCCTATACCCAGCAGTGTCAGGTAGACAGCCTGGTGGAAAGAGAAAAAGCTCTGGAAAACACAGTGACTGCTTGCCTCTTTCCAACAGCAGGCCCTGTGGTGCCGTTTTTGTTTGGCCATGTTTACCAGTTTTAATCACCATTGTCACTTCTGAGCTGTGCTACAACTGACAAGTGGCAGGGATGAGGTTTATTCCCACTCCCTGCACCTCTTCCCTCTTTCCCTGTCCTTGCTCCTAAGTAGTTCTTTCTTGGACATGTGGATTTTCCCACCAATTTCCCTACCACACTGATCTCCTTAGAAGTGATGAGGCCTGTCAGCTCAGAAAATGAAGTCACTTATGCTAACCCATTTCTGCTTAGATACCTTTCACCTTGAGCTAAGGCTCAGAGTCATCTTAGCATGTGCCATCTTTTTTTTTCTATAGGATAAGAGCAAGGTGCCTGAGGAGGGACTGTAGATTGTAGCTATTGATGGCCCATCACTGCATGGGAAGGGTACAGTGGTTCCTTGAATAACTGTGTCAGTGTGGAAAGCTTGGCCCCTGAGTGTTCATGACAATGAGGGCCAGCACACAAAGCTGGGATTCCCACACAAAGCTGGATTAAGTCCCTCTGGGGCAAGGAACTAGGGTAATTTGTGAGGTTGGAAGGGCTCAGTCTCTGTGAATCAAACATTTGAGGCAAAAGCCAAGGCATGGAAGAGAGAGATGGGAGATTATTTTGCTAACATTTGAAAAGAATGAAGGAGAAGCAAGACAAAGTTTTGTCTGACATGGGAGGAGAATCTTCCTGCTGAGAAGTCTCTTCCAGCTTAGGACCAGATACTACTGCAACATTTATTGATTGTCCCATCCCCAAGCAGCCTCAACTAGCAGAACCTTCAACAAGCTTCTCTCCCACTACTGTGTTGCTGCCAGCTCCCTGCAGTGCCACATGCAAGCAATCCACCCTCAAGGCCCTCTTCTTCTGTCAGATCTTTGTTAAGCAGCAAAAAACACACCCACACACCATCCTTTTCAGCTGAATCCCATGTATATTCTGGCTGCTACATCCCCCAGAGCAGCTACTCCAGGAAAGACCTGTGAGGGCAGGAGACTCATCTCAGGAGAGTGAGGGTGGTTTCCTGAGACTTACTGAGTCAAAGCACATATTGATACACAGAAAAAGTCATAGGAGGCAGAAAGCTAGAGAAGATTTAACTAGAGTAACCATTTTTGCTGGAGAGGAATAGTGTATTGAGTAGCACTGCTAAGAAATTGAAGCTCAACACTAGGACTACAAAAGTCCACTGTAGCTTCTCCCAGAGGAAGAGGAGGACTATGCAGATCTAAAAGACACTTTGGGATTTTTTTCTTTTTTAAACTTTATGATTTCCATTATGAAGTTTATTTTCTGGACAAGATGGGGACATGTAAACATCTGGTTTCAGTTGTTGTCCATCCATGAAAGAGCAGATAATATCCCTTGCATGCATGTCACCGTTTTATGGTGACAGATCCAGGAAGAAAAGGTCTGAAGCACAGATTTCCTTTGGAAAAGCATGCAGTGGAGGTATTCAACTGAAAGAAATCATATCTCAAATGATATGACTCCAGAGTGCCTGTGAAGGATATAACACAAGAGTGTCATCAATGACTGCCTTTACCTACCAATCCAGGTGTATTGCTGCAATTAATTTGCTAATGTATCCACAGCATGGCTCTATTCCATTAGCATCAAGGAGGATCTGGTTAAGCTTTCAGGTATACTTGCATGAGATAAAGTAGGCTAGCAGTAAGCTACATTGGGAGAGCAGAAAGTTTCTAATCTGGTAGCGAAATCCTGTAACAGCTTTCCTGTGTGGCAGCAAAACAAAAACTGTTGCTAGCTGGAGTTGAACAGGTGCAGAAGAACAAAAGTTGTGACTGACTGTATAACATGAGACTCAATTATACAGCTCAGGCAGACTCCTTCAGGTCCACAGTGCCATGTACAGCTGAGAAAATCCCAAAGTCTGCTTTGGAATCTTCCATCATGGGCCATGGCAATGGAGGTACTTAAGGGACGTGAGTGTCCCCAGCATCCTCCAGCTGCTTAGGAAGAGCAGGTCCAGTTCATAGACAGCATAATGAGCAAAGGTCAAGTAGCCTCTGGAAATTACTTGTGTGCTCTGATGTTGAGGTGATGCATGGGTGTCACAAAGTGTCACTGCAACTCTGTTCTTTCTGCTGGCTCACAGTGTTGATAGACCAGGAAGGGGAGAACAAAGAAGAAGCAGACAGCTCTGTTGTGTGTTTGTAATAACCAGGATGCTTAAGTGGCTGGCAGAAGCAGTTTCAGGAGTGGAGTTAGGTTAGTGGTTTGTGAAAGCAATTACATGATATAGTTTATGTTTAGTTTCTCCTACCAGTGAGAAAATCTTCCTCCAATTCTAAGAGGTTTTGGTGAAAAACCAACATAGCTGTGTGTATCTCAAAGAAAAACAGTAAAAATCCTCATATCTATACTTATTAGTTACCTTTTCCAAAATGTGATAACAAATTAGAAATATATAAATTATGAGTATCTTTACTGTGCAATATTTAAAGCAAATAGTTCTCCATTTTTATATATCTTTCTTTCCTGAGGGTTGACAGAAGGAAAGATCTACCCTATGCTAGGGTAGATTTTCTTAACCTAGCAAGGCCAGCTATAGGACTGTTGTCTTGCTTTGTAGATTTTGAATACGATGTTTAGTCTTCTCTTAGCCATGGTATTTTAGATCATAGGACTTCTACCTGACTTATTTCAAAACAAGTTCTAAAAGCAGCACCTTAACTATCTTCACTAATGAATACACTTGGCATCTGTTTGGTTCATTAAGTCAGAGACAGAGAAAAATCATTATATCATCTAATTCAATATTTGTATCTATATATATATGACAGAGTTACTGCTTGACAGGAAACATTCAAGTTATATTTCATTCTGTTTCTTTCTTTCTTTCTTTTTTTCTTTTTTTTTTTCTTTTTTTTTTTTTTTTGCCAGTTCATGGACTGCAGAACCAGCTCTGTTCACATGCTCATTATTAACATCTTTGCAGTTTAAGCTTTTGGGTCTAATCTTACAAAACCTCCCTACATAGCTCTTACTCAGAGCTATCTTATTTTTAAAAATGAGAATATTTTCATTAGCAGATTGGTCCAAAGGTTTTAAATTAGTTCTTTAAGATGGTTTCCTGTTAATTAGAGAGCAAAGAGCTCCATCTAGCTGTTTTGGGCTCAAAGATGGAATGAATTTATGCCAAAAAACCATAGAAATACTGACAGAAGGACAGAACACACCCAGTTCTGACATCTCATAACTCTATTTTTGAAAAAAATTCACCTTCCTGCAGACACTTTATCAGCATTGTATTAATAGTAAAATAATACCAAGACTAATAAACAAAGCTACTTTCAGAAGATATTTGGAGGCAAGGGGAACCTTTTCAACCACAAATTCACATAATTTGCTTTCATTTTAAGACATAATTATTCCCAGAAGAAAACGTACAATAAATTGAAGCAAAACAGTCCACAGCTCATTTTGTTTGCTGTCTTTTGTTGCATCACCTACTCTGCACTAATAAACATCAATTGCACTGTGAATAGTTTTCAAATGATTCAGCAGAAGTTATTAATTATTCATTATTATTTCTATTGCAGCCGTGCCTGGAGATCCCATTGGGGAATTGAAACAAACAAATAAGGGCAGAGCTGGTCTGTTTGTGCGGAGCCATGGCTGGAACTCATGCACACAAGCCCAGTCTAACTTTAAACTTGCAGGAGTGATGTTACTGTGTAGCTATGGCAGCACAGCTCTCAGCCTGGGTTGTGCAAACCATGGGAGAAGCAGAATAAATAACTGGAAGTGTAGCCTGCACTGAACCCCGTGCTGCCTCAGCTATTTGTCAGGCCGTATCCAAGGCAGCATCTTCAAAGCCTGCCCAGATACATCTCCACTGGCAGCTCTGACCATGGCTACTCCACATTCACTGATCAACTGCTGAAGTGACTGGAGATGTTATGGGTCTCCTCTGTTCTGTACCTGCTTTTTTTCTGCTGGTGGTCACCAACAGTGTTACAGAAAAAACTCTGCAGAAAACCACAGACTTTGCACTTTGGTATCTTAATGTCAATTCACAGCCCACCATCAGCTGCTTAAGTGTAAACTGGAGCACCCAGCCTGTGGGCCATGCTCTGTTCTGCTCATCCTCCTTGGGGAAATAACTTCATGCAGCCTGCTAGGGGTGATAGCATCCACAGTTAGCCCTGTGGCCTACCCCTGAGCTCCTCTGACAGAGACTTTCAATAACAGGAGAATGAAGGAGTGAATAAAGGAAGGAAGAGTGGCCTTTACCAAAAACAGTGTTTGAAGGCAAAGCATATATTGTAGTCAACACAGAATGTTATTCTCAGAGCTTGAAGAAAACATTTGTGCAAATATTTTTAAAATATCATTGAATAAACTCTACTTTGAGCACCATCTGGGCTGACAGAAGCAATCCATCCCTACACCTTGCCAATAGCTGTTGATCAACCTCAAAGAAAATAAATATACAGCTATCATTGTCAAAGTGTTCCAGAGAATTAAGCATGGTAGCCACTTTTTTCCTGCAAGTATTTATACTCACACACAAACTGCTGCCATCGATGCAGCTGTTGTAGGTACTGAAAAAACAGAACACTTGTGAAGGCAAATGTTGCAGCATTGAGACACGGGAAAATACAGGCAGTACAAGGGGAAGCTACACTCAAAGGAGGTGATTCTGCCCCTAGTCTCCACTCTCATGAGACACTACCTGAGGTAGTGCATGCAGCTCTGGAGTCCCCAGCATAGGTAAAACATTGATCTGGGAGAATGAGTCCAGGGGAGGCCCACCAATATAATTAGATAGAAAGAGTGTCTCTCCTATAAACAAAGATTAACACAATTGGGCTTTTTCAGCCTGGAAAAGAGAAGACTCTGGGGTGACCTTATAGCAGGTTTCCAATACCTAGAGAAGGTCTATAGGAAAACTGAAGAGGGACTGTTTACAGACAAGTAGTGACTGGACAAGGGGGAATGGCTTCAAACTAAAAGAGTGGATGTTTGCATTAGATATTAGGAGGAAAATCTTTACTGTGAGTGTGAGACAGAATGACAGGTTGTCCAGAGAAGTTGTGGATTCCCCATACCTAGGAGTGTACAGGACCAGGTTGAATGGGTCTCTGAGTAACCTGTCAGGGGGCTTAAACTAGATGATCTTTAGGGCTCCTTCATACCCAAATCTTTACCATTTTATGAAGTTCTTCGTAGCATAGGAAGGCAGAGAGATGGCGAGGATTAGTCATCTGCTAACAAGAAACGCTTTTACAGAAGAGAGTTTTCTAAGCTTCAACACAGTAAGATTAATTTTAGATTTGTGAAGAAGCTGAAGGACACAGGTGGAAAATGATGAGTGATTGAAAGATAATGTCTGTCTCCTGCCACACAAAGCTAACCGACAGAACTCAGCCGCAGGAACTTTATAGGAGGACTGAGATTGTTCTAGTGACTTCGTTAATTTGCCTCTGAAAAAATACCAGAAATCTATTCAAATCTCCAGCTGGTGCGCAATGAACTCTAAGTGTATTACAGGAAATTCATTCTTCAATGCAGCCACTCTCTTTTCTAAAAAAAAAAAAAAAAAAAAAAAAAAAAAAAATTGCTAAGTAGATTTCCAAAAGTGCAACTACCTTATACTCCCTTTAGCATATAAATCATCTACTTATCCTTATCACAAGTGGCAACCATTTGATATTGAGAGCCATGATAAAAAAAGATAACAAAACATTTAAACCATTAAGGAAGACTTTAAGAACTTTTGGAGCCTTCTAATTAGTCACTCTGTAAGGAAATAGTATCTTCATTACACCCTCTGCCCTGGCCATTTCTCCATCCACTGGAAATACAATGCAATCTGGTTTTGTGTACAATGTAATAGACAAAACTTTACATAAAGTTTTGCATAAAAGAGTTTTCTGTTTCTTCTTGAATCATCTAAAAGATTGAAAATGTACAGAGGGATCATATAAATGTTACTATCACTTCAGAAAAGGTTTGAATTTGCTGAGAAGCATTTGTTAGTTTATATGTGAATTCTCCCTTGGTGGTATTCATATGCTTCATATGGGCCAGAAGAAACAGAATTTAAATCATGAAAGAAACACCCTGGTTTATATGAGATCGGTTTCCACAGCATCTGGATGCCATAGGGATAAATTATAGCCACTTTGGTGCTTCTAATATACTTTCAGAACAGCACCAGTGTTATTCTTGTTCCCATATATGTCCCGTTGGAAGTGTGAATTGTGACAGTGCAAGGAATGTTGCAACTGTTCCCCCTCCCTGCCCTGGAAAAGTGCAGCTGGGAGAACATGCCAGCATGCAAAACATGCCTGTACAATACTTACAAGCCTCTTTCCATGTGCAAGTTTCATGCAAGTGAAAGGTTATTAAATTCCTTCAAGTAAAGTATCTGGCTTTCCTGAGCAAAAGCAGCTATTTCTTATTTTCTGGAGTCACTTACTCATGGCTGTGTTGCTGAAATATTTTAGTTTAGAAACTGTTTCTAGGTAGTGGGGTTTGCTCTGGTAAATGTTTCTGTTCTGACCAGTACACATGCAAAATATTTTCCTTCTGAATACTAGTTTTATTAATTTCCCCTACCACACACGTTTTGACATTGATTTCTAAGTTCTGTCTTGTCACAGTGTTTCCAGAACTTCTTTTATATATGGAAGGAACTATTTAAAAGAAACTGTGGATAAAATTTTAAATATTTTGTTGAATTTCCTTAGATTAGTTTGAGTAAATCTATAAACTGTAGGTAAGACTGTGAACTGAGGACTTACAGACTGGAACTACCTTCCATTTTTAGAGCTATTTCTGAACAAACTGTATTGACCTTCATTAGTGTTATGCAGTATCTGGCAGGGATTTCAACCTCTAGTCTGGATGAAATGCATCTTTGCATGCAGTTGCCTTTAAAAGCCAATAGCCAGCACTGAAGGTTGGAACTTGTAAAGTGTCTCTTGCAAAATCAGCAAAGTATCTTTATAAAATGAAGGATCAAAAATAACATGGAGAAAGATAGCAAATTCAAATCTTTAAATCAAGATGAACAGGTTCGTGCTATATATAATCCATGACAATTCTAAATCTTGAGAATCCCTTGTAGAAAGTTTGGCTTTTTGGAACCCATTTTCATCTTCCATTACATTACCGGTTTTTTATAAGAACACAAAGCTTAATACCCTTCTGCATCATCCAAAGAGTTATATGGAAACACAATAAAATCTTTAGATGGCAATGTCCTTTAAAGATGGCATTGTGCCCACACAAAAAGCATGTTTAGTTCAAAGGGAGCCCTTTGGCTTCATGACAGTGATATAAGGTACTTATGCCCTACATGGATCACAGAGCAGATGGAGGTTGTGTGAGTCATGCTTATATACACCTGGGATTTTTAGAGAGTCCAGAAATGCAAGGTAGAACAAAAGATGTGGCAGATGGATGCAAGGTCTAAAAAACTGGAAGAAAACTTGGGGTTTATTTCAACCTTTTAGCAGTTACAGACTCAGGCTTAGCAGTCTGCAATATATTACTGAACAATTGCTAAACCCTACTTTCATGAGATCCTTAACAAAATATCTGTGCAATACAGAGATTATTCTTGTCAAGAACACAGCTCTGCCCCACTCTCTTTTAGGTAGTCTCTTAAAAGACACATTTATTAAGATACAATCCCTTCAAATTCTTTCATCAGCATTTTACCTCCAGTCCTGCAAAATATTGCTTCCTCCAATGAGGCCAGAGCAGGTGTTGCTTTAAATGAGTACATCACAGCTAAGACATCTAAGGGGGTTTCAGTAAAGGTTTTTCTCTTGTGTTTTGACATGATGAATCATTCTGGGATGAATATAGCTTGTTCAGTCGTCTTCCTCAAAATTCATGGTCCCAAATATTTCCCTTACCTTTGTTTCAAAACTATAAGACTCTTACCTTGTCATAAGTAGCAAGAGATGGAGAGGGCAACGTCAACAGTGTCCCCTCCCAGCCAGCTGGTGTGGCTTTCTGCCTGGCTCATAGGCACTTGAACCCCCTCCAATCTGAGATGCTGAAGAGAAGGGTCAGGTACCTGGCATGGTCTGATGATCTGACCCAAATACGGCATTGAAAGGTGAAGTACACAACCTCTAAGTCTTTTTGAGGTCTCAGTGTAAGAGTCTAATACTGTTTGATCAGTGTCTTAATTATTTTTGTATTCTTCCACATAATCTAAAGTTATATCCTGAGTTTCAGATAGCAATGGACGGAGATCTCCAAGTTACCCTACAAATATTAACAGGCTGTTGAGAACAGGAGGCCATTTCAGGTGCCACTATAACTTCTTGGACTGATTTTGTAGTGTGTAATGTCTTATCAGCTTCATGCTAGCAGTTCCTGAAGGATGGATCCAGTTTGCCAGAAAGGCCATATATCAAAACAGACACATTTAAAACAATGATAAAACATTATCTACTTTGCCCGTTTTTTTTTCTGAGACTCCAACTCCACTTCTTTCACTGACTATAACTTATCCATATATTAACTTTATGTCTGGTAAAAGATCTCAGAGATACAAGCCATGGTGCATGAACGGTAGAATGGAATGGTTTGGGTTGGAAGGGGCCTTAAATATCATCTAGTTCCAACACCCACTGATTTGGGCAAGGACATCTTCCACTAGATGAGGTAGCTCAAAATCCCACCCAACCTGGCCTTGAGCACTTCCAAGGATGGCAAAGATATTTGCTCTTTGAAGAAAGGATGGCAGGTGGGAAAGCACGAAGGTTAGTAGGGAAAATTATGAGCAATGTCTGCAAAGTCTTAAGAGGGAAGAAGAAAATGTGCTCAGCCAAACAGCCCAAACTCACCTCCTCCTTATCACTGATCTTGCTGGAGAACAGGTGCTGCTCAGTCGAATGAGATAGCCAGAGTCACATACACACTTCAAAAAGATCTTTACTAATTTACTTATTTTTTCTGAAATGGTTTTGGAATGTCCACCTAAGCAACTCTGGTTGGACATGGAAATGGAATGGCAGAACAAAGAAATTACATGCACCCACTGCATGCAACAACGTGGGAAGGTAACCTTTTCCACTGGTGTATTTTGATCTGGAAAATGACATCTGTCTCCAGGCTATCTTGGATGCCTTGGATGGAAAGGTAGCAAAGGTACTATAACAGCCCAGGATGTGAAGTAATGTAATCCAGAAACAAGAAATTTTCAAAAGCTTGTCAAAAGATCTCCTAGTTCAACCCTTTCATTCCTTCCACTACCCCCCTTCCAATGTTTCTTGGCTGACGTTTTTCTAACCTGCTCTTTCAAATATCCAGATGATCAAATTTCCAGCACTCTTCCAGGCCTTGTCTCGCCATACCATTACAGTGTATTTCCTAGTGTCTCATCTGTCTCTCACTTAGCACAGTTTAAGATCATTCCTTCTTGCTTTATCAGACATCAGCTTGGAAATAGATAAGCAGAGCTGCTTATTAGATATGTGAAAACTGTTAAAATTTTCACCCTCTCTCTGCTCCTCCCTAGACTAAACAACCTTGCTACCCTCAATCTTTTTGCATGGGTTATATTGTCTGGACCTCTACTCATTTCTGTTACTTTCCTCCAGATTCTTTCCAACTGGTACACATCTTTCCAGAAGTGGAGTGCCAAAAATGACCTTCCAATATCTGACATTCAGACTTGTTTGTATGAATAACATAAATTTGAATGACAAGAAGTGTCTGAACCTAGTAAGTCAGTAAAATTTGCAGCATAACACAAAAGTGGTTCGAAACTGGAAATGGAAATTATGAGCTTGATTTTAGTTTTAGCAATGCATTTCTCTTGTATGTCTGAAATACTGTTATGTTTGGGTTTGTATATATGTATATATATATATATGTGTATATATATATATACACATGTGTTCTTTTCTAGTAATTAATGCAAACATTGAGACCATAGCTGCTGTTGTTCTTCCTGTAACTGATCTGTATCTATAAATAAATATTTGAAAAGATGAAAGATTAACTTCCCAGCAGTGAAACCTTTGGCAGATTTCCCTGATTGTTCACATATGTAATTATATTCAAAAGGACAGTTTCCATTACTGCTGTCTGAAAGAAATCGACTGTAAGCTATCATGCAATCTTCTTCCCAATGAGCTTACTTTTTATTGCTAGAGGAAAAAAAACCCCTCAGTTAAATAACTGTTGTGGGTCTTTTTTAATTAAAGCATCAGTTTTCTTCCAATTAAGAATCATGTTAATTATCAAAATACAAAGTTTCTTTTTCCTAACTTTGGGAAGCAATGACTCTCTGTGAATGGTCAAGGAATACGAGAAAGGACACAAAGCCATCATTTCACCCGCTAATAAGCTTGCCACTATCAAAGAAGTAAAAACATAATGAGTGTGCAGGACGATGTGTACTTTTCCTTTCACACATAGTGGGTGGAAATTCCCCACTACAAAATTACTGAAATTACATCAGACTGTAACAGTTTGTTCCTTTCACGGTTTGTTTTATAAAATTCTCATTCCTGCATGTGTGCTGCTTATAGAATGTCAGTCCTGTTTGTGGCAGTGTGCTGTTTATGTAATGAATACAGTTTCTGCTTGTATCATTTTGGTTTCGTGGAATAAATTGCTATGCAATAATGTTTTATAGATCAGTAATAGCCACTCAACGTTTAAAGGCTCTTAATGCTATGGCTGCAATCCACAATGCAGTGCCAGCTTCAGATATATGATCTATCATTAACTGATTCTCGAGAGCCAGTTTGCTAGCAAGCGAGAAAATAAGAAAGCAAGTTTGCTTTCTGAACACTTGACTACTGTGCAGCAGAGACATTGCAGACCTACCCTGAAAACCAGCACATGTGGTTCCCTAGAATCACAGAGCCATTAGGGTGGAAAATACCTGTGAGGCCACTGAGTCCAGCATTAACCAGCACTGCCAAGTCCACCACTAAACAGATCCTTGAGACAGTACCTCTGAAATACTGTTAGGCACCAGATAACCTCCCTCTGCATCCACAGCTTCATTGAAAGTCCACACACACCCCAAGCTGAAACTATACAGAAAAGTCACTTTAAACAGGTTCTGGCTGGAACCCAGATGAATGAGATTTTGGGAGGAAGAGGTAAAAGATAAAGTGTCTACAATGCCAGATCTATTGCTCAGTTTCTTTTTCTTTGAAGAAATTCAGTAATATTTGTAAAATTACTGTTCTTAAGAAAAAATGCAGATCCTGAGTTTTTATTAACAGGAACATTTCCAGTCTGCTTCTGAAGTAATTAAAAACTGGGCTGAAAACTTCAAGTAATTAAGGTATTTAATCAGAACTACAGCTTGTACTTAAAGATAATTTTAAAATTTTGTTATGATTCCGCAGATTATAAAGGTAAAATGTTTATCAACAATGTAAATTGAAGGAATAAGTGTGGAAATTACATTTCAGGTTAGGTAAATTCTTTACAAGTGTGTAATCTACTGATAACTGATATTTCCTAATGGAAGAGCACAAAAAACCTCATCTTTTGTTTAAATTGCTTCAGACCTTATTTTAAGGATGCAATCTGAGAAAAACTCTTCTGATTTTTTAATGTATTTTACTACTTTTTTTTTTTTTTTTTTTTTAAGACTTCACTCAAATTCATTATCAGAATTCTTCAGGACAGAGGGAGGGAAACAGAAACATTTCAAGGCAGAGGCAGATGAAGATTATATGGAAAAAAGAGAAGCATAAACCCTTTCAATATGTACTTGGCTTCTGTTAATCATCTTCATCTTCTGAGGTAAAAAATTGAAACTGAAATCTAAGTTGATAAAAGTCATCCAGAAGAAAAAGGAGGCACCATTTATGAGTTAAACTCCTGGCGTTATTGTCCTTGCAGTTGTCAAATGTTGTAAAGAAACTCCAGCTCCAGATGCCAACCTAAGAATAATGATGTTCAAACTGTCATAAATGAGGTCAGTTTTTATTTATTTGATTACATGCTTGATCACTAAGATGAGCTGAGATTTTCTTGTATTCACCATAGTTCCTGTGTGTCTCCAGCTGCAGGAAGTGAACATGAGTGGAGGCTGAGGACTGACAAATGTTAACAATTTATTCAGATAGCTGTTTGCAAAATCTCATCTGCAACTCCACTGATACTGTACCTTTGTCCCTTATATGTGTATACTACACTTTAGTAAGCACAGAACTCTTAGCAACAACAAAATCTAGAGCCATGAATGAAGCTATTCTTTCCAAGTGGCAATTTGGATATGCCAAGATAAACCTTGAAGTTTTGCTTCGAACAGACATTTCCTGAATAGATATATCTATTATGGAAAATCACTCGTCAGTTTCTCCTCCATCCCAAAAGAAATGCCAAGTACAGCTGTTTAGTCATTAATACTTTTTAAAAACATATAAAGTCTAGGGAAATAATTGACTTAGACTTGAAAAATAAGTAGATCTCAATCAAATCTCAAGTTCCTGAGAAAATGCCAAGAATTAAGGGGTCAAGTAAAAGCCATTGAGAGAATTCTGTGAGTCCACTGTGGTCAACGTGACTTCAAAAACCTATTTGAAAGCTTTTCATGAAGGACTAGACCAGCAGAGGAGGGAGGAGCTGGTGAACAGATTGTCACAGGTCTTTCTTACCCCCACTTAGGTTGTGATCATTACTGTTGCTTTCAGTCTTTAAATAATTATTCCAAAATAACTTTATTAATCTTTTGATTGCCTCCATTAAGAATATATTAACTGTGACAGATTATAACACAACATTTACCCTCTAACAAAAAAAAAGCCAACAAACCCACCTAAACCCACAAATTCATAGTTGTGCAGCCATTGCCTTCTAAGCCAGTGTCCTCATGCTACGAGATATTTTCCACAGACACTGGTAACTGAACTGTTTTCTGAATGGTACAGCTCACAGGTGTGAGCAGGAACTAGCAGCACAGATGCTGTAGGTGGCATACAGGTAAGCTGCTGAGTGGCTTGCAGCAAGGCAGGGATGGGGGTTTGTGGGCACAGCATCATGAAAACATCACTGAGACAGCAGCTCCCAGGTCCTACAAGAGAGAAGAGGTAGTATCTTGTTTTCAGTGAGAGTTCCAGGCAAAGCTCAAGGGTTTTACAGGATATGTCCAAAGCCTGGCATGCTGTGGACCTCTGTTGTGAGAGAAATGTCTGATTTTTGATTTCCTGTCTCAAATTCAGGTAGTAGAACATGGTGCCATTACCAGACACTTTGCAAAGACAGAGGAACAGGGTTTCTAAAATCATCAGGACATTTCCATGATCAGTACTGTGATGGATATCCACCCACACTACACAGAAGACAATTTCATTTTGGTGGTTTCATGCACAGATGAGAAGTTAAATGGCCACATGCACATAGATAGATAAAAACTATATACAAAGCCTCGTGACAGCAAATGCACCTTATAAAATATGGGCCCAGGATTATGCAGAGTACTTCTAAATGAGTTCTTGCAATGTGAGTTGGAATAATTTAAGGGGTTATTACTCTCACCTGCCTGCCCACACAGCCAGGAGTTACTGCCCAAAAGCTAAGTCTTATTGCAGTTTCAGCGAATACACCAGACTATGACATCAGTAGCTGAGAGAAGGGTATATCAACCCTTTCTGTTGCTGCTGCTGCTGGGATAATAATGTCTGGCAGAAAAATGGAGCAGATATTTTAAATCACTCTTACAGGAATAACCAAAGTTCATTTTAAGGTACTTTTTGTAAGGCCAAACTAGAAGACCAATGTCCTTAGTTGTTTACTGCCCTGTACCTCTGTTTGTGGAATTTTTGCAAAATTCAGAACATATCAATTTATCCAGTAAAGTCTTTAATACTAGATAGATAGTATTAACATGGGAGATAAAATTCATATCTTCTGTAATTATCCAGGAAAGTAAAAGCAGGTAACAATAGATGAATCGCTTATCAGGCATGAAAGGAAATCTCATTTTCTAGAGAGTCGTCCAGCTTTCAGATTCCTCTGGAACATTTAACACATCTCATGTTTCAACTGAGGGATTTTAAATAAAGAAATGCTCTAAACTAGAGCCAGAACCTCAGGAGATCCAGCAGGCTTAGCATAGGTCCCATTTACATGCCCCTGATTGTATTGAGTTCTTTAGTTCAGGTTTCTTATCTCTGTTAGTATAACTGCAAATTAGCACAATGTGTTCTTTAACCAGCCATGTCAGCAGACCCCACATTGCTTGCCAAATAATTATCTTCAAACTTCAAAGTCACCCTGGGAGGCTTTTATGTATAGCAATGTATCTCTTTAAATAAAATTTTATATATTCTGAATCTAAGCAATGATTAAATGCCAGCTGATAGAGTTAAAGAATGTCCTCATGTGAATGCACATACCGAAATAACTCGCTTTGCTCAAGCAGGGTGATGCCTAGATGAAACTGAGATGTGAGAGCATTATTTTTCAGTCAAGATGCTGTCAGACAAAAAAGAAAGAGCCTTTCTTTGAGTAAGACAGTTGACAGACAGAAACCACCCCTCAAAACACAAGCATCACACAAAACACAGGCAACACACAAGGCTGGTCAGAACTGAGGGAGAGATTATGTCTGATGTGACAAGAATGGAGACAAAACCTAAAGAACAATTTAATTTAGTACAAACTGAGAATTATTTCTGATACTTCACATTGAAACAAAGGGACGCCTTGAAAAAATTCATCAGATGTTGCACTGAACATTTCAGTTGACTCAATTCTCTCTTAGATGCTGCCAATAAATGCAAGGAAAATGATGAGCTGGAGTCACAACACTGACAGAAGTCTGCAGGAAAGGAGAATCCACAGTCATTAGGGCATGTAGCAGGACAGGTGTGTAGACTCCAGCTATACTACTGCCCAAATGGACATCACTACAAGCAGGTTACAGAGTCAAAACTGCATTTTATTCAGAGGTCATATCAAGAGGTCATTTGCATCATGCCAGGTAATGAAGTGTTCTCTCTGGGGGATGTGGCTCAAGGTGACCTCAGTCCAAGAAGGGAAACCAGTTTGGATCTACAACTCCCCGGCCTCCACTTCCACTGCAGTTAGCTTAAAAAAAAATGAAAAAAACACATAAAATAACCAAGACTTTCCTGATTATCCTTCCTCACACATTCCACACTGCCTCCATATTTTGACCTGTCTTGAGCAGCCACCCCAAGACAGCTGAATCCACATGTCATAAACCAGGTGTCTTCTCAGGAAAATAAAATGATCCCCCACTTCTCCCTGGAGACTGGAGATAAGGATTGCAGGGATGGGGACAGGTAGGAGACAGGGAAGGTACCATGTGATGGAGGAACAGTGTGTAATTTATTTCAAAAGCCTCCACATGAGCAGGAGCACATAGGAATCTGTGGGAAAAAAATCTGCAGAAAAGAAGCACTGAAGGTGACAATTTGTTTTGAGGATGTGCTCCTGACATGAAGCCCATGTCAGGAGCATGGGGTGTTGCTGGAAGGTACTCCCAACAGTAATTCCTCCGTCTAACTCCTTTCAAATCTATGGCAATAATGATCTCGTAGCAGTTTATCCTGTTACCAGAAACATCCTGAATAATGACTAACCCTTGGTGACAAACAGGACAACAGAACAAAGTCTGCAGCATGAGTAAGATCTGTGCTCCCCAGGCCTGTTACATAGAAGTGGCTTCCCAGTTGCCTTTGCTTAGGTAAATGTCACATGTGCTAAATAAAGTCTGTGACTAACTGATTTCTACTGGGAAGGAATGAGGAAAAACAATTGTTTTGTTGTTGTTTTTATTTTTAATACATCCAATTACTGTAGACTAGCAACAGTTGCCAGGACAAGCTGTTCCAGTTTCATTCTCAGTGCCAGGGAAACAGACCATTTTAAGGAGTGGTTCATACAGGCAAAGAAACAGAAATACGCAAAAAGCTGAAGTGTCTATATACAGTAAAGCATGCTTAAGAAAGCTGACAAGCTACTTGAGTTAAAAGCTCCTGAGACAGGCTGCTGAGGTGAATTATTACAGAGTTATTGTAGTTCTAAAGTTGCAAACAACATTTGAAATCCTGGCAGAACAGCAGCGGGACTTATCTTGAGAGGGTCTCCAAAGAGATCTAACTTGTTCCATTCACAGTTAAATTGTTGAAGGGTTTGCAGATCTACCCTGAATTTTCTCTGCCCATAGCCTAATAATTACTTTCTAAACCACAAGAAAATAGGAGATTATTTCATGTATAGGATTCAGCTGGAAAGATACAGAGCCTGGCCAGACCAGCTTCTTAACTCTGTGAAGTAACAAGAAAATTCCTACAAAAGAAGGAATTGTGATGCTACATCCTACCTTTCCACTGCCTTTAGGTCTTCTTTTGGAATTTTATTTTATACAGAACCACTGTGCAGGAACTGGGAACACAATACTGTCCTTTTACTCCAGAAGAAAAGAGGTGCTTTCTATTCCAGAGTACTCTCAGCAGAAGCATTTTAACCACAGCTAGATATAATAAATATAATAATGAATGTGTATTAGTTATGAATGATATTATATCATTCATCTAGGCAGGATTTCATTGCTTCTTGAGTTCTTAGTGGTCTCAGGACAAGTTTCTCCTTCTCTTAGGTTTGAAAAATTATTCAGGCAAACTTAAACTGCTTGAGTAGGCAACAGTATATTTATCTCAGTAACCTTTTAGAGTCAGCAGAAGTTGAATATGTTTGCCAGGTTATAATTCTTTGAAAAACAGCCATAGATGATTAGCAGTATTGTCAGCTCCAAGTATTTCAGAAACCAGCCTCTCTTCCTCTTTTCAGCTACAAATCCCCCACTCTTCTCGCTCCTTGATGTCTGTTTGGCATGAAGACAAGTGCCCTTACACAAGAGAGACAAAACTAACGAAATGAAATTGCTTCATGAAAATTTGTTGTGAACCTCTTTTTGGTAAAATATTTCTATTGCACTGGGAATTCAAGTGTATTTGCTGTACATTCTTCTCTGTAAATAATGTTTATTGTTTAGAGTACATCTTCTGTGAGACACTACATGATTCCCTCTTAGCAAGAGATGAGAATGCATCAGTGGGACTGCAGTTAGTTCACAAAGAGTAGTTACACACAAAGAAAGAAAACCCAGAACAGGATAAGTATCATTTTTACAGAACTTATGATTAGTTCTTATCTAAAAAAAATCAGCTCAAACCAGGAATTTCTGGTGAAATTTTTTTCTTGAACACCAAGGTTTCCATCTGTATCAATTTTAAAAGTGTACAACTAGTCATCCATCTGACCCTGTAAGTCTTTTTTTTCTGAATTTGATAAATTCCTTGCAGCCAAGATTTATGTGTCCTATTTGTTCTGTGAAGTTCTGAGAACATTAACAGCTCCCATAATAAACACTTCACCTTTTAGATGAACAAGTGTAAATATCTAGAATTCTGAACAGAAAAAGCCTCCAACAAGACAGAACAATTCCTCCTTTCACATGTTGACATATGCCAGCTAATCAGCCACATGGGACACTGAACACTGCAGGAGACACAGATGGCAATTTGGGGCTGATAGTCCTACAGCAATAGAACAGCACATTGTTGGCAGAATATATTGCCATTTTTGTGCTGATGTCTGTGGAGTAATCATAGCAGTTCTTGGTCTTGGTAGTTACAGCTTCTCTCAGAACAGAGTCTTAGGAACTATTTTTACTTTCTTTGAAGTTCAGCTTTGTGGTAACAAAAATTAAATACACTGCAGTGGAGTAGGATTTGATGGGAAGATTTGAGTACCCTTAAATTTATAGGTCTATGCAGTTACATGGACTACATCCTAAATATTTTGCAAAGAAGTGTAAAATTTACTTTCCTTGCCCTTTTATCTGAAGAGCATGCAAAGGACAGGACATGCGGGGTAGGTGTCCTACTGTCCAAATATGACACCAGATTAGATCATCAGCATACCATGCTGCAGGTTGGTCTATGACACACACCAATGCACTCTACCTATTAATTTTTTGATAGTATAGCCAAACAATCATGAGACCTTACTTTAGGATTTGGATACAAATCTCTAGTCTCTCCTTCATGAATGAACTGCTCTCTAAGTATTCAGGGTCTCCACAGAAGACTATCTTATGCTGAAACTGTCATCCCTACATCATCTTTTTTAATGTACTTAAAACTTATTTTTAAAATTATCACAGTACTGGCACCATCCTGAAGCTCTGTTCGTGATTTGGCACCCCTGCCTATTGGTCATCATCACTCTGATAGGGGAAACTGGGGGAAACCAGGTCTAAGTTGATTGTTGTGCAGGTTTCAGACACTGATCTCATTCATGTCAGGCACAGTGGAAAACAGGAAAACCTACACTGCCTGGAAACATCCCTTCAAGATTTCACATTCATTTTCAGAGCTAAAGAATGACTGGGAAAAAAAATCTCTTCAGGAAGACATCCTTCACATCCTTCTCATGCTTGTTTTTGAACTTCAGGGCACTTTCACAGGTTATGACTTTCCTGGAAAACCAAGATGGTCTGTGGACAAACTACACTGTTGGTAGGTTCCCACTCATAGTTTAGGTCCTCCCAGCCAATATTCAAGCATGATTGATGGGGGAATGTAGATGAAGACCTGCTGTTAGTAGAGTCAATGGATAAGAACAGCTTATTTGATTGGAAGGAGAAAGTGAAATGTTGCTCAGTGGGCCAGAGAACACACATTGCTCTATTTTTTTCAGTGGGACACATGTATCCTTCAATCCAGAACTGAAAAAAATTTAATGAGAAGTAATATCCTAACCATTTTGTTCTAAGTGCACCATTAAAGTGTTGCATAATACTTTTAGGAAGATGGACATACAGATTGCCTGTTAGCTTGCTCCCAAACATAACAATTGTTTTGGTCCCTGGTCCAGACTCCTAGAAAGAGTGCTCCCCTTGCAAGTACCAAACTGGTCCTGTTCCCAGGCCAGCAGATGCATCACTCCCCTTAATACTACTTCATACTTCTCTGCCAGTCTTCTCCCTTCTGGAAATGCTTCTTCTCACAATCTCTTTCCATCACACCCCTGATATTCTTCCAGACCTTCTCTCATTTCCTGGCTATTTTCCCCAAGCCTCCATTCCTCCTTACCTCGTCTCACATCCTTTCAATCCTTTTATCTGGCTTCTCTTTTATTATTCCAGTAGACAGATTATTCCAAAACACCATGTTGCCAACAATCTCCCTCTGACATTGCATTGCCCAAAATTTCCTGCTATTAAATCCTCATTGAGAGGGCTCATAACACCAGTTCTTAAAAGCTATCACGCTCAAGTTTATCATAATCTTAGATTGCATTGTCACTGTAAGACTGGCAGATATACCCTAGAAAGGAAGAAAGAGATCACTTTCTGCAGAACATTTTATGTTTAACAGCATATGACAGAGGAAACCAAGGCACCAAAGCCAGACCTAGGAAGAATCTGTTGCAGCGCTCATAAAAAGAGGAAACATTGTTAAAGATGTTTCAATGAGGTGCTCTTAGGGCATGTTTGTTCTTGCAGCATGGAAAGCAAGTTAGTTTTCATGGATCTCTAAGCCATGAAAGGTTACCTGACTCCTCCCACCAGAACCCAAAGAGTCACATAAACAGGTTTTGAACAGGTATCCAAAGCCTTGGAAAATAGTGTGTTGAAATACACTGGATTTGATGAACAGAAACAATTTTAAATATGAGATAAACAGGTGCAAACACTGCAGAAGTTTCACCTGCTCACACAGGTTTTGAATTAAATACTCCTTAAGGATCACCTCATGGGACAGCAGATAAGTCACTCAAGCAATAGATTAGATGGAAATCCGTATTTGAAGACAGGATGACAAGACAAAAGGCATTTGCAAATTCTTTGTTGCTACTGGGAATTTACAAAAGAGGACAATCCTGAAATGTTATTAGTAGAGGTTGAAACATTGTGGACATAATTTTTAGGCTTCATAAGCATATAAAGGGAAACAAAAATATTTCTCAGGATCTGAAAAGTCCTGTGTCTTGAGGAAGAAAATCATTAATAATGAATTTTGCATTTTTACTGGTGCAGAGAAAAGAGATAGAAAGATGTACTCCAGAGCTAACAGCCATTTAAAATTTCCAAGGGAAATGCAGGCACTCACGATAATACATCACATGCCTGTTAAACATGCAACTGCCTTTCAGATTCCAGAGGCCAAATATATTAGTGAAATGTCATATGCTTATGGATCCTGTTACCTTTATTCAGCACCTCACTCTTCCCACCTCCCTTCTTCCGTCACTACTTAGATTGTACAGTACATCCAGCACACAGACCTCATTTCCCACTGGTGCTGAAAACAACTTGGAACACAATTAGCCTTGTCAAGTCCTTCACTGGTATGCCATATAGGGCTGCCAGCTTTCCAAGCAATTCAATAATCCCAAGAGCACTGCTGCAGGGTCTGCGATTAAGAGAGGTGTTTACATGTTTAAAATGTACCAGGCTAAAAATAGAAGCCATTTTCTTAGCATCCTGTGATGCTGGGTTTGTTCTTTTCTCTTTCTTTTCATTTGTCAGATTGACAAATGAAGTGGGTTTGCTTAATTCCTTCAACTGATATAGAAGATCAACAACAAAAGAACTACTTCCCAGTTCTTTGGTGGTAGAGGAAAACAAATCCCAAATGAAATATTTTCTGTTGGAGGCCAAAAATAAAAAACACGCAAGAGTACTACCAAACTGGCAGCACCAAGCATAATTCCAGACTGGCATGCCCAAAGGAAGAGATCAAAGAGAGTGCTCAGTATCCCCCGACAGATGTTTTTGGTTTGAAGGTAAGGGTCTGCAGTTGCACAGGGAGCGATGAGAGGTATAAGCAAGTCCCAGGAGTGTTTCTGATCTTCTGGTGTAATAAGAGAAGTAGGTAGATTCATATTTATTTCTCCTTCAGTGGATCATGTGGGATAAAGATCTTTGGAACAAAGCAATGTGAAGAAATATTACTCAGGGATCTCCTGGACAGCTGGTATCAATAAAAGAACACATTTTTGGTACTCTTTTCTGAAGGTTAGTTTGTAAAAGGATGGAAACAGAGCCATTCTTCCTCATACCTATTCTAAGACAACCCATCTCTTGGAAGTCACAAACATAGGCCCTGCTGCTCAGCAAAAGGAGAAGCAAATGAGTTCAGCTCCTGGAGACTTGATTAACCCCACTGCTTGACTGCTGTTTCAGAAGGTTCCCATTTGCCCTTGAAATGGCAAATAACATCTTGAAGTGTTAGCCCTGGATTGGGTGGACAAAATCCAGCCATGGCACTAAGCCTTGAGCAGAGTATTTGTTGTGCAACTTCTTTTTCTTTGCAGCAGAGACTGGGCCAGACCATCTTCCCTGTGGCTGCCAGTTTAACAGCTGAAAACGGCTCTTCTAATGATAAGGCCAGCTTTTTTCCTTGAAGCCAGAGCTCTGAAACACCTAGAAAACTTATGCCCCCCTCATGCTACAGAATGGGTAGGAAAAAATCTGTGCTCCTCATGAATTTAGCGTGAGCAAAAAGAACAAATTTCTTTGAATTAAAGTGCATGCAGTTTATTTGTCAGAACCAACGTGTGCACAAAAGCCACAGATTCCTAAAATGAGCACAAAGTAGTACTAGCATGAGACAGTACCAGTCATATTGGGATGGCAAAATTCTCCATTCAGCTCCATTCAGGAACAGGTTTTAGTATGATGTAGTTTGGGTCATCTCTGAACGAGGATTGGTTTAGAGCCTGATGCTGGTGCTTGAGTTTATGTATTCTGGGTCACTATAGCCAAACCTGATTTGATCATGGGAACTGCTTGTCGCAGGACATGTGCCAACACAGGCATTTTCAGGCTTGGCAACTTTGACACTTTGGGATTATTTATACCAGGAAATTTAACTTCAAAGATTTCTAATAAGTTTGTGCTTTTAATGGTGTGCTTGTATTATTTGCAAAAGGCAACTAAAAGACTAGGGACCCAGATCCTTCTAAATGTTGCAGATTCACCTAATGTATTTTATGCTACATTGAGCATTTGACACTCATGGCTGACTGAGAAGTGAATACATTCACATTTCAGTAGGTTACTATAGGTCATTTCACAGTTAGAGATATTGAAAATCACAGGTTGTTCCTGTCAGCAGAAAAATAATATCTGTGTGTTTCAGGTGCTAGGTGACCCCTACACACATCCAAAAGATGTATTCATCTTGGAAAACTGAAACTTTAAAGAGGGACAGAGGTAGCAGGTACTCCTTTAATCACAGAAATAAAACAAAATTCAAGAAAGGAAAGTGAACAACTGCTTTTTCCCACATGAACTCATTGCTTCCAACCATCCAGGGCCCAAGACTCAGTGTTTTAAGTGATGTTACATGGGGAAAATTCCTAGTGAAATCAGTGTAAATTTTATCCCTGTAAATTATTAATGGAAAGAGGACTTATTTTACCTCCAAATGATAGTCTACACTCTATGTGTTAAAGTCATCACTTCATCTTTTCCTGAATCTCAGCACAATCACTCACAGCATAATGTGATGCAAAAAAAAAAAAAAGATTATCTGAGGATTCTTTTACTCTGAGATATTAACAAAATGTCTCTCTGACAATTTTTGCCAGATTTCAGTATGGACAGTCATTCCCTTTGACCCCAGATGTCAATCAAAATTAACATGAAGAGCCTAGTAAAAGAAAGCTGTTCTGACTTCCAGGCTGAGGAAAACAAGCATTTGTAGTTTCTCTACATTTGACAGAATGGCCAAATGGGAAGCAAAGGTACATTTAGATACTTTATAAGCCTCCTGCATGGCAGCAATCCCCGATGGGTTTGTTTCTGACTGAACTCCATCAAAGCACTTATCTTTCTAGCAGGTACAGGCGACATCAACTTGACCAGCAAGACTGGAACATGTTAAGACTATAAAGTCTTTTAAATATGCTACAGGGAGTGCTCACATTTTAACAGGCCCAGTTTGTAAAATGACCCCTTCACTCTGGCATCTTAACCCATGATTTCTGTCACTCAGCAGCTACTTCTTAATTGGGAGAATGCATCAGCCAAAGAAGTGGCCTCTACATGAGCACACGAGGTCTGATTTTTCACGATGATGTCTGAAGTGACAAGTTTCCACCTCCAACATGAGCACAAATTCTCCCCTTCAGCTGATAGTGTTATTTTTATTTTGTGCTTCTTCCCTTTCTACAAAGATGCACATGGATCATACCTGCTAACAGTCACTTTGCCATGATTAAAATGTAGTGCAAGACTTACATCCACACTGTTGGTCTGTATGATCAACAGCTGGGATTCATACTGTGTAAGAAAAGAGCTGGAGACATTTGCAAATGAATTGAAGTCAGTGCCATCAAGAATATAATTTTCACTTCCTTTTTTTTCATTTCTGTAATTTCTTCTCCTTTCAGACATCTTCATAGATCTTTCTCATAGTTGTAACATTGCTCTTATCTAAATATATTATCCACATTTTGGGTAGATTGTTAAGAAGATCACAGAGTCTTTTCATCTCTCTGAATCCAAAATCTGAAACATATCTTCAATTTACTCAGTGCCAATCATAGGAATCATATCTTGCTACCAAAAATATTTGATCCCCAATTATAGTTGCTGTATAAAAAAGTCACTAAAGGATTCACTTTAATGGGAGGCCTATAAATGGTAGGCAGACTGCTCTGGAACAAAAATGTGACTGTATAGCCATTATGGCAAAGATCACTAGTTCACAACTGTGGAAATTCTGAGGTAAGTCAGCTTTCCTAGATGGAAGTGTAGCATAAAGGAATGGGAACTTAATCCCATATTTATAACCCTTGGCTGAAGCTGTAGACATATGTCCTCTTCCAAATCCATCCAGGTCAGCTGAAGATAATATCAGCTCCCCTTCCCTCCCAGCTCTTTTGGCATCACAGCACAGCCTGCATTAGGGGTGTCTTCTCACACCTCCCTATCCAAGGCTGCTTTAGGAATTTAAAGATTTTAATATAATACTGGCTTTTGAATGTCTTTGCCCTGACTTTTACAATTCTTTGTGGTTGAAAATCACCTGTGCACCTTGTGACTCTGTGTCATATCAGATTCAGTGCATAGTTGATATAAAAACCATAGAAAGCAGTTACAAAAGATCTGACACTTCCTGGAGTACAGAGGGAATTTCTACATAAAAGAATCTTTACAAATAAATATGAACATTAAAAATAAGTACTGTGTTTATTTTAGTCTTAAGTAATAGAATTGAGCTTAAATTATAAAATCTAGATTGTCTGTCCCAGTGCTGCCAGTCTGCAGGAGGGAATTGGACCCCAAAATTATATCCCTCAGGCTGCTTTGGAACTTACCTTGAAAAATATATAGATAGGATGTCCCAGCTTCTTTTTTCACTATTGTTTTTTTCCCTAGAGTCACTCATATATTTAAGTCTATTGAAGGCTGTGATAAATGAAGCTAAATGTTTTGACCTATGAACCATATTGGCTGGAGAAGCTCCTAGAAGAACGTGCTTTAAACATGATATTGTGTGAGAAGTGGTATAATGGCTCTGTGAGGTTCCATCTCCTTTAGATATTATTTCTGCTAGGTCAGATTCCAATGTATGATGTGTACTTGTTCGAAGTTCAGTGACTTATAAATAGCAAATGCTTTCAAGGTTTACCTAACTGGTTTTGACCTTATTGAAATCACTCTTGTATGCACTGAACATAAAGAGTAGACTTGACTCACAATCCATCTCAGTGTCCAAAGAAGGTGTTTTACAAACAAATTGGTATGAATGTAGTTCATTCTTGTCTAGTTTTTAGTTTTTATCATTAAACAATAACCAAGACTATAATGGTATAGATTTTAAAAGCATTTTTTGCTATGTATCGATCAAACAGTTGGTTCTCCACTTACTTTGAAATTGAAGTTATCCATAATGAAGTGTATTACCTCTTCCTATTTCTGTATGAACAGAAACTGCTGAATATTTACAATATCATGGCTCTTGGAGATACATGTGAAATTATTTATAGCAGATAGTATAGTATAATACATTTGGTCTTCTTTTTAGGAATATAAGTAGAGCTAATTCTATGTGAGAGCAGGTGCTGGAATACTTTTCTGGAGTGTTAACAGCGTGGAACTCAAGATCATTCTGGTACAAAATTAGCACTTCAAGACTCTTGAAATCTGCTTGAAGGTAATAGACGAAGATTTCTTTTTTTAGTTAAACCATTAAAAGCAATTACTACCTTACCTGAAAAGACAGCTACTAATATTACATTCAAAGGTAATCTGTGTTCACCTTGCCCTCCAAACTATGCATGCTGCCATGTTTTATTGAAAACCCCCCACAATTTTATAAAGGGTGTGTAATTTATTTTCTAACCATTTTAACATGATTATATCATACAAATAATGGATTGCCCAAGCAGCAGGTTTCTGGGAGTCATGAAGCCTCACATGGCAGGGCGTCCTGTGTGTGCAACTTTTTTCTATAAATATCTTACTCATAAGGACCTCAGAACATATGACATATTTAAATGGTCCTTCTTCTATTTGTGGCCACTTTTCATAACAAGTTCCTTGTCTCCTCAGAGGTTGCCTGTTACACCTTCTCTGCCCCACCAACACTTTCTGCTGAATTTATCCTTTCTCATGTCTACTTTGACTTCATCAATCTCTCCTGGTTAAGTTTTTAATCCTGTGTTCCTACTTAGCAGTAAACTTCTCCAAAATTTAGCTATAAACGTGCTGTGGATATTTGAGATTTAATTTCTATCTTGTTGAAAGACACCAAATAGTAATAAAAAATACCACATGACTTCATCCCTTGAAATATCTCTGATAAATTCTGGCTAACTGTGCAGGACCTGGGGTTCCTGTAAGGGAATTTCCTAACCTTTCAATGCCTAGAGGATCATGTAAGCCAGAGGCTAAGAGTTCCTATTTGTTACAGAGCCTGTTTCTTTCTCTCCAGTCACTAGTTCAGCCTAATGTAAATTCCTTCACTAACAGAAGCTGGCACCTAGAAGAGCACCTTCTCTCAGATATGAAGCTCTATGCAAACAAACTCTGAAGACCTGCAGACAGCCATACAACATATCCTTAGGAGTAAGAAATATTTAGGCTGGCCTCAGCTGTTGTCAGATTCTCCACCAGCAACTGAGTGGCAGTAATCCTGTATGTGTGTGTAATCTTGCAAATGTGAGGTAATTGGATTTAATTGAGCCTGCAGCAATAAAGAGTTAAGATAAGCTGAATTATCTTGCATTTACTGCAGACTAAGAGCATAGGAAGGCAGCCACCATGGCAGCTGATGAGTGACAGCTTGTTGAGCTCTGGAAATGAATTTTATGTTATGTTCAAGTCTGCTGTGGTAGCTCTCAAAAGCTGCAGATAGGATTACCTGCTGTGGTACTTACTATACCAACAAACAAAGAAAAAGAAATATTAAAAAAAATAGCGTAAAAAATCAGCCTTGAAGCAGATCTGAGTGTGAGACTGCCTACACCATTGCACTGTCCTGTGCAAGCTGGGAAGCAAGAGCTGGGGGCGGAGGGAAGGCCAAGGGACAAGAAGGGGATGGAAGTCTGACTGAGCTGTCCAGTTATCCAGTCTGACTATTCTATCATTTCCTTTCAGATATTAGACTGCAATAGAATGAAAATCAGCGTCAGGAACATTTTCTCTGAAGATTTGCAAGATTGTTGTTTTGTATGTTCAGTGCAGTTACAATCAGCAAGTAGTCCCAGCTGCCTGGCCTGTGTGTTTCTGCTCCTAGACCTGGAAGCAATCCTCATCTCCACTAAGCAAGGCACAGATGCCCCAGCAGGCATCATAGGCCAGGGTCTGAGCAGGTAAATGTGGTTCCCAGGGCCCCCAAGGAGGCTTCTCACAAACAACAGGCCCTAAATTTCTTCACAAACACTTGTTAAAGTAGCCGCGCTTTGGAAGGTGCCAACTCTCAATGTACTCTGTCCATGTGACTTGAATGGAAACTATGAAACAAAACCTACCTGGACAGCAGAGAAATGGAAACTATGAAACACAACCTACCTGGACAGCAGAGAAGCAGCATGGGATGGGAGGCATGCATTTTTGCTCATTTTTCTCATTCATGCCTGGAGTTATCATACAATATAATTTGGAAGGGACTTTAGATGTCACTGGTTTGTTTGTCTCTCTCTTCCACACTAAAGTGGAGAAATTGGGCCTGCAGACAGAAAGAGATCAAATGGTTTGACTCAATGGTCTTCAAGATCTTTTCCTAACATAAGCAGTTTTATAATTCTAAGGAAGTCACACATATTTCCTTTCTCTGGCTATCTGCAGGCTCAGGCGTTCAGGGAGAAAAGTGTAAATAGGTACAGAAGCAGCATAAAAACATCTAAAGCACTGCAAACAATGAAGAACAAAATGGAAAAAAGGTTTGGAGACTATAAGATCTCCCCAATATATCAGAGGCAGAGAAATAGACTGCATTTCTTCAAGGGTTACACAGTATCCACCACAAATTACTTTTTCTGCCTCTTAGCATCCTTTCTGGGAAAGACAAGCCTACCAATCTTTCATTACACTTATTTTCTTAATATCTCCCACTTATCTTAATTGCTCTTTCCCCAGTGGTAAACATTTTAATCAGGAAAATGTAAATACTCCTGTCTATGTCTATTTCCTATGCAAAGTAAGAAATAGAGGATGCAGTGCCAGTGAGATGTGGTTTTAGTCTTTATGCACTTTTGGAAGTCTGACCCCATCTCCAGCACAAACTCGGACACTTGATCTTCAGCCAAATCCATCTCTGCAGAGCAGAGATGTATCCTAAACCCAGAATAAGGTGTGGCAAACCGTGCTGGACAAGATCAGTGCCTTTGTCAGGGAGTCCTTAATATGCACTGTTTTGAAGTTCCTGCTTAACTTTCCTTCTTTATTCCCTTGGACCAGCATGTAATATGCAAAGCAATCACAGCTGAGACCAGATTCCTCCATCACCCCATTTTTGTAAAGACCTGCTACACCTGGAGTTGCTGAAGGCTAATTTTCTGTCAGCTAAGCTTCAGTTAGCCTTAACAGACAACATCTTCATGGGTTCAAGTGGATGAGAAAGGAGAGGCAACTCTCCTGGGGTGACACGAAGAGGAACTCTCTCTGTGGCACTCTGAGATTTCACCACAAACCAGCAGGTCCGAGCTGATAGAAGGGCTTTGGATAGCTCTTCACTTCTCAAGTCAGTCCAGGATGGCAAAATGGCTCCTCATTTCCTCTTGAAAAACAGCCACACCTCTCCTGTCCGCCAAGCTGAGTTTGGAACTTATTTTGGTCCCTGGCACAACTGTCAGCCGAGCACACACACCCTAGCCCGCAGCTGCCAGAGGGCTCTCAGCCCAGCTGCAGCCCAGCCAGGACAGCCCCACGCTCTGCCTGCACCTCTGCACAGCAAAAGCTCTCAGAGCAACATGGATTAACCATGTACAGCCCAGGAGATCATCTTGGAACTCTTTACAACCACCTGAGATGCTGCAAGATAGTTGAAATCCCAAACAGCATCAGCTTTTAAAGCTCTATATTCTATTAGCAAATGGTCTATTAATTATACCCCAGTGACTAGTTGTAGAAGCAGTACCCAGTTTCTCTAGCTAAAGTAATAAAAATAACCTAATCACTTCTCTGGTTTTCCTACTCAGAAAGCTGCTGTGCATTAACTCAATCCATCATACAAATTTTGTTTCTGCATTTCAGCCCTAAAAGGAGGCTGTCAAGCTTTTATGATAAAAAAATAATTGCCTCCTTCAGCAGTGGTCCCATTTAAATGGATCTTTTAAAGATACATCTTGGGTGTATTTTTCCTTTCTTTCACCCTGACAAGAAGAAATAAAACATTCCTCAGCCCATTATTCTCTCCGTCTTCCAAATTCTCCTTTAAAAAAAACAAGCTGCCCGTGTTTATTATCTCTCATCTTTTATGAGCAGTTGTTTGTTCAGTCAGAACTTGATACAAAGCTAATGGAAGTCAGTATGCATTTTGAGCTGTCTTAATTAAATCTTGGATGAGGTGACATGAAAACAGTTTTAGCGTGACATATTTTACTATAATCTTCAGTAGTTGGTGTTCTAAATCAATCAATGATTGATTTTTTTTTTTTTTTCTCTGTACTAGGTGGGATTGGTAGCAACTCCTATTAGGAACTTAGCCTGGCATATTAATGATAAGGTAATGATATGATAAAGCTCTTTACAAAACTGCCCATAATAGGAATCGTCAGCTTCTAACTACATGTATGAAAAGCTTCAGATTCAGATGGACACTGGATGATGAATAGTTGGGGGAAATTTGACATGGCAAGATCCAGCCACCCACAAGAGTGAATGTGGGGAAAGAATAGTGTTTTGTACATTTTTTCAGACTTCTAAAACCTGCTCTTAAATCTAGAGGTTTCAGAAAAGTCACTTGAAATCTAATGGGAGATGAGTGGCTTACATGGGCAAAACCTCCTGCCTTTTTCCATCTGACATGATCCAGTTATAAGCTTATCAGAAACAGTGATTTCACCTATTTAGAAATCAACAACTGTTTAGAAACTGCACCCTTCCCGCACATGTTCCAGGTGGGAGCTGCAGAAGGCAGGGCAAGATTTCAGATTCACGTGGGCACGGCAGAAAAGGAAAATGGAACTGGAGCAGCCAGGTCTGGGAAATGGCTCCAGGGTGAGGGTGGGAAGGGGCTGTGGGTAAGGGGAAGAGGCAGCAGAAGGAAAGACCTTGTGTAGTAGCACAGGAAGAACAAGCCTGTGAAGGGAGAGTTGGACCTGACCAAAATCAGGAGCAAGGGGAAGGGAGGCAGAAAGATGGAAATGGGCAGTTTGCAAAGTGGTTCCTAAGAAGTAACAGGGAACAAGAATGATTAGGGGAAGAAACAAAAGATGGGCAGCCTGAGGCTAAAAATGGTAAGATGAAGAGGCCATGGGTTATCTTTTCCCATCAGACAATCAGTGTACTTTTCCAGCAGTCATAGAATCCTAGAATCATAGAATGCTTTGGGTTGCAAGGGACCTTAAAAATCATCTAGTTCCAAATCCCTTCTACAGGTAGGGAAACCTTCCAAAAGACCAGGCTGCTCAGACCACCATCCAATCTGGCCTTGAAAACTTCCATATATGGGGCAGCCACAACTTCTCTGGACAACCTGTTGCAGTGCCTCACCACCCACCCAGGAAAGAGTTTTTCCTAATAGCTAATCTAAACCTACTGTTTTCAATTTGAAGCTATGTCCCTTTTTCCTATCACTACATACTCTTGTAGTCTCTTCACAGCTTTCCTGTAGGCACCCCTCAGGTACAGGAAGGCTGCAACTAAATCATCCCAAGTTCTGCTAAGAGTGCTGGTCCAGGCCACCCTGGATAGCAAGTACCTATTGACATCACTGAATTTAAGAGTAACACCCCTGAGTAAGTAGGACAAAAAACTATACTCCAATATGGGATTCAAACACAAGCTTCAAATCACACGTAGGTTTCAGGTCTTATGTTTCTCTTCACCTTGCTGTTGCTGGGAGAAAAGACTCATCACTGTATTTCCTGCAGAGCTCCAAAGCAAGTGCTTCTGATATTCTTTTATCCTTAACCTTACCTAGTGCTTTCTTTTCTAGCATTAGAAACATAGCAGAGAGGAGTGGTGAACACAGTTCATGGACAGTTCTGGGAAGGGCGCCCAGAGAACAGGACCATGAAAGGAGTCATTCTGGGAAAGAGTGGAGAATGTGAGAGCACAGAAGTTGAATGAGGCTTGAAAAAGGGTCAGGAAGGTGGGATTTGAGCACTCAGAGTGCACATACCCACAAAGTGTGATGCATTTCTTCCTGGGATTTCCCAAACACAAAGGTATGTGAATATGTGGCACAGTACAGTATTTCTGGGAAGTGACTATCTGCATAGAACTTGAACAGGAAATCTGATTCTTTCCAGAAACATGCACCTCTTTGGGTTTTTCAATTACATGGCAGTGGTCGAAGTTTCTGTACAGCAACTATAAAATAGCAGATCAATGTGCATTAAGAAAAAAGGGACAGATTCTTCTTCAGCATTACTGAGAGAGGTAAGAGTTTATACATCAACAGCAACCTGACTGTCTTTGCGTGAAGTGTCTGACAAAAGGGTTTTGCTATTAAAGACTAAATTTCTTTTTCTACTAAGATATATTTGTGTCACCAAACAGCATAGAATATGCTATTAAGAAAACTTCATTCCAGTGTTCTAATTATTTATCTGGCATTCTCCTACAAATGACTGTATTTTTAAAATCCTGGTTTAAAGGCATTGTTACTTAGCAGACGGTTAATTACAGTGCATTGCCAAGCAGCCAAAGCAATGTTCATATCAGCAGCTACAGGAACAACACAGCATGGCCATAAAAGGAAAATACTCTATAGAATTGACATAACATGTCACTCATGTGACAGAATTCCCAGCATAGCTACATACTAGAAAGACAAGCAGAAATCCTATATGATAGCTGTACTCCTCTCTTTCAGTCTAGTGTTAGCCTGGTTTTTATAAACTGCTTCCAGAGATGGTAGTGAAGACCATTTCAAGTAGCTAACCAAATAGCTGCAACATTCTCGTATTGGCAAGTGTCATTTGCATTGTCACAAAACTAGAACAGGGAATCTGGGGAATAGTTACTAAGAGGTAATCAATTCACCCTGTGCAGCCTAGGAAGCTCCTGTAGGTCTGCTGTAGTTAGTAGAAGTACTTTTGCTTTAAATAACAATTCTTATGTGCCACTTCTCTGATAATGGATGCTTCCACAGAGATACTTTTATATCCAATAAGCAAATGTAACTAAAGACAGCAACAATTCTACTATGGAATATCACAGAATCACAAAATTGTTCAGATTGGAAGGCAACTTTTCAGTTAATCTAGTCCATTTCCACTTCCATTTCAAGCAGCATAAGGCAGAGCTGGTTGAACAGGACTCTAACCTGATTTTACGTGATTCCACAGTCGGAAATTCCGTCACCTCTCTGAGCAACCCATTCCTGTGTTAGACCACTCTTGCAGTTTTTGGTGTTCAGATCGATTTTTATTTTTTTAAATTTGTACCCATTGCCTCTTGTTGTGTCCCTAAGCACTGCTAAAAGGATCTCATCTCCCTTTTGTTCATGGGCATTTATACACACTGATAAAATCCCACTCATCCTTCTCTTCTCCAATCTGAGCAGTCTCAGCTCCCTCAGCCTTTCCTTCTAGGAGAGATGCTCCACTCCTTTCATCATCTTTGTGACTGTTGGCTGGACACTTTCCAGCGTCTCTATGTCTCCTGTACTGGAAAGTGCAGAACTGAACCTAGTACTTCAGATATTTACCTATTGATGCTGAGAGGGAGGATCATTCCTATCAGCCTGAGGGCAACGCTAATGCTGTCCTGTTGGCCTCTGCCACAAAGGTGAATTTCTGGCTCATACTCAGGTTGCTGATCCTCACATACTTTTCTGCAGAGCTGCTTTCCAGCTTGGTTCCTCCAGCACCTACTGATACTCAATGTTATTTGTCTGCAGGTCTGTCTGGGAGTTGGCAGAATACACAATTCATTGACAGAACTACACAAATAATTTTTGCCTAATTCTCCAGCCTATCTAGGTTCCTCTTAATGTGAGCACACCATCTGGCATACCCACCACTCTTCACAGTCTTCTGTTGCTTGCAATCTCACCATGGGAGCACTGTGCTCTACAGTCACTAGTGGGTGTCATTAGTTGAATGTTATTTGTCTCAGTATTGACTCCTGGAATACATTTCAAGTGATTTTCCTCAAACTGGGCTTTATCACAATGACTGCAATCCTCTGGGTCTGACCAGTTTTTGATGCACCTCACTGTGTGCTCTCTAATGTTCATCTCGTCAGTTTCTCTATGAGGATGTTGTGATGCAGTGTCAAAAGCCTTACTAAGGCCAAGTTAAACAACATTCTCCATTTTACCCTCATGCAGCAAGCTAATCCCCTCATGGAAGAAGACTGTCAGGTTGGTTAAGCAGAGTTCCCCATTTTTAAATCTCTGCTGACCAATCCTGATCACCTTTTTTCTTTTTCACATGTCTGAAAGAGATTTTCAGGATCAGTTGCTACATCACCTACCCAGGTGAGCTAAGGTTGACCAATCTTCAGATACACAGATCCTCCTTCTCTCCCTTCTTGAACATTCCATTATCTTGCAAACATAATCAAGAGTGGTTTTACAAGTGACATCGGCTAGCTCCTTCAGCACTTGCATATGCAATCTCTCAGGCCCTATGGACTTCAGGATGTCTGGTTTGTTTAAGTGCTCCCTAACATGATTTTACTTCACCAAGAGTAATTCTTTCCTGATACATATTTTCCCCACTGTTTTCAGGGACTGAGATATTCTAATATTATTTATTATTCATTATGTAAACAGATACACACACACACATATATATAACATTTATTTATAATTAATATTGGCAAGGTACATAAAGCTATAGAAGTGTTTATTTTTTGTTAAAGTTATCTACTTTATCCAATATATGTACTTTATCCAATATATGTATCTTGGCAGGGGATTGAGATTAGGTTTTCTGTTGAGCAAGGAATCACTAAGAGATGGGTTGCCAAAAGCCTTAAGGAAGCATCAGGGGAAAAGTCTGAGATGATGTGTAGGCTGTAAAGGCAAGATCTGAGTTTCCCTGCACTGACAAAACAATGAGAAATTTTTCAACCACTTGCATGGAAAAGAAAAAAGGCCTTTTGTCGTTGTTACAATCAGCTTTCCTTTCCTTCATTCATTTCCATGGACTAGGTACAGAGTTCCTTATACAAGTCTCAATGCCTTGTGGGTTGGGGCAGCACTGACCAGACAAGTGCACAGTGAATCAGCCCAGCCTTCTAGAAATTCCCACTTTCCAGTCATGTACCAACAGTTTCATTTATGAAAATGGAAACTTTGACCACGTTATTTTGGTGTTTCATAGTAGCAAATTCAAAAAGCAATTTTCAATGTTATAAAATCATCGTCCTATCCTGCAACCTGAGCTGTAGGGCATCACTATACACCCTTGTACAACACCATTGATGTCAACCAAGGTTTTCCAAGGCTCTAGAGTCAGCTCACATAAATCAAATAACAAGATCAAAGTCAATGCTGGAAAGGCTCAGGCTATCAATTATGATAAAATATAATAAATGGAGTAGTACCCAATGACATTTCATTTTAAGACACACATGTTATTGTCAGGGCTCAGTGACATGACACTATCGAAAAGTGACTGTTCTGAAAATCATATCTACTTGATTATTTTTCCCCCCTGTGAGTTGCTGCATCTTTCAAAAGCCTTGAGCTTCTTTCTAAGATGCCATTTCTTCCCCCAGCATAGAAAACAGTTTGTTTGTGGACTGCCCTTCCAATTAGAAAAACAAGCCACAGATGTTCTTGAAAGAGCATTAAATTCCGTAACTAAGCCTCTACTCACTGGAAATATACCTCACTTGGAAAGGCATCAGGAGAACTGTGCCACAGCTCAGCTGTTTACAAGCAGCCCTCCATTCACTCCCATCTCTGGTACCAGATGTAACAACAATACCACAGGCTGTTTGCTACTCGCCTTTTGTGTTTGTGCTCCCAGGGCCCTGCCTTGTCACTTCTGAAGCTCAAATTTGTGCACGACTGGCTCCACGCCAGGGCCACAGTGAGTACTCCTCACAGCATTGAGAAATGCCTTATCTCACAACAAATCAAATCCTTTTTTATTTTTTTTTGTAATTGCGGAGCAACTTGCTATTAATATACGTCAAGTTTTTACAAGACAGATGCCAATTAATCTTGGATTCTGAGATGCCCAGTAAGTTCAAAGTGCACTGAAGTAATCTCAAAGAAATAATGGCAGTGGCAAATTCAGGCCTTAAAAGAACATATGTTTAACACAGATGGTATGTATTCAAACATTTCACTTGTACAGTTGAATCCAGTTTTAGAGTCTACAAATATAGCCACCTTTTAAACACACTGTAAGAAAGTCAGAATTCCAGATTTCCATTTGCACATCAAAACAGTTGCATTATAGCCAGGCGTCATGCATATGATGAAATTGTTTTGATTAAAAACAAAACCAGATTTTTATAATGGGATCCCATTGTATCTGTGAAATTAATCTGTCTTAATACTCAGGAAGAGCATCTGTTTTCAATGGAACAAAAATACCTCAGCCAGTATAGCAAATAGCACTCTAAAGCTTCCAGACTTTCCACAGGAGGGATTCCTTGGTAAAGGTGACTTAGACTTCCCATGTTTCCACATTGAAGACTGTGATTCAGACATTTCCTGTGAGAGAATAATTCTATTAGCTTTGTGTAGACAAACTGAAATGTTAAAAAGAAAGAAAATAATAAAAAGCCATGTACAAAACAATTTCATTTTAAAGTTGCAAAGTCAAAAGACTCATGAAACAAGGCACAGCAAGCTAGAAATTGAACCACTGTGATGCCTCAAGTTTTAGCATTTATATTTTTTAGACTCTGTGCTGGTTTTGGTGGGTAGTTTTAGGTTTCTTATGAAGTGCTAGTAAGTTCTCTTCACAGAGTAGATAGACAAAACAATTCCTTCTCTAGCTTGATACCAAGGACAACTTTCAGGCCCAAGAACAAAAACAAAGGTGAAGTGAGAAGAAAAACAAGGGGGATGGAGCTTCATAACCTGAAGCTATGGCTGGACAATTGATTCTAATATGCCAATGGACCAGAACTTATAAAAAGTGTGAGACCTCATGATCAGTGTCCATTTTGTGACCATTTTGGGTGCATCTTGGGTGTGGTCCAGCTGTACTCTTGTGCTGCCCAGTTGTACCCATTGAGACCTTTTAATAAATACCTACTTTATCCTTTTACTCTGTCTAGTCTTTGTTCCAGGTCAGCCTCCAGAAGGCATCAACTGTATTCTCTGCTTCCTTTATAATGCCTTTCACAAAAGCCTTTCACATAATTGTGCATTAGGTCCTCGATAAACTATTCCATTTGAGCACCATTACGGAATTGAAGCATACTTGTAACCCTAGGATAACATACTTTCCCATCTGACCATAATCCCTGTCTTCAGAAGAAAGGCTACATCACCGTGCGCATAACTGGCTACTGAGTGTGACAGATATTTTAATAGGATGAAAATTTAAAAGTCTGTTCAGAACATTCACAGTAAGATATGTTGCTAACATCTTTATGCTTTCCTTTTTATAAAGAAACTTTCTAATATTGTTCCTACATACCATGCAAGCAAGTAAGGTTAGTCCTTCAAGTGGGAAGTGGGAATATTCTATCCAGATCCTGCTTCTGCTAAAAAAACTGTAAGGCCTAGCATTATTCTTAGGTGTTATTGTTCCATTGGAGTCAATTAGATTATGACAATTGTCCTGTTGTGCACAAGTGGTTGCAGGATTGGAGGCTGCTGATAATGGCAGCAAAAATTACAAGTTTTGAGGATGAAAGCAATTTCAAGGGACACCTTAAATTAAAATTGCTTTAAGCTGACAAATCATTTTTACATAATTCCATTTTAAATGAAACATCCAATTGGATTTCAAGTAGACTGAACATCTTTCAAACCAGCAGCATTTCCTACTCCAGGCACTTGCAAATATTTTAAAGTTTTATGAGTGTAGAGCTGTTTCTAAACATTTTAAAGTGCTTGAGATATTTTATTCTTGAAAATGGAAGTGAATTAAGCTGTGTGTTCAAACAGGCAGTTCAAAACACATTGAAGTAATTTGTAGCAAACAAAAGGCTCACAATGAAATAAAAAGCAAGAAAGTATAAAAACACAAACAATTTAAAAACAAAATAAAAGGAGCCAATGTTTTATCATCACTATTAGACAATCGGAAGGAACTTAAGTGAGTGCTTCCATTTGCTACAATTGTCCATGACTTGACTAACCTCCCCTGACATTGGTTTTACCAGCCTTTCTTGCTTTTCTCTTCTTCTGCCCCCAGGCCTTCGTCTCTGGAGTGAAATGTTGTAAGTTATGCCACAAAGGCACACTTACCCTGGAACTGGTTTTCACCAGCCTCCTCACAAGCAAAACTGGAAAATGATCCTGGAATAAAAGTGTTCATACCAGTATGAAATCATTCAGATAAAGTTGCATGAAGAATTCCAGAGAAAATTTGTTTTTCTTCTCTTGACCAGACCTAAATTTCATCAATTCTTTTTCTAGAACTACTACCCTACTGTGGGTTTTGCTTCATGTAGTTTTAGATATTTGAAGTCAGATATTAAAGTGGGAGTTACTCAGGCTTACCTCCCTTATAGCTAGTTTTAAAAAAACAGTATGTCAGAGAGAGCCAGCAGTTATCCCCTAGGATCAGCTTGAGTACCATTTTCAGATTACATGGCTCACCTTCACTAGGAGCCTGTTTTAGGTACACCTGTGAGGGAATGGATACTCTCTAAACTGGAACTAACATTTATATGGAAATATGCCAGATTTAAAACATGTAAATTTTGAAGACCCAAGAGAGCATCCTAGCAGCCAATTCTAAAACAGTCTCAAGACACTTTTCAGCTAAAGACTCAAACTAAGACTCATTTCAGCTACTTTATATCTACCCTTGGACAAAAGTGTCCATCACCCTTTTCAGATGTGTGCAGTTACCTTAGATTGGCAGTTGTAACAGAGACCTGTTTGTCCTGCTTGTGTCAGGAGAGGCATCTGTAGGCCAGATGGCACAGCCTAGGACACCTTTATTGGCACTAGATGTCTATATTTAGACTGCTGAATCATGCCCCAAGCAACATGCCTGCTGTATTTCTCTCTGGATCCCATTGACTAAAGCTCTGTTGACAGTAGTGAGAGTTTAGACTAGTGGCCTATGTGTGATACCTGCTAACATAACCACAATTTGAGCATCTTACACTAAAATTGACTCCCACCTACCACTTTTGGGTGAGATTCTCTCCCTCCCTCAATTTGATCTCAAATGCTAAGATCATCTTGACTGTATGCTTGTGGATCTATTTGCTTTCCCTGATGTGTCTGCATATTTTCTCCCTTGATCATGACATGCTGCTGCTTAAATGCATTTTTCTTACCCTTCCATTTTGTCATATCCTAGAAAACCTTTTTCCTCCCAATTGCTGTGATGTGGTTCAAATAGGTCCTTCAAGAATAGACAGAGTCTGCATAGCTGTGTAATGGTATTAGGGCATGGTCTCAGTCTCATTTACTAGGCTGGGGTCAAGGCAAGCAGATGTAGAAATTGTGGTGAGGTCTGTCTTCTAGACAGATATTTTGATGTTGATATAAAGGCATGGCCTTCACTACATAATCATGCCATCCAAGATCAGGGCAAATATTAAATTTTTCTGTACTAAGCTGTCTGAAGTAAACCACAATGGGAGGAATTGGGGATGAATATGTTGTTGACCATGTTGTTGCATGTGTTTTTGCTTAGGATTTTTCATGTAAGAGTTGTTACATCTTAGTTTCAAAATCTGTTGCTTTACCTGCCTACCCTAAAATCAGCAAAGTTTTGCTGTTGTCTTGCCTTCTGGCTCCTTCTCAATACTAGACTGCATTTCCCTCACTATTCTGTCTCACCTGATAAAAAAGTATTCTTTCTTACTTTCGTTCGTTGCCTGTTTTTGCAACTCTGAGCTCCTGACCACTATGTATATACATTAAAAAACACTTACTCATATACATAGTTGAAGTAGAAAGACAGATTGTCAGTAAAGCCTAGAAAGGCATGACTTCTTCTGTTCTTCCACCAGACTTTTTCTCTTTTTTTCTTTTTTAAATCATGCAAAAAGTTCCATGCTTCAGATTTAATCTCACAAATGTGTATGCACACGAAAAAAATTAACCACATCATAGTTCTCATTTGAAATTAAAGAGATCATTAATGTGTTTGCAAGATTACAGTTTTCAACTTCTAAAAGTGTAGAATCATTTAGGTTGGAAAAGACCCATAAAATCAGCCTTGAATAGGTTCCCCCTCTTACTAGTATGCAAAGGTCTATGTGCATTTTGAAAGCAGTTCAGCAGCTTCAAGATTTATCTTAGAAAATTGTCATCAGTGGAAAGGACCTTTAGCTGAGCAATAGCAAGTTAAAATAGAACACAAATTGAGATGCGAAAGTTGTTATTTCTAATCAGCCCTGATGTGAAGGTACGAATTTTATTCCCTTTCCTAACATTTGTCACTTTCACCTTGTGACTTTGTGTCTTATATAGCTAGCAGAACAGAATGGCAGCTTCACATGTGAAGTTATTGTAAATGTTACTCATAACAAGCTAATTTGTTGTTGTTCCGCTAAATTGGAATTCTTGCTTCTCAAGGGCATTTATTCATTGTGATTGTGATCTGTTGCATTCATGTTTTATGTTTGGTTAATCTAGTGAGCGCTGCAACCTGACTTGTCCTCCTTGAGAGAGTTGTGTGATCATAACTCAGCTCTGAAGGGTAGGGCTACAGTCTAAAGATTATCAGGAAAAAAAAAAAAAAAAAAAGGTATTGACTGGGGGTAAAATCACTGATGTTATACTACTGAAGTTTGTCTCAGTACCAACTACTGAAGTTTGTCTTAGTACCAAACAAGTCATGAAGAAAAGAATTCAGGCAAAAAGATTAAAAATACCCCACACCAAACAACCTCTCACTGATAATTCTATGTGTGTGAATATACCAATGCAAACAGAAAGGCAAAGAGGGCTTGTTAAGATCTTACAACTATCTGGAGAGTTTTTCTGTGATTTGAAACTGTCCGCAAAACTCTTCTGTTAAGCAAAGCTATTTCCTTAGCAAAGTCTCAAGACCCATGAGAAGAAAATCTAAAATCTCTATTCGAAATAAAGGCTGCTGTTTATTAATTTAAGCAGTCATATAACAGCATATAACTAACTTATAGTGGACCTGTGTGACATGATTGTGTATTGTAGAAGCAGGAAGTGAAGCAGAGGAGTGAAACCAGGACAAAGGGCTGAGTGAGAAAGACAAGCATGTGGAGCAGGGAGCTACACCCAAAATCTAAGAATCAGCTAGATGATGGGAGCCTTACCCAGCCCTCCCTTATTTCAGTGGGTTTTTTTTGCTTTTTGAAGGGGATTTTGTTTCACTTCAACAGAAGTTGCACAGTGGCACTTCTGCAAATTTTGTTGGCCCTGTGCATTCTCTCACACTGAGAAACTGAGACTGTCTGCACGGTGTTGTGAACCAGTAAGACAGACATGACTGTCCTATACTCATTAAAAACATGAAGCAACAGACTACTGAATAGCTAAGCACACTGATTTTGGTTTAAGCTGCAATAGTGAAGAATAGCAGGTATTCATTTAACCTTAACTGGTTCTGAGCCCAAGGATTTGGCATTAAAGAAATCATAAATGTTTATGTCCTGAGACAGACGTTTCAGGAGTGTCTAGGCTGCACGTAGAAGGGATCTAACTAACTCAGTCTAGCTGCTCAAGTTCAGAAATAACCTGCTTGCTCCTCACTCCCCCATCAGAGCCAAGGTCTTGACAAAGGCTTTTTGACTGCACGCCTGGGCTCCAGCCGACAGCAACATATTACCACAGCCTGCCTGCAACTTAACTGGCTTCAGCTGCCCTGCAGGAAAGTACCTTGAAAAAATCACTCCCAATGCTTTCTTTTCTCAGCTAAGGGTAACTGAAGTGACAATGACTACATGATGTCAATAAGATATTTATAACCAGCCTATTAACTAATCTAAAGAGCAGCCTCATTCATGTGGTTCTTGCACACTTCCAGCCTGTTTCCCGGGCTGGGACTAAAGACTGGCATTCAAGTAGAATGGGTTTGGCGTGAGGAGTAAACCCAGAGTTAACCCAAGCCTAAGCACCCTCCACTTCCCCAGCTTGCCTTCAGCCCACACTGTGAAAATGAAGCAATTTTGGGCTCACTACATGATTATAGTCATGTTCAAATATCAATGTGGGTGTATCAACTAATCTTTGGTTTTAAATCAGCTTTTTCTACACATAGCTACAGTTTCACTGTGATGTGGAGATCTGGTTTTCATGCTGCAACCATTCCAGTGTCTCTCAAAGAAGCCAGAGGGGACAGTCCAGAAATTATGAGTATAATTTTTTATATTGGGCCTGACCATTCTGTGTCCTCTAATCAGCATTTTAATACCTAGGACCACTTTCTATCAAGCAGAGTTTATTTCATAAAATACATAAATTTCATAAATATCATTAAATACATGATTTTTTCATACATTTCATTCACTATCCTTTCCAACTGGCTGGATTCACAAGTGTTCAAAGTAATTAAAGTCAGGTGGCTCTTCTTTGTAGATTCTCTCTTTTTCAGGGTGAAGATGGACACTAGTAAGGGCTTTTGATACTCTGGTGGTGATGGCTCAAATGTGCAACAAAGACATCCTGGACTATCAGAATGCAGCATGTCTCCGTACAGGAAAAATGGCCACTGTCTCTCAATGTTTTTTTCCTAGAAAGTTGATGAGTGAAGAAGTCCTGTGTTTTGCAATCTAGACCCCACTTTTGTAAGAAAAATAAAATCAGGCTGAGAAGGAATGACAAATTGTGCAGCATCACTGTTCAAACCAAGGGTAAAATGAACCTTGAGGGTCTTCACAGAATATTTCTATTTTTCAGAGTGCTATATTCTCCATTCCTGGATATGTTTTAATTACTCTTGCCATGGCCCTGGCCGTACTAGAAACAAGAGAGCTGCCAGCTAACAACTGTGAAGATATCTTGGTAATTCCCTTCCTGGGAAGGGAAGGTATCTTGGTAATTATAGGTCCAGAAAGACTGTGACACCAACATTGTGATCTAAAGCAGTGAGTCTATGCACCCCACTGGCTAAGACATCAGATATTGCTTTTGAGCCTGAGCTTCATTTCTATGATGGTGTCCAGATTCAAGGGTCTTTGCAGTACACAGGCTTTTGTATCCCATTCATGATATATTCAGTGAGAAGCATATAAAAATGTTAGGGTGGGTGTTAAAAAATTGGAAGTGAGCACAGAAGAACATACTGAAGATACAGCAGGAGAAATCACATGTACAAATAGCATGCTGAGGTTGGAAGGGATCTCTGGAGTTCTCTTTGTCTATGTTTTATCTGTATTATAGGAAAGAATTTAGGAGCTTTTACAGAAAGATCCTCTTTTTTACATGGTAGCAACAAATAAATGATGTTAGATGCTTTTCGTGGGAGTCTGAAAATGTGCTAGTAGTTACATTTGGGAGAAGAGTTAGCTAAGATAAGTACAGAGACCCTAAAATATTCATAGAACATGACAATAAGAGAGTTGCCATGTTAGGGCTCATTTTGCTGGACAAGCAAATATTCACTGCAGATTTAAAATATTTATGCTTGCCTGTCTATGAGTGATCGTGATTGGGTTAAATATATTTCACCACAGTACTGCTACTAATCAGCATTATATTTTATCAAGCTTTAAATAACAAATATTTAATGTTCAAACTAATTGGCAACATTATAGACTGGAAAGTATATATAGAGCAAGAAATGTTTTAAAAACGCACATGAGGAAATGTTTAAGAACTTGGATGCTAAATAAAGCACTGTGATTGAAATACCATAAGAAATGCAATGGATTAAAAAGAAAAAGATGTAGAGAGATAATCAAATCCTAAAACCAAAAGATTTAGAATCTGAGAAGAAAAAAATTTTTTTAAGTCAGTCATCATAGGTTTTAACTTTAAAAAGGAAGGAGAGAAGTAAAAACTGAAGGAATCAGTCACCAGGCACCAGTGAATGACCAGGAAATATCACCAGCCACAGTGAATGACCTTTGGAATTCAAAATTATAATAGAGATCTTAAAAAAAGAACAATCAGGAAAAAAAAAATCCTCTCCAATTCTCAGGTCTATCACAGGATATTGATAATAAACTGTATACAGTAACAGAAAAAAAAAAGGTGGAACTCTTAATTTGGTCCTGTATTGGAGAAAAACATTGAAATATTCTGTTGCCAAATTTACCATTCACAGTAAAACATGAGCAAAAGTGTCTGCTATATTTAAATGTTTGTGAGTCAACAAAGTGTAGGTTGATTTATGTCAGTGGTCAAGACACATGGGGTCTTGGTGACTGTCCCCAGCCAGGATTTATCACCAGTGCATATTTAGATGGGAATAGCACCACAAAAGGAAGGACATGCCCCTACATCTAATATTGCTGATTAGAATAATGGACTCATAAAGTAGTTTGTGTTGGAAGGGACCACAGGTGCCTCATGGACCACAGCAGGGCCAGCAGTGAGGTCAGACCAGGTTGCTCAGGGCTTTGCCCAGTCAGGTTTCATAATCCCCCAAGGACAGAGCCTGCCCAGCCTCCCTGTGCAGGACCTGCCTGTCCTCATGGAAAAGGTTTCAGTGCCAGCCTGAGGCCCTCTCATTTCAGTTCCTGCTGCTAAGGGCTCGGCTGTCTCCTCTTCCTCCCCTCCCCTCGGGCTCTGGGGTGTCTGTGAGGTGCCCCCAAAGCTGTCTCTGCCCTGGCTGGACCAGCCCCAGCCTCTGCTCATGGGGCTAGGCTCCAGCCTGGTACTGCAGTGGTGACCTCACCCTGGTTATTGGCGTCTCTCTGCACTGGGGGCACCGAACTGGGGCTGCCCAGATGGGCTCTGGCAACCAGTGCTGGGCATGGGGAGCCTGCCCCGAGCTCCTCATTGTGCTGCTGCTGCTGCTGCAGCCCCAGATGCTGCTGCCTGTCTTTGCTACCAGCTCCTGCCCAGCTCCCTGCCCCAAAACCCCTTCCCCGGAGCTGTCCCCATCCTGTATGATTGCAAGAGATTCTTCCTTCCCAGCTCTTTGCATTTGGTTTCTTGAAATTCCTAAGGTTCTTTTTGGCCCATCCCTCCAGCCTGTCTACGAGCCTTTGAAAGACAGCCTTTCCATGGAGAGTATTGGCTGGCCACCAGCAATTTGTACCTGCAAACCTGGTAAGAGTGTGCTCTACAACCTCTTCCAGGCAACTGAAGCAGAACAGGTCCTGGGACAAACTCTATGGTAGCTACCCTGTAGCACGTTCCAGGCAGAAAAATGATCCCCTGACCCTGAGACTCTGAGCCTGACTGTCCAACTGGTTTGTTACTAATTGTCCACCCATCCAGACTGCAACATTGCAGGAGACAGTGTCAAATGTTCATTTGTTCACATGGATATGTGCTTGATACCATTTCAGAAATTCCCTCAGGTCATGGTGTCATGTCGGGGTTTAGTGACAACTGAGTTTAAAGGTAATCTCAAGTACTTCCCTTCCCTGCCACATAACCTGGCTTCTGAACAGAAGGCTTCTGGTTCAGAGTTTTGGTCTTAAGATATTTAATTTGCACCAGAACTTTTTTTTTTCCATATGCCATGACCTCAGGTATCTGTGGGTCATAAAGAGCAATTTAGGACTGAGTTTTTGGAACTTCGTGGTACACTGGTGGTATTCCTATGACATACTCTGCAAAGGCATGCTGTGACCTGAATAGTTTCTTCCCATTTTGCCAAGGACATGTCTCTCCTCACACATCTTTTCTGTAGAGCATTACTGACTTGGAACCATTTTGTCCAGACTTGAGCACAAGTTCCAGTCTCTTTACCCAATATACCTAGCAATCATTCAAAGAACACTCGTGATAAAACCAAGGACTGTGCTAATGACACAAAAACTTGGTATTATTAAGATGGAATGGAACAGAAAGCGATGTAAATGGAAAAGATGATGTGTGTTTACCTCCTTAAAGGTATTTTCCTTGTGGAGTATATGAGCATTAGTTGACTTGAGTGCTTTTTTATCTACAGATTGTTAGCACAGTACCTTCCAGGCAATGTTTTATGATTTTTGCTTTTTCCATCACTGACTCTGGCTTCTGTTCTCCTCTTCTGCACTCCATGATCATTCCTTTGGGTAATGAACTTTATTGGACTGGATTTATAGTGACAGTGACCTGCAAGTCAAGCTGATGGAAAATTCATTATGGTTTGGGATTAGTTGCTAATCTTTGGGATTATTAAAACTATACCACTTGGACATTCTTGGTCTTGTTTTAATTGCCAAAGTTATGAACAAAGGGCACAGCCAGTCTAGCATCTGGTGTATGTGTATAATTTCTTATGAGCATTGACAGATAAATAAATACGAGCTATTCAAAGTGACCTTCTCCTTCCATCTGTATTAGAATGTTCTGACAAAATTTATAATTGACTGAAGTCTTTTTATAGCAGCAATGAACATAATGACCAGGGACAGAGTTTCCAGGCTGCCACGTCTCTGCTCAGTGTCCTGTGGCTCCAGCTGGGCTACACCCGATCAGGGTAGCGCCTGTGCTCTGGCAGAGTGCAAAGACTCAGCAGCCTCCCTCCACTGTGGGGATTTGACTTCACAGCAGATAGCATTTCTAGCTGTAATAACAATGCTTTGGAAATATCTCATAAACCCCAGCTGGCCATATATCCTAATGTTCACAGAATGAAGAGGAGATTAAGCCATCAGCAGTTGTCAATGGACAATTTATTTCTAAATTCTAGAAAAATCCTGCTTGTTGTCTTCATCATACATTACTAAAAGATATTGATTTTTAATACAATTTACCATTCTAGCCTCAGCCTGTGATAAGAAGAAACCGGATTCATGATAAAGATTTCACCTATATTGTGAGCTTTTGGGCAACTGCACCTATTGAAACAACTTCTTGCTACTTCATTATAACACAAACCACCTTGAGCTCCTGACAGCAGTGAAGTACCTTCCTTCTAGACCCTGGAAGACTGAGCAGTGTAATAGGAACCTCAGCCATCTGCCACAAAGAAAGAAAACATAGGACAGGGAGTAGATTGCAATTTAACCTCTTATTTTGTCCTTACTCAATATGTCTTCACATTCCTCTGAAAGCATCTAAGGATTACAATACCATCAAGAGGATACCAATGTGGCAAGAAAAAGAAATCTTAATTTATTTAAAAAATCACTCTTTGGCAATATGCCAACCTGAGTTATAACAGAGTGCAGTCAGTTGTAAAATCATTAACACTCACAGTGTCTTGGTCAATGTGATAGTTTGAATGACAAATGTCACTGCATTCCTAATGTACTCATAGTGACCTACACATAGACACATATCTAATAACAAGTTAGATTAGGCACTTCACCATCATTCAATTACCTAGGCACAGACAAAGAAAGGGGAGTAGAAAAAGTGCATTTAATATTAGCTATGATTAATTTGGGGTAGGTACTGCAGCACAAAATATTCTGTAAGTGTAGTATTATCATATGGTCTCTTATGATGCTTTAACAGGCTGCTCAGAGAGGTTGTGGATTCTTCTACTCTGGGGACATTCAAAACCCACCTGAACACAATCCGGGACAACCTGCCCACAGTGAGCCTGCTTTAGCAGGAGTGTTGGACTGGGTGATGTCCAGAAGTCCCTTTCAACCCCAGTCATTCTGTCATTCTGTGATTCTGTGAAGAGTCCAGAAGTAATGGTTTTATACAGCTGTAAAGTACTGGTAGTAACTGGCAGGAACTGTGGATTCAAAGACAGCAGAGCCTGTGGACATGGCCTCAGAATAGGCACTGTGTGAAGAATTTGGGCTCCAGCTCTACTCCCAGCCCATGGTTCTGGAGCATCTTTGCTTCAACTCCTCTGCCTGCAAGAAAAGGGGATGATTAAACAGATTGCAAAAGCCTGGAGCAAATGGCATTAGGTAAGGCTGAAAGGCTGACATTTGATGATAGTTTTGCATTTGCAGTGCAGTTTGATGTGGTCACTGAGAAAGGATGAGAGCAGCAGGTAGGGAAGCAAGCCAGGTGCTTTCTCAGAACACCCCAGATGGCAGTATGTGTCATGTCAATGATGTCAAGAGAACATATATTTCCTATTTCACAGAAAAATCATTCTTCCAGGCAACTTTTTTTCAACATGTTTAATTGAAGTACAGTTTGTTTACAAGGCAAGAAAATTACTTTTGTTACCATGTCAAAGTAATCATTTAGAGAACATAACTCAAAAAGCTATCTTGAATGTATGCATTTGTTATACTTCAAAAGACTTCTGGCAGTCTTGACCATAAAGTAGTAAGTAACAAGCCAGAAGAAGATATAAAAAACTGAAAGATTAAAAGTAGTTCTTAGAAAGCAAATCTCTTCCCCACATATGAAAAAAATTTCTGTGAGAGGCTTTTAGCAGATAACCCCTGGAGATGAAGACACTCTTCAATTGCACCAGGAAAGTTAATGTTAAAAGACATATTCCAAGCTAAGCTATATTTTTTAAAGTAAAAGCTTTTGTTGTTTGTTCTCCCTATTTAAATCTTTTCCAAGCAGACTAAAAGGACACAAAATTAATTCACACAGGAGTTTAGAGTTTGCCCTTACAAAAGGGACAGACGTTGTCTATATATAGCAGAGGAAGATGAGAGTTGAGCACCTTATTCAGCATCACAATTCCTGCTTTTCTGTAAAAAGGCAAGATATTTTTGCACCTTTTTGTGAAGCATTTTACTTGCTCTTGTGCTTCCACCCAGCAGTACATTTTTCCTTGTCAAAACAGAATTTCTTTTGTTGCAAAAATTTTCTCAGACCTATTGTTCCCAAAATTTCTAAGGAGGACCAGATGAGTACGTGTCCCCAACACTGACACACAGAGGCAACACCACTCTGAAACAGAACAGAGTGGTCACTACATGTTGTGGTAGTGTTCATCTCTGAACAGCCTGTAGAGCTGGTACACACTCAAGAGAACTAGGCTTAGCTGGGATTTTTTACTGTTATACTGATAACAGACAGCAAAAAAAGGTCAGAATAAAAGATGGCTGAAAAGGACCAGGTCTCTTCAGTTTGCTTTCATTTCATCAGGAAAACACACTGTTTGTACTATCAGCCATAGCTTTCAACAATGGACTGGCTAGAGATGAGTCACTAAAATGAATAATCCTTTTTAATCTCTATGAAAAACATCCTGTTAGCATTGCCATATTCTAGGAATTGTTATAACAGGAGCAGAAAAAGGATTAAGTGCTTAAACCTGTCCCATCAGTACAAGTTTATTGGAGTAGAATCTCCCTGTTAGTAATGAGTAGTTAGTTCTTACAAAAACAAGAGACAATTTCTATTCTGTGTTACTTTTCTTCTGTAACAAACCCCCTACGACCCACCAACAATATGGCTATTTAAAAAAATTAAAATCTAGATCAAGTCACAGCACATGCTGAGGATGACATAAAAGCAAGGATCACAAGTTCACCAGGATCGTAACAGAGCCTGATCTCAATGCCTTTCAATAAGAGTATTACACTTTTACCCAAATCATACAAAGATTTTGAATCCTTCAGACTCACTGCTGTTCTCTCTGTGCTTTGCAGCAGAGTGTTGTGCCTCTTTCAAAAGGTGAGTGATTCTAGGAAGTTATTAAAATATGTAGCATGTTCTGGGTAGCATAGGGCTGGAGCCTGAGCTTTCAATACCAAATGCAAAAAGGCTGTGAGCTGTGCTTAATGTAAAAGCTCCCCAGCTACCTGACAGGAACTATTAGTTTCATGAGCTTTGAAAATTGCTAGAGGAGGCAGATGACTACTTTGTTTTCCCCACAATATCTAAAATGGCAAGTGCTTGCTAAAATATTTAATGTTAATAGAAATTGATGACAGGCCTTTACTGGTCTCCTTTCCAGAAGTGAGAGTTCAAGAAGATTTCCTCCTTTCACTGCCTCTGTCACATTAAGGTATCTGAAAGGTACTGAAGGTACAATACAGAACCTTCAGAGACATCCTCAATTAATCTCAAGTAAATTGACAAGGCTTTATCATCAACAGGTGGCCCAGCAGTTCTTGTTTTGAATGCCTCTTTTAAAATCTGTCACAAGGTGCTCAAGCTTCACCATCTCTCCTCCCATGGACTAACACTGATGAGCAGAAGCAGAGTAGAATAACATCAGCTGTATTTGCAGGGTAGTGCAGGTGTTGTGTTTTTAAGTGAAGGACCTTGGTCATATCCCAGCCACAGAGAAAATTTGCCTCACAATACATCATCAGTCCTAATGCGCTGACTGCTCAGCCATGAACAGGCTGGAGCTCATGACCAGATTGTCTGCCCCCCCAGTTTTGGCTTTTTTTTGTGCTGGGCTTCTTCCCAAAAGCAAACAGGTTGGATAGGGAACAGTCTGCACCTGTACCTCCCTTCAAGGTGGAGCTGAGCCAGAGCTAACATTTGCACCTAGAGCTCTCCAGCTCTTGGCACATCTTCCACCTTCAATGAATAATTAAAAACAACCGAGCAAGACTTCTTACTACAGATTAGGTTCACCCTTGTGCCAGATGAATTTCAATAATGTTTGTGACAAGTAGCACAGATGATGGGTTAATAGTTCTTGGAGGTAAAATATATATATAAAATAACTGTTGATTTAATATGTTGTCTGTTATATTTATTATTTTAATATATATATATATATATCTATATATTTAGAGATATAATCCATAATAAGAATCTCACCAGAATATAGAAGGGTAGTATCTTATGGACAAGAGTTGTGCATTTCTTTTTGATAACACTGCTTGGGATGGTTTAGGCCTAGATGGAAATTAAGCACCATTAATCTGTTCACTCCACACCCCACCCACCCCCACCATCTTAGTACTTAGAACCATTTCAGTACTCCAGTCCTGCCAGGCCAGTCAATCCCACCAAACAGCTATGCAAATTTTTCAGGCCTTAATGCTATTTTAACACTTTTTGTACCTACATTCTAATTGAAAAAATGGCTCCAAATCACCCTTTTGTGATGGCTACAAAGGACTCCCCTGGCTGATTTTTTTAAGGTCAATTTACATCCAGTTTACTAAGTCCTTTCTCTATTAAATAGCAAGAGTTTCTAATCCCCTCCTTGAAACTCTGTGAAGAAATTTTAGGCTTCTCATCTTGGAAAAAGGACAGCTAGGATGGATCAAAGAGGACGCTTTTAAGTCTGTATGTCAGGATACCTGGTTATGCAGAATAACCTCTCCTAGTGATGGTTTCTTCTTTTATACTGACTCTTCCTGAAGCCCAAAGAAAAAGAAAGTAAGTGCTAAGTTATATTTCCTGAAAAAATACCTTGCCTCATTTCACTTATCATTAGTTTGCTTAGAAGACTCTGCTTTGTTACTGATTTTTTCTTCCTTCAGGAAAGTGACTGAGAAGGCAGAAAGTGACTCTCATCAGGCACCTTTCCTCAGGTTATCTGACATCTTATGTACAATACTTACATATCTGATTCAGCTGTCATTTTAAAACCACTGCAACACTGTGGAGTCTATGTAAAGTAGTATACATTAAAAAGTCTAGCAAGTGCGATGGAATAATCAAAAGCTAAACAAGTTTTCATCACCATTCAGGAGTGCCAGACACTTAGGGAGACCATGAGGCAGCAGGGACAGACCTGGTCCAGGAATTTAGAACTGAATTCCTGTCTAACTAACAGCACGTCATCCCACTTTCATAGGAGCAATGGTATTTATTTGTAATTGTAAAAAACTTAGAAATACATGAAACAAAAATCTTGTGTATCAGTTTATTCTAAGGTTGAAGACAGTAAGTACTAAACTCCTGTGTGTTCATCGTATAACAATGTACATAAACATAAATTCTGCCTGAGTTTGTCACATTCATATGTTTCTATCTAACGTATTTTTGTTCAGGAAGCAAAAAAAAAAATCAGTTTTCACGAGTCTATGCAACTATATAAAATTAGATTCATAAGAACCCATAGGAATGATAAGAATGTCCTTTGCTGAACCTTGGTGCTGAAGACTTGGCCACATGTGAAAGGAGGTAGATGATCTTACACATTCCCTCTCCACTGCTGCCACATGATGAGTTAATATTTGATTAGACAGTGCTGTATCTATGACACCTGTTCACCAGGGAGACTAGGACAACAACTGATGTAATCTACCTTATTATATACTTAATGATAGAGGAGAAGCGCTGCTTTTTCAGCTTCCCACGTCTGCTTTTCATTTCCTCTCCTACACATTCCTGAGGGGTCATGTTCAGTGCCTTGCAAGAGCAAACAAACAATTTTTTTTCCTCTCTCTCTCTCTCTCTCTCTCTCTCTCTCTCTCTCTCTCTCTCTCTGTGATTCTCTGCAATTTGCCTGATAGAGGAGAAAAACTTTAAAAAAATTCCTCTCTACTGTGTGTTTCTGGGAAGAAAACTACTTCTTGAAAATAGTTAATAATATACCTGTGTTGGCAAGATTTCTCTGATTACAATAGAAGAGTCCCAAAAAAATGCTTTTTCCAAGGCTGTGGAAGAGCCATAATTTTCATAGTGGTTCATTTTTTGTTGCTTTCAGATCCTCTTGAAAAATGCCCTCTCAAGACAACTTTGCCCTTTGACAAGTAGGACCTACTCAATTTTTTAGGTCACTGCTCAAAAAAAGCAAGTGGCTAAGTGCCACTTTGCAGGAGCTCCAAAGCACCTCATCTAGGCAGATCCCTAATTATTGTTCCAGTTGTTTGTACCTGTGATTCCCAGGTTGAAGTGACTTCCTCTAGGAAATGAGCTTCTGGTTCATGCCACTAGCAATCCCAGTAGTTTTTGCAATCTCAATAAAATTTTTTATTTCAAACTTATATGTTGTGTTCAGAAGACTCTTCAATTGAGCCTTCACAATTTCTGTAGCTTTTCTGCTAACAAATGCAGATCTCTACAGGGAATCCCTCAAATTCACACATAACTATAGGTGGTTATAGTATTTCAGATATTGTCTTTCTTACTGTGAGTAGCTGCTGTTATAAAGAGACTTTATAATCCAGGGAATAATTTCTCAAATTTCCATTTCCAATTTTTTTCTTCCTATTTTAAAGAGGTCATCATCTTTCCCTGAAGTAAGATTTGCTTGTGAAGAGAGGGGATGGAGAAATGAAGTGGGGGCTTCTTTATTTTTTGAACACCAGAACTGCTTTTATTTTCTATGTGATTTTTTTATTTGGGAAAAGCTGAGAATTAGCAGGGTGTATCTTTCTTTGCCCTGGGCTAGATCCTTTCCTCAGTTCAGGGACAATGCCAGAAGGCCTGGATAGTATTAGCTTTGAACAGAGACAGTTGACAGTTCCAAACTGATCAAAGGTAGGAAAAAAAAAAAAAAAAAAAAAAACCTGTGAAAAGTTGTAGTCCATCAATGTAGAAATGAGAGCAAATGGCAATTTTGTTTGCAGATGTTGAGCTACCAAGAGTCTTCATTCACTTCTGTCTGGTACTCACCTTCTTATTTACTTATGAGTTCCCAAAGACACTGCAACACACCCAGGCCAGGGAAGTTGGAGGTGAACCTCAATATAACTATAAAAATATGCATACTGAGACTGCCCTGGGAATCAGTGTTCCTGTGGGGATTCCCAGATACATTATTGAAAGTATGAAAACAGAAGCAACTCTTGACACAGGATTCATGGGACTGCATTTCAAGTCCCAATGATTTTGCTGACACTTTGATCACATCTCTCAAACAGGTTTATGTCCAAAATTAGTCTGGAAAAACTGCTGCTATAATTATTTAGAGGAAATAGGAAGACAAGAACATCTTCCACTGCCAGCTACTATGCCCACAAAGATAACAAAAGCTTTGGCAGAAGGTAACACCAGGCATGTTCTCGCAGTCTTCACTTTGAACCTCTTCCAGGAACCAACGGTGAGAAATGAGCACTCTGGTGTAAGACTGAGAGGAACATTCTAGCAAAAACACAACATGGCTTACACTGGTCTAAAAGCTGTGCACTAAGCATAACAAAAAGGTTCGATCAATGCTCTTTAGACTCTTTTACAAGGACTTTCTGCCCTACCCAAGCCTTTTTACATGTTTATGTACTACAGTGTAAATCGTACTTCATGGGGTCGAGATGACAAATGAATCCTGCCAGAATCCTGCATGAAATCTAACATGTTTTCTTAGGCGAGACAGGAGTTGACAGAGCATCAAATGATCATGTTCTATCTATAACTTTCACTCTGTCAAGTCTTCTGTCCTCTGCACACCAATTATAACAAATACAGCTGACTGCATATAGCCAGAGGGAAAAAAAAGGCAGTTCTTTAACATACGTAAAAGATTCAGACATTTTAAAATATTTTCAGTGTTTATACTCTGTTCTCTGGTTTGAGGACAATAAAAAGCTGGGAAGGAATGTACCTTTAAAAATCAACACTGAAATGTAAGTAAGAATATTCAACTCTGAGTTGCATCCTCTTACAGTGGGAGCTGAAGAGAGAGGGTGGTGTCAGTAAGTCTGGGTAAAATACCTTACAATTGAAGCATTCCTGTGTTCATGAGAATTAGTAGTGATTTATCCTCCCACAAGCATTAACACCTCAAGCAACACAACAAGCTTACTGTTTGCCAGAGAGAAATAGCCAAAACCCACAAACTCCCCTCTGCATTTTTTTGAAAGACTTTCCTTTGAGACTTTGAAGAAAGAGAATGGTTTAAAGATTGTACTTCCAGGAAAATTTTTTGAGGTTGTTTTGTTAGTATATCTTTCACAAAGAACATGGGCTCCTTGTTTAGCTGTTAGTGCTACAAGTAAGTCTGCGTTTTTGTTTTTTTTTTTTAATAATTATGCTGTAGAAACATCGTCAATATTGCAAATTCACAATTATTACTCATTTTATACTATACTTTTACTAATGGATGGGTGGAATTATTTCCTTCTCTCTACCACCTTACCTCTGAAACGGACAGGCTGAACACTTCCATGTAGCCACTGAATACTTCTTTTCTTATGATTAATTATATCCCAGACCATCCATCACTTGTCTCAGCATTAGTCTGAGCTTGAAACATGCATTTAAAGATCCACCCTGGTCTCTCATGTTCTCTCAGTTATCTAATTTAGATTAGACAGAAGATCATAAGACAATTTCTATATGAAGAGGTGGAAATGCAGTGGGCAGCACATTGCTGCCACAATGTGACCAGCTGAGATAAGCTCCACTGCAACCTCTGAAAAAATGCTGTTGGTCTCCTTCCAGAAGTCCCAGTGCAGGCATGGCCAACCTTTACAGAATAAGGGATGGAGATACAGGCAGATATTGATATAGCTGCCATGTCAACTAATTTCTTTGTGCCAGGTGTTGTACTTACTATTTAGTAGGTGTTCCACAAGCCTGGCTCTGTGTTTATGTTTCACCTTATGCAGTTAGTACAGATTATTACAGATTTGTAAAACATGGGAGATAGGAAAGGAATTCTCAAAAAGTCATGCAGCTTTACAATTTCAGTCATGAAAATACAATCACTTCTCTGGAGCCTAGTATGGGGATATTCTGCTCAGGAGTCCTGTTACATAGAAAAAAGTGTATTTCATCAAGGAGGTTACCACTATGAAATGGATAAGAGATATAAACTGAATATATATTGATCAGAAAAGACACACAAGCTAAGATATCATTTGCTTCAAAATACATATTGGATCATTTAATTAATCTTTTTTTTTTATTATTTTGCAGTATGTATAGAAATTTTTTTAATTGAAAACTGATCCATTCCTATTTCAAAGGAAAATTACTGGTGACTAGAATATGTCAAAATAGAGATGGAGACTTGGGCAAATAGTCACATATTCAACAGGGTCGCGTTACCAGATTAGAGACCAAGGTATTAGTGTAAAGTTGTCTGTCGCAGTGTTACCACAAAGAGAGCAAGGGCACCACCTGCTGTTTTAGAAATGTATTTATTTGGAACATGACAGCGACTCTTCAAGTACTGCACTCAAAAATTTTCTCCTGAAATTAAAGCTTCTGCAAGACAATTTGAATAACTGATGAGTCAGCAGTTGCCTGTTCACACGATGAACTGTATTGTAGCCATAACACTGGCCATAAATGCCTGAATATGGGGTACATAAGAGGTGTTTGAAAGCAAGGCAGTGTTTCACATGGGCTCTTCCTCACCCAGGGCATCAAAATCTAGCATTCACACATTTTCAGGAGATCCGACTAATATTCAATGAGCACCAAAAAGTTTAGTGACTGATTAAAGAAGAAATAGCATCTTTAGCATGAGAATGGTTCAGGTCATTATATGAGCTGGAGGTTATGGAATAAATAATTACTATTAGATAAGGAAAACATCAAAGTACAGTTCAGGCAGTTTTGAAAAATTTCCAAAGGACCTTGTTTCCAAATGCTCCCAATTGAGAAGATTTAAGGGTTCACAGACACCCAGCTGATTTAAACATACATGAAGGACTTTATAAACCCAACTGTCTGGCAATTCTAAGACAATTTCACTGTAGCCAAATAAATCTTGAGCTGATCAGGAGATCAACTGTAGAGTGTGAGCAGCAGTTTGGATGCTCTGAATCAGTGAAGACTGGATTTTTTGCGTAAATTTTCCTAGATGCCACAAGGAATCACCTTACAGTCTTCTCCTCTTCTTCTGGATATCAACCGTCCCTTGGGAAAACCGTGCATGAACCTGCTCAGGCATAATCAGACTCTTTTTATTTTATAGACTAGCAAGGAACTTTTGTGAAGGCTGATCTTTTATAAATAGAATTATCAAGCGTCAGAACTTCCATGAGAGTTAAGAATCATTGCTAAATGAAATGGCCAATTTCTATGCAGGAGCTTTCAGCCATTTAGTCAGAGAATGTCCTGAAGGATTCTAAGGGAAAGCCCAGTTCAAAACAGCAGCAGAAGCTGCAGTGTCTTCACAAATTTTGGAAAACAACATGAAACTTGAGCAAATTATATGCTTTTGCCAAGGAAAATGATAGCATGGCCATTTCCTCTTCAACCAGAGCCAAGATTCACCTTGCCCACTTACAAGCAAAGTTATGTAATTTAATTTTTATCCTGTATAGTTCAGGTCTGTTTGTGCATGAAAAATTCAAAGGAAAAGTGAAAATTGTGCATAATTTGATTGATTCCCATGAACTGAGATGAAGTTAGCAGATTTTTGTAATGTGTTTGTATCAAATACATTTCAGTGATAAGTTTCTCATGTTTCATCTATCAGTTTCAGTTCTTACAAGATAACAACACAGGTGTCAGTACAGTGCCCTGTTTCCCCCTTTAGAAGATGCTTTGTACATCTGCAAGATGTGCAAAACAAAAATCATCTAGGATTGCATCAAGCTTGTGCTTTTATTGGTGGCTTATTAAAAATTAATTCATTGCTGCAAATGAATCCTAATAACAAATTAGTAAAAACTTCTTCCTTTCTTCTGTTTTTTTTTTTTTTTACACAAATAGTTTTATTACAAACTTGAATTTTTAAGAAATACACATGTAAGAAATTACACAAAGGCCTTGGCATTTGCAAAAATCTTTTGGTATTTGCATGGTAATAGTCCATAAAACATTTTTGGACACAGACATGCTCAAACAATGGTATCATTGCATAGAAATTATTCAGAAATATTTCTGAGGCCACTTCGAAAAATTTTTTTGGCACAATATTAACAAAATTAAGGCCGTATACTTTTCAAAATCAAGTCATTCAGTGTGTGAGTAGTGTTTAAAACCCTGAAAAATATTAAATACAGAATAAAGACTATAAGCTCAAAGCAGGATTTACTATTATAAACACAAATAACTATTAACCTGGGTTCAGTCTCTGCAACTTCAGCATTGAAATGGCTATGTAAAACGAACATTTCACATCATATTTTGGCATTTAACACCTAATTCATGACACTGAAAAGAAGAAAAATTTTGTAAGCTTCTTTTTGAAATTTATAAACTCAGAGCTTGATTTGCCTAATGGTTGATATCTATATAAATTACTAAAATATTTATATATATATTTTTTCTTGACCATTGCTGGATCATTCTTTATTCCACAGGAAAGTTTGTTCTACTGCACAAAGAAGCTGCATAGTACCAACATAGCAGAAACACTTACTTGCCTATTTGTGATGCCAATTTGGCAATCTCTTCCAGATGTAGACCCATTAATACTGACAGCACTAAAGGCTACAAAAAGAAGCAAAGGTTTGTAGGATGGCATTCTATGTTGTGAAAAGATGGTTACATGTTGCTTAACCACAGTCTGTAATCCCAAACCTCTTTTTTACATTAGTATTCCTTTGTACAAGAACAATAAGTACATACCCAAGAGTCTGGGATTTTAAGACACCTAGATAACAGTAACAAACTTATCTGGGGAAGAAAAATGAATCTAAATATAATACAAGAATGAGAAAGGGGGGTCAAACAGTATAAGGCAGAACTGCATACCTCCTAGCACCTTTGCATTTTTTTTTTCTGGATAAATGCTGACTTTTTATTCTATCAGTGCATTGCTTTTATATAAAAATACATATACTTTGATCAAAAGTGCCATTTGGCATGTCAACATTTGAAGCTTATCTTCGTTGTCTCTTTTCTTCTTTAGCAAGGACAGGGCCAGTAAAGCAGTGTGTGTTAGTTATGCAAGTTCCTAAAAGGCACTTTACTGTTTTCATACTGGACAACAATGAGGTACATATGATATATGTCTAGGCTTCATTGCTGTTAAACGAATAGCACCATATTGTGTGAAATTAGTTGAAATTCGAAAGTCATTATGTTCTTCTCATACAGACTTGACAACGGCTAACATTTGAGCGTAGATCCCCGGCTTTCAAAGTTGAGGGAGTCGGTTTCCTATTGAAAAGAAAGAAATTAAAACACCCATTAACAATTTCCAGGTTTATAATTGACAACAACAACTTGGAATGCAAGTCTCCCTTCCTGTGTCTGCTGAATCAAGAAGGTGCTCCTAAGTTCTCCAGTGTCTAATCACCTCCAAGTTTGGTCACAAATCATCTTAAGATTAATTTTAAACATCACACACTTACAGTTACTGAAGAATTCAGTTCTTAGTTCTTTCACAAGGTGTAACATTTCCTTAACCTAGAACCCTATTTGTTAAAGCAGAAGTTTGAAAACAACCTAGAATTTGGGTAATAAAATAAAATTGGGCAAAAAAGCTGTAATTTGACTATTCATGAGTTTCTGCTAACTCTTGTGACTTTAAAGACAAATTAAAAGCTGGCAAAGGAAATTATGTGGTATCATACAGAAACAGAAACCAAAGCCTTTAGTCTCTAACTAAGAGAGTCTCTAACTATGTCATAAGGAATTAGTCCTAGCAACTAGAAATAAATAATTTTCAGACAAAAGTGTGCTTGCATTTAATGCTTTTCATTAAAAAAGATTATGAGTTCAAAGGAAATTGAGGAGTATTTGTGGTTTATGATAGCAGGGCAGGCCCCTTGATCTGTGATTATTATATTAATCTGAGGCATAGTTTGTAGGCAGAACACTGTGTGAAGTTGCAGTGTCTCTGGGTAGGGCTCAAGAAATGGAAACATCTGTAGTGCTCACTCCAAATTTTCTTCTGACCAGCTTTCCTCTTTCCTAGGCATCCAGGGCTTACTCCAGTGGTGGGGTGGTTTTGGTAGCAATTTTTCTGGTTGATGAGATTATCATAGTCCCAGTGATACTCAATCCCTGTGCTCAATTTTATTACCTACTCCATTGACAGCTATCTGATAAACAAAGTGAAAACTGGCTAAACAACCTGCTTCATTCTGAGACAGGCAAGGCACCATTCACAGATCCAGAAGAGGAGATGAAGGGTAACAGGAGCAACAGTCAGGACTGTGGTGGAAGAGGGTGATTACCTGCACTCCAGAGGAATGTCTGCTGACCAGTTAAGCTATGCAGGCATAGGAACTGATCTATATGCTAACATATTAATAACATTCATATAAAGTAAATTAGCCTGTGTTGAAAAATACTTATGTGCAGGAGACCAGAACAAAGCCTATTCCCACCAGCTGCATTACTCAAACATGCTTCCTCTAACATTAGGGAAAGGTAAATAATTGTTCAACTCACTTAGTTTAACACCTGTAGAAATTGCAAGTGGTTCTATGTTAACATACATTACAGGAAATGTTATATGCTAACCTAAATTCAATCAGTATGTCAGCCTATCCCAGTTACCACTTGGTGAATCCAATCAAAAATATAGTGGAATTGTGAACACTGTTAGATTATTCTGAAAAGCAAAATACATGATACAAATGACACATTGCAAACACTAACTAATGATACACTCACTAATTTGTCCAGAAGCTACTAATTATTTTTCTTTCTGTTACAAAAATTATTAAAAACATAAATTAAATGTGCTGGTGGACAGCCAATACTTGAACCTGTATTACGTTCAAAAACTACTTCCTTTATTCAGTGGTAAGGCCCAGCTGAGTCTGAAAGAGTGATAAATAAACCATGAACTTACTTGAACATCTCATTCCTTTCTATAGTGGCAAGCCAGAAGCTGTAAGCATTTGCATAATAATTGCAGGTGCCCCGGCCATGGCATTCAATGAAGGGAGCGCTGCGGAACTCCTCCAGGCAGGAACCAGGGGACGCCAGGGCCTGGCCAGATCCCTCTGCACCAGCACTGGTGTGCTAGGAAAATGCAAAAGCACTGGTCAGAGAGGGACTCTTTACCTCTTCTGCTACAATTTTGATGAACTCTGTCGCACAAATACTTCTTCACACTTCTCTCCTTGTCCTCTGTTGCATCTGCTGTTTTGGAACACGAAGGTGGAGCTAAGGCTCCATAGATGGCATTGGTTGCCCTCATTCAACAGCAGAATGACATATCAGCAATATCAGCTTCAGGAACAGTTGTATGCACAGAACTCCTCAGGAGAGACAGCAGGACCCAAGCTATCTCTATGTAAGCAACATGATAGGTCTAGCTCTTGGCCCAGAAGCCACAAGGTCTGGTATGGCTTTTATCTGAATAGCTTAACTCCACTCCCACCCCACATCACAGTGGCCTCTCTCCCACTGCCAAGTGGTAACAGCTCTGGATCCATGCTGTGTCTCAGACCATGCCCAGACTTTGCCTGGGAAAAAGATCAGATTCTTTTTGAAGTCACTACAAAGGGTGGAGGTCTCATGCCCTCCTAAAAACTGAAGTGACAGAGTCAGACATTAACTTTCTGTAGATCTAAACAAATGCTTTCCTCAGCTCTGAGTATGTCCCAGTGCACTTACCATGACAAAGGAGTAACCAATCCAAAGAGAACTCCAGCCTTCAGGGCATGGTGGTATTTGAATTGTTTGACTGTGAACAGCTATTACCATAGCAGGAGCTTCACACACAGAGCATCTGGAAGGACCAAGGCTTGAATGAACTGCATGAACTTAAGGATTAATACTTCTTCATTCAGAAGCTATTTTCTTTATAGAATCTTGAAACAGAAAACACTGTCATGTTTAAAACCAAAGGAAAATCACAATGTTTAATTTAGAAAAACAGCCAACTGGTTCTTTTTTTCTTTTTAGTTAATTTCTAATTTATTTTGTTAACCTCTAATCTCTCCCTTACTTAGAGACAGTTCAACTATTAAGTCTTATTCCAATTAGCTTTCCTATTATAAAAGAACAAGAGACCTCTTAACTGAATATTTACATGTATTTTTCTTTTTCTAGTCCTGTTTATACTGAAATTTCTAAAAGGGCTCAATGTCATGAACTTGGGAGGCAAACAGCCAAACACTGTAACTCAGCAAGTATCACTTAAAAGAGGTCTACTGTGATCACAAACAATTCATCATCCTAAACTCAACTTAATTCATCATTCGTTCTCTGACTTCCAGACAAAAAGCCATCTCTCTGGAAAATGTCTTACAAAGGCAATTACTGCTAATCTAATCTAATGCAGATGCTTTCCCATGTGTTTTCCTTGAAAGTGTTTTTAAGTTACATTTGTGGTCTGTATCTCCAGTAAAAGATTTCTAGCAAAGTAACTTGCACAACAAACTTCAAAGCAATTCTCCAGAAAGGCATGCAGTACCAGTTCTTTTACTTTAGATAAATTCCTCATGTCTCAGAACTGCTAGGTTACTGAATAATCCAATGACCAATCATGCCTTCATAGAAGAATCATAAAAAGCCCATGAGCTGGGCTGGCATTTTAATATGGGGGCTGGTAACAAGGAATTTGGTAGATATAATCTGCTTTTTCTTGTACAACTCTTCAACTGGCTGCTACAGTTAGCAATTATGAAAATTATTCAAAACTAAACAGTCTGATTCCTGTTATCAGAGCAGGGAAAATAATCAAGTGCAAAATGGATTAGATTGGATTCTGGAAAATGCAGAGAAGCAAAGGTATTCAGAATGAAAGCCTTCTATTTCTGCCTTGTGAAGACTGCTTTTATACCTACTGCCTTCATCTTTAGTGCAGAAGCAAGAGAGTTATTTTAAGAAATACATCAATGAAAGAGTAAGTTAAAAGAAGGAATGTAAAGCTGCCTCTATTCTTGGAGCTCTGCTTTGCTTCAAGAGATTTCTGGTATTTTAGTAGAAGGCCTTACAGGAAAAGAAGTCCTATGATTCGAGGCAGCAAGTGACACTTCTACACATTTTCAACATTTAGACTGGGAAAACTGTTAGTTAACTATCAACAATTTTATATTTATTCAATAATAAATCAATTGTTTATTAGTTGATTAGCATCAACTAATAAAATAAATTGAGAAAAGAGTCTTACAGATTCTTTGCTAGCTTCTAAAAGGAATATTATAACTATTTTACTCATTGCTATGACTAGGAGAAAAACACATAAGCATACATGCACACATACACATATGTACATACATATACACACTTACGCATTTTTATGGTGCAAAAGCAAATCCGTAGGCATAAGATAAGGCAAAGTGTTGGTTAGTACCTCCTTTGGCAAGAGTTTCAAACATGACTGTTAAAGGCTATTTTGGGTGCACAATATGGGATGGCATAAAAGGAATATGAATTTCAGAGATTGGCAATTTGAATTTTTCAGGAAGTCAAGTCTCTTCCATTCACATGCAACGAACAACCAAAAATTTAAGACCAACAAGAGCTATAGTCTCTCTTGAGAATCTTGTCCTCAATCTGCCCATTCATTTTCAAAATATACCAACTTTTTTGGTGCTAAACCAAAAGTAAGAATACAGAGTACAACTACAGATACAAGATGGATTCCACTATGCAAAATAAACATCAAATGTTTTGCAGTAGAGCCATATAGCTTTTTAAACATCCAACATGTCCAGAATACAACCTACAGATGATTTGGATGGTCCTTTCTCTTGGATGTACCTGAGAAATAATTACCAGCAATCTCCCCTCCCATTCATTAAATATGGTTGGAAAGGGGATCAGCCAGAGCTGATACAGATTCAAACCAATGACAGAAAGGACAGTGATACCTATATCTAATGATTATCACTTAAGCTCTAAGTTGAAGATTCCCTTGTGAAATTAATTTCTAACAGTGGGACAGTTTGCCACAGTTTTGCTCACAACTCAGCACTGGACATATTATGCCAGAAGAAGTTTCCTAGTGTTCTTAAAATTCCAAATGGACTGAAAGTTCAACATGTTGCAGAACAGTTATGTCTCTGATATAAGCACCATTCCTTATGCTAGCTGCAAATCTGGAATTATTAAAAAATAGATAGTTGATTTTGCAATTTTTTCCTTTAATTCAGACAAAAGAGGTTGCATTCAAGCAGAATGTCTAAAACAATGGAAGAAGCCTGTTGGTCTACTGTATGATAAAAATGCTACCATTTTCAAACAAAAGGAAGCTGAGCCCTAAAAAGCTTCTAGCTATGGCTAGTCAAAAACCAGAAGTGTTTCAGACAAGAATTGTAAAAAAATGCAAAACTTTTTCTCCTTCAAAGTACCTCACAGCTTTTGCAAAACAACATTTCAAAGTAAATCTTTTCATTTCAATTATACTAAAAATAGGCTATTCTATTTGTTTGGGTTTTCCCCAAAATGGATTCATTTTTGATCAAAGTCTAAACCAAAAACATGCACACTTTAAAACATTTCATCAAAAGAATTCAAACTTCAAATTTAATGGCAGGAAATAAAAATATACATATTTAAAGCCTTATCCAGAAAAATAAAGTCCCCTATGCTCTTTCCACAGGCTTTTTCACTTTATAAATACAGCAGAGCTGAAACCATACCTGCTGATGAATGGTCTGATATTATCACCAGTGATAGGAGCCATATTCATTGGCATGGGTTCAGGAGTAGACAGCCAGTAGGAGTAGTCATTCCTTGACGCAAAATTACAGACGTTGTTGATATTGCAGAATAAGAAAGGCATGGTACTAAATTTACGAAGACAGCTTCCTGCTGTGCCTGAAATGTTAAGTGAAAGGTTATTTTCTTAAAACAGTTTTCTTAAACCGCTGCCAACTGCCTAGCAATTATTTCCAGGAGCAGCTGAAAAGGCAGAGAACACTTGCCCCGGAGGGCCCAGTTTTCTCAGAGGAAGTGAATTCCCTTAGCTTCATGAGGAAGGAAGGGGACAAGGAAAGGAGAAGTCCAGTCTTGCCTGTAGAATTACAGAATACATTAAAGGTTAAGCCTTATCTAACATTAAAGGTTAGACTAGACCTCTAGTGGTCATCTGTCCTACTGCCCTGCCGGTTAGATCTTGTTTCTTGGGTCCAGATTTAGTTGAATTTTGAGAATCTCCAAAGATAAGAAATTCAACTATCTCTCTGGGGTTCTGTTCCAATGGTTGAACATCAGCATGATAAAAAAGCTTTTATTTATGTTTCAATATAGTATAAAATATATCTCATACTTGTGGTCCATTGCTGCTTCTGTCACTGAGACCCCCTGAGAAGGGACTTCCTATTCTCTGCCCTCCCTGTAGACAGCTGTAGACTGCAACAAAGGCTCTTCACAAATATATGTAAAGGCTGAGCAAAACCAGTTCCATCAGACACTACAAGGCATCTCAGTAGTAACTAGGTGTATCCACTGTGGTATAGAAACATCTCCCTTGTTCTGGGATGCCTAGGTCTGAACCAGAGCAATTACAGAGATTTGCTCAATACAGTTCGACAAATGAGAGAAACATCTAGTTTGTAATGAATTCTAAGTGAATTCTAACTTGGTCTCTACTTACCCAGATCTTGGCCATGTGCTCTTTCATTGCCTTGTACATAAAGCAAGGAGTAGCCATGGTAAATCAGCCTTGTTCCAAATGGACACGATGGCTCTTCAATGGTTTGACTGTGTCTGGTAACAAGGAAGCCGTGAGCAACAGAAGGTGCCCCTGGGGGACCCATAGCCCCGGGCAAGCCATCAGGGCCAGGTGGGCCAGGGAATCCTCTGGGCCCTACAATACAGAGAGAAACCTTTTAGTTCTGCAGACAGCAGTACTCTCCCCACAGAACTAAAGAAGTGAAATTAGACACATTCAGACCTAATACCCTATGTTATTTTTCCATGAAAGAATCAAGTCTTTGAAGAATGCAGGGACTTACCTGGGGGACCATAAGGACCAATTTCTCCTTTCTGCCCAGGCTGACCATCAAACCCTGGACTACCAGGTGGTCCAGGTACACCTGAAGGTCCTGTCACCCCTGTTGAAAAACAAGGAATAATTATTACTAATTATTATTTCATGTTAGTTCTGACTTTTTGGCTTTTAATATAGTACAACACAGATGTGCCTCAGCATAAACTAAACTCATGCAGATTCAGTGCACAATACAGTTCCATATCTAGATCACATATGAAGGTTACTGCAGGCAAAGTGATTCTATCGTAGGGAAGAATGGAGAAGTAAAGAGAGAGCATACTTCTAAAGTAATTAACATTTGCCTGGAACATGAAAAGGAATCTCTTCTCTGCTTATCATATGACTCAATCAAAAATAGACCATAAAATGTAGGGTCATGAACAGTGGGAAAATGGGCATTCTCTTAGCTTCTTACCAAACAAGTTTTCAGACATATTTTATGTCTTCACTTTATCGATTCTTAAGGATGCTATGAATCCTACATAACCTCAGCAAATCTGACTTCAGGAAAAGGAAGATAATGCCATCAGCACTATAGCAACATTTCTGTGACTCATCAGAAGCTTTAGATGCTCATAGCTTTCCTTTTCCTGATCACCCAAAAAGCAATATTGTGGATATGTACTGAATTGACTACTAGTGATGGAGTGATGGATCCTGTACATGCAAACCCATGCTGTGTTCAATCACTGAGACTATTTCATAGCTATTTCCTGAAGGACAGCAGTCAGAGAGTTGTATCCCCACCTTCAGGAGAAAACTTCCATATCTACAATATTAACTAGGAAGAAGATATTCATTATCCTTCACTGCAATTCCCCATGAACTTAACATAAATCATTCAGGGAAACAGCTTTCCCTTAGAATCTTAACACACCTGAGCTCACACTCTCCATGTCCCATCATTCTGAAGGACGTGTCCTTGTGCCAGCATTTAATTTGTCCTACCCTTTGCTCCATTCTCTTACTTTCTAGTGTGTTTCATTTGTGCAGTTTGCCTACTCTTTATAAATATTGTAGTATCTGGACTAAAAGAAGAAATCTAGGATCATGGAATAAGCTTCCTCAGGAAGTGCTTTTCATTCTAGGACCAAGTGTTTTTCTTCATGCTTTTCCTCAAGGAAATAATCTCTTAATTACCAGAGACACACAGTAATTAAGTTTGGATTCAAGACTAATGACAGAAGACACCCTAACAAATACATTTTGGGGAAAGGATGAGCAGAGTGGTGCAAGTCATTCTGCTTACTGCTGATCTCAGATACTGTTGTGATAACCGCAGAGTGAGAGCCTATAAAAAATCACCAGGAAGGCATCTGTTTTGGATGAGCTTCAAAAAGGACTCCCTTCCTCATCACTGACACAACTTGAGTGGTTTACAAAAATTGGATAATATTATACCAAAAATCTTGTAGTATCTAACCTACCTTTTGTCTATTTTTACATTACTTAAAATGTATTTCTACTGCCAAATTAGAAACTCTCACCTTGTTGTCCTTTGGGACCTGGAAGTCCTGGGAATCCCTTGAGACCAACTGGTCCTACAGGTCCAGGTAAGCCAGGATCTCCTTTAATAAGCTGAAAAGGACCTGGTGGGCCTGGAGGGCCTTGTAAACCTGCAGAAATCAACCAAGAAAATCAGCACATATTTAGAATTGCGCAATTAAAAAAAAAGGCAAAGAAACATTACCTAGTATTGCCATTTATGCAGTCAGAGACTGGAGTCTCTCACAGAGAGTCATGAGATATCAACACATCCTAGATTTTACACGTAAATTAAAATGCAAAGCTCCCCAAACGGAAGCCTATCGCTGTTGATATCTCTGGCCAAACAGACTTCTCATAGACTGAAATAGCAGTCCATGACCTTAGGTTGCATGGAGTTGTCTCAACAAGTTTACAAACATCCCCAAGCTGAGTGGTGTAGTCAATAAGCTGGAAGGAAGAGATGTCACCCAGAGGCACCTTGACACGTGTGACAAGTGGGCCAACGGGAACCTCAACAAGTTCAAGTGCAAGGCCAGGTGTAAGGTCTTACACATGGGCCTGAGCAATCCACAATATCAGTACAGTGTGGGAGATGAATGGATGGAAAGCAGCCCTGCAGAGAAAGACTTGGGAAACAAAGGTAGATGAAAAATGGGATGAGTCGGCACTGCCTGCTCACAGCCCAGAAAGCCAATACAGGGCTGCATGAAAAGAAGTGTGGCAAGTAATTCTTCCCCTCTGCTCTGTTCCATAAGACTCCACCTGGAACATTATATGCAGCTCTGGGGTCCCTGTACAAGAAGGACCTGTGCCTGTTGGAGCAAGTCTAGAGCATGGTCATGAAAATGATCAGAGGGGTGGAAGACAGGCTGAAAGAGTTGGGCTTGTTCAGCCTGGAGAACAGAAGTCCCCAAGGAAGACCTCACTGCGGCCTTTCCGTATATTAAAGGGGCTTCTAAGAAAGAATGAGAGAGATTTTTTTACCAGGGTCTTGAGTGACAGGACAAGGGGCAACAGTGTGAAATTTTAAAAAAGTGTTTACAGAAAGATTGTAAATTTCAATTTGACTTAAGGAGGATGATTTTTTACTGTGAGGGTGGTGAGGTACTGGAACAGAGGTTTCCCAGAGAAGCTACAGAAACTCTATCCCTGGAAGCATTCAAAGCCAGGTTGAATGGTGCTCTGAGCAACCTGGTCTAGTGAAAGATGTCCCTGCCCATGGCAGGCAGCTTGAAACTAGATGATTTTTAGGATCCCTTCAAACCCAAACCATTCTATGATTCTAATCTGATCATTCAGATGCTGATACATGATACCCTGTTTCATATTCTGTGTTTTTACACAGAATAAAAGGATGATGGAGTTATAGCCACAAATAACCACAAATTCATCACAAATAAGCCTTTTACCAAGAACATCTAGAGAAAAAAAGCACAAGTCTTTATTATACCTTTAGAACCAGGAAGACCTTGGTCACCTCGCTCACCCTTAAGGCCTGGAAAGCCAGGAGTTCCTTTTGGACCTGAAGTTAAAGGAAACATTTGCATGAAAATTCAGTAATTTCTTGATTGGGAAGGATATGTGTGGAATAACCATGTATGACCCCATGGTCTTGAAAAGGACATAACTTTATCTGCATAAGTACTTTCCAACTGTTTGCAGGAACATGATACAAACACCACCACTAAGCCATGAAAGAAAAGATGACTGAAAGTAAATTTATTTTATTTTTTCTCTTACTTCTCATCAAAGTTCTCTTACTTTAATAATATCATTCTCTACAGTAATAGCATTATGTTTTTTCCTATTAGTAGCTGTATTTTTTATGCACCTGGTGTTTTCATGTACATGATGGTGACAGTAGCAGGAATATAATCAATAAGGGAGACATATAGAGCCCATTTCCTGTTATATAGCTATAACATTTGTCTCTTCAATTCTCAAGAAAATCTCAAAGATTCTTGACTGGTAGTATCTAACAATCGATTTTACATCCATCTTTTAAAGGAAGTGCACATTTAATATTTGCAATGCAAAAGTAGTCAAGAGACAAGAAATCTTAAGAAAATCTCAAGGATTTTGTATGTTTTTTGATGCAGCTTTCAGTGTCCTGTTCAGTAATTATTAACCTAGAGTCAACATTCTTTGGGCATCTCTTTTGATGAGAGACAGGATATGAAAGAGACATTTTTGCAGGAGTATATACTTTAATAATATACTTTTCAGAAGTATATTAAGTTTCCTCCTCACCTGGAACACCTGGAACTCCTGGAGGTCCGAGATCACCCTTTGGACCGATATCTCCTGGCAAACCAGGACTACCCTGCATTAAAAAAAATGTGAAATATAGTTATCCTACACTACTATGATAGGACTCTCAAAAAGGCTATGTATTACTGGAAACCTATGAAAAAATATAATATGAGAAAGCCATTAAGTTTAAGAAATGGTCATTCTCTCCCTTGATTAGATGAGAAGCTTCTCCTACAGGAAGATGAGTGTCACTTTGCTCTTTCTCAACTGTTTTTTGCTTCACAAAGATACCAGATCAGAATGAAGTCCCACTACCACTGCAGACAGTAAAAAGGGTCTCCACCATAGGCTATATTATTATGAAAAACATCAGTAAGCACAGATCTCAGCAGATACTCATTTCAGTGCAGTCCCAGCAGGAAGTTGCTACTTAGATAATTAAATGGGGTAATTCTAGACCGCGGTAGACTTGAAAACTTCTACATTTACACATGGGATGAAATTAAATATGCTCAACAATTTAAAATCCTCTGAAGATTTTTACTTTTCAACAGGGCAAAAACACTCAAGGACTCAAAACACTTCATACACAATAGGAACTCCTCCTTCTGCCTTCACCATTCTAAACTGTAGACCTGAAATTAATGGCAACAAGTTCACTGTAGCCTCACTTCAAGGAAAACCAAGACCATATTTCAAAAGACACTGTAAACAGTCACCCAAATGGCTGCCAATTTCCTTTTCTTCTTTTGTCTGTTGCAGATCATCTGCAAAAAGCTTGTAAGCATATTTTAGAGCTTCTCCCTGGATGAATTGGTATGACAGTAATAATTCACTATATAATAAAACATAGAACACAGGTGGAGGAAAGAATAACAATAAATACTAAATAACCTACCAATCAGAAGTCGGTGAAAAATAAAACCAACAGTAGGAGTCATCGTATTTGCAGAGCAATAGAATAGGCACACAGGAGTGATTTTTCATTCAGTACAAGTTCGATGTTTGTATTGAGGTGAGAAAAAAGGACAAATGTCTAATTCTTTCCACTAATTATAAAGGGAGCAGAGACGACTAGTTAAAAAATGGATGCCCACAGTTAAACTTCCAAAGACTCTAAAGTTAAACAAAAGAAATGTTACCCTCAGGAGTGTAAAGGGAGGCATGAATGAAGTAAGATTCTCTGGTTTCCTTCAGTCACATATTAACAGTATAGAGTGTTTTTAAAGAAATGACCATCTCTTTGTGTCATAATATGTGAACTTCTGAAGACCAAAACAGGAGGGGGTCTTTCATTCAGAAGGCACTTATGAGTCAATCACATTCAAAGAAGGGGGGTTTAAATATATCTAATTTTAGGTTATAATTATAAAAAAGATTTATAGGAGAAGTTTATTGTTAAGCTTTCCATCAAAATATGTTTTCCACAACAGCATTCATTTCTCAAGCTTTCTTTTTCTCATCAGATACAGCTTGGTAAACAACTTTTTTGGATCTGTTCCAAACAGAACAAAACTATTTCAAGAAAATGTTTCTTCTCTCATTTCAACATTAAAATTAACAAGAAAAAACCCTTGAGATTTGTATTTCACAGTCTGATCTCTGCATTTACTTTTTTGGATACAATTTTTGGACAGGTTGTGTCACTTATGTTGCAACAAAATCTCCCTTCTGACAGAGGTAACCATGTACCTGGAGACTTGTGTGAGCAATTGAGCCATAATCAGGGCAGGAGCCTGTCACATTGGGGAGGATGAAGACATTAGAAACTCATCTTAGTATGTATCACCAGAGAAAACTTAATATTTAATATCACTCTCACTGCAGCATTTCACACTGAGTTAACAACCCGCTGCTATGAATTATGGCTCAAGGATAGTAAAACATTTTTTCTGATTGAAGGCATGGAGTCAAAATCCTTAAGCATTTCCCATTCTTTCTGAGCAAACAGTCTCAGACTGGTATATCAACCAGTGAAAAGCTTTACCGTTTCCTAGGGAATAGAAATTTAGCTCTCTGCAGAGGTAGTGCAAATTATTAAACTAGAGAAAATATACTGGAATGTTATGCTGGAATTTACTACCTTCAAAGCTGGTATGGTATGGTACAGTACGGTATCAAATATAAAAAGGTCTAAACATGGAAGCAAATCTTTAATGTCTCTGTGGAGTGACTCCCAGATGCAGAAAAAGATGCACTAAATCTTTGCATTATCAAGAATAAGGCGGACCTTTAAAGTCCTGCACTTTGTATCAGGAGTCTTTCTTCCTTTTGTACACTAGGAATTTTCTCATCCTTTTTCCCTTAAATATTTCTTTTATTGTTATTATTGTCCTTTTTTTAATAGAATCATTAAGATTGGAAAATGTTGTATTGTACCACATTTGGTTTGCTCTATCACCCTCCAAGGCCCTGTGATGTTTTGGTTTCCCCTGGGGTTGACTCCTCCCTTCACCCCTCCCATCATTGGTTTCCATTGGCTCCAGCTTTCCTCTGCTCCCCTTTTCTCCCCCCAGTCTTTGAAAAAGCCCTGTTCTATGTGGCTTTCCCTCTTTTCTCCTCACCCCGCCTGGACAATAAAACCTGTGGGACCCACTATGCCAGGAAGAAAGAGTACTTCTTGTCTTTTACTTCTGTCCTTGTCGGTGTTCACCGGGGTTTAGAGCTAGCCAAAAAGTCTCCCCAGAAAGACAAACACCATCAAGAAAACACCTCTAAGATCATCAAACCCAACCATTAACCCAGCACCACTAAACTAAACATCTCACATGTTATATCCACACATTTTTGAACACTTCCAGGGATGGTGACTCCACTTCCCTGGGCAGCTTGTTCCAATGCCTGACCTCCCTTCAAGTGAAGAAATGTTTCCTAATATCCAATCTGAAGCACTCCTGGCATAACTTGAGGCCATTTCTTCTTGTCCTGTCACTTGTTATTTGGGGGAAGAGACCGACCCCCATCTGGCTACAGCTTCCTTTCAGGGAGTTTAAGAGAGTGATAAGGTCCCCTCTGAGCCTCTTTCTGCTCTAGCCTAAGTGATCTCCATTTCCAAGGTAATAGGAAAGAAGGAATGAAAAGTTAAAAAATAGAGCATATTTTTCAGTGTGGAAAAAGGGATCATACACTCTGAGAGAAAGAATCTAGAAGAACAGCTATTCTGGGTGACTGTCCTATTCTACCTCATTCTTGCTCATATACCGAAAAGGGACTATTTTAGGCCAGAAAAAATTAATAATATGTGGCAAAAATGTATTAATAGTATTGCTTGTTTGTAATTCTAAAACAGCAGCAATACTTCATCACTGACAGTACTGAAACTGCACTTTATTTCAGAGCTTTCATAATAAAAGCAAACAGTTCAGGTATTTTCAAAAGGCAATTTATTGTGAAATATGCAACCTTTAAAATTAACTACTAACGCATTTACTGGATTAATGGATGTGCTTCAGCCATCCCATACTGTTAAAACACTGTAAATTATATTTTGGGTGTTGTATGTTCCCACTCACTATCTATAAATTTCTAATAAGTTCATTAGCTCACTGGGGCAGCCTTTCCAAGGAGAGCACTGAAATGCTTTCAAACTGACTTTACATCATCATCAGTGAGTCCAAAGGCACTTTGAGCATAAATACCTTGTTCAAGTATTTTGAACAAGAAACTGTATGATTAATATATCCATTAATTACAAGAACCAGCTTTCAGCAAATCTGGAGTGTATGGAAAGTAACTTACTGGCAGTCCTTGGAAACCTGGATCACCTTTCATTCCCGGACCCCCAGGAGTCCCTGGCCAGCCATTGCTCCCTTGCTCTCCTTTGGCCCCTTTCACACCTGGAGGTCCTGGTGGCCCTGTTGGACCTGGTAAACCTGAAAACCAGATGAAAAGAGTATTTAGTAGCAAAATTGGTTTACAGCAGTATCTGATGGAACACAAACAGGGTCTACAGATAGACAGAACCAAAACAATTGTTGTAACACTTCAAGAAAGTAAGTAGGAGAATCTGTTGCAGGGAGACTCCTCATCCAAATCATCTCTCAGCCTGTGGCTGATTGAAAATAGAGAGAATTTTTCACATGTGCAGAACAAGCAGATATTCCATCCTCAGGCATAAACATACTAAAGATATTTTGTAGCTCTGCTCCACTCTCCTCCTCAGCCTCTAGCACAGGACACTGCCATGGAAAGGCCAAGCTGGGTCATTTTTAAATACATTAACCCTCCAGGACATAGGAACATACAGCCCCAGATGCCTCAAAACGGTAATTAAAGTCCATAGGGAAACATGGAAATGGGAGGTGACCTTCTCAACATTAGAAATATTTCTGGACAAAGCCAGCTGCTTGAGGACATAAAATCAGACTGTTCTAGGATATACTGCCAAAAGTGCCTGTGAACAAGGCTTTTCTCTGACCTGGGAGAAGAGGATAAACAAAGATATGCAATATTGAAACAAAGGTATGCAATATTAATTGTATTATTAATTAATTAATTAATTAGGTGAGCCTTGACAAACAGCAATACTTTAATACTAAAGAAAAAGAATTACCTGGAAGACCAGGTTGGCCTTGGGGTCCTCTGTCTCCTTTAGGGCCTTCAATTGCACTCCCTGGCAGCCCAGGAAGACCTTGGCTCCCCTTAGGGCCTGGTGGACCTGCATATCCTGGTTCCCCTTTCAGGCCTGGGATCCCTGGACTTCCTGGGGATCCTGGAAAACCCACTTCGCCTTTTGCACCTAAGATTTGAAACAACCCCAGAATATGATCAGAGAGAAGATCACAATCTCTGAAACCTTCTGCCTTATTATCCACTCATAGTAGGCTTCATTCTTTTTGAAAACACTGACATTAACTTTATACATTCATATAAAAATGAAAAACTTCAGGAAAACTGTATTATTCTTCACATTATGATATAAAATATGAGGAAAGTTGTTCAAATGGCATACCTTTTCTTATCTAAACTCATAACTGGGCTATTTTTAGTCACTCTTAAAATAGATTAACATTCAGCATCCCTCTGCCACTCCTTACACAAAGATTATAAAGCCCCCAAACTCCACAGCAGTTATTATTGTAACTCATAGTCAAGTAATGGATGTTGTGTTTGACTAAGCACAAAAGGTCTTGCTCCTGGAGAAAACTGGAATACTTTTTTACTAAGATCTAGATTTAGACCCATTGTACTTACTTTCAGGCTTGTACAAATACTTAACAATTGCAATTCCATCTAATTTTAGATTGAGCAAAAGAATACAGATTGACTGGTATAAGTAAAAAAATAAGAGAAACAAAATTTATAGGGAACACTATCCCTTGGTTCCCCTACTGAGCAGAACAAGGTTTTTAAATCCTGGACTTGTTTCTTTGGAACTACAATGCATTTAGAACAAATTATATAAGTAAAATATATATTTACTCTAAACCCAGATATTTTTAAATGAGCTGAGCTGACAAAATAAGAGATGAGAAAGGTGAGACAAGTGTTCTCATAATCTACTGCTCTATACACCTACCAAGCTACAATTAGAAAATTTGCTTGATTTATTAAGTTCTCTAACATTAGGGATTTTGCAGCAGTTAATGACTGTTAATTAGTTTAGGATAGTAAACAAAAGACATTCTGAAATTCTGGTTTATCACTTTGGATTGTCTAGACAAGTTTCTTGTATTAATAGAATGAATGAGTGAGGTAGGGCATTGATACTTAAAGCAATTTAAGTTCTTCAAAATCTGCCATGTCATGTAAATTTCATGGAGGGACTAGCTGAATTGTTTGTTTTCCAGATAGTTAAAATTGAAAATTCCCCCATTATAAACAATTTCCTCTATCAACAGCAGTTTGACATTTTTTGGGTACTGAGCCTATTGCAGCCTAGTGTCTAGGATATAATTATTCCATAAAACAGAGCATGGTGCATTACAGACACCTTGAACAAGCACTTACTCAAGCCAATCAAACCATTCTCACAGCACAGTGTAGTGACACACTTTTCAACAAACATAAAGGGACTTGAATTGTCATAGTCATGTGACTGTACCCAAGCTATTAAGTCCTGAGCCCAGGCAATAAAAATTTTCAGTGAGATCTCATCAGGACTCTGCTATCTTTTGCATCTCTGCACCATGCTCCTGTGCATAGCTTAGACATGCTCTACTGAGCTATAGTAAATATTTTAGCAATTAATACATCAGGGCTGCAAAACAGATTCAGGCAAAAAAATTACTACAGTATCCTGTACTAAAAACCACTACCTATAGCTGTCTGTTGCACAGAGCCTCACTAAATTTTGATTCTTGCAAAATTAGTAGGAAAACAGAAATACTTGGAGTGAAAAGCACAGCACACAAATACAGGAGTTATTTATATTACCTCATCACACCACAGCTTGCAGTAAATTCCACACTATGAATAATTACCTATTTTAGGGTATATCTAACTCCAAGATGTTGCCACTGTAACAGAAATCAGTATTTGAACCTCTTAGAGCTTCTGCCTGCTCTGAGAAGGCATAGGATGTAAAAGAATGAAGTAGAAGGTATGTCTGTATTACAGAATTACAGTTATAGTTTGTTGTGAAGGAAGTTTAGAATTGTTTAAGTAAGTGTTTTACCTTTATCTCCCTTTGCACCGGGAAATCCTGGAAGTCCTCTACCTGGAAGACCTGCAGCACAGAGACAGCAAAAAATGAGAAGTTTTGGGAAAGTACTTACATTTAACCTGTAATGAATAAAACTCCATTATGCAAATACAAACTCCAAATAAATGGCTTATGCAAAAGTTCTTCAGGGCAGAGGCTGTTTTTGTTATATACTGGTATTGTATTTAGCACAATGGGTCCTGTATGACTGAAAACCCTAACTGAAGAAAAAGCAAGGCTGCTCCACTATTTCACAGTTAAGTTGCAGGCTGAAATTAATTCCAATACACAATTCTTTAAAGTATTACCAGCTTTTGTGAAAGAACTTATTTCAAAATTGCATTGATTAAACACAGTTGCTCATCTAAATGATCGCACTGCAATGCTGGATGATCATAAGACACCAATACTGACTTTATTTTCTAAGGTCTCATCCAAAGGACTCAAAGTCAGTACACACCTCTGCCAGCTACTCTTGTGCAGCCTGTGTCTGTGCATTTTCATACCATGGAAACTGAAGATGACAGTCACAGTACCTTGTTCACCCTTTGCACCAGCTGCACCTGGAATCCCATCATAACCTGGTTCACCCTTCTGACCAATGGCACCAGCAGGACCCGGAACACCAGGTTCACCTGAAAAGTCATTGACATTTTCATTTTAAATATGAACTATTTTTTTTCTCTCAAGAAAAGCTTTACTTTTTCTTTTGCTCCCACAGAGCCCAAGCAGATATTGCATGATGACTTCAGTGTGACTTTTCACTGAGTTTACTTGTGAATTAAATCAGTCTGAGACAGGGTTCAAGTGTTAAAGAATTTGACATGGCTAATTATCATGAATCTCCGTGAGTTTAAAATACAGGAACTCCAGCAAAAACTTGTGAACAGCACAGTCCATTGTCCTATGAGATGATGTGTCCTGCAGCCAAAAAACTGAGAAGACTCCAAGATCAAAAATGTTCGTAACAGCAATGGACTTACTCTCCTCTGTACTCTATTTCCTTTCTAATAGCTGTGAAATGATTCTAATGTGGTGATTTAGATTTGGGCATAAAGTTTAACTGAAATGTTTTTAAATTAGCTTAGAAACAACAGAAGTAATGGCTGTAACAACAACCACTCTTGTGGAAGGTGGTAAAATCTATTCCTTTAACAGTGCAAAAGAAACATGAATCCCCCCAGTAGACTGACTCAGATTTACGTATTAAAAACAGCAATGTTGGTTTTGCTTATAAAATGAACAAATGCACGGTGAAATATCTGAGCCAAAATTAATGTAGAATGCAAAATATTAGCCACTGCCTGGAGAAGAACAATATTTTAAATGTCCTCTGGTGGTTCATATTTCTTTTTTACCTGGTTCTCCTTTTAAACCTGGAATCCCACTTAAGCCAGGAAGGCCTTTTTCACCCTTTTCTCCATGGCGGCCAGGGCTTCCTAAAGAAAGGAAGAAGAATGTGTTTCCATATGGGGTATTTGATATAATTTTTGCTTTAATTTTTCACTGCAGTTTTGTTTTATAAAAGCATAAACACTTGCCTGGAAATCCTGCCATGCCAGGGGATCCTTTGGGACCTGGGGCACCCGGAATTCCAGGAATTCCTGCACTGCCCTTTTCACCCTTATCTCCAGATAAACCTGGACTACCCGTTCTTCCTGGTTCTCCCTAAAAGAAGCAGCACAAATAAAATCCAGACAATAATTCAGAAACAGTTTTTTTCTGTATGCAGTGATAGATGTCAGCCTCATATCCATCTGACTTTTAAAGAATTTAATTGTTTTTTACTCCTATACAAATGTAATTTAGTATTAAGTTTGGCATGAAATTCCACTATCAGAGTTTTTAACAAATCTAGCAATTGCTTAATACCTACATATCAAAATCAGCAGTTTTCTATGCACTTTTAGGATGGTTATACAATGTCTTTTCAAAATTAGCCTCTTAACTTACTTATTACACTTTATCATCTTTTAAAAAGTCTTTTTTTGAGTCCTCAGTAAATTTCCTACCAGATTAGCAGATATTATTTTTACCATTTTTACTTATAAATTCATGGTAACTGTCACTGTACAGCTAGGAAAAAGAATATGAAACAAATGAGAATCCTATTAGATACTGTTAGAGATTAAATTAAACTTTACAGACAGTATTAATATAGCTCACTTTTCAGTAGTATCTGAGCACTGTATAATACCTTTGTAAAAGTACAGTAACATTATTTTTGTGTGATTATTTGCGCTGTTTGTAAAATGCCCTTTTTGCATTATTGACTTAGTATTTTTAAAAGTTCTTCCCCTTCCCTACATTTCCTTGCACTGTGAATTAGTCTATTTTGAGCAGACATAATAAAAAAGAACACTGGAGATATTGGTTCCATCAAACAGAATGCATCTTAACCTGTACATACGCACATCTTTCAAGTTTTTCACATGGCAGTTAAACTAGCATAATAGAAAATAATAACAAAACAGCTTAGAGGCCAACAGCATCTTTTCAAGTGCTTGGTAGAGATAACCAAATCCTTAGAGGTATAAATACCTTCTCACCAGGAGCCCCTGGAAAGCCAATTCCAGGAAAACCTGGTGCTCCTTTGTCTCCTTTTTCACCTTTTTGCCCAGGAAACCCTGGTGTGCCTGGTGAACCTGGTACTCCAGGAAGACCCTTTTCTCCAGGTGTTCCTAGTAAAGGGAAGGGAAGAATGAGTGCATCAGAACCACTGGTAACCCTAGCAGTGTTGACAGTAATGTTTCAGTGTTGCTTTAGCTATTCAGAGCTATAAAAGTAAGTACATTTTCTTTTGAGATTCACTCTCTAAATGGAACTTTTTATGGAATGATAAACTGTACTCATAGGAGATAGTCATAATCTTGCATTCAGAGTAAACAAAGATTGTGCTAAAAATATGAACTGAATAAAACTATTTTTATTTGTATAATTTTTAATAGTAATACAGTGACAAAGTGACTCTTCTGAAGCATATTTCTTCTGTCCTCATTTACCATTTCAGACTTTCATGTTTGATTTCCTAAATATGCTAGACATAAGGCTGTCCAGATGGGGACAAAGTTTCCATGCTGAGTTATAGGTTCTCCATTTTATTCTTTACCAATCCCTTCCACAACAACACTATTCCCTACAGTTCACAATTGACACGCAGTACACAGCAGCTCACCAAACCTTTTACAAGGGGGAAAATACACAAGAAGCTTAATACAGTTCCCAGAATATGAGAGACAGAGACAGACAAACAGGTACCACTCAAATACTGCCTGCCTGAAACAAATACAGAAAACCTAAACATCCAGCTAAAGGATCTGCACGTAGAAACTTAGGAAACTATCCTATTATTTGTGTATCACAATAGGATTGAAAAGTAATGTCCCAAAAGCCTAACATTCAGTCACTGCAAAGAGTGCAATTGTTCAGTAGATCTACACCAACAATTATTCCATGCAGATTTCCCATAATGTTCTATATTAACTTGAGGAAAATAATTATAAGAAATTCCTAGTAAGCAGTACCTGGCAAACCCATTTCACCAACTGATCCTTTTTGTCCTGGAACTCCTGGATCCCCTGGGTACCCTGGTGGGCCTTGATCACCTTTTGGTCCTATGGACAACAGAGAAATTAAGAATCCCATTCATTAACAAGGTTTAAAATACCTGAAAAACAGTCTGTCTGCTGTTAGCTTCAGACATACCTGGTTGTCCTGGAGTCCCAGGTTCACCATCTCTCCCTGGAATTCCTGGCTCTCCATAATCCCCACGTAGCCCTTTTTCTCCTGTTGCTCCATGGTCCCCTGGACACCAAAAAGAAAAAAAAAACAGTGAGATCAGTTTTATTACAATTTACTGTAATTACATATAATAATCCTTCTAGTTAATTTTTGATCACTGCTGTTTCTTTCTGCTGAACAAGGAAAACACAACTGAGTAAAACACAACTTTCCAATCATTAAACCAGTACTGAAGAAAGGCTGAAAACTATTGCAATTTTATGGGTGTCTCTGCAAACTGCAAAGCAAGTCATATCTATAAAAGAAATTGAAATGATTGTGTGTTTGAGTTAGATGAATGTGTTATTTGAAAAGTGGCTGGCAGGTGTTAACATGAATTATTGATTTGACTATTCAGCTCCCTGAAAAGGCACATGTGAACAACTAGTACACAGGCAAAATATGGTGTTTTCCCTCTTCCATTTAATGTTAAAGCACCTTCAGAAGGCTTGATCCCTTACTCTGTAGTGTGCCTCTTCTCCAACTTCATGTCTGTGCTTTTTTAGTTATAAACTGTTCTGTTAGTGTTGCACAGAGCTGCAGGACAACAGGTTACAGAAGATAAGTCACTGAATGTTTTTAACTAAGCAGCTTTTATTAAAAACATTTCAGGATGTCCAAACTCTAATCTTTTCATTAAGCATCACTGATAATATGCCATAAAAATTCTGTGTCTTCTCTGCACAGTTTGTATTTTGGAAGCTTCTAAAAACATTACCGTGATATTTATGTATAGAGGAATGAAGGCAGCCAAAAGATCAGCAAAGTTATGGAGTACAACTTAATTATTTTTCTCTGCTGGTACTAAGTATCTTTTGGTAGAGGAGGATGAGATAAGAGCAGAGATTTGCAAGCTGGGTTCTGTTTGGAACCTGCTCTTCCAGGCTGTGTGAGCCAGGCCAATCTGTACGCTGTGTGTGGACAGGAAAAGGTAGAGCATAAATGTTTGCAAGCATGCATTGTTAGTGCTGGAGAGATTAGTAAATTAGAAACCAAAGAAATTAACCATTTGAATTTCCCAGCAAAGGTTTGCTTATTTGCATGTAACAGGCATGCCTAATTTAGATTTCTAGAAACAAAATAAAATTAATCATCCTACATACCAGCAGTAGTTAAGGAACTAGTGAAAACAACCTATGTGGGTTTAAGACGTTACATAACACTGTACATATCAAGATCAGAAACAAATGAGAAAAAATAATCTAGATGAAACCTTCATAGGCTGGGAGCCTATAAAGTACTCTCAGTACATTAGAAGTACTGTCAGAAGCTGCATCTCAGCTGAAGGGCAGATGTACTCCACACTTGCTCACGCCCTCCCCTGCAGTCCCTGGCTGCCCAAGCTGCGAGGCACTACTTACCCACATGCCCAGGTTTCTCTGAGACCCAACCAGAACACGTGAACCCAGATCTCCTTCTGACAATTAGCCAGGACATGGAGATAAGAGGTAGCTAAGACTGGGATATTCTCCTGTTTCCACAGTTCAAATACAACATAGTATAATTATTAGTGATTCACTGTCAAACTGGAAAGCAGTCTGCCCCGGAATACACTGATGAAATGTACAGGTAACACTCAAAAGGAAAGGCTCAAAAAGAGGACAGGATTAGACTACAGAAGAATTTTGAAGAGTTGGAATGAAGCTTGAAAATCATCACAGTGAAAATCAGAAAGTGCAATGCACCACGTGTGTGATAAGAAGAAGTCAAAGACATGCATACAAAATGAAAACTTATCACACAAGGCAGTAGGTCAGAACTAAGGGACTCAGAATTACAGCTAATCACAAACTCTGTCAGCTGTGGTTTCAGGAAAGGGAAATTTCATTCTAGCCAGGCCTGAGTTGAAGTACTTTGCTTGTTTCAGTAATGTGCACTCTAACAAGGATGCAGCCAAATTGGGGAGAAATCAGAAAGTGTAAAAAGAATGATCATTGTTTCAGAAAACTTGATATGCTATTAAAAGTGAAGGATTTGGTTTAGGGAAATTAAAGACCACAAGAACTCAGTAGCTCCCTTCTAAGCTCTACATTTCTATTTTAACAAAAAAAGTCACCATTTATCAAAAATTCTTATTTTTAAAATAAAAAAATTATAACAAGAAGAATATTAACAATACACAAAATATACATGATTTTTTTCTTTGGAAAGAAACAGAGGAGAGAAAATTATTTCAAACAACTAATTTATCGATTAGAAGTGAAACTGAAAATCCAGGAAGACTGTACTATCTAAAAAAGCTAACAAATCTATAGCCATGAAGTTTCTAAACAGATTGCCTTTCTCCTGCATCCTCCAGATGTTTCTAAACTGACATTAAGTTGATATGTTGGTATCAGTGGCATAAATGCATTTCTTTCCTGAATTTTCGTCAGGTCCAAAAGAAACACATGTCAAAAAAGGCTGCTCACTTTTTTTTCTTACACTATCAGCTGAACTTCTTGGCCACAGCTACATGTTTTACATGAAAGACAGTTTTTTTCTTCTGGAAAACCCTAGATTTTACTTTTAAAATTTCTTTTCTTTTCAGAGAGTCTTCTGATTAAAGAGGTAAAATCAATTATAAAAGTACAAAATGAGCTTCTTCTATTCAACTAAAACCCTTTTGCTCTGTGATTAATCGTTTTTTTCTATAGAGTTGAAAAGCACCAAAAAGATAAATAAAATATTATTTTAAAGACTATTGCCCAAAACTAACACAAAATTCTAAGTACTGCTGCTTGGTAGTAATATATATATATGAGGGTTAGTTCCACTTATTCACAGTTAGAGAATAAAATTACCTTTTTCTCCTTGATCTCCCTTCTGGCCTTTGAGGCTAACCATGTCCATGTTGTCTATTGTTCCAGGCTTTCCAGGGAGACCAGCTTCACCTTTATCTCCCTTAACACCAGGATCACCCTGTGGTCCAATTATACCTTTGAAACCTTGGCTACCTATAAAGAGACAGCACTGAATGTTATAGGGGCATATAAAACTTAGCAAAACTATTTAGTAGACAATAACAAATTAAATTAGCTATTTATTCGGATTTTGAGCACCAAATACCATGTTCTGGAACAGCTCCTTTGATTTATTTTTTTTTTTTTTTTATACTTCACAATAGATTCTCAGAAAGTTGACATACTTTTCCCACTTCACAACCATTAATTTTACACTCTTGAAACAATAAGGACGGGAGTTTGGCAGTAATACAAAGCATTATCTGAGGCTCTTAATTAAGACCTTCTTGCTGTAATTTAATAAGTTCAAATAGTGTATTTTTCTTGGAGTAACACCTATAGCAGCCCCACACCTAGCAAACCCTTATGTTCTTGAAGAATGGATCAAAACCCATGTCTTGGTGCACAAACACATGACTGCTCCTATAGCCTTTTATATTATTTCCAACTTAGAGGAAAGTTACTTGACATAAAATTTTCCTTAAGCCAAGTGTACTCCTTATCTTTGGTTATTCCCTAACTTCTGTTGGGTAATAGGTGGGGTTTACAATTTTTATTTGGAGAAAATCTCTCTTTTACCTTTTTCACCAGGTAATCCTCTATCTCCAACTGGTCCAGGAGTTCCTGGCAATCCAGGAGTTCCCATAACTCCCATTTCCCCCTTGGGTCCTGAAGCCAAAGAAGAAGAGTGAATTAAAAAAATAAAGCAAGCACTGTAAAGAAGTACAAGAAACAAAAGAATTTATTTACTTCTATCCTATTAGGAGCTGCACTACTTAGGGAAAAATGGGACAAAGAAGAAGATTAAACTAAAACAGACCAATAGAGAAAACAATAGTAAAAACAGTATTATGAAAACCAGAGGAAAACAACAGGTTTTTGACAAATTCTTAAAATTTCCTATTACAGCAAATAATTCTGTCATTAACAAAGGCATTATTAAAACCATACACTGTCACTAAAACTGTGCAGAATAATCCCCTTTCAATATTACAGGAGAAAGACTAGTTCCTTCTACCTGCTGGATTTGATCCATGGAAGGACCTCAGCAGCAGTTCAGATACAAGTACACAGAGCTGCTTGCTGGTATCAGTCCGAGCATTTTCCCAAGCTTGGGCTCTTTGATCAATCAATTCCTAACCGAGTGAAAGGGTGTGCTACCACAATTTAAAATAGTTGTCAAAGGTGCTGATTTCTGAGGGACAAGGTGTTTACCTTCTGAGCCTTTCAGTCCAACAGCCCCCTGCGGACCTGGCAGGCCAGGTAACCCCACAGAGCCTGGGACTCCTGGCTGGCCAGGGCTACCTTTATCCCCCTTCGGTCCTGGCATATCTAGACCTGGGATACCAGGGAAGCCCCTTTCTCCTTTTACTCCAGGAAATCCTAGGAAGAACAGAATATACCGGATTAGTCCTTAACAAAAAACAAGGAAAACCATTAATAAGCATATCTGACCATGTCCACCTGTGATTCACAGATTACATGGTATGGAGGATGAAACACTCAAAGCAGACAGCAGAACCAGTCCTCATTTCCTAAGAGAGGCTTTGACCCTGTGTCTATTACACACCAATGACCTGAGGAGACCAATCCAAATGCCAGGAATCCTCTCAGGAGGCCTCATTCTGCATTTTGGACCACATGGAGGAGGCCCACTGGCACATCCCCCCATCTATCCCCTATCAACTTCACACTGCAAAAAGTTCTCAAGCAACACTTTTACCTGTGTTATTCACTGATGTCAAAATTCTGCTCTTAAGCAGCATCATGGGAGTGAGTATTCTCTGCTCACCTGGTGGTCCCTGGGGTCCTGGCTGCCCGGCGGGTCCTGGCGATCCTGGAGGGCCCAGCCCGGGTGCACCCGGAGGGCCCTGCAAGCCTTGGAGACCTGGGAGACCAGGGTCACCTGCAGGGAGACAGGAGAAATATAGACCAAGCATTCTCTGATGCTGTTTGACATCTTGCTTGCTGAAGATGCCAGACAAGGTGCTTTGTAAGCACATGGCCAAGGAGACCTCATTCAGCTGCCAACACCTTCAAGCCTGGGCTTGGGAAAAGCCAAGGCTACTTGCTACCCATTTGCTATGGTGGGAAAATTGAGAAGGGAAAGGGGCAATTCCCTGAGATATCAGTAGGATATTTCAGTGATGAATAGACTTTTTGCTGCATCTGTGGGAGAGTGACTTTAAAAAGAAATACAAGTACAGAACTGTATTTTTCAGTGATGTTACCTCTGAATCCTTGCTGTCCAGGTATGCCCGGAAAGCCTTGCTCGCCACGTAAACCAGGCAGTCCTGGATTTCCCTTTTCTCCAGGGATTCCAGCTGGGCCAGGCGGGCCTGGCAATCCCTTAGGGCCAGGTAGACCTACACCAGGTTCACCCTAGCCAAAAAAACACAACAGATAAGGAATCAACACATCAAAACCACGAAATCATTCATTAAATGTATTTAAATCATGCAGTATATGGCAAATGTACAGACCTCTGTACATGACTTCAGGGGGGAGCTGTAAGCACTTGAAAAGTGTTGGTGTCAAGCATTTACCCACCTACTCTGTCCCTCTGTGTGCAATGAAAATGAAAAGCAGTTTGGCCAAGTTTTAAAGTGTTTTTCTTTGCACATGCTCCTGTCAACATGGAAGTCAGAGGTAACAGTATCAACAGCTGATATCTACCTTTTGGCCTTGTAAACCTGGAACTCCTGGTAAACCATCCAGACCAGGGGTTCCTGGAGTTCCTGGCAGACCAGGTGAGCCAGGCTGACCTTGGAAACCTATAGAGCAAAGCAAAACAAAACAACAGTCACATCATTACTGTCTGTAAGTTTCTGCTGTTTCTTTAAGCCTTTAAACTGAACTATTCACAGGGGCATGTTAAAAAAGATCTGGGTAGTCAAACTTCTAGACATGCCAGTATACAAATGTCCCTACAAATATTCAAACATGGACTTTTGTGCAGCAGTTGGCTTCTGATGAGAAACAGCCACCCAGAAGAAATAGATGCTGAGCACCTCGTCCTAAATAAATAGTCTTGTGGGCTCATATCCCATCTCCCTTATGAGAAACATCCTGCAAAACTGGGTTCCCAAAGTCTTCTTTGGAAAAGACAACTTAATGTGTGGGGACTGAGGGATGCACAACAAAGTCTACCTGTGAATCAACACCTTTTGTGCAGTGTGTCTTGTGACATGTTCTACATGTCCTGCTGTGGGTTTCATACAGAAGGTTTAGATGCCAGAGCTAGCCCATGAACTGCACCTTGGGAATGCAAGAAGGAATACCTACAACTTTCTGCAAATCCCTTGAAGATAGCACTCACTCAACATCAGCAAACACACAACAAATTCAGATGAAGCAAGTAGAATACAGTTTTAGGCTAAGACCCCAGGATGTCATTGGGGAGAGCTGAGTTCATGGAAGGGTCTTTTAAATAAATATATTTAATGTGTCATTTCTTTCATCTGGCATCAAAGTTCATGCAGCAATTCTTTTCCATACAATGGGCCTTTTCTGTTCAGGTCCCAATGCAGTCTCAGAGGAACCAGATGTGGTTACAGAGAAAAATATGCCCTTTCTCCTTATTAAATATCTGATCCTCCCAGTTCATTGCTGTGTGGAATCATAAGAAATAATAATGAAGACACAAAAGAATTTTGGTGATTGAGGTGGCTGTTGAAAGTTCAGTCATCTACTTCTAAATGAGCAGCAGTACTGTGAAACACACCTTAAAAAAATCCAAAACATTTAGACTCACTCTAAGGTACTTCCATACCCTGACAATGGCCATGGAGGGAAGACTACATTTATGTTAAGTAAGCTGGAATTCTAACCAAGCCACTCTCAGCTGTCTGGGACCCAGCAGAGCTGTAAGCTCTGGCCCACAACTGCTACATAGTTACATCAGTATATTATTTTGTCCAACTACACACGGTGTTTTTCCTCTCTTAGAAGGGTCATCTCATCTCAGCAACTTCAGTTGCTGCAGTGTAAGATGCTGTACTATATCACTTTCTCTGCTGGCAGTAGCTGTGGCGTTGTCTGTAGGTGCACCATTGCACTACACAAAGCAAGTGTGCAGCTGAACTCTATCAAAAGAATGCTCACTCTGGTGCTGGTTGACTTTTGCAAGGGACCTTCTTCAGCTGTACCTCCCAAATCCCATGCAGCTATGGCTGGGTGACAATGCAGGCCTCCATTCACTCTCCAGTTATGTGGGAACTGAGAATTCTGAGAAATATTTCTTTGCATGTTTAAGGGATTTTAAAATCTCTGATAAACAGTTGTTTTTAACCTTTGTACATGGAAAAAAGGGCTTTTTAAGCTCTGGAATGAAGCGGAGTTTTCAAGAATGTGTATTAGATAGTAGCATAATGTGTAGTGTATCACAGGGTGAAAATTTTAGATATATGGGGTTTTTAGGATGGCAGGCAGGTGAAGGCAAAATGGAGAAGACCTCGTGGTTTCTGGGTTTCCTCCTTCTTCCTCCTCTGCCCCATTTTCTGCTGTGGAGGTGGCACGTTATAGTTGGCTTAGAGTAGAGTTTGACTTTCTAATATAAATAATAATTATTGGAAAATTATTGTAAATACTGCTTACATAGGTTCTAATATAAAAGATACACACTGCCCTGAAGGCAGGGAGAGTCAGCCTGAAACTGACCTGCAGTGCAGAGCTCTGCTGGTCAGGAGAAAGAATGTTAGAGATAAAAAAAATAATAGACAATGAAACATCAGAAGAGACAGATCATGACCAGTTCTTCAAAGTCTCTGACTGGGGAAAAAGATTTGAACATTCTTGGGTCAGTGGCGCACCATGAAAGAAAACCATCATCAAAAATATTTTATGAAACCCGAGACAGTTACACCAGTTCTGTTAGATGGATTTTGGACAAAGCTTTGTCTTACCTTTGGGACCTGGAGGTCCAGGGAACCCTATACCCGGCTGCCCAACTGCACCTTTTTCTCCTGGAAGGCCAGGTCTACCTGGAAGCCCAGGATTCCCTTTGTCGCCTTTGCAAATAAAAAACAAGATAATGTTAACACAAAGGCTAACTTCTGGGGAACAGAGCCATCCTGATAATCAGAAAAAGATTAACAGACTGCTGTACCTTGGGGTCCAGGGAAACCAGGTGGCCCAGGAAGGCCATCTGCTCCAGGAGGTCCAGGGAGTGATATAGTTCTTCCTGCTTCACCTTTTGCTCCTGTAAATGTCAAGTTGTATTAGAGTATAGGCACTGATGAATTAAAATAAGGGAGTTCTACCTTAACAGAATTATCAGCTCAGCCATACCTTTACAAGTACCTTGTTATGAAGCTTTTTGGTAGAAGATTCATAAAAAACTAGGATGAACCTAAACCGTCCCATTTTGCCTAGCAAAGTCATCAAGAAAACTGCCCTGAAAAACTTTCAATTATACTGCTGAAAGCAAATACTGATTTGAATTAGAAAGTCTTTTTATTTCAAGCTTAAATCCTGATGATCCTCTAGGCTGTGTCATTTAAAGGGCAGAATTTTAATTGTGGTTTTGGATTTTGTAAACACATTATAGCATTACCTGGAAGTCCTGGTAAGCCTGGGGTTCCAGCAAAACCTCTGTCTCCTTTTTCACCAGGTAATCCTGAAGTACCTATCCCAGGAGGGCCAGGAAAACCTCTTTCACCACGCACTCCAGGGAATCCAGGCTGGCCAGGGGGACCACGTTCTCCTTTCAAGCCAGCTGTACCCTAATTTTTGGAAAGTATAAGTGTACTTCTTGCCTGACTGGCAAGACAGAACACATCAGCCCCTCCAAATATTTCTCAACTGGGATTTAGCACAGGTATCTGAAATGTTGAAGAAAGTGTATTTTTTCTACTGAGTTCAATGGAAACAGAACTAGGTTCCATGTGGAATAGTACACGGAAATCACATCTAGCAATGCAGCTAACTGTAACAGGTAGGCCATATTTCCAATAATGGATCTGGGAGCAGAGGTGAGCTCCACATTCAGCTCCATAGCCACATAGCTGAACTCTAGCTGAACAAGATTTTGAGGCATTCATTTCCACAAGAAGAAAAACATGCTAGAACAGACTTGAATCTTGTCTTCACAATTTCTACTTCGATAACTGCATTCATTCAATCATGTCCAAATATCAACTAAATCATTCACACTAGTTCTCACTATCAAGCTGTGACAAAGGCAGAAAGGAATAAAACTACTGTCCATGTCCAAACCTTTTCTCTATAGTCCTGAAAGTAACAAGCCATGCTGAATGCATTTGAGTCAGGTCACTTATTTGCATGATGTAAAAAGAAATGGGCTGAAAAACCTAACCCTGAAATAGTCTGTTCTGGAAGAACTGTCTTCCTCACTACTTCTATTGAAAATGGAATCATCTTCTGAGAAAGAATGTACTACTCAAGAAAAGGAATAGATGTGGAAAAATGAATGAGGCCAATAGATACAAAGCACATATAGGGCACAAAAGCATGTGAATTCTGATCTGAAAGACAGAATGTATAGCACAGTAAGTAAACTTAAATAAAAGACAGTAGGACAATATGTAAACATAAAGAAACAGACATACCGCTGTTCCTTTTGGACCCGGGGGACCTGGAAATCCATCTTTTCCTGGTCTTCCTTCTCTTCCAGGAATGCCTGGTTGTCCTGGGAAACCAGGATCTCCCTTTTCGCCTTTCAGGATAGAATCGTAAGTAAAATCTCCAGGTTCTCCTTTTGTCCCAGGGCTGCCCATAAGTCCTGGAGTGCCAGGGGGGCCCTGGAATTTCATAAATTCGGATGTCATCAGTTGCCCTACAAACCCTTCAACTGATACAAAAGAAAGCAAATCTCCAGGAACTGAAGTGTAAATGCAAATCAATGGAACCACCAAGTCATTGACTGAGGAGGTCAAATGAGAATTATTTTCCAAGACACAGCAGTCTTGGAAGCAGAAAGCTTCTCCCTTGGGTAGTTTATTCCAGACATTCAGCGGATGTGGATACATGTGTTCATTATTAATATTCATCGATTTTGAACAGCTGACACGGTTGGTAATATCAGAATACTATGCACATGCTCAGAAAAGAGCTTTGTAACCTCTTCTGAAAAGAAATTATCTACCTAATGGTATATCTACAGAATTCCCAGAAATTCAATTTTTCCCCTACACATTTTCTAGGACTTGAATGAACTTATTTCTTATGGGAACAGTCTCTATATAATTTCTAGTGACTCAGAACTACTCATTAGGGTAGTAAAACACAAACTTCATCAGCAATGTGCACTACACACACACATCTTTTCATTAGCACTGGAGTGCTCTGAATCATACTCTGATGCTCTGGCATGGCTCTAAGCAGTGTCAGCTTGCAAGGCTGGCCTCTATGTAGTTTCTCCGAGTTAAATTATATGCTGGATCACCACCTGGCTGAACTTCATGAAGCAAAACAAGCTTAAAAGCATTCAGAACAGCAGCCAACCCTCGTCTGATTAAAGACATGAATAGCACTTAAGAGGCAATAAAAGTAAAATACAAAGGTATGGCAAAACAGGTGCCAAGAACAAATCTCAGACAACAAAAAAGCTTAAATACATTAGAATGTCTTTCTCTTTTTTCCCACTATTTTTTTCATGGATCCCATTGATATTATAGTACATTCAGTCAGTGGGTAATGCAATTAATTGTGGTGGCAACAGATAAAGAATTTATCCTAGTCAACTTTCATTGGCTGAATTCAGGAAACAAGGCTTTATTTATATTCAAGGGACAGACATAGATTCCTTGAATAACAAATTCATACAAGCGGTTTGGGTTTTTTACCTCTGAAGTAACCTCCCTCTCACCACTGGTGACAGAGGAAGCTCACATAACCCCAGTGTGTGATGCAGCCAGTGCACAGGAATGTCACTGAGAGGTTATGCTGCCAGAAATGGTCAGCTGTAAGGAAACAGGCAGCTTTGGGGAGATGAGGTCTGGGAAGACTCAGTCTACTCACACTAGGAATGATGTCAAAACTCACATTATGCTACAGGAACTTGTATGCTGAGGTAGGTTTTCACAGCAAACCTCAGTGTCCATAGGGGCACTTAAATAGACTTCGACAAGATCAAATGTAGTTGTGGTAGTACACTGCTCACTTAGGTGTCATTTGTGTTACATTTTAGACAAGTGTTACACTTACATCTGCTTCTGGCCTTAACGAGAGTCCTGTTGTGCTGCCTCAACATAATTTACAAGTAATCTTATTAGGATTAGGATGCTACCCACTTTCACTGTTTTCCTTTATTTCTTCAAAAGTATTTTACTTTCCTGTTTGCTAATTGTCTTTTACAGAACATACTGCAGACATTTCCCAAAATCTTCATTAAAATCCTGGATTCAGGACTTGAACCAATATTAAGTAAGTTTGCCAGTGACAATAAGTTGGGAGGAGCTGTCATCTCCCTTGCAGGCAGAAAGGCCCTGCAGAGAGACCTGGGCAATCACCAGCACAAGGGCAAGTGCCAGATCCTGCACCTGAGATGGGGCAATCCTGAACGTGTGGATAGACCAGAGAATAGAAGTCTGGAGAGGAATTTCAGGAGCGGGACCTGGGGGTCCTGGTCAGTAGCAAGCTGAACATGAGCCAGCAGTGCCCTGGCAGCCAGGAGGCCAACCCTGTCCTGGGGGCATCAGGCACAGCATCACCAGCTGGGCAAGGGAGGGGATTGTCCCACTCTGCTCTGAGCTGGGGCAGCCTCACCTTGAACACTGTTTTCGGTGCCACAATATAAAAAAGACACTAAACTATTGGGGAGTGTCCAGATGAGGGCCACGAGGATGGTGAAGAGTCTGCGGGGGAAGCCTTATGAGGAATGGCTGATTTCACTTGATTTGCTCAGCCTGGAGAAAAGGAGACTGAGGGAAGGCCTCCTATCAGTCTACAACTTTCTCATGAGGGGATGATGAGGGGCAGGCACTGATCTGTTCACTCTTGTGAACAGTGACAGGACTTGAGGAAACAGCATGAAGCTGAGGCAGAGGAGATTTAGGCTGGATGTCAGGAAAAGGTTTTACATCCAGAGGGTGGTTGAGCACTGCAACAGGCTCCCCAGGGAAGTGGTCACAACAGCCTGACAGAGTTCAAGAAGCATTTGGACAATTCTCTCAGGCACATGGTATGATGTTTGGGATGTTCTTCACAGGACCAGGAGCTGGACCCAATGATCCTGATGAGCCCCTTCCAATTCAGCATTTTCTCTTATTCTATTATTCAAAATTCAGCAAAACTGCCAGTGTGCTACATAACATCAGATTTCTTACACTACACTAGATGGCACTGTCTCTCTCTCAATATATTTGTATTCACAGCAAAGCGTTAGTGGAACAATTCACAAGGTCAGTGAATACCTACATCTGTTCCCTGAGAAATCCTACTCTTTACCCAGCTCCACTGCTTAGCTTGCTCAGATAGAAGCTCATGGGTCCTGCTGAGTTCTTATGATGGACAAACTTAGAAGTATAACCAAATATCAGACAGCTCTTTTTTAGCTCTTAGAGTACAAACCCACTTCTTCCTACTTTATTAGGCATAGTTAACCCTAATTTTATCATATCACTGCACTGTTTTGGGTTTGTTTGTTTGTTTGTTTTTAAACAGAACCGTTACACAACCACGCTGATACACTGAGCATCACATGTTTTTTGATCACATGCCAAGCAGGACATGTAGTATTTGGCAAGGCATTACTTACAGGCACCCCCGGAAGGCCATCGAGTCCAGGTAAGCCTCTGTCACCCTTGAAACCTGCTTGTCCTGGAAAACCTTTTCAGAGAGACAAAAATATGGCTAAATTTATTACATGTTTTTACAAATATCTTACTATATCTGGATTCTTTGTCATCTATTTTAAAGCATCTTATTCCATTCCCAGTAATGCCAGCATAATGCTGCTAAAGCTAGTGAAGCTGTCTTGATTCATGCACCTGTGTTGCATGCCTACATTCATAAACTTGGAAGTTGATTCATTTGACTTAGGAATGAATTTACCAATTCATGTAACCACTACAGAACTGAAACTGACTAAACCACATTCATTTTTCTGAACAGCACTAGAACAAACATTAGGCATAATATATAATATTTGGGATGTGGCACTTCTTTCATATGGTAGCAAAAAAATAGTTTTATTTTTGGGTCACAGAATTTAGTGCTGCAATTGGAAACAAATGGATCACAGTCAATCCTGAGCATGTAGGCAAACAGTTCCCACATTATTTCTCACTGTTAAAATATGTGGGCCACAATTTGCAAAGACCCTTCATTGTGGACAATTTCTACTTCGCTGGTAATTCTGGTTGATTGTATTGGAAATTTGGAATCAGGCCAAAAATAGAAATATGCCACCCTCCTTTCATTAGTCCTTTCATTCGTTTCACAAACAATTTGATTAGTGGGACAAAATGTAACTAATTTTATTATGTATGCCACATTTTTTAGAATTTGGCCTACATATCTCATTCTTGAATAATTAAGGAGTTTTTACCTGCTGGACCTGGTGGCCCTTGTGGTCCTGGAAGTCCAGGAGGTCCTACTTTATCACATAAGGCACAGGCTTCACCTTTGTCACCTGAAAAAAGAAAACAACAAAGCATATGAATAACAACAAAAAGATTCAAGACAACTGCAAGCAGGTGGTTTCAGGGAAAATATCAAATAATATTTAAATAAATTGCTAGTTCTAATTCAATGCTTCAAGGGGAAAATATCAGCAAGTTGATGTTCAAAATTTTTAAAATTTTTAAAGGAATTGCATGAAAATTAATGTAATTCTTATCCTAGCATTACTACTTAAGAGAATCATTAAAGGGGACCAGGTTAAAGTGGATTAAAAAAAAAGAAAAGAAATATTCAGTAGGTATAGAGAAAATAAAATTATTAAAGCAGAAAAAGGATAACCTCTATAGTCACTGTAATTTTTCAAAAAAACAGCAAACGAAATGAGATAAGAAAGGAGCAACCACCACGTAAATGAATGCAGCTCTTTTTTTTTTAGATGTTTATTTAGTCAAGGCTGCTAAAACATATGGTTGACAGTCCTATTTACAGAATCACACAGTTAGGTCAGAAAATACCTTTGCCATCATTGAATCCAACCTATTGACCAAACACCACCCTGTCAATAGACCATGGCACTCCGTGCTACATCCAGTCTTTTCTTAAACACCTCCTAGGATGGTGACTCCATCACCTCCCTGGGCAGCCCATTCCAATGCCCAATCACCCTTCCTGAGAAGAGCTTCTACCTAATGTCAAACCTAAGGTTGTTTATAGGTGTTAAAATTTTATCTTCAATTATACTCACAGCAATGATTCATAAACTGTTTTCATTCCCAACTTATCTGCCCCTCTCTAAATCTGCATCTCAGAATTCACACCCTGAATTTCCCTGAACAGCTCAATTTACACTGTACAGGGCTATACTCAATCCTTTCTGCTCCTCCTGCTGCCCTGGGCCATCCTTTATCACTTCCCAGAAATGAGCAAGCCAAGAGAAGTTCATATCACACAATTCAATACACAATATCCTTTACTCACCAGAGAGTCAAGAAACACCTACCATATCCATGAGTTATTTAACTAACTTTGAGTACACTTCCTCTGGGTCCAGCCTAATTTACTCAGCCTCATTATATACCCAAGCTCCAGGCTACTAATCATTAGATACAATCACTTTAAAATATTATTACCTTTCTCTCCCATCTCTCCTGGAAATCCATCTCTTCCTGGAAGTCCAGGACTACCTGGTGCACCAGGTTCTCCCTGCTGGCACTGATCAATTCCATCTGAAATGAAATTGCAATAAAAATATTGTTTTGACAAGTGCAAGTTTCCATTATAGAGTTGCATTTATATCATACCTGAAATGTTACCTATGAAAAGTGGTAACTCAGGATAGCATTTTACTCCTTTATTTGATTTACTTAGAAAAATTTAACTGGGATTCTGTATTCTTATTCCATATACATTGATTAAGAAACCCTGAGAACTAGAGAGAAAAGACAGGCTCTGCCATAATAAGGTTACAAACAATTTCAACATAAAATCTATTTTCATTTTAAGTTTTGTTTGGAAAATATCACAGGTGAAAAACTGATGTTTTGACCCTGAAGAGAATGGAAAGAATTGATGTCCTGAAGAAATTCATTAAGAATGTTTTTCGTACTCTGACTTCTCTGTTCAACATTTTAGGAAACTTTCTAGGTAAAAGCAGCTTGTCAACATCTATTTAACTTCTACACACTGATCAAGCTTCCTGAAAACAACAAACCTCATATGTTAAGATCTGAAATAGGTGACAAATGAGAATATTTATCAGGCTTGACATAAGCATATAAATAGTGCCTGCTCTGTTTGATGATATGATGCAGGATCTTACCCAATATAACATGACATCATTCTGGCCAAAGCTGGTAGTCAAAATGCTAATGTGAAGTTTGGAAAACAGGTTAAATGAAAAAGAATTGCTTCTTATTAAGTAATTGAAGAAGGCTAAAGAAGTATCTGGGGAAGGAGCAGAATTAAACAACGACAATAATTTGTATAAAAAATAGGAATTGCTCTCATTTTTAGGAAAATGCAAGATTTAGCCATTTAATTCCATATTTTACATGTTGGATTTTGCACTGCTTCAGTGGTAAACACAGCAACAACCAGGCATCTTCCCCTGTTTTTCAAACAAAGTATCTTTGATTTAGAAATTCCATAGAGAATAAGATTTATTTCAATAGCTTTAAAGTACCTTAACTATTGTAACAGGGATATCATTCCTGATGTTGAAATGATAATTTAACTCACAATATCAGTACCACCTACAGCAAAAGCTTGCTATCAAAGTTAAAACATCAGTTGTAAGGAACTATTTAGCACTTCCACATGTACTTGATTATTGCTTCACTGCAGAGCAAAATCATTTTTCTGTTTAAGATTTTTTATCACAATCTAATAAAATGTGTGCAATGTTGTTTTCATTACCTTTGATGTTATTACATACTTGTCATGTCATTACTGGCTTTTCATTTACTCCATAAGGCAGGTGTTTTCCCTGATCTAGTAGGTGGCATCCTTACCTATGCTGGGGGGTTGGAACCAGATAATATTTAAGGTTTCCTCCTACCCAAGTCTTCCTATGACCCCATTCTCCTCTAAGATAATTTTATTTTAAAATAAAACTTCTGGCAAACTAGTACCTCACACTGCAGTTCTCACAGCTGTTCAATCTGTTACACAGACTGGTACTGCAGACTTGTAAATCCTAACACTGAACAGCTCTCTTTTATGCTAAGAACACTACTAGTATCTGTTATTTTTTTAATTGAAAATATACAAATATCACTACATTGGCACAGTAGGACACAGAACAAATTAGTGTGAATGAAGATCAATTGGTTATATTCTAACAATTCACAATGAATTCTGTAGAAATGTTAAAAGTATTTATTTAGCAAAGAATCCTTGCCCTCTCCCAGTAAGGAAACAAGTGGTTTCCTGCACTGTGCAACAGCTTTTACTTGGTTCATCAACAACTCAGATATGTTTCTTCCATGACACAGATGCATCCTGATAATAGCTTTTATAATCTTGTCTCTTTTTTTCTTTTTTTAATGTGCATTATGAGTCTTCAATGTGAAAACCAACCAAGGGCTTTACCTACCTGTTTTGCCTGGAGGTCCTGGTGGGCCAGGCAACCCAGGGGGACCCGGGAAACCATCTCTTCCAGGGATTCCAGGTGATGGGAATCCTGGAGAACCCTTTTCACCTTTTTCACCTCTCTCTCCAGGGACACCAGGTGATCCTACCCTGTCTGGAATTGGTCGACCTTTGGACAGAGTAAAACATGCATGCAAAAATGACAAGTGAAAAGACAGCAACATTATCAACACATTAACTTTGACAGGGATTTAGAGATAAATGGAGAAATATCAGTGCAAAATAAAAAAGGGACTGTGTATTAATTGTTTGTGATTTATACAAAATTGAGTTTGTATACTCACTACAGCTGAGAGAAACTTACTTCTGTTAAGTCCCTAGACAAACACACCTCATCTGTATCAAGTGCTTTTCTGAGATTTAGCTGAACACACTTTTGCTGGGTAGTAAATAGTGGCAACACTAGAATTAGCTATTTGTAGAACAGTTTCTGGGGGAGGGGTTTTGGGGGAAAAACATTCCTAAAGGGGATACAACATCTATTCCAACTAGAAACTATTACACACTTCCTTACCTCATAACAAACCAAATCTAAAACACACCTACGGGGTGGGGGGGACACACGACACATGTCTCATAACTTCAATAAATAAGTACTCAACAATGCCAGCAAATTTAAGGAATGCTAAAATCAAAATGGTTTGTAAAAATAATAAGTGAAAAACAGCCAATAAAGAGAAGCAGTGAAACAACTACTTAAAGGAGATCTACTTAAGATCTCCTTTTAGCTATTTGTACAGTCACACAGGTCTTCATATTTTAAAGGCTTATTTCAGTTCACAGTTCATCACTACAGTTGACAACTAAAACATTTGAGTCATCTGCACCACTGCAGGAAGATACAGAAGTCACACAAAGCTCAATTTCTGTAGGGCAATTACAGACTAAGAGCTATCATTACAGCCTGTGGTATATAGCATCTTCTCCCTAACCTGTGAAAAATTTCCAGGAAACTATCTGACCCTGGATCACATTAATTTCATATGTAGCTCACTTCCAAGATAGAAAATGAAAGCAAGGAAGGTAATGGTAGTATCACTGCAGGATGTGTTAAGTGTCAGGTCTCCACAGATGATTTGCCTAATTTTTAAAAAGCAAATATCATGGTGTAGGTCAAACACGTGTACATGTACTTATATATGTAAAAGCAGCATTACCATGGATGTGAAGATGTTAATTCTCTGAAAAAGGCAACAAATGTAGGCAAAAGAAGTAACTTTTATTAGACCAAGTGACATAGTCAAAAAAGCAGGAAGCCTTCAGGAATGACTTTGATCGAGTAAATATTATTTCTTCCTACAAACTTTGTTTTGTTATACTTACACAAACACATGCAGAGCTGAAGTGAGAGCAAGACAAAGATCTACACATGAGCATACACACTCAGATGTATGTGCACACACTCACACACATTCACACTTTACAACTCTTCTTGCCCAATGGAGTCATACTCTCTGATGGACTGTGTACTACATTTTCAATTTCAGCAGAAAGTTATCAGAGCAGAACAGAAAGAACAGGGATCAGAGACATGAGAAAAACAATCTAGAGGAAGGGTCTGCAGGGACCCCTGGAGAGATCAGTGCTTGGGTGTTCAGAAAGTCAGGCAGTAACTGAGAGCAGCTAAGGAGAATATCCCTCAGGACTGGTCATCCAAGAACAAATGTGAAAAAATCAGTAGTCGTAACTTCATACCTGGAGGTCCTGGGATTCCTTGTGCACCAGGAAAGCCTTTAGAAAGAGAAGATTTCAATTAGGCAATTTCAATGAATTCTGCAATGCATATTCATGCATATTCACATTCTTAATCAAATTTGAAGTTAAATAATCTATATATATCTTCAAGAAATACATTCAGAGAAAAGGTCCTGCTGTGTGCCAACTTCCCCAGTGATTTTTCTCGAATTAGCTAAGGTTTGCAATGGAGAAAAAGGGAAGGGAAATGCTTGACTTTCTCTGTTTACTGAAAACTTTTTAAAAATATGCAAGCCAATCTTAGGATAAGAAATTAGCTAATGACTTTTACAAAGCAGTCTCAAGATTCTCTGTATTAATTACCCTCCTTCTGTCCACGTTGATTTTCATACTTCTTAGATAATCTCACTGAATTGTTTAACTGCTATAAAAACTGATCCCAGTTTATCACTTTTCATCTATAACTGAAAGGCAATCTTAGTTATGTTAAGAACCAGAAGTACCCTACAAGCTACTACAAAATATAATGACCTGAAAACAGTTAAACAACTGGAACATTACACTGTCATATAGAGCTCTTCAGCACAGATAGTACAAGTTTAATTTCCTTCAGCGAGAAAACTAGAAGTATAACTTAATTAAAGACAAGACAAAATACATACCTTTTTCACCCTTTTGACCTTTCAGTCCAGGCAAACCTGAAACTCCAGGGTCTCCTTTTTCACCAAAGGTGTCTACTGGGCCAGCATCTATCATCTAAATTACAGGACAAAGGCTAGAAACATACAACTGAGCCGTCATATCTCCCGCATCTTCATCTGATGGTATGGAGGCCATTTTAGTTTTATTGACAATTTTCAGCAGTTTTGATTATACTTGCAATTTCAACAAGTGAGGGGCTTGTAGCTGCTGAGGAATTGCCAGAGAAAATAAATATTTCATATTCTACTCAAATGCCTTCATATCAATTGCAGGAATAAGTGGAGTGCTTTTATGGCATCTTCCTCAAAAAGAATGATGCCAGGAAACCTTAACATGGTCTAAGTACCGATCTCTTAGGGTTTTATTACCTTTTATTTTAAAATATTTTGCTAACATTGATCTGAGCTCAATATATAGGATGCTAATATTTACAATAGGATACTCACAAAGTACATACAATTTTCCAAACCAAATTAGCAGATGTTGGGAATTTGTTCACATAATTGGGAAGCAGAGCCACCAATCATCTACTTGTTCCTGACTAACCCCATTTTTTATTTGAAGTGTTAAAAAAATTATAAATTGCTCCCCTGGTTTCTTCTTATGTATAAGGGCCAATTTCTGCTCATGGACTCACTGGACACTAGTCAGCAAGTGGTGAGCAACTGCACTGTGCATCACTTGTCTTCCTCGGGTTTTATTCCTCTCTCTCTGTTATCTCTCTTTTCTTTATGATTATTACTACTACTACTATTAGTAACCTTATTTCTATTAATAACTTGTTTTTATCTCATTAATTTTACCTTTTTCCAATTCTCCTTCACATCCCGTGTTGAGGAGGGACAGTGAGTGAGTGAGCAGCTCTCTGATGTTTAGTTCCCAGCTGGGGTTAAACCACAACTGTGAAACTGACAGATTTACTCTTTTGAACTGTTTTTTCAGTTCTGTGTAGTGATTAGCAATGCTTAAAATATTCACAGTCCAAAACGCTTGAAATTCATATTCTTTGAGGGTTCTTTTCCCAAATTTCAACCATAATTTAAAGAACTGCACCCAACTTTTGCTTCCATTAAGGAAAAAGATGGACATGACTGAAGAGAATATGATCAGACTATACTTAGTATCTCTTTTTTTCTCATTGTTTGAGCACTTTGACATTCACAAAATTTTATTTTATTTTATTTTAAGTTTAAAATTAAATACAAGTTTATTTTACTTACTCTTCCTGGAGGTCCTGGATAACCTCGCTCCCCTTTGTCACCCTAAATCAAAATAGATTTGATGTTTTAAATCCAGAGCAGATTTTTTTTGCCAACAAAATCAGATTTCCTCAGATACAGAATTTGATACAGATTCAAACAAAATCCACATAACAAGTACCTGGAATGCTACAATAACCAGCAGTAAAAATTAGTTTGCTAGCCTATACTGGTTTGCACTATTTGAAGAGAAACTGGTGGTTTTAGGGAAGTACACTTATACCTATGCTGGCTGGTCAAAGAGCATGTGAAAATAAAGCCTGCATTAATCAACACAGATAAGAGATCTAAACTGGAGATACCTGCACTACCTTCATTTTGACTTCTCCTAGCCTCTGAATGATGACAAACAGCTTAGGAATATGAAATTAATATTGCTTTAAGTGCATTCATAGCTTTAATGCAATCAATGAAAACACCACAAAAGCTTTTAACTCATTCTGTGTGAAGGGAAGCAAAAGTTGCTACTACTGACCTTTGTGCCAGGCTCCCCAGGTCGTCCTGGAATCCCAAACCCTCCAGGCAAACCCTGTGTGTAGAAGACAGTGAAACCAGAAGAGACAAATATAGGTGGATCTTAGCTGTGGCAGCAGCAAAGTTTCAAAATTTTAAAAGTCACAAATTCACTGAAAGCAACAACTTCAAATAAACAATTCAGAAGGCTAGGAAATATCAACTATCTATAATACACAGACAGAGCTTTGTTTTGAAGTAAGAAGCAGTACTGAAAAATGAGTAAAATACATACAGGTTCTCCTTTCAGTCCTGGTTCACCATCTTTTCCAGGCTTTCCCTGTAAAACACCAAGTTCCACTCTGCTTTAACAGACAACCACATACATGCAATTTCTAAATACAGTGGGTGGAATACTAGAACAAAATTATCACTATTGCAATGCATTAATCAAAGTGTGCTAATACAGCTAACAGAGCAGAGGGTACAACTGGTGAATGTGCCTAGTGCTTGTATTACCCAACACTATCCAAGATGCCAAATTAAATAAATTCCTGCAAATCCATTCCCAGATTCAGAAATAACATAGTTTTCCCTGTCACAGAGTCTTCAAGACAAACTATATCTACAGCGCAGAAAACTGGAACCCAATCCATCTTTTTCCTTCACAACAATCCTTTTCTATATACACACTCTTCAACTTCACAAGACATTTCTGCATAGATATTCAGTGGTTCAGTTGCATCAGAAGGCTTGGATAGTGGCCCTGTATCAGATCGTGTGGTAATGTAGTGGTAAACCCAATTCCCTCACACTAAAATTCAAATCACAAGGCAGATGATCCCCTCCTCCAGAGTAAAATTATAACTATTAGACCAGTTTGTTAACCTACAGAGGGCTTAAGATTCCTTTGAAGTAGTCAACAGTTAAGTGATAAACGATCTAGATGGACAAACCTACTTTTCAGCATTTTCCCTTCCTCTTTCTCTACACCGTAAAAGGACTGGGACATCAACTTGCAGCCTGACCAACTGGAGGCTGGCTTTCATTTGGTGCCCCAGTCCTTAGACTGTATGTATAGCATAAGCAATATGAATTTGTCCCGTAAACCCAAGGAAATGTAGATACTTAATACACAAAGTAACAGTGCATGTAGTTCAGTCTTAAAAATAATCCCATCAGTTTAGGTCAAAAAATTTTGGTTTTAACAATGCAATCAAAGGACAAAAGTGATGCAACAAACATGAACAGGCCACCACTATTGAGGTGTGCAGCTATGGTCTCTTATAATTTTTAATGATTAATTAAAACTATGATCTGCAAAATCAGGAGATCTTCAAATATACACTGTGATCAGAATTAATCATATGGTTTAATTTCATCACACTAGAATATCAGATTGTAATATCTGTTCATCTTTCAAGGTTTAGCCTAATTTCAGAAGTAGCTTATGATTTCCTGAGCAATTACATAAAACACCTTGGAAACTTTCTTCAGGGAACGCTGCAGAAACTGAAAATTATATTTTTGATAAATTCATATGTTCTGGTTTCCACAAAATGTTCTAAGCCAACATGTCTCCATTCCTCCAGCTTCAAGCCCTCATTTACAATAAGAGTAAAAGTACGCATATGATAGAAAAGATAATCCCATCACATAACTTTTCAGTAAAGTTAATAGAACATCTGACTTTGAAGCATAGTAGAAAGGGAGATTTTCTCTTTTTCAGATTTAAGTAAAATCAATTGAGAATTACTCAGAATACTTTAGATACACTTGGATGTATAAAAAAGTACAATTTTGCTACCTGCTCAGCTATGAAAGATTCAGCGTGACTCATGGACAAGTTCTATGGATGAGACTATGATATGGGTCAGATTAGACAAATGTAACAGACCTTTTGCCCTCAAGCATCTACAGCCAGGCTAGAAACCAGCAAACAAAAGGATTTCAGTCACCTAAATTTTTTGCTCCATTCATTGTCTTTGTACACAACTGTACCTTGAAGCTAAGCAGGCTTATGTTGTCAGTTGCACGTGAGAGTATTTGAAATAAATTCAATGTGTTCCATTTAATATCACTAGTACAGAGTGATTTTTTTTTCTTTGCTTTTTTCTTCCATTCTGGAATGACTAAATCTTTCTTCAATTTGGATTAATGAGAGTTTTGTCTTCACCTTCAGCATGGCAAGCTGCTGTTAAATGTTTTTAGTTATTTGAAATGTTACATACTAACATTACTGCATGTTACTACTACCTTGATTGTACACCTGTCCTACAGCAAAAGGAAACTTGCTTGTTTAAAATATACCAAATTTGCCGTTTAACTAATAGTTACTAAGTTTAAAGCTAATGGAAACAATACAATAACTGCAATTATGGTATTGATAAAACTGAGTATACTTACACGTGGACCAGGCTTCCCAGGTTCACCCTTGTCTCCTTTGAAACCTGAACCTGGGATTCCCTGGAAAATAAATACCAGATTAAAAATACTGCCAAAAGCAAATTTTCTTTTAACTAATAGGAATAAAGATATTCAGTGCCATTATCAGTCTTTACAATTTTTATAGCAGTAAAAGAAATAATACTCACTGGGAATCCCTGTTCGCCCTTTTCACCGGGATCACCCTAATGAAATTATTTTAAAAATGTAAATTAGTAAACAAAAAACTTAACCATTATTCATTTAGGTTGTAAATAAGTCTTCACTTCAGCAAAAGCACATTTCATTCTGTTACCCATTTGAAGAATTATGCCTAATAATATGATGTGCAAGAATCCATTAAGTTAGTTTATTTTACTAGTATATATTGCTTCAACTGCTTACTTCAGTAATTGAAAAATTCATTAGCACTACAATTTCACAAATATGTATATGAAAAGCCGAGTATATGCTACTTAATTCAGATTTTCAGAATATTTTTTTACAATATGCCATCCTTATAAATCCTCCTTCCTCAGAAAGCCATCTGTTTCTTACTTATTTATGCAATTATTGATGCGTGCACCATCTATAATATATTTTCAGATATTTTGTAGAGCGACTTCTAGAATGAAAATTAAAATTCATCCATGAAGTAGAACAGGTAGAAATTTTTGAAAAATTTGCTCTTGGTGAATTTGTATTTTTCCTGTTTCACTTTTATTTGCTAATTCCTATTGATTATACTTTAATGGAAAGTACAAGAAGTTTAATCATTTAACATCTCACCTTTTCTCCCTTTATGATTTCACTCCCTTTTTCTTTCATATGAGGTGCAGGTCCTGGGGGTCCTGGGGGGCCCCTTACCCCTTGTTCTCCCTGTCAATAGCAAATCCAGAATTGTCCATTGAAAACAGAATGACACTGACATTAAATATGGCTAAGACCATATTTGTCTTCATTATATTAATTAATATAGTAAAGAGTAATATTAAAGTAATATTAAAGAGAACTACCCTTTGCTTTTAAAAATATAGCTAAATGAGGGGTTTTTTAATTATATTTTCAGCAAAATCAGTGAGACAAATGGTTGCAGAAGTCACTACTGTGTAACTGGCTACCAACAGAGACTGCCCTGAAAAAAGACCTCTGAATCTACCCTTAAGGTGAAGATTGATTAATACCAAATATCACAAACACATCACATAATTACAGCAGGAGTACCAAAGTTTTATAGTGCCTTCTTCAGGAAGAAGGAAATTAGGGGGAAAGAGGTCAGGTACAGAAAGTCAACAGCTAAAGGAAAATGTTACTCTAAGTTTACAGGGCTCCAAAAGCTTTACAGAGATCCATAAAGGCCAACTTCAAGATGATAACTGTGGATGACTTTCCAGTATGCATATGTCCATTGCAGGCTTAGAGCCTCACCTCCTTCTATAATGCAAAAGCTCTATCCTTAACAGTAAAACACCTCTGAAAAGACTCCATAAATTTCTGTTAAGCAGTAATGCACAGCAATACCATTTATCTTTCGCTAAAGACAAACCTGAGGACTCCAGGAAATCTCCACACACCTCTATGTCATCTTCTCCAACATTTTTCAATAAATTTCATGGTAACAAATTAATTTCAACGTGTCATGTTGAAAAAAATTCTATCCATAAGGAATATTGACTCAAAATCTATTAACAAGGTGGAGGTTTAAAAAAAGCCCTACCTAAGTAATATAATTTACTTATACCCCAAAAGCCCTCTGTCAATGACACTCATGAAAACCATCTGGAGAAGTGCTCATACACATTATGAATTTTCTGAGTAGCCCTTGAATGCATGCAGTTCTTGGCTCCCAGAAACACAACATAAGGCACTTTAGCCTAGACCTCTCTAAGGTAACAGATTAAAGCTGACATGTATTACCTCCCATTTGATGCTGATTAAGAGAATAAATGGGATCCTGGAGCACATATTTTGGCTTAGATTCATTCAAAAGCAAACCACTCTGTGTGCTCTGAAATCTCTTCCTGGTTGTGCCAAAATGCAATAAAAGGGGACAGCTGAAAGATTTGCTTCAAATATGTGCATTTAAACAAAAAAAAACAAAATAAGGCAGACAGGCCTTAGAATCCTATATCAATTAATTCCAGTCATTCTGAACAGCACATGAAATCTCTTCCCTTAGAACTAAACCGATTTTTAAAAAAATCTCATGGTGAGTCTAATCTAATCTCTAATATACAGAATAAATGTTTCCAGGTCTGCCTACTGCAAATTAAAATAGCTTTCCAGGCACAGCTGGAAAACAGGATGGGGACCTAAATTAATGTCAGGTATAACATCACCATTAAAAAGTCTGTAGCTGCTCACGACTTTTATTCATTTAGGTGTAAGTTACAGATTTACTCAAGTCTTCCAAAAATTACAGCAGTAATTTTCTCCACTGACTGATTTCAAGAGTTTTCTTTATTTAAAAAAAAAGTATCAAGCACACTTCTGACAGTTGTTGTCTAGAGGTTTACTAGAAACTTACCTTTTCACCTTTGGGACCTTGAAAGCCCAAGCCCATGTAGCCCTGAAAATGTAAATTACACACACTTAGTCAATTTTTTTCTGCAGTGCATACATGCATATATATAAACATATGAAGGCATTATGTACTCGTCAAATGCTAAGGGAGAATATAAAAGACAAAATATGTCTTTTAAACGCATGTGTGAAACAAATAAATAATGTCCTAAATTCCCTGCTGTTTTTTTAAGCCCTGTGTCACAGTAATGTGTAAAAAACAGATTGAAATTCATTAGATAATTTTAGTGTCAATATGCTCTTTTACCCAACATTTTAGTGAAAATGTTGCCATTTCAAAATTAATTCAAATAACCATAGAATGCTGTAATTACTACTGATTTGATCGAGTGAGATAACAGGGCCAGACAAATTTGAAAAAAAAAAGTGGTAAAAATCTCTTTTTATGATGTTCATTAAGACACAGAAATAGATCCCAAATTATAAGAAAACCCCACATCTTTAGGATCATTAGTTTCCAGAGTTTTGAGGATCTGACATGCAAAATAAATAAACAAATGGACTCAATATTTGTATTAAAAAGTCTTACCTTCTCGCCTGGGAGTCCCGGTGGCCCTGGGGGACCCTACAAGACAATACATTTTAGCACACAACTGTATAGAGTACACTAAGTGGAATAATGCCTTTTCTAAGAAAACAACAAAAAAAAAAGCAGATCTTTTCATTAAACCCAGTAATTTAATTTTGCCCTTGCTGTGCATAATTCCCAACTTAGAATAAAAAAAAAAAGTAACAAAGAGAATCTGAGATATCCCAATAATTATTATAATATCATTGATGATATTGTGCTTCCATGGTAACTCTCAGTGCTGCTACTTATAAGAATAACTTCAGCAAACATTTGGATTTTGATCTGGATGCTTGGTATGTAGTTAATTTTCCATAAATAAATTGGGTAAAGGAGGAAAGGAGGACAGTTACAGTCTCTCCCCCCATAAAAATACCCTCCAAGAGTGCAAGAAGAGAAGAGCAGCTGCTACTGAAAACCCATGTTGCCCAGTAATTTCTGCTATGGTAGAGTTCAGAATGCTGAACATGAGGCCTGGAACTACATGTTATCTTTCCCAAATCCCAACCAAGACCTGCTACACACACCCTCTAGAACATTACTGTAATAAAGCTCTATAAGTGAAGTGCAAATCACCACGAAAGGAAACTTACTGGCTCTCCTGGAGGACCTTGTGGCCCCATTGGTCCCTGAAACCCTGAAGCTCCAGGTGGACCCTATGAAAAATTCAAATGGCATCATAAGAAAGTGATACTTAGATGGTAAGTTCATGATATTGATATAATTTTAATTGAAATTCACTGCTATTCAAACATCATTTAGACTTACAGGTAGTCCAGGTTGGCCAGGAAACCCTTTTTCACCTTTTAGTACACCAGGAGTTACAAGACCAATCACTTCACCTGGATCTCCCTATATTAAAAAGAAGAAAAAGAGTAAGCCTTGAACATGAATTCAAATACATTCAAACCCACCAGGTGAGGAATGTTGTAGCTATGCATACTTTGGAATAATTAGGAAAGCTGACTTCAAAAAATCACCTTATTTCTTTTAATTCAGCTGAAACACAGAGATATTAAAAGTTAATAGCCAAATGTATTTTAAAGCTGCCTGAAGAGATTCCCATACCAAAACTATCTTCATACCTCATTTCCTGTGTTGCAATGGGTAGTCAGAATGATTTTTCCATGAAATCTATCACTACTATGGTGTCATGACACAACTGGAGCATCTGACCTGGCTTCTCAAAGAAGTGGTAACCTCACAATCTCTTTTCCCCCACTGAGATCTTCATGCTTACACCTAATTTTGACATAAAGACCATTTATGGTGTTCTTTTTCTTCAGAAAAGGAAATCACTTAAGTCTTTAGTGACTTTACTTTAGAAAACTATTGTGATTGCCATCCATTTCTTTATGTGCCCTCTTTTGAGAGTAAAAGACCCATTATTCCTGTGTTTTTGTACAAAGTTACAATTGAAAATGATTTTATTTCAGTTCTGTTTTTATTTAAGTTCATATGCACACATGCCTAGAGAAGAAACATCTGAGTACTTCGATGTTTCTACAATGACTCAGTTCTTTCAATGTGAGAGTAAGAGAAATGGACATTTTAATAACTTGGGTTGTCATATAATTAAAAATTTGAGATTACTTTTAGACTTATATTTAGCTTACATTTCCAGATGATATCTGTTCATTTTAAAGACAAAAGGCTCTCAGATATCATTCAATGCTTCATTCTCTAGCTCACAAAATGAGCTTTTCTTTATGAAAACTGTCTAGAATGTGTTGGATGATTGTCATATTGTGGGGTATAGGAACTTCTGCCATGGATAATGGCCCCAAACATTATCCATGTGAAGATATTTAGATAAATCAAATGCCAATATAAAAGCAAATGTTTGAATCATAAAACCTATCTAAATCTTTATATACAATTGGGTGGCCACCATTGTGTTTATACATTATTAATGATAGGTACATACAGCATTAAAGATATGCATCCATATAATACTTACCCTTTCAAGATCTGCATGGAACAACACATATGTTCAATAGTTATTAAGTGGGGAGGTCACCCATTGTCTTTATTTAGTTGGGTTGCAAAACAGAGTACCAAGTGAAACAAGGCAATACAACTTGTCAGTCCTTAGTTAAAGACTTCTGCTGTCTTAAAGGGTGTAGAGATCACACACATTCTTATTGTTAGAAGCAGGACATAAATACATGTAGAGTAAAATTTACCTTCATTCCAGGAGGCCCTGGAGGTCCCTGTGAAAAAAACAGACATATTTATTGGTTTTGTTCCTCAATGTTGTATATATTACATCTAAAACTCAGTATCATTTCCTATAGTTATATTTGCATTTCAGGAGTCAGCCTTAAAAAAAGTGAATCAAGCAGAAAAGTATCTACTTACTATACTTCCAGTCAGTCCTGGTAAACCTGGGGGACCTACTGGACCTCTTTCACCCTAAGAGAAACAGAGACATTGGTTTTGTTTAGGGAACGTATGCTTGAGGGATGTTTTTATTTCAACACAGAGATGCTGTTACAAACATATGTAAATGTCACCTTTGTGCCATTACATCCTGGAATGCCAGGTGGACCAGGAGGGCCATCTTGTCCAGGAATGCCCTACATGAAGAGAAAGTAAAGAAATTAGCAATATTAGGAATAATTAGGTCAGATATCACAACTAAATGTTTGATGTTCCTTGTAAAAACATATATACTTCATACGTACAGGAAGGCCTGGGTTCCCTGGAAAGCCTGATACTCCTGGGGGTCCCTGCAATTGAGAAAAACACAAACTGAAATGACAAATCCACAAAACAGCAAGGACAAGCTGCAGCCCAATTTGCATCTCCAATGCTGACAGTAAAAATCAGTAGCATTTAAACTTCCTTGACAAAGCAGATCTAAGCTTCAAAACCTCTCAAATATATTACCTTAGTAATGAATAACTGAAAGCAACCTTTTATATTTCTTAAACACTTTAAGCAGTAGGAACTAGATCAGAGCCTGACATAGAGGTAAAAGGGAAGGCACAAGTGTTCCCTTTTCATAAATATCATTCCCAAAGTGAAATTTACTGTAGGCATCTCTTCATAGCAGAAGCTAAGGTTAACAAACCATAAAGATGCTTCTCTGTCTTTCATACTCATCAATGTATCAAATACTTTTTATTATCAAAAATCCTACCAGGCTGAGATAATTCTTTCTCCTTGAATAGCTTTTCAGTGTAATGAATCAGGCATTTAAGAGGCACATCATTTTCATGCTATCATCTTACTTATCCAGGCAACATTTCCTAAAACATGTACTATGAAGCAGAAAAGATGTATGGGAATCCTGAGCTCAGATAGTCTATTTGCTTAATTCAAAACTTCATAATTGCTAAAATACATTTTATTTACTCTGCAGCGAACAAATATATTTGCCAGGAGGTGCCAATTTACATTAACACTCAGGATACCCCAGGTCAACACGAACACCATGGACTGAAATATGGATTTCTTGATCTAGCAGAATACCCTCCCTGTTACACCTCATAAACAGCAGTTACTTCAGTAAATTCTATTTGCTGCAGCAACTGCAGGCAAATGGAGAACAAAACTGAGATGGCATTTTGAGAATCTGTGAGCAAGAGGGTATAACTGAAAATGTATGCATCATTACTGGCCAAGTCATTTGAATCCTCTTTCATCATGACTAGCAAATGTGAAAATTCTCAGAAGGAGCCTGGCACCTCACAAAACCCCAACAGGCATGGCCCTGGCCAATATAATATTCTAAAAGAAGTGCTATATTTAACAGAAGTGCCCCATGTAACAGAAATGACAACAGGAAGATCACAGATATTCAAAGCCTCTTCTGGTAAAGTTAAGAAATCTTTGTCCCTGGCTTCAATTTGCTCTAAACCTTTTTAGTATATATGTGCTCATGACTGTGTCAGCTTCTCTGCTGGAGTGCTTCAAGGGTAGATGGCAAATATAAAGGAGAATTTTGCAAAAGGAAATAAAGTTGGTTCATTCTGAAGCTGGAAAAAAGCCTTTTGGTATTTCAGGAAGATATCAGAGGCATACTAAAACCAGTGCTGTTGACACAGTGATAAGTATCAGGTAACAATGCAAATTAATAATGGTACTGGCTGTCAAATGCAGCAAGACCTTCAAAGGTAAAAGTAACAATTTTGAAATTATTGTGCAGCTCAAGGGGATGTCATTCATTAACTCAGAGATTTCCTCTTGCACTTGAAGGCAGCCGCACCAAAAGACATCAGAATTGCAAGAAAGTAAGACAGAACTCACTCGTGTTCCCTTTGTTCCTGGCAGTCCTGGTTCTCCAGTATCACCCTGAAAAGTAAAAGCGAAAGCTTTATCTTTTCTTGGGACAACAATTTAGGGAAATCTGACTGTTTTGAATATTAAAGCTTAAGTTCTTACCTTAAGCCCTGGTGGCCCAGGGGGACCTTCAGGTCCTTGCATTCCAGGAAACCCAATCACACCCTGTAGTCCCGGCAAGCCTCTTTCTCCCTGTGGAAGAAAAAAACTAATGAGCAACTACACAACTGAAGGCCCTTCTTCAAGTAACTCACATATATAATTTCTGTGCTCGAGAAAGCTGTTAAGTGGTAAGAAGCTACATGTGACAGCAAAGAGTTCATGTTGGTACTTGAAAGGATTATTATAAATAAAGAAATATTTATAGTTCAATAACAGATTGGCAGGGGCTGAGTGTGGCATAACAGAAAAGCACTCTTTCAATATTAGTTAAGCCTTTTTTTCTGGAAAGCGCTCTTCATAGCAGATTTATTCTCCTGGTAACAGGAAGGTCACCTTCCCTCTAATAAAACCTACCTGCATTCCTCCAGAGGTGCTGCTAAATCCCAGAAGAAAATCTAACTGCCCAAATAAGCAACTAAGTTTCTGAAAACCACAAATATCACTGTTTGGTCAACCAGCATATGAATGGTAAATATCACTCTTCTTATGCAACACTCACAACAGCAGGTTTTGGAGACCAAGTTTGTCACTTAGACTTGAATTTCAGGGTGGTTCAGAGACAGGGTGCTTTGAGATACAGGATCTTCTCAAGAAGCTGAACACAATAATTGTATTTGTGTGTGTAATGCTTTCAATTCTACTGTAATACTGTACGGGACACCTGTGCTGCCCCTCTACCTACAACTCCAAATGTATTTAAATCAGATAAATCTAGAAGCAGAAACCTATCCACACAATCTAGATCAATATTGCACATATTATATATTTAACTACATTTGGACTCCCAGTGAAACCAAGAGGAACACTTTCTGAATAAAGGATGCAAAATCTACATGCAGGGAGAGGGGGAAAATCTTATGCATGACAATTCCTGGAAACAACAAATCAAGCAATTCAAAAGCCACTGGTTCTATGCAGGAAATAACCGGAGTTGTCCTTTCAAGGTCTGATGTGAAACAAGAAGAAACATTTCATACTGTCAGAAACTGTGGGAATATTGAATGAATAAAAGGTTAGTATGAAACTGCAAAAAGAAGTTTTACAAGTCTGGAAAACAGCTAAAAACATGGCATCTGCTTTAGAAACTCAAAACAGAAATTTTCAAAGGATAGCAAAAACAAAATTAACAACATTCAAAACACATAAAGGGACACCACAGAGACTTAAGGATTTTCAGCAAAAACAGTGAGAGATGAAATTGCAACTTGTAATTAACAACAAATTTAGTATTTGATTTCAGGATGGAGATTAACAAGGAACTTTTCTCCTGTTTGCTCAGGACAAAGATTCCCAGAAATATGCTGGCTACTTAGAGGTCAGTTGAGGACTGAGAACATGAGAACATCTGAGTCTTGGAGAGCTCATTTGTCCAGGAAGTATAACAGGCATCTTGCAAATAAAAAGTTATGACATGCAGACAGAGGAAACTGAGTGATAACCAACAGACATGGTGCTATAGTGTCAGAAGATGAGTGAAATTGGAAGATTTGTGGAGATACTGGGTTGATGTTGTTTTTTAGTTCCTTATCCAGGATTCTGTTAAAATGAAGAGACAAGGGGGAAGGGACATTATTGATGGGTATGAAGAGCAGGGCCAAGGAGGAAGGGAGAAAACTCTGAGATGTTAAAAGCACGAGAAACTAAAATAAAAATGACATTAATTTATTAAAAATTACTGAGAGAAAAAAAATTATCCTGCTTAGTCTCCTCTCCATCTTCCCACAAAACCAAAATTTTTCAGTAAAAAACTGAGGCAAACACTTGTTTTTTCCTTGAAGTGCTGAAATGGCATGATCTCCTCTATTTAATTCCCAATATTCTTTATCATGGTTTGAGAATTCTCTGTTTGGTTTGAGCCAAATCTGAAGCAGTGCATTCGACCAGGAAACAAAGCAAAACAAAGCAAACATCAGAACAGCTGGAGAAATATGTTTCTAGGTCAGCTGTAGAGGTACAAAGTCCAAGTTCTAAAGTAACTAAAATTGTTTTGATAAATATTTTAAGGAAGAACGCATCACAATCCAGGTCTCTGAAGGGATGTTGAAACAATTAGCAATCTGAAATATATCTGTAAAGTTAAAGAAATTACATAAACACATATATTGACTTGCTAATCTGCACTGCTGTCACAAGCATCCTTCTACAAAATCAGTTGTTGTCATTCAGACCAGAATTTCACACTGAACCCTGGGCGCTTCCTCTCATGATCTGCTGTGGGACAGGCTAAGGAATGAGAAGACACTGAAGTACATACAACAGGGTCCTCCACTGCTGAAGGAATGTACAACATGTGCAAATGGGAAGGAAAAAAGATCATTTTTGACACCCACGGTGAAATAGGCCTCATGTGTAACACATGTGACTCACACCAGTAATGTGTAACATGACTGATACTTTCTGTGCTCAGGAGTTCTGCCCCTGAGGATTTCACCACCCTTTGAACCACTGCACCCTGCAACACAGAAAATTAGTCTTTCCTCCATTCTTAAGGAAAGTTTAAACTGGGGTTTACAGATCAGATTTTCACTTGGTCCAAGGCTCCCTAAAACCACGCTGGAACTGTAAAAGGGCCTTAACTTGACTGTAAGTCACTTACTAAGGGAATGCCTGCTTGAGCTGGCCAAGGAGGTTACCGAAAGACTTAAAATACATAAAAACTAGCAACTTCTAAGGCAGCTATAGTCAATTCTCTTAAGGCTATCTTCAGTCTTCCAGGCTGCCCTGTCTGAGGGGTAAAACAGCTGGAGGAGCAGAGTTGAGACCATAACACATCACTTTGAGCTAAAATACATTCAGGTTTCCCTGGAAACATTTTTATTTTCCCGACTCAAACTATTAGGCCAAGAGAAAAAACAACTGTCCAGAACTTCTGGACACCCAGTCAAGGTACTGGATGTTCCAAGGCCTGGAAAATATAACTCCTGAGAACGTGGAGGTCTGTACCACCCCAAAGCCCGCAGGCTCATGACTTCCCTTACTGGAACTGAGCTCATCTTTCTGCAAGAGGGAAGTAAGGAAACATAAGAGCCTGCATGTGTGAGAGCTGCCAGATCTCTCTCTGCATACGACCTGCCACTTTGGCTGCTTATTCTAGCAGGGAATCGTGGGCTTACACACTGCAAACACCTCCCCCTCTACCCTGCTTTCCCATTTGATTTTACTGCAAAGTAAATTCAGGGGAAATAGTCCAAACTAAGTATCGTGTAAGAAGTCCAAATTTCCGTAGTTTTAGGCAACACAGTTAATGGGATTTAACTCCTCCATGCCACACAAGGACACTCAGAGAAGTTAGGGCAACCTATTCTACCAAGACCCAGCAAGAGACCTAGGGATGTCTCCTGGGTTCCAGTCCCTTTCTTTAGTCCAGGTATGTCTTCATCTTTCTACAACAGCCTTAGAAAACTAATGATGCCAGCACTTGTAAGGACTAATGAATAAAGCTTTTACTTCAATACTCTGTTTGAGTTAATACAAACTTTCTTTTTTTTTTTTTTTTTTTTTTTTTTTTTTTTGGCATCAGTGATTCTACACTAAATTACAGTAAAATTCTATCAGAATTTTATCAACACTGAACAAGAGGGTACAGAAACTCTACCATCCTTAAAGACTGAAGGGTATCCTCATGTCACTGAGTAGATCAGATCCCACAGATCACTGAGGTAACAGTTATACTGCTGCTTTTCTACCTAAAGTGGCTTACTTGGAACTCCAAGATGAGATGAAGCTATCACTTGTTATGCTGCACAGAACAGACATAAGCATGTCCTGAAAATGCCTTGCCTTGCAAGGAAGCACTTGACCTGCTGCATCCTTCCCCTGCTTGCCTGCCTGTTCCTTTCTTCATTCAATATTCCAGCTGAACAGCCCAACAGTAAGTGCTTGTGCTACATTTATGCTGCAAGTCATTAAGCACATACACTGCATGAATTGGCAAGCACCAGGTCATCACTGTCACCCCTCTTGTTTTTTGCTCAGCACTGAGATTTCTAGCTGTGATGCATGAAGAGCATGAAACTCCAACTGCAAGGCTTATGTATTGTTCAAGTTCCAATATTCACAGCTGCAAAATCTTGGCAAGTAATATTGAAAGAGCTTCTGCTTCTTACAAATCAATTCATGAGACTCAAAAATTAAAACAGATGTAACCATGTCATCTGTACCTCTGCTGATTCAATGCAAGCTGTCAGAAAGCACAAAGGAGAACACATTACTCAGCTCACAAAAATGAATATTCTGCCACTCAACTGCTGAAATTGTGGAGGTGCAACGTAAAAAAGCAAGTGCTCAGTCACCACTGCACTCATTTAACAAGCAAGATGTCTCTGTTACCTCAGCTTTTGTGAAATGCCTTTGCATTAGGTAGCTCAAATTAAAACTGAATGGACTTCTAAATAGACATGAACCTGTTAGGAGCTTAACTGCATGGGCTGATGTTTTTTTCTGACACCTACACTTCCAAATTAGCCATGAAATACTGCTTGGCACATGGAGCAACAGCACATTGCTAAGCAGGAGAGTCACATAAAGCAAGTAATTTCAGAAGATTCAGCTGTAATATATCAAGGGCTGAGGGGGAGGAAATAATCACCACCCCATTATAAATTATTTCCCCTATTACTTTGCCTAGGGACTGCTGGACTGGGAGATTTTAGGCTTGAGAGACTGGAAACATGGATATAAATCAACTGCTTCCCAAAGTGTGCGCTCACAGGGTGTCTGTGCTGTACCAATATGATGTTCTTAGGCTTTCCAGAGACTTAGGCACATGGTGGATAACAATGAGTAGATGTTCCCAAAGCCATTTGAAAGATGCTTCATTTCTTAACAATTGCCCCTGCCAGAGATCCCCCAGCAGCTGAAACAGCAGGACAGACACATGTCTGTCCTTCAGCTGAAAAGGCATACAACTCAAAGGGAAAGATGTCACAAGGCAGCTACACTGATCTACCCAGCAAAGGTGGCTCTTCTCCTTTTAAAGGCGTGGTGCCACCTCACCCTTCTTTACACCACCTTCCTTCAGCCTTCACTGCAGCAGTTCAGCTCACTCAATTTGCTCCCTTTTCTTTAGTGGGTGAGCTTGATCTGGCCTCTGTGAGCTGAGGAGCTCATCAGGTGGCCAGGCAGCTGCCAAAGCCAATGCTAGGAGGACGTAGTAGGACACAAGGACACAAGGTGGAATGGCAGCAAGAGAAGTTTCTCACACCAGTGCTGTGGGGTTTGCTGGAGCTCATCCACCACAGCTCCTCAGCTGTGCCTTCGCTGCAAGGAAAACTGAGCTGGAAGCCAACAAATCCCTGGCCTTGCCAAAGGGCTGTCTTCAGACCAGTGTCGCTGCTGACTCCAATGTGTTACGTTGAACTCCGAATTCCTCTCACAAATGCATGTGGCTATCCCGTACCCAAAAGTTAACATTCATTGAACTGAAATTCTACCAAGGGCATATTTGGCAAAGAAATGCAACTGTTTCAAGTTGCAAAAACTGACAATGCAGTTTCCAAACAGCGTAAAAAAAGAGCCTGTTAACAGGAATCCATTCAAAACAGTCGTCACACCTTGATGCTCCAGTGTGACCTCATAAAATCCACAGCAATGGACAACAGCCTTGCAATGTACTACATGGTTTTACACAGACTACCCCCAGCCACATGAGAGGCGAATGCAGGCTCTGTATTTTTTCCTTCAGCTGATGTAACTGCGAGCACTCAACTGAATTGGCCCCAAGGTGTTAGACCAGTAATTACAGCACGCAGTGGGAAAAGGTACTGTGCAACTTGAGTAGCACTATCAAGTCATAGTGTTTCTCTCCACACTCTTTCAAACGTGTTAGAGATTTGTAATTGGCTCAGTGTTACTCAGTGTTACATTAGAGAAGACACAGAGAACAGCCAATTCTTTATTAAAATGGTATTTTTAACCACCAGAGGGAGCACTGGCACAGAATATATTTCAGGAATAAAATAAACATGTACAATAAATGTCATCTGTTTGTCCTCAGCTGCACTTACCATTTTCAGTATTTTATTGAAAGTGTGAAGTGGATATCAGTCAAGCAGAATTATTGCTATATGCTTACAGGTCATGTGTCCTCAAATGCACTGAGGATGTTTAACATTACAAAATTCCCACTGCACATTCCTCAGCAGAATCTATCTGCACCATAGCTATACAATTCTGGAGCCACACAAGTAACAAGTCATTAATTACACAAACATAACTCTGCAGACATGCAAAGAATCTGTGTAGGAGCTCTGTAGAGATCTTGGCTCACCCAGAAGTTTTGGGGCTGAGTTTCTGACAGTATGTGGAATGGAAGAGGGGCTAAAGCAGAGAGGGGGAGAGTCAGCAAAATCTGGATTCTTGCATTGCCAGGAAGCATCTGAAAGAACTCAGTCCCATGGAAACACAAGCGCACATTTTTGGCATGACTAGCAGAAGGAGCAGCCATGACAGTTTCACATCGCCTGCACAGCTCTACAGTCAGGCTGGCTGAGACCCTGAACAACTTCAAACACTACCAGGGATGCTCTACATTAGACTCAGACATGTACAACAATAAAGGGCCACCCCAGCAGCTGCTGGGGAACAGCACTCTCTTACTTGTGACCTCTTTGCCATAGTGCTCATTCTGCACCCTCCTTCTCCCTTCACTCCCTCCCCAGTGCCTTCCACCTGTGGGACTCCTTCAATGCCACAGTCAAACAAGCTCTTAGGCTGCATTTTGAAAGGAGGATGCTGGGAAGCACCTATTTATGGTGCAACAGCCAGTTCACACAGGTTTCTATACCATGGGGCAGCAGGCACTCTGATCACCAAACCTCACTCCATTTTTTCACTCCCTGACAGGATTACTCTTCCTACTATAAAAGTACTCTTTCTCAAGGATCATGAATTTACAATACTGAAGAACCTCGGCAGCTTGATACAAGATGAGCCCAAACCTCCAACAGTGACTCTGTTGATATAAACTTTAATTAGAGGGCTTTTCAAGTTTAAGGTTCAGGGACTGAGCCTGGGCCTCTGTCTCCTAAATACTAAAGAATGCTTAGAGCATAAGCATATTTCTGTGGCACCTCATGGCTGCACAGAACATTCTTCAGGAAACTGCTAAGCGCTTCCCAGGAATATAAAAATAGAAATAACAATCTTTGATTATATTTTTCCTTATGTATCAGTATCTATGTGCTTAGCTGGATGCTCAAGTGCATAGATAAACAGTATGTCAAAGAAATTCAGAAGCTGAATAAGTAGAATGAGTGAAGTAAAATTAACATTCAAAAGCCAATCATGGCTATAATTTAATTGGTGCCAAGCAACTGGTTTCCTATCAACATCATACAATTTCAGTTAAACTAACTATAAGTAAGAGCCCCTCCCTACATAATTTAGGAGGCTTCTTCATGTAATTCCTCTTCTTCGTTGACTCACAGTTATTCCTCGTTTTCCAAATGTAGTAGCCAGTTTTTTCAATGCAGCTGCCCAAAGTTCACTTCGGGACTTCTTGAGCCATGTACACTCTCATCTTAAGCTCTCAATATCTCCTTATACGTGCATGTCTTTGGTTCATGTATGCTTTGTGTGATATTGCATTCCAGCATAGATAAATGTTACAGATACAGAAGTACCTGGAATGCTGAATATTTATTCATAGCATGATTGAGGGCATTGTATATGAAGTACAGAAATAGAAAATGAGAAAGAAGAAGACAACTGACAGCAACTAAACTTTATCTTCAGCTGGGAAGTCTGCCTGCACAGAGCTTGGCAGTATAACACCAAAGTATGTGGTTCATTGTCTTTATGTTTAAATTTTTCTTGATTTAAAAAAAAGGAAAAAAAACCCCAACACAATAACACAGCTTATGATGTTTCAAAAGGAAGTCATACAACCCTTTTTACAAAGGTACACATGAGGTTCTTCAATTTTATTTTATTTTTTTAATCTTTTATCACACATGGGTCAAGGAGCCTCTTCTCATCAGCTAGAGTCACTCAGGGGAACAGAGGAATCTCAAAGTACCATAAGGGAAGAGGATGTTTGAAGGACAAATGTATTTGCACTTGTAAAAAGAAAAAGGAAATTCTATCACCTGCATACAGGTTGAATCAAAAGGGTGCTATATTTCCCACCCCTTCTAATCATCTGTTGAACACATTAGGTCTGAGTAACTCTTCCTTTGTTTTATTACACATTGTATTAAATCACTTCCAGTGTTGAAGGTCCAAGAATATAAGGGGTAAAAATGCTCCACACCCTTCCTACTTCATTAATGAAAATTATTTAGCATTTGTTTGCATTTGGCATTGTTTAAAGGCTCTCATTTAAAGATGAAACAGCAGGGGGAAAAAAAGGTCTTAAACTTCTCTGGGTTTTTTAATTTATTTTTGTTCAGATCCTAGACCGGGAATGAAATGTGACGTTACATGCAAGTTTTATTCTCTTGCCAAAGGTTCGTCATGGACATATTTACAGAAAATAATCTCTTCCATAAATAGTAAAAACATGGGCAGCTGGTCCTAGACAGTACGGACTGCAATAAAGTTCTCATAATGAGGTACTCATATCTTGAGGGTATGCGACAGAGTGCTATTTGAGACAGTGCTGCTTTTTTGGGTCAGGTTGGAAATGGCACTTCTAAAGTTTTAAACATTTTGAAAGTACCATAGGAGTAAAATAGCTTTCCACAAAATAGAGGAAATATTCTGGCTTCTGACTTTACATCATGTAAATATCACAAGACAGACAACATTGTGCCTCAAAAGTGTCAATCAGTACTTCTTCATTTTGTTGTCTATTGACTTAACCAGATCCATTGTAAAACAGAAATGACAATACATATTTTTGTAACACCTCCACGGCATTGTTCAGCCTAAGTCAATAAAGTTAACAAAAATGCAATAATTATTAATAATAATGAAAACAAGTATCCAAGTATCTTTCTCGTTTTGACATTGCAGAGGATGTCAGTATCCTTGTCAGTAAGTGTCAACCAGAAGTTGGTGTATTGCTCAGCAGGCGGCTTTAAGATTTTTCTGACAATAAAAAAAAAAGACAAGGACACGTAAAGAGGCCGGGCAGAATAAATGACATCCGTAACGTCTGACTGCCACCCAGAGGACCCCGCAGGGAAGTGACACAGCCGGGCTCCTGGCACACTGCCAGCTCCACGGCACAGCCCTTCCCTCGCCCCTCTCCTGCTCTTCCTGAAAGCTGATGGAGCCCAGTGACAGACAGCGGGCAAAAGCAGTTTTGCTATCTAAAGCTTATACTCTGGAAAATTTCACAAACACTATATTTTCCCGTTCTTTGGTGAGGGAAATGGTGTCACTCAGTTCTCCTGCCTTGACACTGATTTCACTGCATTTAATACCTAAAACTTACTACAGAGATCCTTTTATAGTAATTTCACGGGGCTGAATGCGTCCTTGCTGAACTTCCAGCCTCTATTTTCACACTTTCAGACAGAAATGAAGTTTGAGTTGAGGTGTTGCTATCACATCCTTAACTCACTATCCCATTAAAAGTGCTGTAAAACAGATAGAGGCAGCACTAGCTTCTTTGTTCATTGCTCGTTATACCTTGGTATTCCTCCCTTTATTTCACCTAATTACTGACATTGGAGCCAGGGGGCATTTTAGACTGCTCCTCTGTACTAGAGCTCCTCCCCTCCATCACCGCCACTTAAAACCATTTCTTTCGCAGTTCTGCATCTTCTTTTAGTCTTTGCTTGGCATTCGAGCAAACCTAACAAAATTAAAGGCTACCAAACCCCCTAAAGGCTTTAAGTACTCTGCTAACTAGCCATGAAATGCTTTTGTTGCATCTGTTTACAGCCAGAGAGAAAAGAGAGAGAGAACACCCCATTTGATGCTAGTGACTGTGCTCACTCACTCAGCTCAGAACACTGTGCACACTGAACTTTGACACAAGCCTTGGCGAGAATTATTTTTGTTGGCATATCAATACATTTAAAAATGTTCCAGCTGAACTTCGGTGGAAGCTGTCACATGCTTTCTTTAAGAGCTATAAAATTTATGGGTACGTTTAGCCATTCTAATCACTCTTAAATAAGAGATATAATCTAAGAGATATAAACATGATTTTCCAGACAGGAGTCAAAGTTTCTTTTCCCTTGGCTTTACCTTGATTTTGGGTTTATTTTGCTGTTAAAATTACATGAGAGAACACTTTATCTATTAGTGAAAACTAGTCATTATTTTCATCATTTAATTGAACTTCTTTGCTATGTTATCAATAGTTCAACTAACTATTCTGTAGCCCTTTCTCAGGTGTTGTAGTTACTTGAAAAGAAATGTAAATCCTCTTCAACATCTCTTAAGTATGTTTTCCCAACTGGTTTTGCTCCTACTCTGATACTGAACTTCTTTTGTGGCTCAACTATATATATTCTCCAGCAGGTTAGAAACTTCCCTGTGTGATAAAGTACTCCACTATCCCTCCTTTAGCAGCTACTTCAGGTTTCCTCTTTGAAAATCCCACTTTCATGCTGCCTCTTACTGTTCTGTCTCCTTCCAGGCATATACTGTTACAAGCTTTGCTATTGCTTCTGCTGAAAGTGGTTTTGAGGACTTTATAAAATTTGGCTTTTTACCCTTCCGTAATGAAATCCAAACTTTGAGAAAATCCAGATAGGCTTTTCTGAAGACAAACATCATATGGCCAGATGTTTTCAGTGACTAATCTAAGTTATGACCTTTCTCTGAAAGCATAGGTTTAAAATCTCAAATAAGAAATGGCTGAGAGAATGGAAGCAAACAACTAATTCAATGAGGAATGAGATTAAAAAACAAAAACAAAAACAAACAAAAAAACCCCTACCAACTTCCCAAACCACTTTTTGCTCTAGGCTAGAAGGACTAGGAAGTGATTTAAGAAGACTACCATATACCATATTACTATGGTTCCCTAGTGATAATTATATACACCCAGGCCACTTCTTGTGAATATTAATATACTGAAAATGTACACAGAGATTGATTATTAAGTGCGTGAAGGATTACTTTCTTGTGTGGGAATATAGCTGATATATCACAGAACTGTCTATTTTAACGTCTGTCTTGGTCTGAGATCCCCAGCAAATAAAATATAAATTGAAGAGCAGAATAATTTAAAGGAAACTTAAAGGGTTAACTACAAAACGCCACTACTGCTGTACCCCAGAGTTTGCTGTCCCAGATTCCTAAGTTATACCCACAAACCCCTGCAGCATCACAGACTGATGGGAAGGGGCAATTAGACCAGATAGTGAAAAACTGTACATCAGGACAAAAAGTTTGTAATCAGTATCTAGTCAGTAGATACTGACTCTGTATGGACATAATTTTAAACTGGGCAAGATTTCAAGCTATGCACAGGTATTGCACAGGCACTGGGCATCTCCCACTTCCCAAGTGTGAAGATTTCAGAGAAGCAGAGTTCTTACACATCTTTTCATATCTTATTCTGATCTCACACTGGGGAAATTTGACTGGGTTCATTGGAGGCTCTCATACTTCAGATCAAGCTAAGGCCCTGCAATCCTTCAAGAAACCATAATGAAGGCATACACTAATAGTTGTTGTGCAAATTTAAAATCAAGCCCTGTGAGCTTTTTTTATTTCATGAAGAATAGAGCCTAAGCTCATTGTGCCAATACCCTTATAATTAAAGATAATGCATCTAGCAACAGCTGCTTAAAAGGTCATATTGTGCCAAATTAAATATTACTTTGTGAACAGCTTCAGAAGTCAGCTCTGAAAACTAAATATGAGCATGTCTCAGCACATAATACTACTGCTTTGCAGCCCTCTTTCCATAGATTTTGTTTTGTATTAATCAAAGATACCCATTGTACTGAGTGCAAAAATATATCAACATAGAAAATGTTGCCAGAGACAATTGGGACAAATGGTTCCTATAACTATTTAAAACTAAGAAAAGCTGATGGTTTCAGATGCCCCTTAACAGTTTGGTCTGACAGCTGGGAAAGAGTAGAAAACTTTTCAACAATTGCAGTCAATATTATTCAAAGTTGCTTGATATTTTGTTCTTCGCAAAAATAGCAGCTCTCTTCATGAAACATGTTCTTTTACCCTGATCTGAATTTAAAACATTATTTTTCTCTGAGTAAAGGACAAATCAATAAAAATATACTACTGTCAAAGCAGAATTGACAAAAACCATTGTGACAATATCCTGATTTTCAAAAATATTTACGGATCACAAGGTTCCCTGTAGAACATCAGATCTGCAGCTGATCAGTATCTTCGCTTATTTTATTACTGTCTCTGAGTCTGCCCCTTTTAGGCATAATTAGATGATTTCATGTTATCTATTAGCCCTTTCCAGACTGCAGACACATTCTTGCCTCCCACATTTCCTGTCACCCCTCTTTCCAGAGTACATTATTTGGTTGTGGTTTCCTTAGTGTCCCCAGTTCGTGGTCTTTCCAGCTTAGGCATAAACTGTTGCTAGGTACAAAGTTCCTTCAGCAGCCACTTCACAGAATTCACAGAATCACTAGGTTGGAAGAGACCTCATAGATCATTGAGTCCAACCCATGCCCTAACATCCCAACTAAACCATGGCACCAAGTGCCACAACCAATCTTTTATAAACATATCCAGGGATGGTGATTCCACCACCTCCCCGGGCAGACCATTGCAGTACTTTATCAGTCTTTCTGTAAAAAACTTTTTCCTAATATCCAACCTAAATTTCCCTTGATGCAGCTTAAGATTGCATCCTCTCATTCTTGGGAGACTTAAGCACTGAGCAGTGCTTACTAAAACCAAGCAGTGCCAATGAAAAGTGATAAAAAAATTAACATTCTTGATTTTAGAAAGTCTAATAAAGGTTAACTATGAAAAGCACAAATCTAATGATTACTGATTTGCTTATCTTAAGGAACTGATTTTTTGCCTCTGATATATTTTCAAGGAAACTCAAAGTACTTAATAGTGATCTTTCCACTGACTGCCAGGGCTTCTCTCCAACAAGGGAGTTTGTATTGTGTTAAATCATCAATATTAGAAATATTTTTGTTCTATCTTTTGATATGTAAAGTGATAGGAAACCCTCAAATGTCCTCCCAGTCTAGTAAGCCTTAAAAAAAATACAGGGACACAGTCCTCTGCAACAGACAACTCTTCATTATACAGAGCAGAAGGAGAAGCACAATCCCCTGAAGACACCAAAACCATCTCTAATTTTTAGCAGGAGAGAAAACACTGGTCTCTGCTCCATTTGATGGGGAACTCCATAGATGTCCCACTGACTTTCAGTCTCAGTCAGAGCTACCTGACTTCTAGATCCAAAATACCTCAAGCAAAACCAGACTGTGTACTTCTGCAGCATGGTCAATCCACTGACCTTGATGCAACCATCAAGGCAAACAGAGAATTAAAATTTATGTAGGTATTATAACTGCTTTCAAACAATAAAAATGTCAAAACAAGCAGTTACATTAAGAGTTAATTCTATTCTTATCTTTTATTTAACAAAGATTTTTTTTTTTTAATTGCAATACTTCATGCTCAATGACAAAAGCATGTTTGATATTCTTGTTGACTTCAACTTTCAGTAGGTAATGCTGAGACAGTGAAATCATCATAAAATATTTATACTAAAGAATGAGGATTTATACTTCAGTGCATTCTAACTGATAAGTCTAAGAAGATTAATCATTCTGTATTACTTACAGCAAGGTTCCAGTGTTGCCTCCATTTACACATGTTTTTGATACAGAGTAAAAGCAGTGTAAATGGTCATGAATGAGAGAAGGAACATTTTTAGTAAAAAGTCAGTGCATGGAGAATTTCACTCATCTCTGTGCAGTCTTGGTTCTGAATGGTAATTAAATGCTTAACATATTTTTTCTGCATGCACTAACGGCTAACACGTCTTATCTCGACAGCTGCTTGAAATTGCTCTCAAAATCTAGGTAGGCATAAAAGAGAATACATAGCTTCAGTCTTCTGAATAGCTCAATAAAATGCAGGCAAGCATTCAAAACTCTAATCAGTTTAAACAGATCTCACACTTCAGTGAGGTTTAAGAGAACAGTCAAGTTATTACGCAGAAAACCAAATAAAAAGTGTAAGAGGTAATAAATGAAGATGTTTTAGGCTAATCCCTCTAATGGAAAACAGTAAGGTATTATTTATTATTTTAGCAATATTAGGTTTTTCTAAAATTTCTGTACCTTTTGTTTGTCAAACACATGATATTTGTCATTATATAGCTTAAAACAACAGCTTGATGTTCAGTGCAATAATAAAGGCTTTATAGGATAAGGGCCATCTGTTGCAATTATGCTCACTTTCTGAATTTTCTGAAAGGGATGAAAACCCTTAGACTTTGTCAATTATATGCCCTTGATAACGTATGAGTCATGTTAAAGGAGTTTGGCATAGAAATGCAATTTTCATGGAAACAGTCTGATGAGAGAACATATTAAATGTACTCTAAATATGACCATCATATTGATGAAATTATTCTCAGAGAGAGAAAAATATGGCAATGTAATTTACTCTCCCATCTCTGAAATGCTCTTGGGTACTATTTCCTGGGCATTTCACAGCTTTTAAGTCAAATAACATTTTCAGCACTTTTTCTGATGAGATCATGAATATGATTATTTGGCCAAATGAATTTCAATTAAACCCAGTCTGGAACTTCTGGGTCTGGAACTTCTTCCCACACTACGGTAGGAAATATCTCTCCAGATGTTAATAATTAAGGCATTAAAGAGAAAACCCAGCACCCACTTCCGCAGCTCCCAAAGCTCCCATGGCAGTGAAGTGGTGTGGGTGGATTGCTAAAGAGTGTGGGAGGATTGGAAAAGGCCCTTCAGTGTTTGTGCACTTCTGCACGACATGGAAGCCAGATCAAAAGGGTTTCCAGTGTAGGCAGAATGTTGGCTGTGGATGGTGTAGGGTAAAGTGGATATGTGCTCCCACATGAGAAGGGCAGAGCAGATGTTCTCTTATGTGTTCTCCTGGGCTACCACAGGAGCTTGGCATGGCAGCCTTCTTCTAGCCTCAGCTAGGATCAGTCTTTCTAACCTGTCCTCTGATTAAGCAATATTCACATAGATTTTAGAAGTAACAGGTACCACTACTGAAGTGTGTGTTAATGGGAACCACGTTTAGCAGGGACATGTTTCAAATCCAAATGCCTTCATTAGAAATACCATTTACAAAAATACTACAGAGGTAAGCAGGAAGGATGATCCCCTTACTTTCCTTCACCAGGTTATCTCTCCAGGCCTGGGACCAAGTGGCAGGCTGTCCTTTTTCTAAACAGACATCAAATATAATGAATCAGGATGAAAAACTACACAGGACTGAAGGGCAAGGAAGCAGATTTTTTTAAAATAAAATTCCGTTTTTTCTTCAAAATCCTAAGTATGTTTGAAACAGAGTTAACATAATGAGCAAGCATTGATTTGAACCACGTTCATGCACACTAAATGCATTCCAAAATACCTTCAAATGCCTTTCTTGACTACCGTTTTCTAGGTATAGCTATTAATTCACCTGTCTAGATGTCTCTAATGTCAATAATTGCAGTCTAAAATTATGTGAATACTTCACTACACACCTGCTTAAAGTCAGAGGAATTTGTGATGGAACCCATTAGGAAGAGAGGTGAGTACACTGACACACTGGAATTTAATATGTCTTCTGCTACTATGGACTGATATGTTTCTCTCATCAAATTTTAAACAGCTTACATTAATGTGAGTTAGTTTGGATTGTAGCATATCAGACAAGCATTTATTTCCTTTAAAGAGAACATTTTGAGACTCTGGATTATGCAAATGAAAAATGCCAGCAAGAGCTCTAGCAAACAGACAGGAACACAGCTGGAAATAAATGAAGCATAAGGTTTAATACTATTTATTTCCCCAAGCTATCTTTTTTTTAAAATTATCTTGTTACAAGATGCCGGCATACTCTATGAACTGAAAACTGATGTGTTTCAACGAAAGAGTTGTAACATGTCTCCTTCATTCTACCATGACTCATTTGTACTTGTTACTGAACAATAAGATCAAGCTATCAAGGAATAAAATGGGAATTCCTTTCCCAAATCTTTTGCTGGATTTGTTTTCAATATATAGTTGCCTTTTATTAAACAGACATTAATGGGTCATTAAAAAACGGAGACACCATCTGAATGATGTTTCAGACCTTGACACTTTCAATCTGTATCACAAATTAATCTATGCTGTGTTACAAAAAAATTATCTTTCTTGGGCCTCCAATTAAGTAATTTACATTCCTAGTTCTGGAAAATAGCAAATAAAGGCCACCAACAGGCATTCTTAAATCCATCATCTGTAAATATGCAGTTATTGACTTTGAGACAACGCAGAACACCAGCTGTCTATTCATTTCAAAGAACAAAACAATCCCCAAAACAAAAAGCAAACAACCTCCCCCCTTCTCTTCTATGTATTCCTTTGGGTGACCTAAACAACCTACCTCGAAAATGTACCCAAAGCAACCACAGACAAACAGATAAACACAGATAAAACTGGTTTATGTTCATTTCTAATGGCAAATGTACAGCACATATGCATGCACAAGAGAACATATCATAGATTAAAATCTCTACAAGCAAAACTGGAAGAGATAAGGAGAATGACTGAACATCTACAATATTTACAAAAGCAGGTAATTTACGGGGGAATTCACAGAATGCTAAAATGCCCAATTATTTTTTTCATTGTTCCTGCTTTAAAAGAAGACTTTAAAGTGCCCCTTTTTGTTTCATACACAAGAAGTTTGGATAACTGAATGGGAATTTTAAAATTCATTTGCAGGTTCTGTCAAGTTTTAAATTTATTTTTTTTCTTGACCTGCAACATACAAGTTGATAATTAACCTCCCTCTTCCTACTGCAAGTCTTTGCCTCCCAGGGCTAACCCTGGGTCAGGGTACATTGATTACGATGCATCACAGCCATCCTGGAGAGCAATCTGCATGGTATGCTGAGAGAAGCATTTCTGAACTGAACTGCTTGCCTCACTTCCAGAGATGGGCAGGATGTCAAGCTGAAAGGCTTGAGATGAGGCGAGGAGAAAAAGGCTGGAGATGAGGCAAGGGAAAGGTGAGAGTGATGGGTTAGCATCCCACTCAATGGGGAAGGAGAGAGGGCATGGCCACATTGGGCTGGGGGCTTCACTCCACAGTGAGGGCATTCACCTGCCCCCCACCCCTGGCCCTCCTGCCCTCTGCAGCCACAGACCCAGAGATGTTCGGAAACATCTCTGTTTGGAAACCCTGCTGACTGCAAGTGGCCTGGCCTTGGCAATGCTCCCTGGCACTGGAAGCCTTCACTGAATGCAATGACTCACCTGACTCCCAGTGGATTTTATACCCTGTGGTTGAATAGGCAAGAAAATGAAATGGACAGAGCTGACTTACCTTTTGTCCTTTTACTCCACTGCAATCACATTTTCCACAACCGGAACATCCCTGAAAATAAAAGAAATTGAGAATTAAATGTGTGAACTAGATGACAGGCAGAACATACTGCAATGAGCCAGGGATGTCAGCAGCACCCCACCGACTGCAAGGCTGGTCAGTTCAGGGAAAGTTTGCTTAAGCCCATACAGTAACATGAGAGAAGTCAGATTAACTGCTGCACAGGCAAAATCTTACAGTCACTTTGTGTTGCCAAAGATGCTCTTAAGTGCATCTGGGCCACTCTCTACTTTTCTTCCTCATAGTCATGAAGCAACTGGTAAGCAACTCAGCAGTCAATTGCTTCTACTGTTGTCATGCCCCTCAGAAACAAACTATGAGGAAAAAAAGCAAAACATCTGTATCAGTGCATATTCCACCAACGCACAGGAGATCCTTCAGCAGCCCCTTAAGGCCATTACTCAGACACAGTCAGGGACAGCACCTCCCCTGAGACAGCTTTCAGCACAGATGCTGGGCACCTGTCCCTCTACACCTGCAGGCTCCACAGTCTACTGGGATCTCAGGACTTCTGGGAAATGAAAAGAAAATGTGCTTAAAGTGTTTTGAAATTGGAAAGCTGCCAATGAGACCAATAAATATTACCCCAGAAAGTTAAATAATACAGTAATATTTTTACTTGGTAAATACATTTGATTTTAAAGTAAAGTATCAAAAGGAAATGGGGCTTTAAAACTTAAAAAAAAAAAAAAAAAGGTGTCCAATAAAACTAGGAGTGCTATCTCCAGAAAAATGTATTGCTTTTGTTGACACCTTTTTTTGTATATGTACTTCCACTGAATTTGTTTCTTGAAGTAGAATTTTCTCCATACTGACATAAAGCAAAAACAGTTACAATTTTTTATCTTACATTATTATAGCATTTTACCATGTTATATTGTAAATTCACACAAAGGTGAGAATTAACACGATTAGAAGTTTTTATCGTATAATGAAAAAAGAGACCTGAATCTGAAAACAACACCAAGACATGCTGCAGTGCAACCCCAGTAAGGATCAGAAGGGAAAAGTGCCACCCACTGAATAATCGGCTTTACTTCTTGCAGGACATGGTTATGCCTGGAAAAACATTGGGTGTCCCATTACAAGAAGTGACCTGGTGTGACCTCTCTTAGTTTTTCAGACCCGATGAGATCTCAGCTGGAAGACGCATGCTTGCAGCTCATACTTCCTCCTCCAGGATCATGCAGAATGTTATCAGTTTTATCAACACATCCCCTAAATTCAGAAGAAGTCTGTTTTAATTGCGTCTGGGAATGTACTTAACATAAGTCACCGAATCATTATAAACATCTGTTTTCAAGTTAATCCCTGCATATTTCCTTCAGCCTATTATTTAACATGCACTGTTTTAGAAAAAAAATATGTTGTTATTTAAGTATGGTTTTGTTCTCAAATTTAGCATAGCCAGAAGAATGGGCTTTTGCTTTCAAGCCTCTTTTTGTCCCCACAAAAATGAGTCCATTATATTCAATTTTTCCTGTTTCCTAATGCCTCAGATTAGAATAACCAAAGGCGAGGAAGGTAAGAAGGTAGTGAGCACCAGGGAGCACAACTGCACGAGGTCCTGTTTGGGGCAAATGCTGCCGCCTGCTATCACAGAACAAAACACTGCCTTTATTTTACTGCTGCCCTACAAAACACTGCCTTTATTTTACAATATTTCACATCTCTTGCTATCACTTACTGCAACCTCTGCGGGTGGGTGGGAGGTTGGCCAATGATGACAGCCACTACTGAATAGCATTATCCTCAACCACTAAAATGCATTTAGAATCTGAGCAATGTGATAACATTCTGCCTATACTAGGAAGAAGTATGAGGTTTTTCCTGCTGTTTCTCTGGGAATATGGGAGGGCCAGACTGGAAGAAGCTTGTGGATCAAAGGTCACTTTAAGGAGGTCAAAGGGGCACTTAAGTAATGAGATGCTGGAAGACAGAAGGATGATTATAGCAAGTACAGGAATCATCACAAGGCAATTAAACTGAAACTGTGCAAATTATCGTTCCTTTCTAAACTTTGATTTAAATCAGTCTCATGACATGAATAAACCATTTAATGATTTCCCACTACATATTACTAGAGATAATGAGACAAATAGAGAGAAATAACTTTGTCATATCTCCCAGACATCCTCACTGAGACAACACATTCCCCAGAAACTGCATGGAGCTTGGAACAACCACTGCTGTCCTCCAAGTGCCAAAACAGAGACGGAATAGTGCTGGGCAGGGAGCATAATCTGGGGGGAAGTGTTAGATGAAAAGGCAGGCTCTTTCTCCCTTGTCTAGGAGCCAGTTACAGGCTAATCCAAAGATTCTGGCCAGGTGCACTGCACCAGGTACATCCCCTATTTTGCATGGTATGCTTGCAATTTTCAAATAGCCATAGCTTTCTTGCACCACAGACCAGCCTCTCATGTAACATTAGAGGACATTAATTTTATCTTACTCCGCCCACAAAATACAAGCCTGCCCAAAAGCAGAAGCTTATTTTAGCGATGCAAATTGTTTCATTTCTTGACAAGCATTTCCATTCCGTTTCCTTCTCCCAGACTGTCTGCAGCTGATAAGCTTAGTGAATCATCCCAGCAAATCAGTATTAAAACAATAAAAAGATTACATCCCTTCAACACTACACACACAGAGGTGCTACATGCAGCCTGAGGTTCGCCTAAAGCACCTATTTATTTCCTATCACATTAACGCATAGTTCAAAAAAAGTCCTGCTAATGAATGGGCATCCCAATCTCGACCTCTAGCTTCCATGACCCACATACTGAGCCTTACCAGCCTTAAGCCCTGTCAGTGACAGAGCTGAGAAAGCTGATAAAATTCCCTGCAGCAGACAGAACAAACTCTGCTCTGCAACACAGCCTGTAAGACATCTGTCAGATCGCAGCTACAGACTTGTTGCGTTTTGCCCTGGTTTTCCACGTCCAGCTACTTTCCTGGCATTTGAGGACTACTGCTTGGATCTTGCACAGGAGCGATGCAAACAGCCAGCTGAGCAGCCTAGGAGGGAGACTGCCATATTTGGAAATGCACCATTTCTGGAGGCTACAGACAATCTCCAAAAAAATACAAAGGCAGAGTCAGTTCTTGGAAGCTACACTCTCTTACAGAAGTGCATTTCTCAAGACAAAACACAGTTTTCTTTCCCACCACATCACCTCAGGCTCTGCTTACTGAATTTCAGTTGCCAAGCAGCCACCAGCTCAGGCTAATTGTTTAGGTATCAATCAAGTTCACATTGTAGAATGTAAAGCACAAATGTAAGGTAAAAATTCAGTTAAATTCTCCCTGTTCGTTTAACTGTTTATGTAAAAATCTCATTCCAGGGAATGCAGGCACTTCTCCTGCACAAAATACAATACCTTTCAAATCACAGAAAATCCTGTGTACAGGTGAATGGTGAGGCTAGTACAGGTATCAAAATTCTCTCACTATCCACAAATTACCTAATTCATAGCCAAAGTGCTTCAAAAAGGTAAAAATAATCATCACTACTTCATCTCATGATCAATTCATTATATGATGACAATTTCTGTTTAGATGGAATGCTTGGACTGATGATGTTTTCTGATTAAATAATGTAGATTTTCCACTCTATATTGCTTTAGTTTAAACTTCAATTTGAGCTGACTTTTAATAGCAGTTTCAAGCTGAAACACAAGAAAGGCTAGGCCAATAGAATGCTGCTTGACAGTGACAACTTTCAGTCTGAATCTCCTCATTCCACAAAATCAACTCCTTTCCACCTCTGTGTAAACCCAGCCTCTTGGAAGCCCAAGAGAGACTCATCCCTGTGTAGCAGACACTGCACTTCTTCCTAAGCACACGTGTATACAACTCATGTAGCTGACATGAGAGCTGGATCAATAATATCTTCACATTTCACATCCCACCAAATACAGAAATAGGGAGTTGATGCCAACTACAGGACTCTTATCTTGCATTCCACTCATATTTTCTTCTCTTTCCAGAATGTCAAAATAGCTCCCTGGCTGTATTACTATTCTTGTCTTCACCCTTTAGATATAACTACTGAACTAGAAGAACTGCTCTTTTGTGTGCAAAGTACCATTAGAAGAAACCACTGCTATATTCCAGATAAAATTAGTATTTTGTTAACTGATTTTACAGTCCATTAACAACTTTGAAAAAAATCATGTCACTAAAACTCCTGATTTACACTTAGCTAGAAGAATGAAGATTAAAAAAATCCACACTGTCTTAGCAATTAGCAAAATTTAGTTATACAGCCTTAAAGGAGCTGATACAAATCCAGTTTTTCTGGACTGATTTGAACTTCAACTCTTAAAATGGTTCAGGAAACGGAACATCTGTTATTCCTTCATTTTTAGGACTTAAAGCAAAGACCAAAAGGTGAGCACAGTTCTGATGTCTTCTGTAAACCCATCAAATTCAAATGTCTATAGACAGAAAAGTACAGGAAATTTTTATGGGGTTTTTATAATGTCAGCAAGCTCCAGTCTTTCCTCCTCTCCAGTTATTTTTCTCATTATTAAAAAACAAAACAAATAAAAAAATCCTCTACAAACCCCAGCTGGCAGCTTATCTTCATGTCCTTTTTAAATTTTTTTTTTTCCCAGCAAATCATGGGTAGACTACAGTTATGATTGTTCAGGGAGTTCCCAAAACCAAGGGAAAACTTATTGGTTTTGAAGCTTTAACTCTCTAGGTCACCAAATTAAGTTCAGCTCTCATCAGCAGTGACTGGAAGCTTCTGTCATGCCGTAGCTATTTAAAGTTCTTGGTTGTGTCATTTCAATGTTCTGCAGATCCAGTCTTCACAGAGAACAGCAGAACAGTGCCATTCAAGATGTCCTGTGGGATATCACTTGCTTTCAATTGCCAGGCCAGGTGGGAACAGCTCTCCCCTAGGTTCCTGGTCATATCTGTTTGGCCTATGTAAATATTTCAAAAGGCACAAGATGCCTGTGTTTAAGAAAGGGAAACACGTGCAACCAAATAATCTCCAAACGTTCATTAAACATAAAAGAAACTTAAAAGAATTAAAATTCTTTTAAACTTCAAATTAAAATACTCACTCTCCTGATGACCTTCTTTGGTTGTAGGCTGATGTACATGAGTGTACAGGAGGAAGCAGAAGTGTTCCCCCCTCATTTCTCTCTGCAAATGCAGAACCATTTTCCTAATGTATCTTTTGGGGATCACTTTAGACCAGATGAAAAATCTCCTGGACCAAACCTACACAATGGAAAACTGTGACACTTTATGATTACTTGCATGTCAGTGCATGAATTAAGTAGTCCTGCTAGTCTGAGGGAAACTTTAAGTTTAGAGTCCCAAACTCCAAATTAACATATAATGTCTGAAAGGAAGGCAAGTCACCGTCTGAAGTGTTGCTGTGCATGATGAAATTTGATCTAATTACAACAATTCTGCTCTGGTTGTATTTAAAGGTTTAGCTTGATTGGAGCATGGTGCTGTTACCACCAAGATTGTAGGTTCAATCCCTGTACGGGACCATTTACTTTAAGAGCTGGACTCAATAATCCTTGTGGACACCTTCCAACTCAGAATATTCTGTGAGTCTGAGAGAAGCCTTGTACAATTTTCAGAAGATAATCTGATTTTAAGAAAAACTCTATAAAATAGAATTAGAAAAAAATCATTATGGCTATTGGGACAAGAGGAGGCTGTTCATATATTTTGGGCAGGGTTTTTCTGTTTGGCTGGTGGGAGGGCCGTTTTGTTGTTGTTCTTAGTATTACCAGAATCATGCAGGATGTTCATACAAAAATTGCAGATAGACCACAGATTCTTATCTATATCCAGTGTACTTCAGTCACTCAAGGGAACACAAGAAAATTTTTTGAATTTAGTAGGTTTTCAATTAATTATTCATGAAAATACTTATTTTGTAAATTACCATCAGTTGGAAGTACTTAACTTAAAATATGTTTTAAAAAGAGTCGTGTCTTCTTAATCAAAAGAATATCAGATTGCTGGCGCTGAAATGTTTTGTTGCTGGGACCTCATTTTTTACATTCTTTTCCAAATTCCCCAGGGTTCTATCCTGGAGGTAGGGTCATGGGACTACCCTAAAGACTGCTTTGTGAATATGACCTTCCTGTTGGTGATGTGAACATCGCTTGCACAAAGTAATGCAAATCCAGGGGGCTTCCCGTTAGTTCACAGGAAATATAGTTATTCCTGTTGTTCCATATTTGGACAAAAACGACATTTAAAACAACTGTTTCCTCTAACTACATTCTTTTACAGGAAGCTCTGGAAACAATCAAGGTATCTGCTTACTTGGGGAGATTTTCAGAATATCATGTTATAGAACTCCATACTGCACAGCTCAAAGCAAATAACTGGTTTGTGAAAACAAACTAAAAATGTCTCCCATGAGCATTGTGTACTATCAGGTCTATTTCCATGGACTGTCAGATATTGCTCAGCCTCCAACAGAGAAGGCTGTATTTACAAAGTGGCTATCCATCCAGGAGGTTTTGCACCCTTTTCCTATACAAGAACTCCACTTTATTTGTATTTTCAAAGAAATGAAAAAAAATTCCAGGTGCCAGTAGGATCTTTTGGTGTTGCAGTCACTGGTGTTACTTCACTGACAGCTGTGGGTCAGAGCATGTTCCAACGCTTCCTAACACCCAGTGACAAGCACTTTCAGGAATACATTTCAAAGGGCATGACCCTTCCTAAATTTGATTATGGTAATCACTGCTAACAATTGCCACTCAGCTCTTCTACTTTGTGAATGGGCAAGTGGAGTCAATTGATACAGGTAAGAAACTCCCATTCCTCATTTTGCTAACATGAAAAAACCTGCAGAGAGGACAGGAAATCCTTTTGCAGAACCCCCCCAAAGCTGTTGCAGAGTTTACCACCCTCCTCATGTACAACTACCCTGGAGCTCACATAGCAAACTGCAAAAAAAGTCCTGCAGGGAACAGATCCAAACACCCTGTCTTGTAACTCACATGTTTGGCGAAACTGGCTATAGCAATAGCCACATATACAAGTGGAGGTCTAACCAAACATCAAACTTCTTTCTTGTTCATGAGGCAAAGAGATTGTGGACTCCAAAACTAATCACACACATTTGTTTTTCTTGCTGCCTTATGGGATGGATCCACACAAGCACTTACAACACCTGCCAGAGGTACAAGGCTGGATCTAGCCATAACCGGGCAAGATAGAAACTATCATTACAATGGTGTGGTGGCTGGTGGTGCAAGGACAGCTGACAGTCTTCTTGCTATCTTCCCAATAAATCCACACCTGAAGGGCTTCAATGCTTTCTAGAAATGTCTCAGAGTTTCTCTGGTCCCTGTGCTGTTCAGTGCACAACCCCATTTTCACAAGCACAGGGGGTACCGATAAGAAGTCTGAGTATGGGTGCTCAGCCTGGTTGAAAGCTTTCCCCAAAGCAGTTCCAGCAGGGAGGCAAAACACAATGCTACCAAAACTAGGCAGAGTCTGAGGGAGAGGCAGTGGTGGCCACCAGCTCAGCAGGCAATGCAGCCCTTCCCAGCCACCTTCCACCTCCCAGCATTTTCCCAACCCAGTCTGGAGGGAGAACCAGGATAAGAGGAAGCTACCGAGGTAGACTCCCTCCTTCCCTCCTCTCACAGGGAGCAGTCCTCTCTAAGCAGCATTGGAAATGAGGTAAAAGATGCCACAGTGGGAACCATCCCCAGAGCTGTGCCACCATGGGCTACAAAGGGCACAGGCCCATCCTTGTGGCTGCTGTGGGTTTGGTCCTGATGGAGAGTTCACCTCTGCCACACTGTCCACCCAATCACTAAGCCTTCCCTTTAAACTTGTCTGGCCCCAGCAAGCCCCCACTACACTGGGGAGTGCACTGAAAGAGCAAGTCTGCAGGGGAGATGCAGCCTTCCTGAGCTGTAGCTCCATCAAGCAAGGCATTTTCATAAACCCTAAAGCAAAGGAGATGCCTCAGGAGAGACACGCAGGAAGCAAGTGAAGCCATTGTGCAAATGTGTACAGCACATCCATGAGCTGTGCTTTCCCTTCCGTTAGCTGATAAACATGAACATCAACATAAACAAATACATTTAGAAGTAACAGCTTTGAAAAACACAGTGCTGGGAAGCAGAGGTCTTCAGCCTCCACCATTCTCGCCTAGACTAAATAAACGGAGAAGCAAAATCCTCTTAGCTGGGATGCACACCAAAGAATGTGAGAAAAGCACAGAAGATAAACTAGACTTCTATGTTTAAGCACAGAGGAGAAACCCAAGTGACACACAGTCCAGCACAGGCACAGACTGCTGTGTCCTCAACTCACACCACCTGAACAAGGTTACCCCTGAGCACTTGTGCAGCTCCTAATTTCCTCTTCCCAGTGAGGATTCCGTGAGATCCTGCACCAGCGGAGGAGGCCGTGTGCACTTCCAGGTAAGACCATCACAACAGGCAAGGTCTTGCCCTGGGGGCCTCCTGCCTTCATGACCAGGGTCCACCTGCTCCTTCTTAGTCCTCTGCTCCCCATCAGCAGTTCTTTACCCTTCAGTTCTCCCAAGCCTGAACTTGCATTACTTAGGAAGCAGTGTGGCTTTATGTGGGTATGGCTGACCTGCAGCAAGGCTCTGCACAAGCACAGGCAGCTGCTCTCCAGCACAGACAGAGCAGTACTGTAATCAATCCCTGAAGCTGTGGCTGTACCTCCACAGCACAAACACCCCCAAGGCACAGCCCCGTCATGACCTTACCAGGAAGATTTGCCCATACCTGTCAAATGTTGCAGCTTCTGAAAGGAAAACCTTAATTGAAAGACTCCACTGACCTCCATGGCAAATGGCAAGTATATACACAACTTGCCACTAAAACCCTTCCAGGAGGACTCTGTCAGACAGAGCATTTAAAGACTAGCAAATTTTACTAGAACATGGGCAACTTTTATTGCACAAATTTATCAGAACTGTCCAAGTGATTTCTTGAGTAAAACATGTGAAGTTATCATTTCTTCTCAAAGGAGCCTCAACTTTTTCAAAACTTCTGACAATGCAATAATAATAGCAATTAATATAAACCATTTTGAATACATTGTTTGCACTTCATAACACCAGCTCACTCATCTCCTCCATAATTCTGGGAAGAGGAGACAGGTAGGGTAGCAATGGCCTCACTCTGGCCAACAGACTCAACAACTAATCACAAGATTGTTAACGAGCAACTAATTGGTACATCTTAAGAGCCTTATGGTATTCTGGAAACAGTAGTAGTAACCACAGCAGTTCAACATCCTTGTCAAACACAGGATTTTAAAAGCATGTAGCATGTTTAGTCTACTTAGAAGTCAGCCAAAATACACAAAAATTAATTCCATAAACCCACTTTTCTTCCCCACAGATCTGAAAGTTCTTCCAAACAGGTTCATCCTATGGCAATATCACTGCTACAGTTTATAAAAAAAAAAAAAAAAAAAAAAGAAAGAAAAAGCAAAGTGAAAAAAGAGCTGTATTTAATTGCTCTAGTGAAATATTTCAGCCACTTGTTGCAGACAGTGAGTTCTAGAAACTGCAGCGCCACAGGGAAGGTCTAAAACTGGAAGAGTATTTCCTAAAATAAAATACGTTTTTGGACTACTTGCATTATAATACTACTATAATTTTTGGACTGGAAGCGAAGCAGTACCAGAAGTCTACACTATGCGTTCTCTCAAATATTTTAACAAACTGCTAGTCATCAGCCTATGTGGGCACCTTCTCTTAAGCTCCATCTTACAACTTTAGTTCAGTTACACTGATAATTTTAGCAACAAATCATTAGTCATTTATCTGTTTGGACTCCTAAAAAGCCATAAGGGGTAGTATTACTTTCTCTGCTCCTGAACAGGCCACTGAATTTTGTCTTTTGCTCCAGTCAAGGATGCTATTGATTATGAGCTGCTTTCTCTTCAGGACACACCAACACCTTTTCTCCTAAAGACTCTGCACACCCCAGAAATAATCCACTCAGTTCAAGTTACATTCAAAGGACATTACTGCATAATTAAAGACTCCAGATGAATATGTCTAACTGTTGAAGAGTCCCAACTTTCAAGATGTATTCCTCTTAAATGCAAAGCTCATGGTTTCACAAAAGCCCTTGCTCGATAGGGAAGCAAAGACACAGCTCCTGTGAAGAAGCACAAAGTCAAAAAAGCAGGTTTTTTTCTTTCCTTCCTTTGCTGTTACAAAGATACGATCCCAAAGGACGCTTTATTCTTCTCTGAGAAGCACCAATTAAGCAGTAAGACTCAGGCTTTTCCAAGTGGTGTTGTCTTTTAAGAGTCTAGAGAGAAGAAAACAGGGAAAAAAAGACCCCAAAACAATTCCAACTCTCAAACCAGATTGGACATTCAGCAACTGGACAGATAATTGAGAAGTAACCCCCAAATCACTATTTCAGTTCACAGGTCTGCTCTGCAAGACTTTACAATCCCCTGAGGCATCACCTCACATCTGGAGCAAAGTGCTGGCTCTAGATCCATCACAGACAATGCCAGTAGAGGGAAAACACTTCCCTCAGTGAACAGCCTCTGTCTTTAACAAACACACTTGGATACCCATAGCTTATGACAGATTGACTCCCTTCTACCTGACTTCAATAAAAATGATGAAGATGAGCTTTGACACAGCCTCATCCTATGGACTGCAAACCTTCTCTGAGAATCAGCAAGTCTGGAGAGGAGCCCACATCTTTTACTACCTGATAAGCAGCAGCATCACAACATTGGAATAAAAGCTAACAACGGCTTGGGTGACTCACAAGAGCTCACAGCATTTGCGTGTGTGGGGCTTACAGGGAGTGGATGGATTGGATCTCTTTGAGGATGTCTTCCTTGTCCATCCAGTGAACAGCAAAATTAAATGGAAAGGGGATTTAGTAGCAAACAAGATGTTTTAAACTCACACTTCATCTCATTACATGCACATATGAAGTAGTAACACCTCATGTGGGATTCAGCTCTTAGTGAAGAACCTTATGGCATAAAGGGAGTTCAGAGAAAGGCAGTGCAAATCACTACTGTGGCTTGAAAGTCCTGTAGCCTGAACCTGTAACTTGCTCTGAATTCCACCCTTACATAAACATAGCAGAATATTTATTCTGATGGAAACTATAGTGCCATGTCTTCCCACACAAATCAGCTCCTTAGTCCAAAAACCGTTTTCACTTGCAACTGGATTGTGACATTCTGAATGCACACTGCATGGCAAATAAACATATCTATTAAAGAGAAATTTGTATTTAAAAAGTAACTGAATAATAACCTAGACTAATTGTCAAACAACTTTTTTATTTTTCATTTATTTTTCAGCCATGGAACTCACTTTTACTTATGTGGCAGGACAACCGGATGCTTTTGCTGTTTTTAAAACACAGTTGCAAGTTAAAACCAGTGCTATCGACATGTACTCCAATTTATTTGTCTGGCCCAAATGAAAAACAGACAAAATTTTCTCCAATCCGTATTTTTCCAAATTGACATTTGAAAATCCAGTTTTAATAAAAATTGAAATGTTGGAACATGAGAGCAAAATAGCCACAGGAAATATTATTTTAGTGTGCAACATTTGCCAGACGCAAAAGGAAACAAACTTGTCAGTCCTCTCTTTCTTTTATGTTTCTTTGTTGACTAGACAGGAAGCTGCAAAAATTGATTTTTTTCGTCTTGCAAAGTATACAACATAATTTTTATTGTACCACTTCAGTTGCTGACTGCATTTTGTAAATAAAAGCATACTTCATGAGCATACAGGGAAGTGCTTGATATCTGACAGTTTACAAAAATGTAGTACTAATTAGGTACAAAAAGAAAAGTAAATAGCTCTCATTGCAGAAACGGAAATAACATGGTTTAAAAGAGAGGCTGAAAATCCATTCTCTTCCATGGCAACTTCCTGAGTGATGGAAAAGTTATAGTTGAGCAAAATTAAACATTTGTCTAACCTGTATTTCTGCATGTAGAGGTCAGCAGAAGTGCAAACATTGATGAACATTGAGATTCAGCTGTAAATATTTTGTGAGCAGCTTATTTAAAAAGTGTAAGAAGCAGACAGATAATGTTTCAGCAATAAGATAACTTCCAGTGATTAAGAATACACAAATAGGCTTCAAAATCCATGCTTGTTATTTAAAATTAGAAACAATAAGCTTAAGGTCATACATCCAGTGAAAGGTCAATACTAAAGATCTCATACTTCATCAAAAAAATTAATCAAAATTTTCTGAAGTTAATAAACATAGGCTATTATAGAAGCAGTATCCATTTCAGAGTTCTTCCAAAAAAAGATCCTACCAGTAAGAGGTGTAAGGCACCCAAAGGGCAAGACGAAGGATGCAACAAAGGCCTTTCCTTTCCTCCTGAGACTTGATGAAGGGTTGGGTCACAACAGGTAAAGCCACAGAGACCTGTCTTCCTGGGACCTGCCACATGTTTGTTCTCCCTTCTGCAGTCCTAGCCCTACTCCTGTCCTGCCACTTCAACACATCAAACTCACCCTGGAATTAAACTATGTGAGGACTAAATACAGTGATCTTTTTACCCACATTTTTTTAAGTGGTACAGTTTAGTTTATTGAATTACTTTCACAGTGAGGTCAATCAAATAAATGCTGCCATAGCAGAGGGGCAAGACAATGCAAACAGGACCACAGACAAAACTGTCTAGGAACAGTCTGATGCAGGGGATTGAAGATTGACATAGACGTTACAAGTACTTTAATTCTCAAAGAAAGATATCATTTTATGAGACAAATGGATAAATTGATAAATTTATGAGCTACTGCATGCTATTGCAACAGAAAAAAGGTAAGGATCTACAGAGTTTACCTTTAAACCAAAATACTATTGATCATACTCCATTCTCCAATAGTGTAACCCACAAAGGTACCTTCATTTGCATTGGTATTTGTGAAAGAAGGTTGAAAGTACCTCTGAAGTTATGCTTATCTAAATTATTCTTGGAAAAAATGTGATCGTTACTTCCCATTTTCTGTAACTGTATGCAAGTTACGTATGTTACTTTCCACATGTATTTTCTACAACTGTATGACTTGTATGTTTAATAACCTCATTTAATCTGGGTAAGATATTTTTTAAAGATAGGTTGACCAGCTTTGTGTCATTATGGATACTGGCTGAATTCACTGCAGCAGTTACTTGTAATGTGACTGCAAGTTTAGCCAGGCTTCCTACTCACAAAGATAATCCTACATTGTGGCACTACCAACACGGCTGTATACTGCAATTAGCAAAACTCAAGGGACTCAGAGAGACGTTGAAAATGAGCTTTTTAAAAACCTTACCAGACTGTGAACACCTCTAGAAGATGTGTCATCCAGAGTACATATAGAAAGAAATATAAAATTTATAAGTATCCTTCATCCTTCAGCATACATCCTTGTGATCCCAGCACTAACATACCAGCATAAACTCTAGAAAACTATCCTCCGATAATGTAAGTCCTCAAGTCACGTACAAAAGAAATGTGAAATCTCACAGAGTCCTAACAGACCAGCATTTTGCTAGAATTAAAACTCATTGCAAATGATAAATGTCTAGCTGCTTCAGAACATTCCATGTAGATTCATGAATGAAAAAATGTTCCGCTTAATTCACTATAAAATATGCAAATATTGACAATTTTAAGTAACAAGTGCCCTCAAAAAAACAGGAATAAAAGTGATAAATGTAAGCAAAACCACCCAAAGTCACATCACGAGACTGCCTTTCGATGCCAGCACATCTGCAAAAGTCACATTAAAACTCAAAGTTCAGAACATGTCATTCTTATGGCAACATCCTTAATGCGCCAGATGTATTCCCAAATCACTCCCCAGAACAGACCACACTTTAAACCACTCATCTAAATAACACTTTTTTAAAAAAATCTCATATTTACACTGCATGGAAAGTTAAAAACTGAAGTCATTAAAAGCACTACCTCTACTTAATTAAAGTGTGTTGTTAACCAAAAGGGTATTAATCCTGCCTATACATAACCTTAAACTTGTGACTGCTGCCTTACAGACTCATAGCAAGTGTTCATGACTGTCAAGAGGCCTCTTACTTTTGGCATTACTCTTTAGACTGGAGTTAAGTGACTTCATCATCTTCTAGCTTTTTTTTTTTTTTATTTAAAAAGTGTCATCTGTTTGACTGTCTTATAGGTCTGCACAGTAAAGATCAAAAAGAGTGTATAAATTTCAACAGTAATTATTAACAAATACTCTCTTTAAACTGAAATCCCATTTTCTTTGGGCTCAGCTCATGTTTCTTGCACAAGGAAATTGGTAACTCCATTTGAATTGGCTTTTATATCTTTTCTACTTGATGTAATTCAGAAGTTGAAAGAGAGGGAAAAAGTCAATTATTAAATAATTCAAATTTTTAGGGCAGACTCAGTCTGCTTGATAAAGTAACCATTAGCACATTTTAACTAGATGTAATGTAAGCGAAAGTTTTACAAGGGAATAAATTCCTTAATTTCACTGGTGCTTGCTTCAAAGGGGATATTTATTTACTTTAGGTTTTTATAATATTTATTATTCTCTGTCTCTAACAGTTCATTTGATCATCAAGTAAAATAATCTGGGTTTGAAAAGTACCTCATTAAGATAAAACATTTAATTGAAGTAAGGTAACAGTGCTAGAAAGAAGTTACTTTATTTAAAAGCATTTTAACAATTAAACTGTGCAAATTCCAGTAGCTCCCAGAGTCATCAGAAATGGAAGGGTTCACACCCCTATCATCCATCACCTGACCTAACCTCAGTGAGCATCACTCTAGACTGGCACTATTGGAGCACTTAGAGTGGAGAAAGGAAAGCAGGAAAACAGCACTGCTGTGCAGGATAGGGCAACCCTGGATGTGGGACAGGGCAACCTTGGATGTATGGTCAGACTGGGGAACAAGAAGCTGGAAAGCAGTACGAGGGAAGGGACCTGGGGGTCCTGGTGGGTGGCAAGCTGAACATGAGCCAGCAGTGCCCTGGCAGCCAGGAGGGCCAACCCTGTCCTGGGGGCATCAGGGACAGCATCACCAGCTGGGAAAGGGAGGGGATTGTCCTGCTCTGCTCTGAGCTGGGTTGGCCTCACCTCCAGTGCTAGGGGCAGCTTTGGGCGCCACAATATAAAAAAGATATTGAACTATTAGAGAGTGTCCAAAGGAGGGAAAAAAAGGTGGTGAAGGGCCTTGAGGGGAAGCTGTATGGGCTGAGGTCACTTGGTCTGTTCAGCATGGGGGAGACAGGGGAGATCTCATTGCAGCTTTGTCATGAGAGGAAGAGAAGGGGCAGGCACTGATCTCTACTCTGTGATGATCAATGACAGGACCCGAGGAACTGGGCTGGAGTTGTGTCAGGGGAGGTTTAGGTTGGGTATCAGGAAAAGGCTCTTCACCCAGAGGGTGTCTGGGCACTGGCTCCTCAGGGAGGTCATCACAGCACCAAGCCTGACAGAGTTCAAGAAGCATTTGGACAATGCTCTCAGGCACAGGGTGGGATTCTTTGTGTAACCTGCCTAGGGCCAAGAGGTGGACTTCAATGATCCTTCTGGGTCCCTTCCGATTCAGGAGGTTCTATGATCCATGATTAGGAGTTCTGGTTGACAAATAAAAGCAACACAAGAACAGAGGCAGGTTGTCCCAAGCTGGGGAAGGAGAAGGACATTCAGGCTGCAGAACCTGTAGGACTCTCCACAAGGGCAAATCTAAGGTCATGAATTGCAATTTTATTCTGTCTGGTGTTCCTTTCAACTCCAGCTAAAACTGGGGGGGGGGGGGGGGGGGGGGGGAGCAAAACTAATCTCCACAGAGTCCAACAGAAATCAGAATCCAAACATCTGCAGTCACAAACATACTCATGCCACAACGTCTCACAGAAGGAACATACTTTATAGTGATTTACAAACTGTACACACCACTAGAATGGCTGGGAGGACGGATACTGTTTGCCAAAAGAAAACATTAACCCAGACAGAAAAAAGATATATTTGTTTTTTTCTTTGATATGTACCCATACTATCTGACTCATTGCAAAATTTCTTCAAAAAAGAGACAAAAGTGGTGCTAAAAAGGCCATGTGAATCGAAACATCTTCAAGAGGTTCTGAACACCCAACAGGTTTTGAGGAACTAAATGAGCATTTTGATGAATAGGGACAACACTTAAAGCATCTAATTTTAAAAATATAAGTAATGAGAAACCACTACACAAAACATACAAAGTTTAGTTTAGCAACAGCTAATTAACAGCTATTAACATTAACAGAAATGTTATACAAATCAAAATAAACGTCACAATTTTCAAATTTACAGGACACTAAGCAGACTCAAACCACTGCAGTAGTTTCTTTCAACAGTGTTGCACCTATCACACCATCTAAAATTACAATCAGAAACTTCAGAGTATTCAACAACTTTGAAAAATCTTATTAGATCTGTTGAAAAATTCATTAGGATTTGACTATATGAGCACAACTTTGGGCACCCTTTTGTTTAATAAACATTCAGTCTGATTTTCTGAATCAAAGAGCTCTAAGAATTTAAGAGGCACTCCAACTGGCCTAAGTAAAACAAGATTACCATGAATTCTCTTACCTTCAATATAGGATCCTGAATTTATCACTATTTATTAGTACTGCATATATATTCAACATAGCAGTTTTATTGCTGACATGATAAGAATTTTACATTCCCTGTTAAGAACAGCATGTTATAAAGTCATCTCATGTCTCCGCACTTGGCAGATTTTCCGAAATAATCCAAAATATCAAAACCAAGGTTAGGAACTGCTTAGGTAAACAGTTAGTTTAACGGCAAAAGCAAAAAAATCCTGTTTTTTTCTCAGAAGTATGTCACCATCACAGGATTGTATTGAATAGTTGTCTTGAAATGTACACATCAAAAATACAAATGCTCTAATCAAGGCCTCCTGTAGCAGTTCCTTGTATCACTTTTTAGATCATGGAGTCACCATTTCATCACTTGGAAAAACTCTATACCAAAATAGCATCTGTCGGAAGATGGAAACATCAAGCAACTAGTACCACAAATATTCTGCTATACTCATTAAGACAGCATCCTTCTTCTTTTGGTCTTATTTTTCACATCCTTCCTTCCTTTTAGGTGGCTGTGTGTCACCATTTAATAAAGAAGAAAGCATCTGAATTTTATCATTGCAAAACCTCAAATGTATTACTTCCAGAATTTTTAAATAGTTGTGGAGAAGTAATGGAACATTTAAAAAAATGAGCCTTTTACTAAAACAAAAAACAAACAAACAAATGTACATTAATAATGCTTTGCTTTCTCTTCACAATTGCGATTCGTTTCAAACACCTCATGAAAATGTTCATTCTAAAGTAAAAGGCAGAAGGACTTTCATAACCTTTCCCTTACTCACAAACTCTCTTGGTCGTTTCTATTTCGAGTGCTACTTGCAATATGTGCACCACCTCTTAAATACTTGAATCCAATAGGCTCTAAGAAACACGTGTAAAAGTACAGAAAGCTTTTGATTATTTCTGACCAGAATACACCACTGGCAGTAAAATGTTGTCTTAAGGGTACTTTGGCAGTGAAAAGCTCAAGGACAGACTACACAATGCTCAAGTTGTTCTATTCTGACGAATCCTTAGGTTGGCTTCTTTTACATGCACAGCACTGGACAAGCACACACCTGGGACGACAGACACATTTCCAGCTCACATCCTAATCCTACTCTTGGCAATTTGTGCTATGCCTCGGCCATGTCCTGTGTGGAAACTTCCACACCAGTGACAGGTCCCTGGAGACTTTATTTTATAGCTTACTTGTATGGCAATGTGACAGATTTGTTCCACCTTGTAAAGGCATGCAGCACCATTAATATTTAGTTGTTGGTTTGCTCTACCAATTCACATTCTTTAACTGTGTTGCATGATCAGATTTGGACTTGGATGACCATGAAGTGGCAAGAGTTGTTCTAGCAATGTAAATGCAGTACCTGGACAATGTACATAATTATAAATCTGCTATAAAAATGAATTCATTTTACAGGCACTAGCTTAAGAATTTTTGAAAGGTACTTTCAAAATTTAGCAAAGTGATACTTAAATTATTATAGAACTGGATTATAAAAATGCATTATTACAGAAATAAACTTTCTACAAAGTCTTAGCCTTTACCCAGAAAAAGTAACATTAAAGATGTGTGTGTTGAACAACTGCTTTCCAGTGGCTACTGTAGTATTTGTCCTCCTATTTTCACTTCAACACAGAAACTTACTCCACTTATATTTTCACTTTCAAACAAAACCAGCTGTACTTTCATGTACTTTCGGTTTTTGAAAATTAGTCCCTGGCAATGATTTAATCTCTCCTCCAAACCAAAAGAGATTAGATTACAATTACAAAGCACCGAAAACAGGAAATGTTGTAAACTCTGACACAGTATTAACTATGCTGGTTCAAATGACACTGTGAAATTTTCTTAAACGTCACCATTTGTCTACATAGCTTTTTAACCTTTGACTTCTAGGAGAGTTGCATGAGAAACAGCTTCTCCCAGGAGCGAAGTCATCACAAGGCCATTAAGAATTAAGTAGGGATATATAAGATACTTCCAAATCATGGCACACTTGTACTTCATTACTGAAGGAATTACAATAATATGACTGGAAATAAAAAATATAAAAACAATCCTTCCCTATATTTCCTTTGTTGACCGAGCTGGAAGTTCAGTTGGTCAATGGGATATTCATGTCAGTGGAGGCAAAAATTGTACTTATTGTGTGGATCTTCACAATACACAGATTTAATTTCAATTAATCCCCCAAAGAAACACATCAGTTAAGCTTCCACTACCAGCATTCATTAGGCAAATGGACTATCTCTTTGTATTGTCATCAATTTACTGAAATAGTACTCAGAGTACACCTGTTTCCACAGTTACTTTTACACAGTTAACTAAGAGAACAGAGAAGACACTTGTAAGAAAAAACCCAACACTTGTAAGAAAAAAACCAACATTCTTTAGAACAGCAAGTTTGAGTTGAACTACATCCCCAACTGGGATGGGCACTACTCTGAGCCCAGCATCATGTATCCTGGCTTTAATCCAGACAATTAATTTAAAAACAACAGAAAAAGCTATTTCAAATATTCATTCATTTCAAGTATCAATATAATGAAATGACATGGGAATCAGCAGGAGGGGAAAAAAAACATTAAAATCTGAACTATGATTAACAGGATGCCAGGGGAAAGGAATCAACCTCCCAGGAGCAGCATACACTGGGCAGCATCGCAAAGAAGCCTCGGGATGAGGAGGACAGGGGACGCACTCGCACACAGCTTCAGAACCATGCAGGACTGATGGACAAAAGAAGAAGTATCTAAAACCCTGAGGAGGTTTCCTGTGCTGGGAGACTGGCAGTATAGAAATGGCAAAGGTTTTCTTCTGTGACAAAAAGGACCAGATAAGAGGATGGACTGAAGAGGCTGCCTGGATGAGTGCACTAGACCATGGTACCTAGAGAAAGGTGAAGATGTCACTAGCTGTAATCTAGGGCAGATAAAGCAGAAAAGGAACTGTGAGAGTCTCCTGTTGATGAGGCAGCAGAGGTATGGGAATCAGATATGGAGAACTGGAGAGTATAAAGGAGTTTCAGACTTGTGAGCAGGAGATGATCAGAGAAAAGGTGAGCTGTGAAAAGAGAGGAGTCCCCCAGACAGGCCACAGAGGAGCAGTAAACTGAGACTGGGTCAGGACTGTGGACCAAAGGAAGAGAAGGTACCACAGGGAGATCTCTCTGTTCATCCCTAGCTCTTCCAGTCTGGGTGTGTTCACACTTATGTAGGGCTGCCACCCAATCCTATGTTCCAAATTCACACATGGTAAAGTTGTTTTGTTTGCTATCAAGAATCCTTCTCATCTTAGCTAACTTTTATGCATCAGCACATCACATTTTTGCAGATCTTAAGCACAGGAGGAACACACCTCTTTCTTTTTGGCTTCTAAGCAATGATGAAAACTACTAAAAAATAATTGTTTGCATCCCTTTAATTGAACTGTGTTTGCCTGCAGTTTAGAATACCAAAGGTCTGGGGTTTTAATATAATTACACACACAAGGTCTAAGCTCTGAAAAGAAATGTCATCTCAAATTACAAAGACGTGTCACTGTAACAATACAGTCTTCCTTTTCCCACTAGGGGAAGCATTACCTTCATAACAATTACAATGTTTAAAAAACTCACCCTGAAATATTAAATCCATGGTTCATGTAATTTAATGTAAGCTGCGTATACATCCAAGGCCATACGAGAATGAAATTAACAGAATAATGTATCGGCTCTGTCTTCCTGCTAAACTGTCCCAATACATATGTTTTGTGTAAAATGTAAGGAGTGCTGAAAAGCTGTGCTACATGGGAGGGCAAGCAAGCAGGGTTAAGAAAGAGCCTTTCAGGAGACACTGGAGTTTTCTTCAACATTGACTGGCATGTTGGCAGCACACATCCCTCATCCTGAGAAACATTTAAACTGCTCTCTGCTCCCAAACAGGTCCCCACTCATTTCAACCACATTCACTGAAGTTTTTCAAAACTGCCTTTTAACTCCTATGAGCAGTCAGTCTCAAAGATGATTAAAAATTCACAGTTATAAGCAATATGAAGAATCTTGCAGAATAATAGATTTGGCTACAAAGAAAGAACAGCATTGGACAGAGGTAAAGACTTATTTTGTGAAGCACATTTTTAAAATTTGCACTTTCTCTGATAAAATAAAAGCTTCACTAATGTTTCTTCCTTAATTTGCACTTTTCTTCCGTAAGATTTTGATAAAATGTAAACAAAGGGTCAGGAGGAGCAGGCAGGCAGGCCCTCCATCTGGTGTACAACACCAAAAAAAAAAGACCTAAAGATCCTCTAAACCCTTTGCACATTCATTTTTCAGGCAGTTTGAGGTGTATTCAAGCAAAGCTGTTTTGCTTATAACAATAAGCACAGCCTCTTTCTTGAAACAAACAACCAAAAACTTTTGAAAAGCACTTCCCTTATGAGTCCTACAAAGAAGATGGGGAGTGAAGAAACAGAAGAATACAGTATGTGAATAGGTTTGATTAATTTTCTGAGTGTTTATTGATACACACTGAAACTGAGTTTAATTGCCAACACTTGAGAAAACCAAGGACATCACATAATACCTAACAGTCCTTCAGCTTCTCTGAAGCAAAATAAATTTCATTGGAAGTATCTTGTAGTTCATTGTCTACACACTGAATTTCTGCTGGTGTATACTAGCAGTTAAGAGTCATGTTTCCTCTTTAAGTTGAAATACTAGAAAGTAGTATCTGAAGAACAGAACTCAAGAAGCTACTAAGCCTACTGCCTCAAGAGAGGATAGCTATAGTTCCTCTGCCTATTTCTTGTCTGGTTTTTCCTAAAACTTAGGACTTCAGTGACCAATCTGAATCTTCCTCCTAGAAATTTAATGATCCCTGTCTTACCTGGAGAACAGAAACAATTTATTCTTACCCACTTAAAAACAACTTTTTAGTTCGCTAGTTTTTTGGTGGGTTTTTTTTTTTTTTTTTTTCTCCTCGCATTTCAGAGAAGTAATGTCCCTCCTTTTTTTCCAGACGGGATACACAAGCCTCCCATGGAGGACGGTATGGCACTGTCTCCCTCGGCCATTTGACCCAACATTTACACATGACATTTGCATCACAAAGGAGATGAGTCCTGTTAAAATGATTACTGAAATTAATCACTGTTACCTGCTCCTTCGCCACTCTCCACTTGCTACTGTGTTACAGAGACACGGATCTGATTTAATACAGCTGGTGCCAGCATGAGCCGCGTGGGTGTTTATTTACAAGGGTGCTCCCACTCTGTTTAGTCGGCCAGGGATCTTTCGGGGGAATTTGAGAAAAACTGAGTAGTCTGACCGAGTTCACAGGTATTCCTTTCCCAGCGTTTAAAGAGGGTTATTACAGCTTCTCTGTCCTCACATAACTTCTCACAGATAGCTGGTGACAGCTATGACTGCTACAGCCCACTCACCGAAGGTGGAGCTGAGTCTATCTCAGTCAACTCGCTGCCAACATAAAGGAATCATCCCATTCTCCCCCCTAAAAAGAAGACTATTTTTAAAAGAATAATTCTGTTTTTCATGGACTAGGGAGCTTGAACTGGCTCAGAGTAGGGCAATTACAGCAGAAGTAACAAGAGTACAGTGCTAAGTGTAAGAACATAGAGCCATTGTAGGTATAACATACTACTACACCTTGGTAGTTCTTATATTCTGGAACTTCAGGCTTCATTCATGAGACAGTGCTGTGGGTCCAACCAACAGCTGATGTAAACACAGCCACCGAAAACTGAAATCTCTCCCTGATGCTCTTCTATCAGCAGCACAAGCGTGCAGTGGACTGGATAGGTGAAAGCAGTTTTCCAAAAATTAACATAACAAAGCGTTCTTAAAACATCAAAACTTTTGAGCCAAATCAACTCCCTACCCTGTTTTGCCACATAACTGGATGAATTCTTGTGGCAGCACAAGAAGGGGCAGAGTTCAGGAGTGGGAGTAAGCTCCTGGGAGTGGGCAGGAACAGAAGAGAGACACTGCTACATCTAATGGTTCTGCAGCTTAAAAAAACTAGACTGCAAGTGCTGCCATGAGTCTGAGTCATGGGGGTCAAATGACTTTAAAACAGCCGTCTAATTTAAGTAGGTTCTAGCTTACTCCCTCCCCAGGTTAGCTCAGACTCCTGATGATGCATGCATTAACCACCTGAACATATAAGCCTCAGTCATGAGGTTTTCATCTCCAGTTACTAAGGTGAAACTTCTTGCCTTTTGGTTTTCTCTTACCATCTGCAAGCACTAGGAATATCTATTATGCCTCCAGAGCCTTTTATTTCATTCATCCCTTTCCAAGTTTGTCCCTATATGCCTGTGGTACTTACTTACAAAAGTTCCTAGTAATTTGACCTCACTGCCATTTTCTGTGGAATGTGCTCCAACTCCCTCAATCTCTTCAGTCCATCTCTCAATTAGTTTCTGATTACACTTTCTGATTTTCCCATTGCGGTTGTATAGTTTATGCTGCTTAAAAGCACACCACTAACTGTTTAGTCTTGCTTCCAGCTAGATCCTACTAAAGGATCCCAGAGTCTGTTGAAGATGGCCTACTTCGACTTTATTCTTCCAACTACTTTCTACTTCTTCCCCTTTACAAAAATTATTAAAACTATTATTCACAATCATCAATAACCACAATTCCACACCAATTTCATAATCTCTGAAGGTTCATCTGAACAGGTGAAAACCAAATCTAAAAGGCCCATGTGCGTAAAATTCCTTTGTTTTTTTTTTAATCTCAATAGACCAGGACTTCTAAAATGTCCCTTTTCAGCCTAAGAAGTTACTTTCAGTTTCCCACTTTCCTAGGCAAAATGCAACTGGTATGTCCTTATGTTAGAGCTCCCTGAAGGATGTACATTAGTAAACAGGATATTAAGTAACAAAAACTGCAAGATAAGAATATAGACTGGGAAAATATGCACTCACAAAAAACAGCATTGTGAAACTTCACGAAAATTTTGTCATGAATGAATGAGCATTTTATTATCTGTCCATTTCAATTTCTCTGCCACCCCCACAAATATCCCTGGACAGCAGACACATTATCCCTTCTATTCTAAGGACACGTATCTAATCCATTTCAGAGTATGCCTGGGTCCACAGAGCAAGCTGTAGTAAGCTGTTAAGATTAGTTCCAAGCCAAACATTAACTCTCAATGAAAAAGAATCCCAGATGCCTGGGGAGAAAGGGGGTGGATAAGAAATGTTTGCTGCATTACACAGTGGACTGGGTAATAACATTTCTTGAAGCACGTGAGGGAACGAACCTGGGAAATGCACCTTGTCCTAGATGCTCTAGCTTTATTTCAGATCTAGGTGTGAAGTTTTGATTTTTCCTCTACCATCTTTCATGCATTTCAGTACTGCACCAAATGAACAGGGCATGGCTACAGGAACATTTGCAATAAATGCATTAGCCAAATCACCCACTAATTAATAAAATAAATAACTCCTTTAATTCAAAACACAGAAGCAGATGGGTTTTCTCCAGACTTAGTTTGCCCACCAAAAAAAGCCCCATTCCTTTGATGTAAGATTAGATAATGATGGTTAGTCTAGGAAGCTGTATGATCTCAAAGCTTTTTTAGCTTGTAAACTCTCAGGCAGTCATCATCATTTGTTCCACAGTAAAGATCCATTTAGCGAAGAACAAAAAAAAAATAAAAAATCCCACACCAATGGGAACTTACTTGCCTGTTTTTGGTTATTGGGAAGACTTTCATTGATATTCCTGGCTTGGCATATTTTTTCCACTGTACACAAAGATGACAAAGGTCATGAAACAGCATTTAAAATTTCTCATAGAACATAAATGAATCATAACTCATCCATGGGTACAGCACGTCCTCTATTATTTTCTCTCTAGTAAGAGATAGTACCAAGTTTTTGTTTGCAGCTGCACAAATGGAATATGAAAGATATATATCCCCGAACATATGTTTCTAAAATTCACAGTGGAACAATTGTACTCAAGTTTTCAAAACTGAGCATACACAAGGCAGTCTGGAAGAACATCAGTAATCTTCAACAGTAAACATCTAGTGACGCATATCTCCAACATGTTGCAATACAGGAGATTAAGACAAAAGCCATCTTCAATTAACAGATCAGTGGTGGCAGATGACCATTAGTCTTCCAAGCATTACTCATATTTGGTCAACAAGTGTTGAGACAACAAGGTTACAAATATTAGGGCTCCCATATGTTATGTCTTCACTTGACCCGCATCACCTCAGTTACCTTTCCTGCCCTCCCTTGTGTCCATGCTGTCACCCTCAGCTGCTGTCACCCACAGCAGCTCCAGGGTCCTCTCTCAGGGAACAAAGCGACAAAAAAGAGGCTTACTTCTGTTCCCCACTTTCTCTGAGGTTTGAAACATAGCAGCCATTCCAAACAGAAAAAGGTTTATCCTGGGCAGCTGGGGACCCCCTTGTCTCTCACCTGTCTATAGCTAAACCAATGGAGGGAAGGGAAAGAACAGCACCCAGCACCAAGGGCATCCACACTTCCAAAAGAGCTGCATTGCCATGGCCATCAACCAGCTGGGCACAGCTGCTTCCTCTCTAGTCTTCAATTCCAGTGATTTAAGGTAAAATTTTCCTCACATGCAGTTCCCTGCTGTAAAATCCATTTGCCTTTAACTTTAGGAGCAATCATCAGCAGCTTTACCTGACTTTGATGCTCCTGGCTCATCAAACACACTCAGATGCACAGAATTTCATTTATTGCACTAGTTCAGTAACTACTGTACTAACTTATTAACTGAAGAAAAACAAAAAAAAAGGGCAATGAAATATCCTACATCTACAGGCTTAGGTAGCTTTCTTTTGCTGAAGCAATTTTGTGCATCATAAATCAAGTTGTATATTTAACCACTTTAGGTTAATCTGTATCAGGGAACACAGCAGAGGCAGGGTGGACATTTTGGCCAACCTTTCAGCTTCAAGTATTCAATCTCCTGCCTTTCAGCCCACACTGAGGCTCACCCTGCTGTCCTCAGGCAGGCAGAAAGTTACAGTATTATTAAAGAACTGAGGCAACAAGGCAGAAACACAAGCTAATTTCTGTTATGTCATGTAAAGTTTTGTTTAGTACAGACATGAATTAAATTGGCAGATTAATTTAACAGAGCAGAACACAAGAGTGAAAGGCATGACAGCTTGCGTTCCATTTCTGTGTGACACAGAGCTGCCCCTATTAACTTCAAATTATCTCCTTTTATGGACTCCAATCTTTTTGTATTTTTCACAACTGTAACTGGATGACGGGTTAAATACTCGGAAGAACGCAAGAATGTTTTTTTTCTGCAGCCAACACAGAGCGGGGAATCACTGAACTCGCTGCTTCTGTAAAACAGGAAACTGTATTTTGGATGCATCTAATCACACTGCTTCCCACCATCACCCTGACACAGACATGGTTTGGTCCCCCAGCCCCTGTGCCATGGAGGGAACTGGAAGCTCTACCACTGCTTTAATTTCCAGTTTTCCACCTGTTTATTCTAACACACTCATACTTTTTTTAAGGTAAAAAACCTTCCTCAAACTCATATGCCTATAGCTCAAAATAGGTTACTGAGAAACTTTATTGTACAACTACACTCTCCTTTCCACTCTCCCATAAACAAAACCAGAATGAAAAGCCGCACAGCTGTGGAAGCATTTCCACATCTTTTAAAAATCAAAATATCCCTGACTATCAGACAAGTGTGTTAGTTCAAGCCCACAGGACAAGTCCAATCGTCAACAAACACTCCTTTTTCTGTGTCCTTACCAGCACAAAGTGGTATCGGTGCCTAGTCCAATTGTTTGGCATTAGCAGTGGCCAAGCTGGATGCTCTCTCCATCTATCACATTAATTGCTGAGAATAACACTGGGAACTGAAATGTCTCTCCCTCCCTTGTTTCTACCTTTGATACAATCAAAAGAAGACAGACAGCTGAGAATCCATTCTCTTCACAACACCAGAGCCCAGCACTGGGAGCAAGTGGTATAGGAAGCTCATTAAGGCTCAAGAGTGTATCCACAAAACAGTCAGAGGGAAGGCTGCAAAGCAGGAGCCTACACAAAGGCATCCTTTCTCTCCTCATCTGCAGGAACCATCTCTCAACTACAAAAGCAACTCTGCAGGTACTATTGCACCTGGAAGTTTTAACTTTCTCTGCAATTCTTTCATCCAAATACAAAATAGGGCTCAAGCTACAGAGGTGAGGAGGTTCAGTGAAACAAAGAAATCATTTGCACTTAGCTGGGGTTATTCAAAGCTCAGGCCTCTCAAAACAGTTTTAGAAGCACCTGCCCTTCAAAACACCTTGTTTCTGTGAAATGCATTTCAGGCCCAAATGTCCTACATCTTAGTGATATGGGCCTGTGCAAGATTTAGATTTTGAGCTAAATACGTAAAAAAAATTTAATTTAATTCATTTTAATACTGAAACTCATTTATAACTTTCCAGAAAAAGCAAATACATGGCACTGTAATACTGAAGTGCCATACTCTTCCTGTGGGATATACTTTACCCCATACAATACTACTTGGGATTCAAAGTAACAGTTTATGGGTGAGTGATTAATGCTTTATCTGTACAATATTTTTTTGCTTGATTTTTTCCCTCAACTATGCAGGTCCAGCAGAAGCGGGGTGAGAGAGAGGAAGGGTGTTGACAAATTTTGACATCCTTGTCGGTACATTTAAACCAGGTGCCTGAAAATGGAAGTACACATTTCAATGCCATTTTGACCTACTTTGTATGTACAGTAAATAACTGGAAACAACATTCATGCTTCCTCCTTGTGGCATTGTTCAACCAAAACTGAACAGGCCTGGCCACATCCCCAGCCAGGAGAATTGATCGCTAGTACCGCTCATCTGTGTAAAGTTCTGCTGGGGTGGGCAGGATGGGTGACAGAAGCCATTGTCACCCCTCAAGGCTATATCACTCTGCTGGAAAGCTGAACAAACCACTTGGCAAGTCCAGAGCCTGCTCCTTCTGATCAGTTCTACAGTTCAAAAAAGCTGTTTCACAGCTATGTATGGATTTTTACAGATTCCTGAGCATCACAATAAATCTCTTCATCTTCTGCTTCCAATGTATGGTATTTTCTTTTATTCTTTTTTCTCTAACATTTAAAATCCATTAATAGCACACAAATTTTATTTTAAAAATTAATGCTACACAAAACCACTGCACATACAGTGCCAAAGAACAGCTGAAAAAATTACCATGTTAGAAACACCACAATAAAAGAAAGACGAAGTTTATGTACTACAGAAGTCTTAATCTAGGTCTCTACCTTTCTCACCACCTACAATCAAAACTGTTCTACAGTGAAAATTAGACATATCTACTAACAAATATATGTACTACCTCAAGATATAGACACCCCAGACTTTAGAAGAAATAAAGCCTTGCCCTCAGCACACACATAGATGCACAGGCATCTCTTGCTATTAAATTGTGAATGGAAAATTAGAAGCAAAGAAGCTAAAGGCAGAGCTAGTAACACAGATGTACACTAGCAGTCTGAGTCTAAAAATGTAAACTTACTTAGGGTGAAAACAAGATTGGCATTATATTGGCATTACTTCATTTTAGTACTGTTGCTTAATCTGTATATCTAATTCCTCACATAAAGCTTGACTTTGTGCTAAATAAGAAATGCCTTTGCACTCCACCAGCAGGCTCTGTCCATTTTACAAAGAGGGAACATCCATTTATTCCATCTAAAGGTCAAAAGTGAAATGCCTTTGGGAGATCCCATGCAACCTTAAAATAAAAGTCGCATTCCTAAACTCCAAACTATCTAGAATGCAACACAATGTCATTATTATTCCTTTGAAAATGTAAAACAATTGATCATTTATATTAAAAGCAAAATTCTTTCAAAAGAACTGGTCCTAAAAACCAGTGAAATACCAACAGTGAGAATTTTAAATCTTGCTGTTCGAGAAGTACAATTTATTTTCTTTGCAGTTTTCTGCATTATGGAAGTCATAACACCCATAAATGTTTAAAAGACGTGATGTAATCCTAGTATTTGTTCACTTTGAATAAAAGGAAAACAATTCTTATTCAAACACCAATAGAAGCCAAAGCAGCCAACCCCATAATTCCTCAAACTTCTTAGTGATTCTTAGTAGACTATGTTTATGCCATGATACCTACCTGCAACTATTCATCAATATTTACTGAACCCATTTAGCAAAATCAGAACACAGAAGTCCAGTGGAGCAGGAACTTCTGGCTGTCAGGTTTCTTATAGCTTCCCTCTTCATTTGTAAGTCTTAGTACAGCCCTAAGCCCAATGTTCAAAATCTAAACTAAAGCTCACTGAAAAAACAGCTAGCTTTTTAGTTCTTTTAAGCTTTGGACATTATTGAATGTGCAAGCTATAAAACATCGGCTGCAATATTACACTTAACCTGCCTAATTTTTCCCTGCTACTGTACTTCTTCCCAGCTTATCAGCAGATTGAAAACTACACATTTCTCTTTGTCCAAAAGGCTATATAAAATTACATCACACTGCTTATCCAGCTTCAGAGTGTCAAATCACTTTATGCAGAGGAGGCCTATCGTGATCATTTCGGACAACTTAAGACTTTTTTTTTAATTAATTACCACTTTACACAGGTAATTAGAACTATCTCCCAATACACTGTATGGTTAATACATGTATAATGCACACCAGGTCTGTGATTACTTTTGAGGTGCTCCCTGCCATCAGTAGATGCCTGGGGCTACCTGCTACCAGCAGTGCATAGAAGGCACCATGTGTAGGAGGACATGTCTTGTCACAGTGCCAATGCTGATCTTCTGAAAGATATTCTCTAAGGAGAAACATGTTTAGGAAAACCTCAAGTGTTACACAGTTAGCAGTAATATACAATTTTCTACTACCAAAGATAATTCAAAACAGGTTGCAAAAACCTGCATCTGTCTACATAAGGCCTAAAAATAACCATATTGCTGGTCCTCCATTGCTTCATCTGAATTCATAGATTTTATCATTCTCCAGTTGTTTTGACACAGCTTTTAGCTAGTTTTAAAAGCTCCATATTCGTGACATAGAAAGCAGGTTTGCAAGGAAGTCCTGCAGCATCTGACCTTTTTATTTTCTCACGGCAATTTTAAGCATAGAAGGAGACAAAGATAAACACAACACAGAACCCCGCCAATAGCAAAAGCCCACTGAACTATTTCCAGGGAAGAAGACAGTTGTTCCATGAACTCTTCCATGTTTTCAGACATATGAATTATATCTGGCAATAGTTCAACAGAAAGGAAGGAACACCAAAGGAGAAGCACAGACTAAGCATTTGTAATCAAGCAGATTAAGCAGTTGTAAACTGGGAACTCCTGCTCATCAGCAGTTAAAAAGGCAAAGTACTCCAATATACACAATGCTAACATCAAAACCTGTAGTTTGCTGCCTACTCTTTTCCTGCTTAATACAGACAAAGCTTGTAGGCCTGCCAGTGTATGCAAGGTGAAATGGTTTCATGTGAAGAAAGAAGGGTAAGACTGAAATAACAGTCAAATACATAGGGTTTGGACTATTAAGGCACTAGAACAAGGAGAAAAAAGATGACAGGTAAGATAAACATAATGCAAATGCAAAGTAACCAGTACAGTCAGGTGAAAGGCACTGGGCTGAGAAAATGAGAAGGAAGAAGTAAAAGTGCAGTCTCTTTGGTAGACCAAATTGTAGTCTGGATGAGACAGAGAAATTAATTTCCATTTCACTATTGCTTTCAGTAAGTAACTGTGAAGCCTTTCATAAAGTATTTTAAACACCACACCTTCCTCCTGCCCTGAGAAAATGATGGAATAACTGAAAGCAGCATGGAACTGGTACCTCTAATCACAATCTCTGGGACATAGGTACACTTCATAACTTTAGGACTGGGGGGGAAAACTGTCGTCCTTGAAAGAATCAAAATGGAAAAATAATTACTTATTTTTTATCAACTTACTTTGTTCTTTGAATTATCTTTGGAGGTTTTAAATCTACAAGCTTCTCCTTCCAAGCTAAAGTAAGTTAGGAAATGCAAATTAAGGGTAAGCCTTAAGGGTAAGCATAAAAGCCTGGACTGAGCAGAAGATTCCTTTCTTCTCAAGCAGCTTTTTTGCTGTCCTGACAGGCTGCAGTCATTAAATTACTATTACTCTGAGGCAACCCAAGCCCTCCACACCAGCCTGGCCTGGCCAAGGTCACATCACCCCATCTGTCTTTCTCCTGCCTGGCAAGCCACAGTAAGGAACTCTGGTAGAAAACATCTATCCTTTCTGAAAACAGGTATGAGCTGTGGGAGAGCATGACTATCCCTGGCCATCACTAGCCCTACTCAGACCCATTTAATATGGAGAATGTAAAATCTCAGCAGTAGGCTCTGCAATCCTAAAGCAGACTGACTGCATGTCTGCTGCCTGCTTGCTGCTGTAGTGGAGGACGCACAGAGAGCTGAGACAGACAACTGGAAAGATATTTCCTGGTTAAGGCAGTTGACTGGTGCCCTGGAGAATGGGACCCAGTCCCTGCCTCTCCCATGAAATCAACTGAAGACGCTGCACAAATCATTTCCACACTCTCCACAGGCAGTCACTAATTACACATTCCCCATTTTTTCTACGTGTTTGGTGTTGGATGCTTTCTCAAACCAAAGATCTCAAAAGTCCTGGCTTCAGCTGAAGTTATAGTGTTAAAAGCAGACTACAAAATGCTACTGAATGCTAATTAGGAGGTACTTTTGACATTACCTTCTCCAGTCTTCCTCTCCCAAAGAGTCAACAAATAGCTATGGAATCTTTAGAAAAGGTTCAAGCACCACTCTGGCTTGCACAGGCAGAATGGGATGAAAAAACTGAGTGCAGCAATACACTGCCTCCTTCCTTCTGGGCAGCATATATACAAAAATCCACACATGCTTTCTCAAAAAATTCAGGTATTACTGTGATAAATGCCATAGGAAGCTCATGAGAAGCTGAATGCATTTACTCTGCCTTCAAAGCACAACTTGATTATTAGATCTTAAGTAAGAAACAAGTCCAGAAAGTAAAAAATTTCTGCATCTTCCTTTGCTTAGCAAGCACATTCTGTTCCATGTATTGAATAAGATCTGATCCTGTGAAACCCATCAAGCAATTAAAGGCTAGAATGATGCAAAAGGGGCCCATGTTTAGGTTGCACAGAGCTTGACTATGAAAACAGAATATTCCTTACGCATTTTCTCTGTAGGAAGACATATTAATATGTCAGGACATGGCCAGTGGTGAGAAGGAAGTGCATTTGACCACACATCATGCATTGAATGGCCACTGCCCCTCCATATGCAAATAGGCTAGAGAGAAAGCAAGGCTACAGCTTACAGAAGCCACCTAATAGCTGGCTGTGACCTGAAGGTCAGCTCCACTCATTCTCCAGCCCTGCTCTAGGTCAGTCCAGCTCTGAGGTGAAACCACACCTTGAAGCTGTGGTTAGCACAGTTCCTGCAGCACAGCCCCAGTCCCTGCTGCTGCTCACAGCTGCGGTCTGGCCCCGGTCCCACTCCCTCTCCAGTGCCAGCAGCGGCCGTCACGCAGCCAGCCCTTCCAGGAGCCAACACTGGGAACCAGCTGGGCTGAAATGGGCTACAGCCCACAGCAAAACCATCACTGATGCTGACATACATGAGAAAAAGGAGTGGAAATGTCTCTTGGCAGCCCCGTGGGACACAGACACTTTAGCATCAGCCAGCAAGTCAGTCCAACCTGCCTCCCTATCCTGTCCAACCCTGTTAAATTAATCACGAAACATTTACAACAGAGACCAAAAGCTTTCACTGCCAATACCTTGCTGGTGTGGTTAACTATACTCCTAATCTTACTACAGTGACAGCACAAAGGCTAGCTCAGAAGGCTGCTTGTTCTTATTACCCTTTAGGGAAAGGCAGCAGATTTTTTTCCCCAGCAACGGATCCTGCAATACTTACTTCACTGCTACCTGATATTAGTGGGCAAGGAGCTGACAGTGGCTGGGTCTCCTATTCAACTCCACGTATAAAATTGTCTACAAGCAAAAAAACTGCTTACAAAAGTCAAGTTACATCCATCCCTCGCTTTATAATCACATTTACATTTCAATGCTTTTTCTGGCATCTCAAAAACATTGCATTTTCAACACAAAATGAGAGTGAAGTGTCTCATTTCCATCTCAATTTCTGTATTTCAGCACATGAATACAGAAAAATATATTTTCATAATGATGCAATAGAGTGATTTAATATTTGTAAGTGTATTTAAGACAGGTAAAGTATTTAAGTGCTCACCAAAAACTACAAGTAGTGAGGAGAATGAAGAACAGAAGCTGTCCGCTTTACTTCCTAAAATAGGCTGACTTGAACTTTTCTAAATAAAAAACACCCAGGGATGCCTAAAATTTTTGGGATTAGGTGTAGTTTCATGCTTTTTATTCTGGAACTCTACATTTACCTCACCCATTCTTCAGCTGGTGGAGCACACATCAAGTATCCCTGAGAGACAAAGTACTACAGTATACAGATGTGCCTATTTTGGAAGCAGTTGGATCACTTTTCCCTACGAGGTCAGGGTTTTCAGACCAAAAGAATAGCTCTACTGTTTGTTATCCAGCTGAGAACAGCCTGGATTCCCTGTCTTGCTCAATGCTGTAAATTTAACTAAAGAATAAAATCAGTCCCCCTTAATTTCAATGAGCAGTGAAGAAAGAGGAGAACAGGTAACATACTTTCCTAAATGACATTAAACTTTTCACAGTTATTTACAACAATATAAAGCTTATCATTGTTTGGCAAGACTTTCCTTTATTCATTTACTTCATTTCCCCTTCTTTCACTGGAGAGGAATTTCATGTTAAACTGAAAAAAAAAAATTAAAAGTTACAATTTCCATTTCCAAAAGACTATTTTTAATCATTAAAATAAATTTATATGGCGATCTTGGCTGGTTTTACCTCATAAAAACTGGCAGGCATCAAAAGGTATGCAGGTTTAAAGCTATTCTGTCTTACTACTTTTATTTTCCTCCTCTACCTTTACTCATCTAAATAATTCTGTGAATAGTTGCCTGGTCTGGTAGGAAAAAAAAAAAAAACGGTATTTTTCTATTTTGGGGTCCTAAGCAGAAACAATTTAGAAAATATGCTTTTAAATATATTGTAATTATCTTGTGCTCCAAGAGGATCAGAGACACATAGCCAAAATCACTGGATGGAAACCCAAGTTAATCTGGTACACTATTCTGAACCCATCACAAAATTCCCCTTGATCATTTGTCTTTTCTCCCATTCTGATATTTAGCTTCTGTATTTAAAGGTTTTGTCTCTGTGGTTACTGCAGAAACACCTAAAATGAGAGCAGCAAGGACCAATACAGGAAGAAGCTTGGCAGCCCTGAGTTACATGTTAGGTCATGAGGGCCAGTGTGCTGCCAACTTTTGAGTCTGAGAACTCCTTTTATTCCTGAAGCTGATCATACTGAGAAAGTAATCTTCAATCTCCATCAAATTCATTTTTATTACACATTTTCAAGCTTTCTATAATCCCTATAACAAAATATCACACAACTTACTTATATCTTACTTTGAATATCAGGAGGTTTTGTTCTCCTTACTTTTAGGAAAGGGAGACACAGGGAAGCTAAAAATACTGCCTTAGGGCTGCCAAAGGAGCCTGTGGCAAAACAGGGACTGGATTTCTGCTCCCACACGTGAACTCAGCCCCACTCATCTGCAGCTGCACTGGATACTGCCTGTAATGTTTCGCTCAGCCCACCAGGTCAGCTCCAAGCTCACCTCACCCTCAGACAGGAATGAGATAAGCAGTTGTGGAGCTAGAGATCCTTGCCTGCTCAGACAGGGTATCCAGGCAGCCAGCTGGACCTGCTCAGTGAGGAGAGTTCCTTCCATGCACCAAAGGGAAAAGGGGAAAGAGAAAGGATGGTACCAAGTTGGTACCAGGCCAAGCTCCTTACAAACATGCCAGATTCATCCCTTCAGGCTGCAGGACCTGAACCTGTTTGCAATTCTGCCTGTAGCTGAGAGAGCAGGTGGATGTGCAGCAGGAGGTGAACCACTGGAGATGCAAGGATTGCATTGGAACCTTCAGATAAAAAATGGCAGCCCTCAAGCGGTTTGTGGCACCTGGTGTATGTCCACAGGCAACATGGGAGACCTACTCCTGAAACACACTCCACCTTTGGATGGGATGCAATGCCCATGTCTACATATCAAAAAAGGTGTGATAAACATGTCAGTGAACAAAGTGAAATGGAAAATAAAACTTTAGACTGCACAGTAAGAAAGTTCATAATTTTACCTGAAAGAACAGGAAAAAGACCCCCATCATTTCATTTCCACCACTTAATCAGAATACAGGCTATGACAATTTTATTGGCAAGGGAAAAGACATTTATTGGAACTCATACTCTTCTTTGATTATCTATCAAAATCCATGGTGCTCACTTAGATGTGAGAGCTCTCCACAGGTTTTAAAGGTGCTGGGAGAGTGGGCAAGAGGGTATCACACTTTTCCTGAAGAAAGATAAAATAGAATGAGGGGAAAAGAAAAAGTAGTATCTGGAACAGATAATTACTTATCAAAATGAGGTTTTATCACCATTATGCATAATGCATCTCTTAGTCCTAAAATGAGTGAGCCATGCTAGATATGTTTGCATGAAATGAATGATAAAATACTTTTGAATATTACATGGAATACTGAAGGGGTTATGCTAGCACATGCATCTGTGAGCAGGCACCAATGGCATATATCTAGAACAGAGAAAACGAAAATGCTGAAAAAAATAAAGTGTCAGTATTAGTATGAGTAACTTCTAAACAGAAATGAAGATTTCAGAAACAAGTATGTGCATAGGTACTTCACTCCATTAAAAAAACAAAGGAGATGTTTCTGGTAAAAAAGTCTTAATCAAGAAACAAATATGCCAATACACAACAGCATACTTTGTACAGGACTGAGAATAGCACAGATTGCAGTGTACAGGAATTGCATTTGGCTGATACTGCAGGTTCCAAAATGAAGTTGTTTATTCAAACTATTTATAATTTCAGAAAATAATCTGATAAATATAAGTGCAGTGGTAATACATTTTCATTACTCTAGCAATTGCTTTACTGCCTATTCCAAGACAAAAATACATATGTATTTCTTTCTATTTTCCTCCAAATTTTCTCCTTCCAGTAATTCTTGATAAGGTCTGAAAAAAAAACCCGAAAACAAAACACACAAAAAAATGAAAAGCCATCTTTTACTCCTTTTCAATTGCTTCCCCCCCTCCCCCGCCACCAAAATAGCCCATATGTATTCCTGCATTTCACACAGATTCTAAATGCTGTGATCTGTACAACTGTCAGTTATCCTTAAAAAAACAGAAATAATAAACCTGCTGGGCACAGCTACAAAACTTTTGGGTTTCAGTCAACCTTACATTCTTAGTTTCTCTTTCCTGCAATCACCTCTCAACTAAAAGACCACTAAGTAGTCCATCTCATTGGCAATGTTAAGAGTTGCAACAAAGAGAAAAAGTTAGGGTACCAAGAAATACATCCACCACCTTTGATGGTAGCTTGAAGTGTTCACCTAACAGTGAGAAAAATTAAGCCAAACTATACAGAAAAGGTTGTCTTGTTATCTTACTGATAACATTCTAGAGGATGTCTGTTCATTAATGTCTTTATTATTAAAAAAAATCACTTTGATGACTCATCTGAGAGCCTGAGAAGAGACTTTTCCCTTGGTAATTTACCTTGACCACAACACCTAAGCAGAGTTTCTCACCTGTCAATACATCCAGAAGCTTTTAATGGCTTCCCAACATTAGACAATATCATATATTTTCACATGCCATATTTTTATTGACTGAGTTTTTAGGAAGTCACGATAGTCTCATCATCTCTAAGCCCCAGCAATTAAACACGCATGAAAAAATGCTTATAGACATGACATTTTAGACTTTCAGTTTGGGGAACAGGGCAAGGCTGGAGGGGAGGAGAAGAGACACAGAACATCTGACCAGCCTCTATTTTCCATCTGTAGGGTGTCAAAATAAAATCATCCTCAGATAACCAAGCTGATGAAACTCATTTTTACTCTGCTGAACAAGACCACTAACTTACCACTCTGCATGTAATAATTCTTCAGTGACAAAAGTAATTTCTCATGCCATAAATAAATTGTTAAAAAACCTTAAGAATAAGAAAAAACACATAGCTCCTACAGACATTTTCTGGTTTTTTTACAGCTTGTTCCCTCCCTTTTCTCATGGCCTGTAGCTTTTGAAGGGGATGCAACTGGCATAGCTCTGGCTCCCTACTGCAGTCAGCTGGAGAATTCAGCTTCAAAGGCAGCTTCAGGAAGGGGTGGAGCAGCACTAGCACTTTAGGCTCTACTGGAGAGTCCCAGCAGAACAGGCAATGATGGATTCTTGCTGGACACCCTCAACCTCCCAGGAAGACATGAAGGGTCTGACTTGGGATGTACAGCCCACCATCTGATAAGCACTCCTCTGCCCCTCCTGCGGGATGATAGGCAGTGCGTTCTGCTGCTCCTTCTGCAGGAGCACATTCTTGCTGCTGGCCAGTCCAAGCCTCAGCAGCTTCAAATGCAGGTGCTGACAGCAGGTAAAAGGCAAATCGTGTTGATTCACCTGCAAGGCTTAACGTGTGGGAGGCCCCAGCCTGGAAAGAAAAGCCGGCATATCTTTTCCATACTGCACAGTAAAGCAGGTGTAAGGAGCAGGCTGAAACAAATCTCTCCCCCAGGGAGCACAGTACACACAGGAAGGCACAGGGGAATGGCAAAGTGTAGCTGTTGCACTTACCCAGACAACACACTTAGAAATTATTTCTTCACCCAGCTGCTATCTCAACACTTCATCATAACATACAAAGTGTCTTGACTCTTTTACAGTCCCACCCCTTTTCCACCCTCCCAAAGAAAGGCTGGTACATTACCAGTATAAAGAAGCTAATGGCTTCTCCAAAAACAGACCCAGTTTTACACTTAATGGTTTGCTAAATAATTCCTGCAGCCAGTCAGATATTGAAGCATCAGCACCAAAATTTAGTCAAATGACTAATTCCTATCAATTATATCACTTGAGACTCATGTTTTAAGCACACCACAACATTCAGTTATTTTCATCAGTACCTTGTATGTGCAACTTCGCAAAAAAATCTCATTCTCTTTTCAAGACTGATTCAATATGATTTACAGATCTCTGGATTCAGAACTATGAAATGTTTTTCTAGACAGCTGAACCACATTTATCAGAAAAGTAGGGGTATTAACCAAAACAATACACAATATGACATAATCACATGTGCAGCCTTCCATATCAATCAATTTCACAATTTCCCTTGGACAATACAGACACACACTGTGCCATGTGCAAACCCATCCCATGTAATTGCCCATTACCCTTCCAATAGTGGCACACATCTGAGAGGGCCCAGGGAGGGAAGCACAGAACTTTTCACATTTTGGCCATGAAATGTTTAGACTTTAATCTATGATGTTGAATGGGGATTTACAAAAAACAAAGAATTGCTTGTGAACCATGTGGTACATGTAACTGTCCAGCTAAAATAAACCTGAGCTCAACAGAAGACACTCACTACACAGACGGTTTTGGCACTGCATTAAATTCTGCATGCTATTTCACAAGTTCAATTTGTTCTATTTAATTATAACCAACAGGACACTATTAAAATAAAGGAAATTGATGTATTGACATTGAACAAATATAAAAAGTCTTCTGCTGAAAGAGAGTCGAGACGTGCATGTCTGTCAATGCTCAGATGTGTCTAATACTGTGTAACTAAACTTGTGCACATAATTATTAATTTGCAAACTCTGGACCAAACCCACTACACAGGGACAATGTAAATGCTACCTCGGGCCTTAACACAGGCTCAGTTAATCTTGATCATATCCTACTTGTGTTTTGTGCAGTTGCATTTTCTGCAGGCCTGACAGCATTCAAAGTAATGTATCTAGAGGACCAAACAGACCTTTTCCTCTGGTTTTCACATTGCCAAATCAATTCTAACACCAGCAGCTCCTGTGGTATCAATTAGAAAGTTTTTATGAATGCAAGGAAGGCATTTAGAACAAACACCTTTCAGTAGGTGTATATTATAGTGTGTATATTACCTTTGCAAAGGCTGGGGAAGCACAAATAAGTATAAGGCAATCACTTTCTAGGCTTGCTCCTTTAAAGATTTTATTTGAAGGCACTAAAAGGAAAATATGAATCTTATAATGACAGCACACAGAAGCATTCTCACAAAGCAATCTTTCTATTTTTGACCTATGGAGTTTTTTGGCTTTGTCCTATCAACACCATCTTCTTCGGTCTCCTTAATACTCCACAAAAAAACCTTTCCAGATTCATAGCCTCTTTGATTACTCTAAAAATCAATTAAATGGAACCTGAAATTATTAGCAACTTTGAGGAAATGAGTCTGCACCTGGCAGAACAGAGGGCACTGAGCTACAATCACTACAATTTTAGCAGTTGACTGTCTGCACATCTCAGGGGCTACCATTCAAAGCTTTTCCATGCTTATGACAGATCCAGTCCATTTAAAATCACAAGCTATGTCCCAACCAAGCACATAATTCCTGGAAAATACATCAGAAATCAGCATCCACTGTTTGTCTGACCAGTGTGAATCAGAGCACATTTTCAAAGGCATGTTCCCAGAAAGATGGATCTACTTTTCTGCATGGTTTGAACTATTATTTTGGCATTCTCAAAGGGCATGAGCCGAGACATTATTTAACCCAATGACTTTAGGCACTGGTACAACATTTGCTGGATCACCAAGGTCCATACTGGGAAGTAAGTTTTAAAATAGCAATAGAAAGTCACAGACAGTAGGATTACATTGCGTAAGAATTAACAGCACCAGAATCCATGTCTAAATCTTCTCCCAGCTGATATTTACCAGTAATGATCACAGAACAGCCCCTTCCAGGCTGGGACTGCCAGCTGGAGGGTCCCCACAACTAGTAGCAGTGGCCAGGACCAAGAGCCAGATCCCACAGCTGTTGTCCAGCTAAGCAAAATTAAGTGCAGGGCTCCAGCACTTAGTTCTTTCTCTTCTTCCTGACATTTCTTCTTGCCCTGCTTTCTACTCTGGCCCCTGGAGATGCACCATGCAGCCTTGACTCCTCAGAATCACTGTGCTATTTAAAAAAAAAAAAAAAAAACCAAACCAAAAAAAACCACCAACCAAACATGATGAAAACAGACTTCCTAGGACAAGGTTAAGCTTTTTACTTTCTTCTCACTTTCATTTATGCCTCTGCTATTCCCTGCTTTTCTCTAAAAGCGTCCACGTCGATTCCAAAAAATGCAGCTGTTCTAAACAAAGATACAGCCCCAGTCAATACACCTCATATAAAACAAAAAAAGTTTTAATAAAAAGTTACTCACAATTTTCTCAAGTAAAGCTGTGACATTACAAGTACCTACATGGCTTTAGTCTTCCTTGCCTATTCTAACAAACTGCTAAAAACACATGTGTATTAACAGCTATAAAAGTCTTCTGAGTTTTGGCCACAATTAGTGCTTGCACATGTATCTTGGCTTTATGGCAGCCAGAACTCATCCTTTTTTTCATTCTGCTAGCAGATAACTGACTTACCATTGCCATAAAAGGGACAAGCTTCAAGTACAATATGAAAATTCCTGGAATGCTTGAATCTACCCTCATGTAACTGATTTTCCCCTTAATATGTGCACTATGAATACAAACTATTAATGCACTAATTTCTCTTTAAACTTTTGTTCTAATTCTTTATAGCTCCTCAGTCCATACCAGTGTAATTTTTCAGCCTTATTTGGGTTTCATTACAATCTTAGGATTTGCTTCAATGTTGTTAGATTAACAAATATTTCAACAGAAGTCTTCAGTAGACTAGAAAACAAGTTTTGTTCAGCTAGATAAACAACTGGACTAATAAGACCAAAAGACTTACAGTATCTAGTCAGCACATAGCTATCCAGTGAAAATGGGCTAATTTGTTCTATCCCTTAGCTACAACTGAAACATTTGTCATGACAAAGAGAAAAAATAAAAGAAAGAGCCTTTCTCATTCTGATTTCTGTATACTAAACTAAGAATACCATAAATCATCTACTAAAATAAATTAATAAAAGCTAATAAAACAATTTCTTTTCCACTAAGTTAGTGATTATTTGCGTGAAAGATTACATGCTTCATTATGAATTTCCAATGTGAATTATCTATAGGAAGAATCGTCATGTAAAAATGGCATTGATCATTGACTATGGTGAATTAGAACACTTTCTTCCACTAAGCCATTTAGAAATGCTCTACCACGTTCATTCCCCAACATACACATGTACAGAAGACATATTGAGCGGTCAACTTGACTAGAAGAAAGGTTGAAACCCCAGACCTCCCATGAAGCCTGAGAGATTATAAATCCCACAGCAGCTGAGACACCCATGGGCAGAAAGCAGGCTGGACACCAGTGTTTAAAGATGATAGAGGAGATGAATGTTACTTGTCTCAAATAACTATTTTCTAGGCATGTTAGGGAACACCACCAGACTTCTGGCACGTTTCAAGAAAGTTCAACATGTAAGCCTGATTTGTGGCTTTCATCTTATCCCAATTCAGAGACAGAGTTTGCTCAGCACATCTCTTCCACTCCCACTTTAACAGCTGGGCAGGAAGCTTCATGGGAGTGACAGACTTTATCTAAAAGCTTTCTATTTCCCATTTGTAGCATTTGAAATGTTCTTTAATAAGCTGCACATTATCTACAGACAAGATAATGGATAGTTTGTACCATGCTTCAGTCTTATATAAAAAACTACATCTCTTCTGAATGCAAATGACCAAACTCACTTGATTCTTAATTAAAATATTCTAGTTTTTCCTACCAATCTCAGTGTATTAAACTAACTATTGGATTTATTTTATAACTCTGATAATTTCTTCTGCTGATTCCCTCTCGGCCACCTGAAAAACCTGCATGTCAAAATGTGGTCTCTCTGTCACTGCTACAAGCAGATGAAAGGCACAAAAAGATGAAAGAAACTTAATTATTAGTTTGCAATTTGTTTACTCCGCACACTTGACAGCACTTTGTATTTTGTCCTTCACATTGTTCTGTTGAAGAAGCACACCCTTCCTCAGACCCTGCGAGAAAGAGGCTGTCTGCCAGCAGCAGTAAAGGTGAAGGCAGCGGATGCACACAGAGAGAAAAAAGGCATAGGAAAGGAGGGGAACAGTATGATTTGTGATTTTCTTGAAACTGCACAAAGAAACGCTTTAGCTTACAAGAAATTCCATAAAAGTAGCTCAATAACTTTGCTAAAAACACAATTACACTTTATAAATTAAGTTGGTGCATTCTTGAAAAATCTCACACCATTTATTTCAGAATATGTGTGACAAAAGCATTCTTTAGATATGAAGGCAACATAAAATAAAATCAAGAAAAAGGAAACCTATCCTTTTCCAGCTCTTCTTTGGCTTCCCTCATTTCATTTATGGACATGTCCTTTTTATTATGGGGCTGTAAGGCAAGCCAAGCCAAAAAAAGGGAACTTTCTTGCCAGCTGTGAGGCTGACTCATCTCCACCCAAGCAGATTCCCAAGCTGCTGGGTCCCACGGCACCTGCTGTCTGCACCCAGGCCTCAGCACCTTGCACCAGAGCTGCACTGATGTCACTGAAACACCCCAGCACAGGTATAAAAGCAGGACTACAATTCTCATTGGAGCCCATAAGTACAGGTTTTCAGATGCTCGATAACTTAGCAAATCAGAGGTGAAAAGGGGTAGTTCCTACCACCACCAAACAAACACCTAAGCTAAGAAGAGCTAATAGAACATTAATGCTTACAATGTTTTTTGCCAATGTTGGAAATATAACAAAAGCACATAATGTTAAAAGGTTTCCTAAAAAATACATATTTGAGATATTTTGAGATATCAACATAGTAAATTGTGAGCCCTGAGCAGAAGAGAATATAGTAGAAGTGCAAGGGACTGGAATTTGCAGTGCTTTTGAACATATATGCTGTACCTTTCTTTTCTTTTTCTAAATTTAGAAAGTTTATTCAAGCTCCTCCTTCTATTAAAGGATATGTCAGAGATAAAGGAATATTAAACAGTCGGGGTTTTTCATCCTATAACTGTCTGTACATGCCAGAGGGTAAACATGGACTATTTTTTTGCACTAGTTATACTCTTTATGAAGAATACATATGCTTATTTCTTTACTGTAACTCACCTCAGATTACAACAGCATAACGGCAGTCATTGCATATTGATAATGTTTTAACTTGTCCTTGTAATACTCTACTGACACATTGTCTAAGACACTGCTGTATAAAGACTTTTGAAGTATTAATGCCACATACTTTTCTGATATATTAAATCACCAAGACTAATTCCAGCCAGTCACAACCCAAAGAAATCAAAAATTTATCTTCCCACAAACATCATTACATTGTAGCAGAATTTCACACCTTCAACTACACATGAAAGCCACAGGTTGCTCCTCCAATCAGGTCAAAGCCCATGCCCACAATCTCTTTGATCAAATCTTGCAAGGTGTTAAGGCATAAAGTGTTTATGATGGGAAAGTCAGCGGAAATTCTGGGAAGGGTGTACTACGTAACTTTCAAACACTGATGAAGTAAGTCAATTTATTCTTGTGTAGAGGTTGTTGAATCTTCCTTTGTTTAGTCTAGTTCTATAAAAAGAACAATATTCCTAAGCCTATCCCTAAAGAAGGTTTCTGACATTTTAGAACAATAGTCATAGCTGCCTGCAGCAGCTGTGCTACATTGCTCAACATAATCAGGGCAACTGACAGAATATACATCCAGCATAACCTCAGGCATTATACAAACTAGTGATACCCAGGATTGTAAACACCAAGCAGACAAGCTGCAATGAAACATTGCAGTAGTCCTACAGGAATTTGATACAAACACTCATAAGCAAAAATTGTGCAGCTTGGGATGACAGTCCACAAATGCACTTGCATATGCTGACACTCAACAGGTTCAGAGACTGTGCTCGCCAACACAGCTGGCAGCAGGCAGGTGCATGTTTCCAAAATATCCTGCCCTTCTCTCCCATCTCCAGCACCCCATGCCATGATGCTGTAGAAGTGGCCAGAGGGAGAGGGGAAGCTGGCAGAAAGAACAACAGGTATAAAGACATTCCTTCAGGAGCAAGGAGTCATCAGGCCTGTCCCCTTGTCCCCAAAAATGCTCATGTGTTTTTCTGTGTATACATATTGGGTAATAACCCCCCACTGCTGGGACAGGTGAACTCATGCTCACCACTCCTCCACTTCCCCAGCAGGGACTGCTTGTGACAAGCTGGAAGGCCACCCTCCTGCTCAAGCTCTCATGGCCCTCTCTGCTGTGCCCTCAGCCACTCCAGATCTTATACCTCTTCCTGACATGACATCTTGCTCCAACAGGAGTAAAAGTGAGCACTGCACTTGTCTTCTTCAGACTCCCACACCCCATCATAGCCTGGCAGGGGCAACCAAACCCATTTCCTGTTTTTCTGTGAAGCCTTCTAGCCCGAGAGGAGCTTCACTCATTAGAAATCATTTGGGTCTCCCCTTCTGGACATATTTTTGAAACCAGAGTGACCACATCTCCCCCCTGAATTAACACTTGCCAGGGTTTATTAAACATGGTCTTGCTATTGTCAAGTCCTGAGGACATTCAGGGACAGGGGTGTCAGATGGCTTCAGGGAATAGGTGTCTCAGCATCAAAGACATGGCAGTCCTAGACATGAACTGGCCCAACCCTGCCTTACTTCATTAGAAAAAGCACACCCAAGTGAAGTGCTACCAGTGATTCAGACTCAGTCATAAGACTTCTCTTTAACTACATGCCAAAAGCCCAGGTCATTCTTTTTATCTGCTCTTGATTTATGTGCCCTATACATCCCTGTCTCAGTAAATCACATTTTTAATGAAAAGAGAATAAAAAAATTGGTCAGATTACCTGGAAGCAATTATATTCCTTTTGCTTTTGGCTTCTAACTGCATGTGTCAGAATGCACTCCCAAATATAAACAGGAGAGGTGATACAGGGAAGGCATGAGGACAATATAGCAGAGCTGTCACTGCCTGGCCACATACAGGACTACACTTATATAGGGTTTACCCAGGGACAGGAACCTCCTGGCCTCCCACCAGGGCATCCCTAGTTGCCATCACACACACTGTCAGCTCAAGTAGCACTAGTGGAATCAGCACTGCCCTTGTGGAAAAGTTTATGCATGTTTTTATCACTGTTTTGGCACGCCTTTCCCTATTAGCTCCATAGAGCTTGCTCTCAGCTCTGTCCCAGCACCTGTTCCACCAAGACTAAAAGCAGAAAAGAGAGATTGGTTGGGAACTTGGAGAGAATGCTAAGCCTACTGCTGAGCAGTGGTGGCCAGGAGAGATCCTGTATTCCATCAGTGTTTACATGGCAGCCAGTCCACTTGTGTGGCAGGTGACTCAACCCAGGGCTCAAGTTCAGCTGAAGATCTCGCTCCACTGCATGAAGCACAAGGACCAGCACTGCAGCATCACAGACAAGGTACTGAAACATGAAACAGGCATTTCCATGGCACAGTCAACTCTCAACCAAGCAGTACTAATGTTAGGAAATGGACTTTCTCCAAAGGAAATGGCAGCCTGAAGAGTGTCAGAAATGAGAGCCCCTGCAGAGATCCATCAAAACAAGTTTCTCCTGTCTCATGGGAGCAGTCTTTTATCCTGACCTGGAAATATCTAATCTACTGCCCTGTCTTCCACTCTGCACTCAATGTAACATGAAAATGAATCTCCTGAGAAGAATGCAGAGCAGCACAGAAGCCCAAATTAGCTGTAATTATTATTTTCATTGTAACTGATCAAAATAAAGTACACTAAACTTCCAGTGTCACATCTGGAGGCACCTTCTAGTGCCACGTTAAAACCAGCAGGAGCTGCAAAGGAGCAGCTCCCTCTTTCTGTACTGAGGCACGTGATCATGACAGTAGCTGGCTCAGGGCTGGCTTTGCTACGTCAAATGCCTCTGTCAGAGCAGTCGTTCCAAATCTCCTTGTAAGTATTTAATCACAGATATGTCAGAGATAAAAACAATTTTTCACTCTGTCAGCCCTGACAGACTGCAGAATCACCACCACCACCAACACAGCTGTTTCTGCCACACTTGCTTGCACTCATGGGCATGGATGGTCTCAAACCTAGAAGAACCACGATGCACATATGAAGAAACATTTACTGAGAGGGTGACTAAGTGCTGACACAGATTGCCTAGAGGGGTTGAGCAGTCTCCATCCTTGGATATATTCAAAACTCACGGGACATAGCATTAAGCAGCCTGTTGTAGCTGTCCCTGTTCTGAGCAGGGGGTTGGACTAGATGATCTCCAAGGTTCTCACCAGCCTCACCAATTCTGTGATGAAGGCCATGGTACAATTAAGAAGACTGTGGCTGCAAAACTGCCATAAAGGAAAAAAAAAAAAAAAAAAAAAAAAAAAAAAAAAAAAAAAAAAAAACTGGCAAATAAAAGGGACTTTGGGGAAGGAAGGAGCCAGCATAATTTTTTTTCCTGCAGAAAAGCGGTTGCTCCATTCAGCTTATTGCAAAAAGTATTGCTACAACCTTCCCTACTACACAATCTTCTACTAACACAACTATCCTTTAAATGTAAACAGTGGGAACACGTTCATCTGAGGACAATGTGAGCACTGGGTCAGCTCTGCCAGGTCTCCAAAAGCAGAAGAGGTGCTGCCCCAATGCAGAGTGCTTCACACCACCCTGCCACAATCATGCACAGGCATCAGCCCAGCTGAAGAATCTCCAAAGAGCAGCCTCTCATCACCACCCACACATGGCATGGTTCGGGCTAACAGCTATCTCCAACACCTTTTGTGTGGATGCTAGTGACAGGCAACAGTGTGGAGCTGGGGACAATGCAGAACTGAACTGATTGAAAGGCCACCCATGTGGAGCTGAAAGTTTATCTAAGGGAGAACAAAACTGCAAGGAGCTCAGCTTCCACTATATACTTGTGTTTTCCGGTGGCACTGATGAGGAACTGTAAATCTGCAGTCAGCTTAACACGCAAAGAAGAGTTAATTATGGGAATAGCTTCATAATACACTTAACAGCTTCAGGTTACATTTTAAGAAATCTTGATTTTAATGGAATGATTTATCCAGCACATGCCAGACACTTCTAGGACAGAGACTCTTCACAGTTACTACAGAAGACCTCAAATTGTACAACTGATACAAAAATTTGTATCTTCTTTTAATTAGCTCCTCATCCCTACATAGTTTTGTGTCTTTGATTGACAGTCATGTCAATGTCATGACCCTATGACTTCACTTTACAGCGCAAGGTGGGGATGTATCTCAGAGACAGGTATTTTTATCTCTAGATATACCAAATTCAGAACTCAAATGTAAATAATTTACTTCAAAATACTCCAATTAATTACAATTAATTATAACCTTAAGGGAATACAGTTTAACCAGCTTAATGGCAAGTGATGGCTGAATTGCCTAAGAAGATTCACCACTGAGTGATTTATTGTAAGCACAGTAAGCCTGATATTATCAACCTAGGAGCAACAGACAAGACATCAGAAGTTCAGTGTATTGCTTACTTCAATTGATTCAATACATACATACCATACTATTGGTCACACAGAGGTATCAAAACTCATTAAAGGACTTAATTTCATCTGAAATTGCAGAAAAACTTAAAATAACACTTTCCCATACCTCCATTGTTGATTGAACTGCTAATGCAAGATCTTACACTTATAGCAGGAAACATGACAAAAAGCCATGTGTCTACAGCTTCTGAAAAGTTTTCTGCACTGCTGAATTTCACTATTACAGTATCAACCTAACCAAATTCAGAGAAACAAGGAGACACAAAAAGATAACCTATTCAAATGATTGTGTCGACTGCCCTTTACTTAGAAGTACAGAAGGAACAGTCCAAATACTTCAGGAGCGCCAGGAAAGAGAGTCCTTTAGACTTAAGGACAGCTAATAGCTATTATCACAGTGATAAAATTAGCTCCCTTAGCAAAACTTTCAGACTACTTGCATGCTTTCGATTTTACAAGTCTATGCCACAATTTACTTCCATCCGGAAAGATGCCAAAATTCAACTTTAACCATTAACATTAGGATCCTTCCCAATCCCCAGCCTCCTGCCCATCGCGGGGGTCAAAGGCAGCGTGCACACAGCGCTTTGAATCCCAAGCAGCCAACTCTAAACTATTATTACTGTAAATATTGTTTCTTTTTTACCTTTTTTATTATTATTATTACTTTTTACCGTGGAAACACAACTCGCTATTTTTCAGTCCCGGGTGGGTGCGTGCTTTCTATTCCCTGCCCAGCCAGCGGCGCTCCGCGCCGGGCCGTGGGAGAGCGCTGCGGGGCCCGTCCCCGCCGGACCCCGCTGCCATCCCCGCGGTGCCGCCCGCTCCGCTCCGCGCCCGCGGAGGGCCGGCCAGCAGGCGCAGCTCCGCCGAGAGCCGGAGCAGCCGGGCATCCGCGTTAAGCCCACCTGGCTGCCCCAGCGCCCCGAGAGCGGACCCACGCCGGCTCCCTGTCCCATCCCATCCCGTCCCGTCCCGTCCCGTCCCGCTCCTGCGTCTCCCCGTGAGAGGGTCCCGCGTGTGCGCCCGATGGCGCAGCCCGGAGGAGCCGCCCCCGCGTACTCACCGCGGCGGACACGGCGCTGAGCTCGGCGCTCAGCAGCAGCCCGAAGCCCAGCCAGAGCCGCATGCTGCCGCGCACCGCACCGCTCCGTCGGTCCCTGGGCGGCGGGACGCCGGCGACTCAGAGTGGGGCTCCGCGGGGCCGGCCCCACATGCGCGTCTCTTCCCTCCGTCGCGGCCGCGGCGCCTGCAATGCCTCGGGGGCGAAGGACTCGACTCGCCGTACACGATGGGCGGTGGCAGCCCCCCCTCTCCTCCCCTCCGGGCGGGGACCCTGGGAGGGCGCAACCTCGCCCGCTCCCGTTCCCCGCTGGCCGCAGTTCTTCCGCCTCCTCGTCCCCGCCGCGGGTGTGTGGTGGGCCGCGGGGGGCGCGGGCCGAGGGGGAGGCGCGCCGCTTCCTCGCCGCACACGGCCGCGGCCGGCCGGGCGGGCACGGTACGGCAGCGCGGCGCGCAGCGGTGCGGAGCGGGCGGCGGAAGGGGCCGGGGGCGGGCCGGGGGCGCTGGATCTGCACGGCCCGTCGGGGTCCGCGTCCCCGCGGATGCTGCGCGCCGGCAGGACGGCGCTGTGTGCGCGGCGCGGCGAGCGGCGCCACTGCCCTCTTTCCCCCCGGATCGCAGCCCGGCCCGGACCGGACCGCGGGGCCGCTCCCTGCTCCGGCTGAGCGCCCGGAGACCTCCGGCGGGGGGAGCGGCGTTACGAGCGGGCTCTTCTCTGCCTTGCAGGGGTGGCCGTCCGGCGGGAGGGAGCACTGAGCCGAGCCCCCGGCCAGGGAAGGAGCGAAAATGGACATCTCGCAGCTTCCCAGTGCACGTATTTTCCTTTGTCAGTAAGTAATTCCGCTCGGTAGGCTTTTGGAAATAACTTTTTTAAAGTCGTATTGTCACCTTTAACTGCAGAGCGTGATCACGTGCTTGTTTTGCACTAGCTAAAAACAATATCGTCCTTATTCACCTTTCCCTGCAGGAATACGGGGCTTTTGCTGATCCTGATGGAAGTTGTGCTGTCAGCCGTCAAAGTGGACGCTGTAAGTAAAACGTCTTCTGACTTTTACTGAGGAACGAAGAGGAGGAAAAAGCAGTTTCCTTGGTACCAATAAGTGAGGAACTGCGTTTTCCTTGCTGGATGGCTTATCTGTCTTTCTATGAAAAGAAACGACTAACAAATCATCTCTGGAAGCCTTACAGATTGCTGCCTTCAACAAAATGATGTTCAGCAGAGAAGCATAATGCTTCAAGTGTCAGGTTGTTTGAAGTATTCCTCAGTTAATTTTACTCAAATGGGGTAATTTGTTAAAGCGATAGTGAAACAAACGCAACAACTTCTTTATTTATGTAAGAAACACACCAAAAATGCAGTGCTGTAGATACCAGTGAATACTTTGGTAAAGTTAACCTGCAGGTTAAATGTCTTCAGTTACATACAAACATCATCTGAGGTCTGTGAAGGTTATTTCTACAAGTCAGAGTTTATGAACAAATCGTTGTTTAAATTAAGTTGTTAAATCCAAAAACAGGTGTTATGTTACATATAGTGGTTGCAGTTGTCTACCTGAATTGTTGTAAGCAGAAGTTATTAATCTCATTGTCACAAGGATGTGAAAGATGCCAGAGATAATGTGTGGGAGAGTGCAAAATCTGCAACAAACTTGGTGAGTTTAATGGAAAGAGTGTCATTAATGGGAATAGATTTTGGATCACGCCTGAATATTGGTGACTGAGGTTGGTAGGCTTGGCTTGTGGCTGCATTTATTGGTCAGCCACAAGTGTGGGTAAGGCTCTGTGGTCATGTGCTAGTGGGTCTTTGATTACATTTTTTCAAAAGCCATCCTACTTGTATTTTAATCCTACTGTCTGCAGTTTTATGACTTTCCACTCCATATAGATGTGTGATGGTAAGCCACATCTTTGTGGTGAGATGGCATACTGTGTTAAGGAATGGGAAATACAGTGTTAGGGAATGGGAAATGCTAGGGCTTTTGCAGCAGGTGTTATGACACGCAATAATTCTGCACTCCAGCTGCAGCTGGCATGTAGCACCTCCCCGTCAGCCTGCTTGGATGGTTGATCTCTCAACATCATACCTGAGCAAGAGCTGACTGACTGGGGACCCACAGCCCTGTGGGAAGGGACAGGAGCAGGAAACTTAAGTGTCATGTGCTGCTTGTCTCTGCCTCATTTAGATACAAACATTGTTGTGCTGCATAGTGCTGAATGGATGATAAAATTACCATGTGCTACTGAAACCAGAGCAGGCTGGTGATAAGTGCAAATGTTTTATGCCCAGTAATGATGTTACTGGGATCAGTTGACATAAACCAGTGGCATTGTGACCCTTCTTTTATGAAGTTGTGTTGTAGTGTGCATAGCATGATACCTGAGTTTTAGCTATAGCACGGACTAATTTATTCTCCTTCGTGTTCTTACAGTAGACTGCAGGCTGTGGTGTTAAAATAGAGGTATACTGAAGAGGTGTTCAAGATATCTCAGTTAATGGATACAGTCTGATCATGGCTGCTTGAATCTCCACATGCTGGTTTTCCCAGAGAATCCCGAAAAAGTAAATTTGCTTGAAGGTTTAATTCCTCAGATTTAGTAGTTCCTAAGGTGGCAGCTGTGTAGGAGATGAAACATCCCAATGAATTTGAAAGGGGAAGTCTGGTCACGTTTCCATGAAAAATTGTGCTGCACTGCCACCACAATATTTATCCTATTTTCCACTCATATGCTGCTTCCTTGCCTTGGCCAGCCCAGGTCTTTCTGCAGTCCTGTGGTAAACTGAATTGGAAAATTCCTTGTTTGTACTAATCACTACCCCAAAAAAGAAAAGGGGTGAGAGCTAGCTTTATCCTGGGTCAGATCATCACTTGTATTCATAGAAACCTGGGCTGGCATGGGGTTGGAAGCAGGCAGTTGGGGGTGGGAGAAGGGTTGGGCTTGCTCCTTGCAGTGACAGCTCTGGTCAATATGTTTGCAAAGTGACAAAGTTGGTGTCAGCGGGAAACAGCAGCACCTGAATAATTGCCAGAGCTGCTGGCAGTCATATTCTTTATATTGTAATCCTGTTTGTCACACTGAATCTTCTCCTATTTTTTACACAGATCAATGTGCTAATGTTATGAAGTGTTTTATGAAGCTTGAATTGAAAAAAAAAAAAAAAAAAAACTACTATGAATTATTAGAGTCTGTAGGACCAGGTCTTAAAAGTCATGGTTGTGTAATGAGACAGGCAGAGCTGCTGACTTTGACAGCCTTACATATGTGAATGAGTTGCAGATGCTGGACATAAGTGGTGTTGAATGAGAAAAATTGCACATAGGAAGAAACTGGAGGGAGATTAAGGAAAGGCCAGGAAAGAGGGAGAGAGAAAGAGCGGAAGTCAGAGTTTGACGGAATGTGTTGCCTGGCAGGCTGCTGCTAGCTGTTGGGGAGACGGATGTTTCTCAGCAGAAAAAGAAATGAGAGGAAGAAAAAGGAGGATGTTTAGGATATCAGAGAACTGGGAGAGAAAAAAATGATGTCTCTGGCACGAGAAGAGGATGCTGGTTGCAGGCTTGAAGAACTAAGGAAGAGAAGTCCCTGAATAGAAGTGCCAGGACAGACAGCCAAAAGGAGTGGATCAGGCACAGTTATCTTTAGTGCTCTTTGGCGTACACTGGATAGTGATGTTGAAGGCCTCAAATAACTTTGGAACTACTCTGAATTGTAGATTTAATAATTCACATGGCTTAAATGAAATTAAGAAGTATTAACTACCTGAAGTTCAACCAAGTTTATGGATTTCTTCTCCCTTTCTGTCCCTGCTAATACATTACATCAAAAATACAGTTCTTGGGTATTTTTTTTTTCTTCAGAGACAATGTATCTCCTACTAATGCTGATTTTTTTTTTTTATTTTGTCTTCCAAAAAGAACACTTTTCCCTTAGTAGTTTTGTAACATTTGATTACTTTGTTGATGTCCTCTTAGTATACTTTTTTAACTGCCTCTAACAAAAGCTACTTTTTTTTTTTCACACCTTATATTCAGGTGAAAGCAATAGAATCCCAGCAAAGAAGGAAATAACTATTAGATCAAAGAAAGAAAATTGAGTGAGAATAAGTTTGAATAACACTTGCAAAAATAACACCAAGTAACAGATCACAAGTGTCGTTTTAAGACCATATATAGGTATATAGAAAGAAAACAGTTGAAGCAGTGCATGAGTTGTAATTCTCTTCACTTCTGTGAGATTGTAAGGGGATATATCATGGAGGATGTCATCAAGTGGGAGAAGCAATAATTCTTTAAAAGAGAAAATAAACCCAATAGTACTATGTACTACTTCAGTTGGTTTCATAGTGAAATTAGATTGCTGACATGGGGGCCTATGTTACTGCACTAAGTTAAAATGTGTCAATGCTCTGGCCTATCTCACATCCAGGTTTTCCCAGATGTGTCCTGTTTTATTCCATTTGGAAAGTTTTGTTTGGTTGAAACAGGAGGACTTTTTACATTAACACAGGATTTCCAGGCTAAAGAAGCCAGGGTGGAGTAATCACGTGGCCCATCCTGCTTAATGTGTCTACTATAAATGTAGGCACTGGGATCACAGTGTGAAAAATGTGATAAGGCAGGCATACTGCCCAGGTGATCTAGGAAGGAGGCATCAATCTGATATATTGATTTCATCTGCCTCATTACTTACTTAGTGCATGCAAAGTGAATCCACTTTTTCCAGGCTCCCCACCTGTGGGCTGTGTCAGCAACAGCCTAGGAGATTCCCAAAAAACAATACATTGCAATCCTATTTTAGAACAACTCCATTTGACTTTATCCACACTGGCAGACATGGCTTATATATGTCTGATTAAATAAGTGTATAGTTGGGCTCATCTTTGCGTAGGAGTGGTGTTCCATAAGAAAATCAGACAGAATAATGATACCTTGAGAAAAATCACTAGCATTTTGGGGACCCTCCTAGCACATCAGATTGCTTTATTCAAAATTTCTTTGAACCCTGGGAGAATTATTGGGTAGTTTAGAGAGGACTTTTTCTATGTTCAGTCATGGAGCTGACAGGAAGGGGCAGCTCTCTTAAACTATGAGAAATCCTATATAAAGGAGGTGGCAGCTGCCTAAGGCAAAGCCCCTTATTTTCACTGCCATCAACAGCTGTGTCTTGGTCTGGCAGTGCTGTTTTGATGATGAGGGTGACAGGGCTTGTATCACATTGTGGACGGGCTGCCCGAGTGGGAATTTATTTGGGTTTTTTTAAGAGTCATGACTTCTCCCATCAGCATCAAATGATGCCAGAGAGACAAACACATTCACAGCCAGTATTGCACACATGGAAATGTAGTCATGGTTGATAGCTTTGAATTCCTTATTTTTGGTCCCTCCTTTCTTGTGTGCTGTCTGCTCCACTCACCAGTAAGAGAGTTCCTTAAATGTGTCTCTTCCTTGTTGCTCTTCAACTATTTCCTTGAAATCATTTTTTTCTGCCATGCCTTTGAAACTGATATTGATTCTAGTTTACTAATTAATCATTCTTTCTTGAAAGATTGCTTTAAGAGTCATTTTCTATGTGTGGAAAAAATTAGAGTCTAATCTTTGTATACAGTCATTTCCTGTATATCATATAACTGATTCAAGTTATTCATGCAAGGACAAAAGACAGGTTACACCAAAAGCAAAATATTCTATCTGCCTGAAGTTAGTAGTGATGAGGAGGAGTTTTCTTGCACATCCATGTTTTTTAAACTCTCTGTGCAAAGTCACAGATAAATTCTTTACTCACTTTTTCTTCTTTATAGATCAGAATTACGCTCAAAGAATAATTACTATAATACATTAAAGGTAATTCTATGTTGTTGAATTATTCTGTGTTAGTGTTGGGTTTGAGGGTTTTTGCAGTAATGCATTTCTTGTTTGAGACCAGATTATTCTTAATTAGTTCTTTGCTTTTGTTTTGACAAGCCAAAAGTTGGCCAAGGTGTGGAGCATTCTTCATAACATATTATACTGATCCAAGATCTTCTGAGAGTTCAATGTTAATTTAGTAGCTTACATCGTTTTGCCTGAGAAGGTAGCTTATCTTCTTGTGCCTTGCTTTATTCACTGTACCCTGTTTGCTCCTCAGGAGTAAAAAGCACAGTGAAATTTGCAGTATTTCCTGATGTTTATCAAGAGTTATTTTAGTTATTTTCTTTAAAATGGCAGCACCTAGTTGATAGCAGCAGTTGACTCAGCTCACAGTGAAAGTATGTCATCTTTATCATGCAAATATTTTTGAGTGACCAAGGACCAACATTGGTTTCCACGTGCCCTTTTTTGTCCATTTGGAAGCTGAAGGTGCTGATTTGATGCAAAGGTAGCTCCCTGTTTTCATACCCTGGAAACAATGTGTAGCAAGGAAAAATGCTCTCACAGTTCATGAGCAAACTTGCATTTGTGTGACTAATTTGCCCTACTTCAGCAGAACCATGTTTTTGTTGCAGTTTCCCCATTTTGACAGTCACAGTGCTTGACTAGACTGCTGCATCTTCTGAACACACCCGGTTTTGTGCTGTCTTTCAGTTTCTGCCTTCTGTGCTTCCTGGGAATGAGGGGTGATGTGGTTGTGGATTGGGCAGCGGCAGAGTGGGCTGCTGCTCCATGTGGGCAGGGGAGCCAGGAGGCATGGGACAGGGTGGGAAGGTGGGCAGGACCTGTACCCTCCATCAGGTCCAGGTGATCCAAGGGCAGACACAGCCCTGGAGGGCAGGGCAGGGCCATGGGGATGGAGACAGGCAGAGGCCAGGCTGGGGTGTTTGCCCACAGGCGGAGGAGGTTGGGGTAGCCTGGCACAGGCGTGGCTGACCACAGCTCAGGTCAGCACTGAGGCCCAGCATTCAGCCAGAGCTCCCAGGCTGCTGGCAGGCCAAGGGGGAAGCCCCACTTCTCACAGCCCTTTTCCCACACAGCTCATTTCACACCGCTCTGGGAGCACAGCTGCACCCGGAGCTGGCCCTGCGCCCAGTGAGCAGACCCGGGACTCCCCTGGGATGGGATGGGGGAGCGAGCCTGAGGCAGAGGCAGCCAGCAGGTCCTGGTGCAGCCCAGCTGGCTGCGGGGAGGCCAGGAAGCTGGAAAAGCAGATGTGTAAGTTTAAAATCTGTGGCAATTTTACAGAAATCAGCATGTTTTGGGAGGGCTGAAACAGAATTTAAAAATTGACCAGAGCCTTCTATATTAATTGAAAGGGCAGCACCATTTGTTATATCTCTCCAGAAATAGTTCCTTGACTTTTTGTCAAGAAAACCCCCTGATTTCCAATATAAATTTACTAACAAGTTCTATTTTTGTTTTAGAAACACGAGATCAGAAGAAAATTTAGATCATATCAGTTACCAAGGGTGCATGCTTACTGGGATATTTCAGGCGTCCTATTTATTTGTAAATGATCCTGACCTTTATTTTGAAGTAGCTTTCTGAAGTTAGCAAGTAAAGATCATTCAGATAAATAGGGCTTGGCTTATTTTTGGCAGGTCCTAGCTGCAGATCCTACCCCCACCTCTTCTCACTATTGGATGATGCAGCCAAATAATAAATCCTTTATTGCCAGTATACTTTTCCTTTATAGCTCACCAGACTGTTAAATGTCTCACCAAAATTACTGGAATATATAATCAAGCTGTATACAGAAAAGAAATGCTGGGAAAAGTGAAATGTTTTGGATATAGCGCATGTGTTTTGTTCTGCACTTGGGGTTCTTGGGGGATTTTGGTGTTTTTTTGTTGTCTTCTAGTTTGTGTCACTACAAAATAGCACCCTGCCTCAGGTTTAAGCCTTGTCACAAAGTGCAGCTCTGAGCTCATGAGTTTTTACATCCAATGGAACTCTGAGACCTTGCGTACCTGCCATCAGTGCCTGAGCAGTGTGGCTGCCCTTCTGTCCATCCTCTGGAGGCTGCAGCCTTGGTGCACACCCCAGCCTCCTGTGGAAACATAGGCTTGGAAACAAACCTGTTGTTCACTGGAGATGAAAAGAAGGAAAAAAGGCATCTGTTCAAATTGTCAATTCTCTGCCTGTACTACATGGGTGTCCATTGTCAGGTCCTGCCCGTGCTTGCTGTGCCTTGCAGCTGTGGGGACCAACATCATTTTCCAAGGTAGGGACAGGAAACTGGGAAAGCTTCACAGGCTTTCCCTGTCACACTTGTGTGTGTCTTGCTCTCAGCAAGGTGTTGGCTCCTGCTGCTCCCTCTGTGCGGTCCCCGGGCAAGCTGCATATGGGTGAGGAAAAGCATTCCCACATTCAAGCTGCAGCCTCGCTGACCCCGGGTAATTGATGTTCTGACACCTGGTCTGAGTCGCACGGCATCCTGAACACATGTACCGAGACCCCAGGGGGCAATTCCGGGAGGAGAGTGGAGCTGCTTACGAGGGCTGCCCGAGTGTCCTGGGCTGAGCCTCGGCAAAGGGAGTGGGCAGAAAGGAATGCCGCTCCCGCGCAGGGCTGGGAATAGCCGCTGGGGCCACGGAGCATGGGAAGCCTGCATATCTCCCCAAGCCAGCAGCCAGAGAAACAGTCTGCTGGAAACAGCCCAAACGTCTCTGCATGAAACTTAGAAAATCTTAAGTGACACTAGCTGGAAGAAGGAAGTGTATGGGGAAATGTAAGCATTTTTCTTGCAGTGTGGGGCTGAGGCTACATTTCCACCAGGTGCTTAGCAGGTTTGTGTTAAGAATAGGTGTGAAGAAGTTGGTGTAAAGTTGTCCAAATCTTCTGTCCTCTGTACGTGCCCACGAGGTAGCCAGCACATCTGTTATCTCTTAACTCGCTAAGGCATAGAGGCTGCTTCCTCTCTGGCTGTGTCCCTTACAGTAAACCACAGAGTCCCAGGTGTATTCTCTGCCTTGTGGTCAGTTGGCACAGTCTGTCATGGCCATAACAGTAATAGCCTCCTTAGTTTCCCAAACAGGATGGCCCCTTAGAGACTGCCTGTGTTCCTTACATTATGCTGACTCCTGCACCATCGCCAAAACTGTCTTTGCAAGCAAAGCAAGTGAAAGCTTCCTGGCCCAAGTTGCAGGCATTCAGGAGACCATTCTGACAGCTAAATGGAACAATGGCCAGGCTGTGGGGCACAGGGCTTCTTAATACATTATTATAGACATGGAGCATGTGTGTCTCAGACTAACATTGACTGGTTGGGAATCAGGATCCACTCTCTTTTCTCACATGCATCATTGTATTTGGGAGTTTTATCTGAATAAGAATGGAATAAAAGAACAGAGCAGCACTGTCACTCATTTGAATAGGAAATTTATGCCAAAGAAGACCCAAACCCTTCCTGATAGTTTTGTTTTAAGCTTTAGGTTATGATTCATGGCATAATCATCCCCTATCTGTTGATACCTACTTCATATAAGCAAAATAAAGGACAAAAATAAGCATGTAAGTCTGTGTGAATGGCAACAGGTCACAAGTCAAATTGTAAAAGCAGAAGTATAAAAAACCTATTTACTCATCCTCTGCCTAAGTGTTAGGAAAAGTAGTCCTTCCCCACAAAAGGACAGTGACTAGAGTGTGTAGCAGTTGGCTACATACTTGTTTTCTGGTGGCTTAACTGCACCTTAATCTGTTCTGGAGGGTCAACACTGCAGCACATCTTCTTCAACTGCCCCACTCCCCACAGAGATTTTCCATGGAATAGGTGAGGGGCATGACAGAAATGTGCTCTCTTACCTTGTGGTTTTAGAATGCAGTCAAGGACAGGTGAGTAGTAGAAGGTAAGGGTTATAATTGTCATAATTGGATGTGAACTGGGGTTTACCAATTGTCAGTCACACAGTGCCAGTTTCTAGTCTAGGTTTCCTTCCTTCTTTTCCACTTCTTTTCTATGGCAAATGGTTTTTATTTCTTTGTGAATCACGCCTTGCTGCCTTAGCTATTAAGCTATTAATACTGCCTTTAAAAAAAGAAAAAAAAGTTACTATAAGATTAAAGCATTTACCTCGGTCTTAGAGAATAAGGAGAGAACTTTGTGGGACTCCATCCCAGGGACTAAAAAAAGGATCAGTACCCCTTTCTTTTGAGTAAACAGATTTAATTAGATTCAAAAAGAGTGCTGTTTTTACACATCTGTACCTGAATCCCTTTTAAGAAATTCTATAAATAAACTTAGATGGTTGATGGACTGGGAAAAAGCCGGAAAAAATAATTTTGCTCATTAAAATTTATTTCCTTTTATGAATTTATGTCATCAAATTGAAATCCAAACATCTTATACCATCTAGCCAATGCATGATTTGCCCAACACTGATCTGATTATGTTTCTGTGTAAGAGGGGAAACTTTAAACTCTCCTTGTTGTTTCTTGCTCATAATAGTTGTTTTTGTATCTTCAAGGGGATAATACAGTAACCATTCCTCAAGAAAATGTTATCTCTGCTTTTACAACTCTAATTTCTTGCTTGAGGTTCGTATTGTCCTTAGGGACACAGTATCACATAGAGTCACAAGTGAGTAGATGGGTGATGAATAAGGTAGCTTGAGGCTGTATCATAAATCACTTTGAAGATTGGGACTATAGTCTCAGAATTTGTCTGAGTAAGGAATCCTGTGAGCCCTACAGCAACATGCTTGCATGATCCTGCACTGCTTCATGCTTTGAACCAACTGGTCTGTTCTTTTTTTTACTAAGGAAAAACATACAGCAGTTACTATGACCAAATCACAGGCAGCCAGAAACACCGTACTGGCGTGTTGGGAGCTCTTCGTGTATAGAATCCAGTTTCCATGAGATGCATTCCATGAGGCTTGTCAGCTGCAGTGGAACTATACCACCTCAAATTAGGGGTGATGTAATTTTTACTACTACTTCAAGGTATTTAATTTTCATTCAACATGATTTCCATGTTATTCATGTATCATTCACTGTCTTCAAGAAAGTCAGTAACATGTGTAAACAAGGAGAGAGGAACTGAAGTACAGTCATCATGCGTTATTAATGAGGGGGAGACTGAGATCTGCCCTGGACACGTGTTGTAAGACTTGAGGCTCCTGATCTTTCATTAGGCTCTAAAAATAATGTTCTATTAAAAAAAGGACACTTAACTTTATAGAATAGCATAATTAGTTTGGGGAGATTGAAGCTCATCTCCTCAGAAAAAAACAAAAGGGATATAAAAAGGTACTTGCCAAGCAGTTTTACTGCTTACCCTGTAGACACTTTCTGTGGAGAGATTACAGGGCTGCATGCAAGTAATGGGCAACCCCATAGGACTGTGCAGAAACTCCACAAACCCATTTATATGCACAAAGAAAAGACCAGGATCTTTTTTATCTCACAGAGGGACAGGGACCATCCTAAAATTATTTGACAGTCATCTAAAGACCCCCCAATGTTTGCAGCATTTCTGTAAATATAAATTTAATCTTTTCTTTGAGGAAAGTCCTATTCCTCAGTAGCTAGGAAGCCAGGCCTCAGACCAATATTTGTCTTTTTGTTGTCAGATTGACCTAAATTGTTTCAGCTGCAGAAATCTTGCTGTTTAATCTCAGAAATTCTCCTGTATCTTCCAAACTTTCAAGTTTGTCTACTGTCAAAAGTGGGTAGATTTCCTAAGAAAGGACATGGGAAAATGGTGAATTAAATAAAATTGCAAGGTCATTGCTTGGTTTGGGGTTTTTTCCCTCTTGGGTAAAAGACAAACTCTGTTTTGCCATAGCTTCAAGAAATTTCCTTCTTTTCTGGCACTTCGGAATCAAACATAATTTTAGATAGTTTGGTATTTCTTTGCAGAGAGTCTTGTTAGTAGTGCCAGCATCATTCAGATGAGCAATGAACACAAAAACTGTGCTACAGAGCACAAGCAGGAAAGACTGTTGACCTCTTGATCTGATGATCTGTTCCCAAAATTTCTGCATGTCCAAAAGCAGCAAGACAAATACCAGAAGACTTGGAGAGTTGAGGAAAGGGGAAGCTCCAGCATTTCAAAACAGAAGAAGGGAGCAGCTCCCTGAGGAGCCCAGCTGCAGCACAGAGCTTGTGACCAAGGCTGTGAGAGACCTGGAAGTGGGGTTTGCTGTGAACTCCTGTAGCTCTCTTTCAAGCAGTAGTGCCAGACTGTCCATCAGCCTCCACAACAGCAGAGCTGTACAGACTCTCTAAAAACTGTCTGCCTTCTAGTACCTGAAGAAGGCCTAAAAAAGGGATGAAGACAGACTTTATCAGGACATGTAGTGACAGGACAAAGGGGAATGGCTTTAAACTGAAAGAGGTTAGGTATTGATTAGATATTAGGAAGAAATCCTTTACTGACGAGGCACTTGAATAGGTTGACCAGAGCAGTTTTTGAAGCTCCATTCCTGGAAGTCAACAAGACCAGGTTGAATGGTGCTTTGAGAAACCTGCTCCAGTGGAAGGTGTCACTGCCCATGACAAGGATGTTGGAGCTAGAAGGTCTTTAAGGTCCCTTGCAATCCAAGCCATTCTATGAAGACATAACCCCAAGCTGAGATCCACAGTTGACTAATTAGGGAGCATGAGCAAGCCAGGACTTGCTGTCTGTCCCTCCCTGTGGTGTTGGTCTTACTGCAGTCACGGTGCAGGTTAATCACAGAATCAGTGAGGTTGGAAAAGACGTCTGAGATCGTCGAATCCAACCTATGACTAAACACCACCTTGTCAACTAGAACATAGTGCTAAGTGCTGCATCCAGTCTTTCCTTAAACACCTCCAGGCACAGTGACTCCACCTCCCTGGGCAGCCCATTCCAATGTATCATCAACCTTTCTGTGAAGAGCTTCTTTCTAATATCCAGCCTATGTGCCCTGGCCCAGTGCAAGACTGTATTCTTGTCCTGTAACTGGTTGCCTGGGAGAAAAGGTTGACCCCCATCTGGCTACTCCCTCCTTTCAGGTGCTTTGTAGAGAGTGACAAGGTCCTTGCTGAGCCTTCTCTTCTCCAGGCTAAACAACCCCAGCTCCCTCAGCTGCTCCACGTAAGACTTGTGCTCCAGCCCCTTCACCAGTCTTGTTGCCCTTCTCTGGAGAGGCTCCAGCACCTCAAGGTCCTTCCTGAATTCAGGAGCCCAAAACTGGACACAAGACTCAAGGTGTGGCCTCATCAGTGCTGAGTACAGGGGGCCAATCACTGCCCTAATCCTGCTGGCCACACTATTGTTGAGAGGGGCCAGGCTGCCACTGGCCTTCCTGGCCACAGAGGACACACTGGCTCATGTTCATCAGGCTGTTGACCATCACCCCCAGGTCCTTTTCCACTGGGCTGCTTTCCAGCCACTCTACCCCCAGTCTGCAACTCTGTCTGGGGTTGTTAAGACCAAAGTGCAGGACCTGGCCCTTGTTCTTATTGAACCTCATGCCGTTGGGCTCAGGCCGTCAATCCAGCATGTCCAGGTCCCTCTGTAGAACCTTCCTACCCTCCAGCAGATCACTCCCACCCAATATGGTGTTATCCTCAAATCTGCTGATTTGTGAGTCATGCCCCAATCTGCATGATGCAGAAGGTGTGTGTGGCCTGGCCCAACACACAGGGGAGACTGAACTCATTCTCCCTGTTGGTCTATAAGCAGGTTAACCATTTTCTCCTCCTTAGCCCTCAGCACACACATTACTGCTGCAGTTGCTTTTATTAACTGTAACATCTCTAGCTTTGAAAATAACAGGGAAGGAAATGTATCAGAGTGGCACTGCCACCACTACAGGTTACTGAGCTGGCTACATCACTAACGTGAAAGTTACTTTCAGCCAGCTGTGTGTTTCTGCACACAGACTTCCTAATGAAGTCTTCTAGCAGATTTTGCAAATGCACTGTGACTTATGCTATTCAGGCCAGATACAGTACCCAAGGCAGCTCACTTGAAACTTATATTTTAAATCTCTGTGCTATATTGCTGTGTGCTGCATTGCTATGTGCTGCATTAAACATGCCCCAAAGTCACATGTTTCCAAACAGTATATTCACCATGATTTGTAAGGAGTTAGTGGTGTGGGATCTCAGTATATTGTTGCATGCATTCTGTCTAATTATTAAGGACATGTGACCAGTTGCTTTAAGCCTAAATAATTAAAGCTGAAAACCACAATGCTTCCCCGTCTCCACTGTTTTTAATAATTAACTGCAGTGTTATGAGAGCCATTCGTGCCACCAGCTCTTAAGCAGAACAGCATGATGTCTTCAACAGAAAATTCTAGTTTTAGTGTGTGCTATCAAATGGTCTGTTTTCAGTCAGTGTTTAAAGCACAGCATGTTTGTAGAAACCCCCTTTAAATCAGTGGGCTTAAACACACTTTGGATCAGGCTCTAAGCATTTGACCTTTTCTGTTAGTGGCTGGGGGATGTAACAAAACACAATAGGATTGACTGGATTTAGTTTTCAGGGTAACAATTAATAGAAATTCTTCCAGTGTGTGCTGACAGTGAGATTTCATGTTAATCGTTACTGAAGTTCTGCTTTTCAAGCCTCCCTCAGGTAATAATGAGTGACTTAACATCACGTACATCTTTTGGCTTTCCTGGTTTTGTAGCTGTATGTCCTATGTATGTCCTATTTCTCTGTGCTGATAAACATATTCCCTCATTTAAGGAGGTTCAGGTTTTCATATATAAGAACCAGACGCTGAAAATAGGGTCCTGGAAGACTGAGTTAGAATGTCCCCGGACTGGTCACCCACATTTGTTATCAAGCAATGAAGTTATGTCTCAGGTGAAGTTATGCAAGCAGAGTGTCTCCTATGACACCCCACACACACATTACACTTTTATGAGACCTACAGCACTAACTGTAGGTCTTTCAGCTCTCATCCATAGTCCTTACCTATCATCAGCTGAAAGTACAGGCTCAGTTTGATAGAGAACACTTGATTCATGTGGCATATTGGTGTAAAGAAATACATGGAATATATAAAGCAAGACTGACATTTATAAAGTAGGCTGTGAGAATTTCCTGAGTTTAATTCATGTTTGAACACTGTCAGTTTTGGAGAAACAAAAACGTCTGTACTTTTTGTGTTTTAAGTGCCAAAAAGCCTATCACAGCCCCTGCTAAATTTTCTCTAGTTGTTGATTATTCTTAGAATAAACACAGATTGATTTAACCACATTGAGCTAGCTTTAAAATCAGTCTCTGAGCTTTTGTTTTACCTTTGCAAGGTAGATGAAAGAGCTCAATGTTACAAGTTTACTAGTTTCATTATGTCGTTATATAGGTACTTTATTTATATAAATTAACATAAATTTTAAATCACAGCAAATTAAGGAAAAGTTATATTTCCTTTCTCATTTCTTGCATACCTTCCATAAAACCCATACAAGGTAATCCTGTCACTGATGCTGTGCAGTTCCCCTAGAGATGGTTATTGGATTTTGTAGATGTAACTGAAAGGCAAGTGTGGCTGTTTATGTATGTTGGCAGGCAAAGAGCATCAGAAGCATTTTTGCCTTCAGGATAATTGCAAAATTGTTTCTTTTTTTTTTTTTTTTTTGTGATCCACCCATGATGCCATCTGATTTGATGTTCCTTGGCTGCTAGCTGTTAGCCTCATTAACCTTACTTGATAGAGTGTTCCAACATTTATGATTCTCATGTGAAAAATGCTTCCTGATGGCTGGAATTTGTTTTTCTTTAATTTCTACCTTTGCCCTCTTGTCCTATTATGCATACTAGGCTGAAAATAGTAACTTGAGATTGGTGTGCCTACTTCTTACAGTGTAATGAATTCCAGTTAATGCTCTGCCTTTTCTTTCTCTTAAGATAGTCATGGTGATTTAAAATTATTTAACCAATAATCCTACTTATTTTCACTTAGGTCTCTTATGTTTTTACATTTACTAATAATTCTCCTGTGAAGGGAAAGGAGGAAATTTAGATGTGTATCACTCGTCACTGGGCCCATTTCCACAAATGTGTGGAATATTACCCTGATGTTAACTTTATTGTCTTACTTGGCATGTGGAGTAGAGCCAATGCAATATTCCTGTGGGCAGCAGAACTTGACATTTGTAAGGTTAAAATTTCATCAGTCAATTCAATTTCACTCTCCAGAGTGGCAAAATCCCAATTCTTAAATCCAAGTGCCTTTCAGCTAGCTGTGATGATTATTGTCAAGTTTCCAGTGGTGGAGAGTGGGAATTTAATCCCTGTTCACAAATAAAAGGGTTTTTTCCCTTTTTGGTATAATACAGAGACTTTCATATACTTGTACTCTACACTGGTAGCAACAGATCTTCCCCTCCAGCACAGGTCATCATTAAAAGTACCATCACAAAGGCAGTTTATTTTTTTTACATTTTCTTTAAAATTCTGACATCATTAAAAGCTTGAATGTAGATCTTTTAAGGGCTACTAATACAAATTAGGATTGGTCCATAATGCAGCATCTTTTCTTTATATGGATGCAGATTCATTTGAAATTCTGGGCCATTTTGGGACAGAGTGCATTGTAGTCCAGGAAGCTTGTAATATTATATAATACTCATCAGAAATGCTACCACACTGTTTCAATTAGCTTAGAGATTATGTTAAGTCCTTTAAGTTCAGCTGGTCTAGAGCCTGGTGGCTTTTCTTTTTTATTTCTATTGTTTACTTTGTTGTTTCCTAATACAGGCTTCACAGGATGAAGGGAGAAACTCTAACTGTGACACTTGATACCTAGGAAAAAAGAACAAGAGAATTGTTTACAATTGTTTACAAAAAATTCTTCCCAGTCAGACTTTTTAATTAAGTTTATAAAGGATGAATAGAAAGATGAGATTGTATATTACCTGTCTGGGGTGTTAGGGAAGAAATAATGCAAAGAAACACTCATAGTGTACTTAGAAAGTGCAGCTGTTCTTGGCCTGAAAGGATGAAATTGTGATTACCATTCACTGGCAAGTATTATGTTGTAAAGTTCATCTCTCTGGATACAATTGCTTTTAGGGCTGTTTCCTCTTTTGAGTTTAAAGTTTTCCAAATCAAGAGTTTGTTTGATGGTCTCTGTCTGATAAGAATATCAGGCAACCTAGTATTTTCATCTTCGAAAATGGTTATTTCAGCATATATTGGAACATACACACTTTTGTCTGAACTCATGAAGAAACACACATTAAAGGCAGTTTTGGCTTCACTAGTTATTAAAAACCCATTCAAAAGTGTCCACCTTTTGGCTCAGGTCCTATATTTTGTATAGAGAAGGTACTTTCTGAAAGGTTATCTTGCCTTGGAGAAAGTTGGTGGATTAATCAAACTGGAAGTTTGGCCTATCTGTACAATTTTGTATAACACAAGTCATTCATCCTATATGGAAAAATAACCCCTTCTGTGAATTTCTTTATTTTCTAAAGGCTCACAAAATTTATTTTCAAAGTCTCCTTTTAGGCCTTGACTAAGACTAGAAATCTGGGTTCTTTCAGCTGATTAAAAAATAATGTGCAGATAGATAATTCCAAATGTCTTCTTTTGCAAAAATAACCAGAGGTCACACTTTTGTTGGAAAGAAGGTTGTACTACCAAAGTTAAGCATTTACCGAGTCAAGCATTCCAATGCCTGGTTTTTCTGGGAGGTATCCTAAGAAACAGAAGCCTTCCCTTATAGAAGTACTTATAAATTAATAAGTTATAAAATAAAATTATAATATAAAATTTATACTTCCCTACTTGTAGAAGTACTATAAATTCAGTGATGATGAAATAAATAATAGGACCTTCTGGAAACTCCATTTTAGAAACTGATTTCACACTTAGGATAGTAAAATGTGCCTTCTCAAGTAAATTGAGGTTTTATCAGGCATGCATTTCTCCTTTCTCGCATTTCTTTTCACGCTTCTGAATGCATGCCACACATCCATCACTCCTTTTGCTATCTGCTAATCCAAGAATTTCTCCACATTGTCAGGAAAAAGTAAACTCTATACTTGAAAATCTTGCTGCCAACTTGTTGATATAAATTGTTGACTTGATAAACTCATTAATACAAGTTTTCCCCCTTCATAATGGTCCAAGTATTGAGGGGAGTAAATATGCAATGCTTCAGAGAAGTCAGGTTTCAGAAGGGCTTGGCTTCCCTTCACCCAGCATTAGCTGGACAGGCTCCACAGTAGCTCCAGGCTGGCTGTGGAGGAGAAGGTGCCTGCCAGGCACAGCTGAGCCTGTTGCATGGTGGATGGGTGTCTAGACAGGCACAGCAGGACCTGTTTGTCCTCTGGAGATGTCTCTGTCTCTTCCCTGGTTGCACAGTCAGCAATGAGTGTCAAAAAGATGAGATGTTTCAGCAGCACGCATCTTCCCGGTATCCGTAGCCTTTTGTCATTTGGAAAACACTGCCGGCTTGTGCATGGTAACATGGGCTCAAGGCTTTGCCTCTGAGCATGTTAAATCCCCAGGCACTTATTTATGGCTCTGAGGCTCTTGTTTGTCATGACCCTGCAGGGCACAGCTTAGCTGTGTTTCATTGCAACCACAGGCCCATAACGAGAGGCGTCGTCTGCCTTCTCAAATGTGGCGAGCCCACCGGGAAGGCTGCTGCTAGCGGCCCTCAGCGTCTGCCACAGCCTCTCCTGAGGAAGCTTTGCCTGATGCCAGGGACATCCTAAAAGATCATCCCTAAAATATACGAGACTCCCCTGCTCCACACTCCGCAGTGATCCAGGGTCAAATGTAGGAGGGAGCATGCTTGCTGACGTGCAGTGCACTGTGTGCTTGCTACCTGGCTCAGCACCCCAGTCAGCAGGGAAGCAAGGAAGTGCCTCTGCACAAAGGAACACTTGGGAGGATAAGTACAGTGTGGTTCTTTTAATGATTTTTAAGCCTGAGCGCATCTCAACGTGGCGGGTTTTTGGTAAAGAAAGATCAGGAGACAGGAAGATGAAAGAAATCTAGTTAAAAAAAAAAAAGCCCAGTGAGAAAATGAATTATAAAAAAGCAGCAACACAAGGAATAATAGTGCTTTGTTTATTCTTTCCCTTTAAGCTTTGTGGGCATATAATAGATTTCCACTTCTTGCTCCTACTTTCTATTTTCTCTACCACCCACAGTGTCCTTTCATTGCCTCTCCAAAGAGGCCCAAGAGTGCAGCCACCCTGCACAGAATAACCTGGACTCAAAGGGCAGTGTGATGCTGTAGCCTGAAGCCAGTTGCTATTTGTATAGCAACATGACATTGCAGGAAAAAAGTTCAGTCATGCTCAATTTTGCTCCTGGTATGGCAAAAGCAGCACATCAGTCTGTAGTTGTGCAGATTGGATGGAACTAATTATATTAAGTTGTTCCATTAGAACTTTTAAGAGTGTTGCATGAAGAAGAGCACGCTTTTTTGACAAGAAGCTGATTTGTATGAGGCTTAATGGAGCGTTTATTTTTTATCCTTATGAGTTCAGGTCACTTTCTTCCGAGAGAAAAACAAAAAAAGGAAATATTTACCAAATTTCCTGTACAATTTCCTCCCCGTTTCTTCAGGCATTTTGCTTTCTCTGCCTGGAAGAAACCAGGTGCACGGGTAGCATGAAATGTGCAGAGAACCCAATTTCATCTCTCTCCTTGACTGACTGTGTCGCCTGTGACTACCTTTAGTAGTTTAATTAAGATAAATCTTAAAATTGTTAAGGCTAAAAAAATCTTTTACGTTCATCAAGTCCTACTGCCAACCTAGCATTATCACCATGTTCACCATTAAACCATATCTTCCTCTGTAGGATGAAAGCTTTCCATCTCAAAGGTCCAAGCCTTTCACTGTTAGTTTCCAGTTGGATGAGAGGCAATAGGCAATTCTTTTTCTCAGATATTGTATTTTCCAGATACACAGCAAGCGCTCTGAAAATATGATATTGTAGACAGCTGAGTAACTTAGCAAGTCTTTTTTATAATTTGGAGGAATATGACAGAATACTCATGGTCACAGAATTTGGTCCAACTTATTTTGTTCAGTCTTAGATTTTACTGAGACCACCAAAACACTACTGGCCAGGGCAGACAGTTATCTTTTTTTCATCACTTAACAATGACAACTGGGTTCCTAGTGTCATAATACTGTTACTTATTTTCCCTGATGGGGCTTCATCATGCTTTTAATGAACATGACTTAAAAACAACTGCAAATTCCTCTGGAAAATTCCAATTACAACAAGTATAGAGATAAGAGATAAGTTTAAATCTAGTTTGCATACTTCTGCTTAAGAAAAAGCAGCAGCACAGAAGTTAGTTTATAGGACTTTTTTAAGTGCAGTCAGAATATTCAGAGTAGTTGTCAAATGATTATTTTTTTATGTGCTCCTTGAGATTTTAGGTTTACTAATTCTGTTTTCTGCAAGCCAATGCATTTTTTACTCCAACTTAGTCTTGCTGTTACAACTACCTCATTTTTATAGTGGTTGTAGCAATTGAATACTCTAAATGAACTGCTTTACTGTTATGGTCTTTCCACACACAGGTGTCGGGAGTAACAGTGATGAATCTTTTCCCTTCATGGTCTGACACAAGTGACAGAACTCCAGATGTGTAATACCAAAGCTCAGTCTATAGACAGGCTACTCTGGCCTTTACTTCTGCATTAAAGAGCCAAATGTTTGTAACTTATTTTTCAGTCCATTTTCTTTTTTACTACAGTTTCTCATGTGATTCTCAGACTATTTTTTTTAAAACAGCCCTATGAGCACACTGATTGAAAGTAGTACATGGGACCAGCCAGAGTCTCCCTCAGCATGCAGGAAGGTCAGAAGCACTCATTTCAATTGCTGCCTGCTAGCATGGGTGCACCTGCAAATCTGTAGGATACCTGCAGCTCCCACTAAGGAGGCTGGAGCTAGAGTGTTAGGGGAGTGAGTATGTATAACAGGAAGATGAAAAAAGTGATTGCACAGCTTTGAATTCATGAATTCAATCTTGTCTGTAAATTCAAGGAATAGATACACCCATCTGTAAAGGCAAGAGCTGTACCCATCATCAAGTAAGTCTGGTAACACCCCTATGTAATATTAATTCAACACTGAAGTTCAGTTTCTTTCAGTTCAATAGCTCCTCTTTTTGATTTTTTTTTTTTTTGCTTGGATGTAACTCAACTCCCTGTCTCTTAAATTGCTTTCCATCTACCTGCCAAGTTAAAGATGCAAAAAAACAGGAAGAATGGAAGGAACTATTCTTCCCATTATTAAATTAGAAAACCAAGTCCCAGAAACCTTTCTCCAGTCTTTTCTTTTTTACTAATTTTTGAATATGCTGCACTTACAGAGAAGACTTTTTAGCTTTGCTATTTTTTAGAAATGGAAGAAAATTATATTATGTCCCTACATACCCCTAGTGTTTGCATTTATCAAGTGAAGAATGACAAATATGTTAACTCATTTTGTCATAACAAGATAAGTGGTAATGGTGCTGTTCTCTAGTCCAGGCAACCCACAATTATTTGATATTCAGCCGCTCTGGAAAGTTCATTTTGCTGCCGGCTGTTCACCAAGGATCAGTCACAGAGATAACAGAGGCTTGGGAGCTCTCAGGAATATTCTCTCTTTTGCAAATGAGTGAGCAAGTGAAGAATGTTTTTCTTTTCTTCATTGCTAGCCAAGAACTTTCTCCACATGCTTGTGGAGAAAGTGTTTTCCTCATGCAGTAGGTATTGCCACATCCCAAAGAAAGAGAGACTTTTAATGCCTGGAGAAAAAATTTCAGTGCAGGAAAGCATTTTAATGAAACAAGTCCTCCATAGAAGGTCTCTAAACTGGATGAGATCAGATAGCAAAGTGGTACCAAAACTGCTTTTGTTACTCCATTGATGCTCCTCCACTTTTGACTATTGAGCTGATGCACAAGGCCATGCTACAGCAGTAACATTTGCAGGCTCCAGCCATGCTTGGGAGACAGCTGGAACAGCCTTGCTTGTCTTCATTGCCTGCAGTCTTGTCAGTCCAGCCCTCAGCCTTATCAGATCTCCCCAGCAAAGCAGAGCTGGGCAACCTCCCTGAGGCAGAGAAGTCGCAGCACAGGCGCCTTGAGTCTGTGTGGAGGCATGGATAAGAAAGTTGCTTGACCTTTCTACCACTACTATTTTCCTGAAGGTGTGGGCAACCTCTAATCTAAAAGAAAGGAAGCCACATTTCAAATATGTTTAATAAATTTAATGGAAAAGTATCTGAAAAACAAATTTTTCCTACTCAGAAAGAAGAGATTAACTCAAGTGATCTATCATTTTGATATTGAAGATTTCTACACTTCATATTACATAGAAACTATGTTGCTCTTATATAAATTTTTCTAGCTGTATAGAGCTAAAACATAGTGAAAGCTGGGAAAAACCCAAGTTTAGTTTTTTTGGGTTTTTTAATATTAAAAAAAAAATCAAAAATTAACATCAGGTTAAATAAACTTTTCCAGCTTTGCTTATATATGTTTTGATATTGTTGTTGCTGTGTCCTACCACAAACAATTAATTTTTGCTATTTTTGAGTACAAGAATTAGAAAAACACAGTAGCAGAAAGCATATAAATGCACTTACAGGCACTATATTTAACTTTCAACCTACAAATTACTATAAGAATTATAATGAGCTGTTAAAGCCCAGCAAAATAGAAGTGTTTGCTAACACTGATCTTGATCAGTTCCTCAGTTTGCAGCAAGGGGTATTTAGATGGGATGGACATCTGCCCTGCAGCAGGCAAGTAGGAAGGATATTTGTATTTGTCCTGAGCTTTGGGACTGAATCATGCCATAAAACACATGCTAAAGGTGCTGTACTATGGAAACAGAGCATCCTTAGAGTGAAAACAAAGCGACTGACATACTAACACAGTTTCAACACTGCAAATTAGGACTAGTTAATGCTTTTGGAGCTGCTGTAGAAATATTGGCAAGGAACATGCTTTTATCAAGGCTGGATCCAGGATACAGACACAAGATGAGGTGCATTGGGGTAGTGGGGGTCAGTAACAGTTTGATTTACAGTCTCTTCAACTCCTGTGGCAAGTCAAGCAGTCTCTGCCCAGATTTTTAAAAACTGTCCAAGCAGCATCCTTACTTCAGCCAGGTCTGCAGTTCAGCCATCAGTGGATTACATGTATACATTTTGCTGACAAAAGCCTCTATTATAGCTAAAGCTAGAAAGGCAAAGCCTGTGCTGTTCCCGATTTGTAGGTCTTGCATAAAGGCACTCCACCAGCAGCAAGTGTGATTTGACAGTGTGATTGCAATAGCAGCCTTTCCTGGCTGGGCTGTCCAGGTGATAAATGACACTTCAACACATCCATTATGTACGAGATATCTGTGCTTCTAGATTTGATACCTGCTTGCATGCATTGGTTCTTTAGAGGTCTGTATTATCTTTGAGCTGAGATCATTCAGGTAGACTGATGTCTAATCCAACAGGGAATTCAGCATGAGGGAAACCTCTCTGGCAAGAAGCAGTATAGGTCAGAATCAATTTTAGCTTTGCTTACCAAAGAAAAACAACCCATCCTTCAGAACCAAACAAACTGCACCAGTTTGAGCCTCCACCCAGAAATCTGGCAATCTAAATTACGCTCTCTTATTGAGCAGTACTTCCCTCCGCAGGAACAATGAATCAAACAAAATAAATAAATCTTTACACTTCCCTGTTCTTACCACCTCCCCATTAATCATACGTCATTTTGGAAAACGTAAGTAATCCACAGCAGGAGGCAAACCTGCCATCACAGAGCGTGTTTGCAGCGTCATGTCGCCCTGCAGGAGCAGGGGGTGGGGGCTGCGGTGGCTTCCCGTTCCCAGCGCAGAGGAGCGGGGTGGCCCCGAGCCTCGCAGGCTGAGCGGACGGAGCTGCTCTGCCGCAGCTCGCCGCTCCTGTGCGGCCGGGCCGAGCAGAGCCGGGCCGAGCTGAGCCGTGCTGAGCCGGGCCGTGCCGAGCCGAACTGAGCCGGGCCGGGCCGGGCCGGGCCGCCGCCACGGGAGCGCTGCCGGCCGCCCCTTTTCCCCTTTTCCCTCCGCTCCGTTCCCGGGCCGTGCCCGCCGAGCTCCTGGCGCTTTACAGAAAGCGCAGCGGTGCGGGAACCCACGCAAAGTCCCGGCCACGCAGAACGGACTTACCGAATTAAATATTTTTTTTTTCTTTCCTAGGGGAAAAAAAAAGAAAAGAAGGAATTATCTCCTAGGAATCTTATTCCCCACATAGATACACTTTTCCACTCCTTGGGGCAAGAGCAATTTATCAGGACCATTATTTACCCCAGGATAGGTAGCCAGTTTTTTGCAAATACGCTTTTGCATACCGTTTTCTACACTCTTTAACTTAATGGGTTGTAACACAAAGGTCCAAAATGCTAGAAAATAAATGTTCAATTAAACGTGATAAAGCCTGGTCCATTATTCTCTTCCCTCGCTAGCAGATGCCAAGAGATGTTTCTTTCCTATTCTGTGGAGAAGACTTCTTGTCCACAGAAGTTCTTGAGAAAGGGCTGCTTTTCAGATCATTGCTTTCTCTGGAGAAAGTGACTGATTTTGTCCAAGCTCCTGCTGTTGCATCATCAGTTTTGAGTTCTGACATGCTTGGTTAGCATTTCCATGATAAGGGATTATAAAGTTACTGGGGTTTGAGTTCTTATGGTATGGTCTCAGCATTACACGAGATCCAGAGGTGAGCAATTAACACCAAACAGATGAAGTTTCTAGCCTGAAAGCAAGTTATGAAATTACTGCAGATGGCCTGCTGGTACAGGATTTCTGGTACTGTTTCACAGAGCATCAAATTGTCCCAATAAGTTTCAGATAAGTACTCTGCATTTAGGATACTTTAACTCCTAATCTTTTAAAATTTACTCCTGATACATTTCAAGTCTGTGTCCTTTAAACCGATCTTCTTCTAAATGCAATGATTAAAATTTTTTTGTGTCTTTTTAGAGAACCCATGTGTTCATTTATGGTCCCAAGGGAAGACTAAGTTAACCCTGCTGTCATTTCTTGAAGTATTACCAAATGACATTATTTATACTAGATTTAGCTGTAAATCCCTACTTTCAAAGGCAGCGTGTCCCAGAATAGTGCAAAAAGGAAGTTTTTCTTTCTATATTTGAGGCATGAATAACATTAGAGAGGGACATCTTTCCTTTAGGATCTCAAAGATAAGTTTACAGACTGAAATAATGTAAAGGTGTTTATTTAAATGACTTTTCAGAAGGGTAAAGGATAGCAGATCAAAAATATTCTCTTGAAAAGTTTTCTTTTTCTATCATTGGAGGTTCTGTAGCTCTTCATTACCTAGAGCATTCTCATCCTCACCACTACCAACCATCCCACCCTTTTTCTGGTAGTTCCCTTCAGTGCTCTGAAACTTAGAGGTCTCTCTTTTCTATGACTTCCTTCCTTCAGATTCTGCCTTCACATTTCAGTGATGTAAAACAGCCAAGATAAGAAATAGCTGTCTCTTCCCAGGAGGAGGTTGACGGATGTGCAATTCAGAAGAACAATTCCGGTTTTGCTACTGTGTTCCTAGGTTGGGGGGTGGTGGGGAGTGGGGGAAGTGAGAAGTAAGTTAACCTCACTTTTGCCTGCTATGACAGCTATTGCCAGCAAAATAGACACAGCAGAGCATGTCAGCATTGTAACTGTTCTCTTCATGAAAGAATAGAACAATTTTTTAAAAGATGAGTTATGGAACAGGAGTGGCTAATAACTTGTATGTTTGGTCAAAATACAAAACCAAATAATTGTTTGCATGATGTTGTGCTCTTTAAGCACCTGGCATAAACTATTGTTCTTAGTCATGATGCATGTAGGTCCCTTGTTGCTAGAAAGAGATGACTGGATAGTTAGAGTGTTACCAACATGGGATAATAGTTACATTTGTTGTGGGTTTTTTACAAAGAAAAGCGTACTGGGGTTTGGGACTGTAAGAGTTAAAGAAGTATATTTGCATGGAAGATGAGGGGTTTGTTATTATAAGATTTTTAAGAGTAGCTTTTTCCATGTTTTTTATATTATTGATGTGGCTTAATGAGGAAAACACTAGAAATCATGTTTCCATACTTACCTAAATATAATAAAAACAGCAGAAGCAGAAAAAACTTACTTGTCTTGAGATCCTAATTCACATTGTAGCAGGAATTCACAGGCAAGAACATCACATTTTATAATGGTAAGGAAGTTCTCCAGAAAGCATCAGGACGCTGGGTTTCCATGATTAAGGGATACAGTTGGATTTTGTGGGGCAACTGAGTTCAGGCCAACTGGCGACTTGCTGTGGGAGATTTTTTTGGGGATTAAGAAGAAAAAGCAAGGCATTGAAATGTTTCAAGAATTTCTGAGAAATGTGTTACTGTAGATACTCTTTATCTTTCTCAGTAAATAGGAGAAGAGAAATCCAAAACGGTCTTAATTATTACCATATTAAGATCTTCAAAGATTCTTTTTGTCATGCCCATATTTTTAGTATCTTGCCTTGCTGCATCAGTGATGACCTAGACTCAAAATCTGGCTTGTATATGATAAAGAAGCACAGGAACACCAATGGGAGCAAGCACTCTCCTAAGATACTTAAGCCAGGGTTGTGTGTAGCAGTGGGCAGAGGGAATCACTAATGCCACAAAAAAGGCTTAATGTTAATGTAACTGTAATCAACTTTAGGGTGTTAACCAAATGATCTGGTGACCTGAATGTTGTGCAGAGGGAAGGAAAGAACACGTGTATGCTTAAGGAAGGTAATGGGCAGCAATCACAAAATTCCAGGAAATTTGAAATATTATGCTTGAATTATCAGAACAGCAAAATAAATGTTCTTTAGTGGACACTGTGTGAACAGTGTAGCACTCTGAGAACTGTAGAGAAATGGTCCAACTGTGCTAAAATATTGTACTTGAGCAGCATCACTACAATTGAAACCAAGTTAGCAGCTTATCTGGGATCTCCTACTACTGAGAAGCTTTTGCCTGTGTGGAACCCAATTCATCACGAAAAACAGAAAAGTAAAAACAAGAAACCAGGAGAAAAGCTATTATATTTCACAGCTGGAAAATTAATTACACTTGCGTGTGTTGTAAGTACCCACTAAGGAAATAAAGTGGATGAGGTTTGGAGTAAATGCTTGTTTTACCAGCTTTCCAATTCAGTAAAACAGATCCCAGGACTTGATGACTAGGAAAACCCTCTTCTTACCTTTCAAGATACAAATGGGAAGAGACTACAAATTAAGTAATATAAACAGAGAATGGGAATTTTCTGTGGACTATTTCTTAGCTTTTCAGATGGAGAAATGAAGTTCTAGTTATGCATCTTGCAGGCACCGAACAGAATTTAACCCCTCAAATGCATGCTTTGTGAGATTCATCTCTGTGAACAACAGTTTTGCAGACAAAGTGTGACCAGACTCAAAACCTCATTACTGATCCAGCATGTGTCAGTTCTGTTGCCTTTTCATGAAAAAGACCTGTCTTTCGAAAATCATCTGTAATAATTTCTTGGGCATTGGAAAAATAGAACACAGAAGGAAGGATCTAGTGAAGAGGTAGCAATGAAACTCTTTTACCAGGCTTTCAGCAGGTGAAATGTTGAGTTTCTTTATGAAAATAAATGGTGAGAGATTGATTCTTCCAGCAGGGGATATGTAGTAGAGTCCTTCCAGAAATGTAATGCATTTGAGATCTATTCTGCTCACAAAATATAGTGTAGCTATTGACTTTTCCATAATCACAGAAAAGAAAGACAAGACAAATATGTGATTTTTGTGTTACCTTCTGATGCCTGAAAATGAAGCTTTAGTTTTGTGTGGTATAGCAAAGGGTCCCTGGTCTTTATGGTGGTTGAGCCATACATATAAGTAATGATTCACTGGAGGCTTGATTCCTCAGTCTACATGGGGAGAACTGTTTTCCTCTACTTGCTTTGCAGTTTAGCAAAGTCTTGCATCTTAGGTCAGATAAAAGCCGCTGGGTTTTTGTGTTTCAGATCTTAGAGTGGCCAAACCAGTACCATATTAAGATGGCACCTACTCAAGAGACCAACAGCCTTATTACTGGTCTCTAATCTAAAGATCTGTTCTGAACAGAGGCATGAGATACAATCTGTGAGGTTTCAAGGAGGCAAGCAAGGAGATAGAGCTTGGATTTATTGTTGTTGTTGTTGTTTTGTTGAACATGAACATTGCAGCCCCAGGTTATTTCCACACCATTGCTGATAAAGTATTTCTAAGATCCATTCTTGGGCTTTGTGCCTTCTTTCTCAATATCATTATGCTGAGCTGGCATCACCTATAAGGAGTTTCATAGAAAGCTGCTTATAGTAAAGCTGAATGTATACATCCTGGTGGCCTCTGATGGATTTCAAATTCAGGGCTATTCTTCCTGAGTCAGGTGGGGTATACAGCATACAGAAATATGTTCTGAATAAAGCATCAGTTACTAAGACCTTTGAGATTGATGAGCACTTTGGGGTTTGTTCTACCTCTTCTAAGAGTCAAGTTCATATCATGAGTCAAGCTCATATCATTTCTAATGCAGTGAGCTGTAAATGTCTTACTTACTTTTTTTCTTGTCTATTTTCTACTCCTTACTGCCAAGACATGAGCATTTCTGAATTTTGTAGCTCTGTTTGCAAAATGACAAGCATGTAATGAAAAAGGATGTGGAAGAGAAGCCAAATGACATCCCTTAAGTCAGTTAAAAGCTTGATGTTTGGTTGTTTATAATCTCAGTATGTTAGTTGTTTGTACTATGATAAGAGCATTTTTGGTGTGGAGAGGAGCAACAAGACTTATTGCAGCAATGCAGACAGTGTTTGTCTGTTGGTTAGGGAAGTGGACCGGAAAGCAGGAAAATCTGGGTCCTAGACCAAGCTGAAGCAGTGACTCATCAAACTCTGGGAAAGTGCATTTAACCCAGTTCTGCAACATTGCAGATATCAGCTCAGCTGCCAAACTGAACCAGAGCATGTTTTAAGTCACAAGTCAGTGGTAATATGGGAAAGACAAAACCTTTTTTTTTTGTTGAGTAAATAAATGTAATTTCCATATTACCGTCTCCTGAGCCAATGTTTCTCACAGCATGGCTGTGGTAATGTTCTTGTATAGTCAAGGGGATATTTTGAAGGAAGTGAAACCTCCCCCATTCCCCCCTTCCCAAAAAAAAAAAAAAAAAAAAAACAAAAACAAAAACCTAAAAAACAAACAAGCCTTCCCACTCTTTTGATTAAAATTATGTAGAAACAGATATGCAGGGTAAAGAAATATACAAAGAATAAACTGTCATTTATTTTTTAGGATACAGAATAACAATTCAGTCATTCTGGGTTTCCAATTTTGTAATCTACAGATACAAATGCATTATATTGAGATATAGATTTTGACCTTTAACTAGGTAAGCAACTAAAAGAGCTTTTTGGCAGAAGAAAGGAAGATATCATGTGAGTTTTATGAGCAAATATTTTAAGACATTTTGCTAATCAAAAGTATATAGGTGAGAAAAGAGATTATCAATGATAGACGGCTACCAATTTTTATATCCTCAAGAAAGGCATTGATCTTTTCTTTCTAATTATGTTCTTCTGTATGTTAGATTACCTTCCTTAACCTCATTGCAAATAGCAAAACTTTCACAGATGTCTTCATATAGTCCTTGTATGTCAGATCCTCTACTGTAGCTTCTTTATTTCCTAAACTTGTACCCAAGGCTTTCACCAGAGACAACACTGATCACCTTGGAGCAGAGGCAGTAAGGCTCAGGGAGGAGGTTAAGTTTTGCAATCAAAAGTGGAAAGTGAAATGGGTCAGTAAGAAAGCTAGTTCTCATGGGCTGTTTCTTGGCTGAAATAGAAAGGAAATGGTGGGTGAAGCATCTGACCAAGCAGTTAGCAGTAAACACTTCCATCATCATATGGAGTTCTTTTTCCAGTTAGCAAATCTCTTACCCATTCTTCTTACTTTTAAGGAAATACCAGTCCAGTCCCAAGAAGCAGTTCTGAAAAATTGCATAGCAAATTTCCACATTTAATATTTCCACTAGAGTCATTTGTCTAACAGCCAGGTCTGAAAATTGAGCCAGGGCCGTAAACATTATACTGGACTTGACTTACCCATCAGCATGTATGATAAATGCAGTGTCAGCCAATCTGTGCCATCCCTGATAAACCTGTGCAAATCCATTCCTTCCAAATCATGCTGTCAGGGATAATTCCATACTTCCAGGTCTTGGCAGATATTTCAAATTGCAGTTTATATAATTCTGCAGGAAGAATTTAAATTCAGCTTTCTTGCTTTCCTTTATTATATCTGATTCTGCAGGCACAAGATTTTAAAAAGGCCATTGAAAACCATTGCCAAATTCATCCCTCCCAAGGGAAAAAAGAACTCCTGGGATCTCTTAAGTATTCACTTCAGAACCAGATCAGCATGTCTGAGCCATGTCTGAACCATGACTGTAAACAGAACAATGTCTGTAAACATCAGAGGAAAACAGTTAACTAATTCAACTGATAAAAGCAGTTCATACACAATCAAACGTTTTTAAGTAATTACAGAAGACATGAAACAGGAGTAAAATCTCAGTGGTTGTGCTCACATTTTGGGAAACCCTGGCACCGTTGCACTGCACTGAAAAAAAGTAGAGATGCTGCAGCCATGCAAACAGCTGGTTTCTGTCAGTTCCCTCCCCACAAGCAGAGCTAATGCAGTTGCACTACTGCTGGTTCTAAAGTTAAAAAATGTTTCCTACATTGGCAGGTTGGTTTGTTCTTAGTGTAATAAGCACAGATGAGTTTTCAGAAATACTGTTTGCCTATCTGAAGTATGATTAGCAACCTTTAAGGTTTACCACTCACAAAGAATAATATGTTCTTAAGTTTCCTGAGTCTGCCAATTTACGTAGGTGAGTAAACTAGACAGGTCAAATAACTGGCGTGGTTTATAAATAGACTAAAAAAAAAATCTCCATATATAGACTAGTATCCAGACTTTCTATTGTTTCAAGCAAATGATATCATTATTTGGATGTCTTTCCAAAACTGAAAATGACTAGACTTCGGAAACCAGAAGTAGTTAAATATAGAAATTGCTACTTTAATGAGTGAATGCTGTGTTTCATTATTTTGCTACTAGTATGTGAACAAATGTCTTTCTGTTCTTAGGGATGGGAAAGGAGGTTTTATTCCAGTAATATAAGATATTGCACAAAAGCCAAATTCAGATTAAGGGTTGATAATGTCTTTGACTTCGTTTCTTTATGGAAAATATTCCAGTATAACTGCACATATCAAGATAACACTGTCCACTGACTTGCACCTTGCATAAGCCTTGGGCACATCAAATATAAAATAAATTACAAAATAGAAAAATACAAAACTGCATAAATAAAATACTAGAATAAAAATTAAAAGAGAAACAATCTGTGCTTTTCAGTGTCACAGCCTCCCTAACAAGTGATTACATCTACTTGGCAAGTTACAAAAAAATCACCGAATTAAATCAAATGATTTTTTCATTGCTGATAACTAGAAAACACTTCTTCTGACTTCTTTAATGCTGTTTTTGAAACCACCTTAGTAGCTTCTGTGGAGATGCATTTAATTTCTAGGGATGATGTTCTGAGAACAAGGACTCATGTTAAGACATCCCAGCACTCTTAGTCTAAAGACCACCATCATTTTAGATGAGGAATGCCATGTTGAATGTTAGATGAGAGTCTGTTGTCTCATAAGAAAAGATAGTAGCAAAATAAAACATGTCTCTAAAAGTATGGATTTACAAAGATGGGATCAAGTTTAGTAAGATATCAAATTTTAATTTACCAATACAGATTTTACTCTAGCTATTGCTGCATTCTTTACTTTTCTCTCAGATTTAGCCAAAAAATACCATTTCAACAAAGAACCAGGTGACATGAAGTCACCTAAATTTAGGTATCTCTATATTCAGGAAGTTTCTGAGTTCTCATTATAATCCAAGAAGCCAATGGGCTTAGCTTAATTAATAGTAATAATTAATGTAGGTATCTTTCCTTACCTTTAATACATTTCCGGCTTTAAAGTCTTACTAGGCTGATACCCATGGGATGTTTTCTCTGAAGGCAAACCCAGTTCTGGCCTTGGTAAAACAGAGCAACACTTTTATTTTCTTTTTGAAACTATTGTGGGCCGTAGGTATCAGTTCATGTCTGTGTAATATTTGCCCCCTTGTAAGATGTAAGAGACATCTTTAACCATGGTTGCACACCCTTCTAAGAGCTTAGTCTTCCTGCAGCATCACCTGTCTCCTGCTGCCATAGAGTCAAGCCTTAGCTGATGAGTAAGACAAAATTTGTCATTTCTTTAGGCAGGTAAGTTACCCGTCTCAAATAGACAAGTGCCAGATGATGTTTTTCTTCATTTTCTGGATGCACTTTTGTTCCAGAAAAACCCTTCTGCATCTTAACCCTTCTTCATTAGCCCCTGAAAGCTGAAGCACTGTCATGCAGAGACCTGGGGCAGCCTTTTAGGATTTCATTTCCCACAGCATTACAGATTCTTCAAAAATAAGCAGGAGTGCTATATTTTTCTATAGAGGTGACTTTTTTTTTTTAATTGTTTGACATTTTAAAGTGTTTTAACTGCGTCTTCCTGTCTTATGTTCTAGTCTCTTTCATAGCTTAACATATGCTGTCTCTGTGACAGGGAAAAAAGGTAAAATATGGCTGAATACAGCTTCATTACCTGTAAAATATGAGACTTCCATTCTCAGACTTCTTGACTGGAAACTATGTCATGACATATGCTGCTTGCTTCAAAATGTGCTGTTTGCAAACAAACTGATGTTGGACAACTAGGCAAGACCCCTGGACAGTTATTCAAATATCTGTGCTTTATATGTTGGCAGCTTTTAAGCGTTACTTTTTGCCTGGCCTCTTAAAGACCTTTTTTTTTTTTTTTTTTAATGCCTGCTATATCACAGCAGCTCTTTCTGGATTTCATCTAGTTTTCTGGGTAAATATGTGTTTGGATGAAAGCCACAAAATTAGAAATGGTTTTATGAAAATGTGATGGATGAGTTCACACTGTATCATATCTGGCTTCTACCATTGTTCCAAGGCAGTGTCTCCAGACAGCAACAGGAGAACTTTTTAATTTTAAGAGGGGCAGTAAATAGTACCTCAAATAAAGTGAACATGTGGAGCTGTGAAGTTTCACTTTGAAATGAAACTATGCAGCCTCAAATCAAGGCTGCATGCCAGAAGGTTCATATAATCAAGAGTCACAAGCAAGTCCATAAGAGGAAAGTCTTTTATAGCTTCATTTCTGAGAGATACAGAATTCACGTTTCCCATCTCTGGTTCCAACATACTTGCTAAGACACAATTGAGAAATCAAGTTTCTGTCTTTTGGGGTCTTCTCAGCATTGGAGACTTTAAATTCTTGCCCTTCCTTTCCTCATCCCAGACATCAAATAAAGGCATCACAGTCCCTGGGAGCAGTAGTGCCTTTGGGTACTTTTCCTTTTTGACATCCCCATGCCCATCAGGACTCAGAGCTGAAGCAAGCCCTTTGCTTTCTTGGTATCCTGCTTCCCAGTTTTCTTGATACACTACATAGGAGGGAGATGGCACGTGAAACTTCACACCAGTTTACAATACATAATTGATTGCCACAAGTAGAGTTCTTCTCATTGCACTGGGAAGACTCCATAAGGCAGTGGTGAAGGAGACCACCACAGCTGGTGGTAAGTATCTTTGTGTTCTTTCTGGGACCAGTTTCCTCCTCCAGATTTTATTTCATTGAAGGATATGTAAATACATGGCTCCCCCTACTTTTGGTGGGAAGAGTAAACATTCATAAGATTTTGAGGTCATGCACTAAATTATTCTAGTTGCCATGCATCCAGTCTGAAAAAGGTTCTGGCTCCCATTCAAATATGAAAGAAAGAATTAGTTCTTAGTGAAATAATTCTCAGAACAGTTGGAGAGAGGATCCACACCCACATCTTTTCCTTCCTCTCTGACTGTGCCAATTATCTCTCCCTTACCCTGGAAAATTAAGGTCTTCACAGTGGTCTTACTGTCCCGTGCACTAGTAGCTTCTGGACTGTTAGCAGGCAGTTTCAGATGGCTGAGTCCATCTTTGACATTGTAGCTCTGAGGAGAGACCAAGCCTGTTCCTGGGCAATCCAGGCCTTCTCCGCTGACTGCATCCTCAGTACTGGTTTTGAGTGGTTGTTTATACATATTTCTAGAGAAATAAGTTTTGGCAACAGGCAAAAAATGTTTTCAGCTCTTAAAAGAGTAAATTGTTGGGTTTGAGTAAAGACAACTGTGCTGTCACGTTTGAATCCGAAGAAGTTCTTCTCTGCCTGGTGACGATCAGCAGCAGGAGTACTCAGTCATATTCCTACTTTATGTTTTCTTCTTTCTTTTGAAGGAAGCAAAAAAATCAATGTTTCTAATTCAGGGCTGTATAAACTGAATTTTTAATTAATGTTTGTAACAGCAGCTGAAGGTCAAATGTGAAAGCCAAGGTTCCTACTGGAGGTGTGGCCTGGTCTGGTCTCCCTGCCACTGGCACAAGGGGCTGGCTCTCAGGCATGCCAGGAATTCCCTCAGGACTTCCAGGCTGAAGCCTCATTTGAAGCATCTGAATGTGCTGTTCATTGCCCCACTGCAGAGGCATGCAGTATGTTAGCACCTCCAGTCATAGTTCAGTGTTTCAGCAAGCTCCCAAAACCTTCTAAAACATGCCTTGGTGAAACTTGGGTGAACAGAATGGGGTTTGTCAGTGCAGAAGTTAATGCACAACTACAATGTACAAAACTTTATCAAAGAAGATGTCGGTGCATGGAGTCTTTGATTCCACGTTGCAATATTTTCATTATAATTTCCGTAATTATTTTTTGAGCTGTATGTAAGGAAATGGCTTATATTTCCTGGTCTTTCTGTACTCATAGAACTGTACTTTGAGGTCTGTCTCTGGTTGCCTTTGTTCTTTGTTAAAATACCAGCCCTTGAAGTGGAGGTACTTGAATGGGCATGCAGAAATGACAACTACCCAAATGAGGCCAAGATTTGCAACAAATAAATCATTAATGTGTGGAAAAGTTTAAAGAAAAGTGCATATATATTTCTGTGTTTTTTAAGAGTTTGGCTGAAGGAAACTTCATTTAAGCTGTCTGGTTTTGGCTGAAGATGTGTGAGTACAGAAATAATATTGTTTGAAGAAAAAAAAAAATTATGAGAAAGCAAGAGGGCAGAAAAAGTTTTGTGTTGGGACACCCACATTTTATGCTTGCTGTACATAAAAATGAGAAGTATTTACATTAGGCAAATATGCAAGCTTTATAAACATAGGTGGCACTTACTTACATGTTTTCTCTTGCTTTTGTTTGAGTAGTGTTCATGTTGCTTGAACATGATAAATATATTCGTCCCAGCACAGTGGCTGGGTAAGCCAGCTCTGGAGGTGCCTAGCTTTGAACAGTGTGGACCTGAGCAGTGTTAGATGTAACTTAAGATTTGCTGATTAAAGAAAACACCTTTAAGAATCTATTATTTCTTTATTTGGCAAAGTAAGGTATCACTGTTGTTATTAGTAATAACTCACAACTACATCACTGCAAGAAACATTCGATTAAAATTCTATATCTTGTTATTAGCATTTGTACAAAATCACTGTAAGAAATCTGATAAATTACACAAAAGAGCAATTAAGTTGCTTTTTTTTTATTAAGTTGCAACTGCCTTTGCTCCTGCTTCCTTGCAAGCTTATCCCTTCTTACCCCACCTTTCCACAGGGATATGCCTGGTCAAGAGATGTGTGGTCCCTCCCCATGAGGGCTCCCAGTGGATTTGTTTTCACAACATCACTGCTGCCTGCAGATGTCCCTGCTCTTGCTCTTTGTATATCCTCATTACTTTCTTTCTTCACCCTATTTTATGTCCTATTCATCTTTTCTTTTAATTTTCCAAGTTTTTACCACCCTTGCACCACCATTTCCCTGCATATACTCCTTCTGAACAAACAAACTGCTCTTAATTTTTTTCCCTCACTGGTTCCATTTTTTTACACTCAAAAATTAGTGTTTCCAACACTATTTCTTAGGCAATATTTTCTCTAATATGGTATTACCATTACAGTAGGCAGAATCAGACAGTCTTGCCTCCAAGGGCTGCCTTTTGACCCTGTGGGTCTCATTGAGAATATTAACGCTACACATTTCTGGACAGAATTACCATGCTTTACTCTTGATTCTCCAGCCTATTTCTGATTAAGCAACACCTCATCTTATGCACAGAAAGCTTGCACACCAATGCAATGGTATAACTCATTTTGTGTTTGCACACATGTCTGCTGAAATAGTGTCCTTCACACCCAGTGTTCCCATCAAAGGGTACAGCTTCCTGTGAGGGTGAGACTTGGACACTTAGCACAGGATTGATCTCATGGGAAGCTGGACATCTGCTCTGTAGACACGTCTCAACCAGTTTCCCTGTGCTACATCTCTAATCCCCTTACCCTTCTATGATGAGATTTAGCTCTGGTATCTGAAATAGATCCGATGAGATTCTCTGGGTGATCTAAAACAGCAGCCGGATGTTCTGCCTATATTGCATAAATCTTAATTAGATCCTATAAATCCCATTTCTAAACTCTGCTTAGACTCTGGACTTCTTAGAGATTCCTGGGATTATGCATCATCCAAAATATGGGAAAGACTTGGAACTGAAAGCCTTCTCAGCAGACACCTTCATAATTGAGGGCCAGCTCCTCCAGCTTGATTACATAAATCCTAGAATATCGTTCTGGTGCAGGCACACTTGTCTTCATTTACCTGCATACTGAGCAAATCAGGAGAATCATCTCCCCACCCTTACACTTTCTACAGGGGGTGGATCTCTCTATGTAAGCTTGTCATCTTCACCCACCTTTGTGGTTGGGAGAAGGCAGTAGGAACTTTCTGGGAGAGATGCAGTCAATCAGTTTAATGTTGATCAGTTTAGAAAGCCAGTGTAAGGATGGGATGAATTATGTCCTAGATCTGACTGTTCGGACCAAAAAGGCTCCTGCTCAGATCAAAACAACCACATTGGGTTGTCACCATTAGTGTTATGTTCCCAGGAATCTGTTTTCCTCAGGACATAAATAGTTGTACACTTCAAAGCACATTGTCCATTGCTAAATTTTAAACTTTCAGGCTTTTTGCATTCTAATTATTGACTGATATATGTCCATTTGATTTTCCTTCATCTCAGTTGTGTGCCCATGGGTATAATTGTTTTTAACAAACTTCTACAAGAATCCATAACAGACTTATTTTTCAACGTTAACAAGCTTGTAAACCATAATGTTTCAGACTCTAACCTCCAATAATGTAAGATCAAACAACAGTGCAGTGATCTTCAAGAAATTATAAATACTTTAGATAGTGGGAGATAGTAGAAAATGCTGCATGTGATTAAAAGTTCCCAGAGTCATTCTACTAGCAGTTGAAAAGTGAAGAGGTGGAGATTAGGTAGTAAGGAAAGCCCAGGTATAATCAAGAAGAGGTATATTACTGCTGGTCTCAAATGTTTTCCCATTACGTTCCCTACCTTTGGAGAATCTTCCAGATTTTTCTTTTCATTATCTGCAGAATCTGTGTGCATAAAAGGAAACAAATTGAGAAAATAAGGAAAAAAAAAAAAAAGTTTCCTAAAATTGTGGAAGAAAACAATTGTGTCCCCATGTTAGCTGCTGGTATTGTTAAAGCAGGCAAATTAAAATATGGGATGGTGGATAGTACACAAACAATAGACCTTGAACTTCCATTTGAAATAAGCATTAGCAGCCTCCTCCATTTTTTTCTTACAAGTGCACAAATATCTTACCATAGTTCTGATTCATTTTCTATTTTCTCCTTGACAACAGTTCACCAAATTTAGAGTCACTCTGCTAATTAAAGAAATAAACTTCTTGTTAGTATTCCTTTTTTCTCAGTAGGGGAAACTGAAAACTCACATAATCAGATTACTGTCTGTCTGTTATATTTAGGCTGGGATATGCTGTTGTTTACAGCACCAACAAAAACAGATTCTTAAAGTTCAAAATTGATTGTGACCAATGGCAGCCCTATATAACACAGTGCTCCTTAAAGTATACCCACATCCTCCAGAGCAATATGCTCACACAGGCCATACATCTATATGGCATCCATAAAAATTAATAGAACTACACTCAATTTCAGAAAAGGAACTGTGGGGGAAACTCTGTAAAATGAAGGATACTGAGAAAAAGATACACATTTAATCTGCAAATAGGTTAATAAGAAGTAAATCGTGAGTTTGTGATCATCCAGATATTTAACTAAAAGATGGACCAACCTGAGCAAACTGCTGGAGTTTATAAAATTGTCTTGATTTAATATTTCCTAAACAATAGCTTAAACATACAGCAGAATTCATAACATGACATAGAACTCTACTACATCTATGAAATAATATCCCAAATAAAACACCTAACCTATAAATAGGTCATGGCATGGTTTCAGTTTGGTGGACTGCTTTTATCAGTATGAAAACCCTACCTTTTCAATTAAACATGGGAATTAATATAAAGCTGAAATAGAAGTGTTGTAGTATATAGAAGTACGTAAGATACAGACATGGGCCTTCTCATGACAAGCATTAAAAACTTGTTTGGGGAACTTTGTATTGCCGTTTTAAGATTAAGAGCCTGCTGTACAAATATGACCAAAGCAGGATTTAAGCAATGCTTGGTGCCTGTTCCATACCTTTTATTCATTTGGCTGCCCGGGAGGTATCCAAATCCCAGAGCTGTGTTTTCAGGCAGTGTAAAGGCAGAAATGGATACCTGAGAAATGTGACTGAAAAAAAACTCAGGTGTTGGGTAGAGGATTGCGTAGAGCCACATGAAAAATTCTAAGCATGCATGATGTGCATCCTTTCTGTGTTTTAGCTCCTTAAGTCAGCCCTAGAGGCAGAAATGGCAGCATCACTGTCTATTTGTGAAACAGCATAGCAGTTCAGAGCACCCATCCTGTTTTGGAGCCCTCTTTGTACCCCTTTCACCCCCCTTTCAAGAGATGATGGGCACAAGCTATGAAGGAGGCAGAAAAGTGAAGGCACCATTTGCTTTAGCCAAGAAGGGAGCAAGTGACACAGAGCCTGACTCTGTACCCTACAGCTGGGTTGCCTTGAGGCTTCACCTGAGGAGCAATACATGTGAAATGCCACGAATGAGGGGCTCTGCTTTCCTATAGCCACTAGACTTAGTCCTTCTCTCTTTTTCTTCTGGCTGTGTTAATTATTTGCTGTGGGCCAAGTCAGGTTCAGCAACAGTGATGAGAAATCCCTTCCTCCTTTCCCAGATTACTTATTAGGCTTCTGGGTCATTTTCAGGGGTTCAAAACCCTGAACTTAGGTGTGCTGTAGGCTGGTCTTCACAACATTCCCAATCACTAAGTTTCATTTATAAAAGTCACACCACAGCGTGCAGAGCATCTCTGCTGTTCAGGTTTCTGAACAAGACTGACTCTGGCTGCTGCATTCTGTGCAGGCACTTGCCTGGAATATAATCTGAGTTTGCCTGCCTGTTGAAGTCCATCCAAGGATTTGTGTGGAGGGGTACATATTTTGTGATCCATGTATTTGTGACCCAGGCCAACGTGGTTCTGGTCAGGCAGGAGAGATGTAACTGAAGACATTTACTTAAGCTGGGAGTGACTTCTAAATCACAGTGGTTGACTGCTAGCAAATTTTTTGTTCCTCCAGAATAGACACCCATAGAAGAGGCAAAAGCTTGAGTTTGGCTCATGATTTTGAACATGATACCTACATCTTCCTTTACATTTACCAATAAATATTTCAAAATGCACCAACCATTTGGAGCATGCATAGAAGGATGTGCTGCACTATGACCTAGGACTTAGTCCATGTCCCTAAAGAATCCAAGCAGCTGCACTTCTGTGATATGATATCTATTGCATGTGTCAAAAAGATATGTGAGATACTGCTCAGCATCAAGCTGCAGTGTTTTGAAAATGTGGAGGGAAATAAATGAAGTAACATTATATTTCTTGATGCTGATCTCCAAGAACTGGACAGTCACTCACGGCGGCTTCTAAGCATATATTAAAGAAGTTTAATATAGAAATCAAATCCTAGATCTGATCCTGGTCTTTGCTTTAGCAGTTCCCAGCAAGTCTGCTAATCAAAGCTGATTGTGCTGTTTCAGATATTCTAGCTGATACCTTTTAACTTTTGTATATGTTCTGGTTTGCAGGGTGGAAAGAAATACACAGGACCATGTGGAGGCAGAGACTGCAGTGGAGGATGTCAGTGTTTCCCTGAAAAAGGAAGCCGTGTAAGTAACATTTTTTCTGGTATATTGTTCTTGATGATACAAGTTCAATACTATATAATTATATAGTGGACTCGCACTAGACTGCTAAGAGTGTTAAAACCACTATTCTTTTCCAGGAAAAAGTTGTTTCATCTTACTTTCTCACAGGCTCATAGGTTTGATGAGATACTTTGTTGTGAATACCTTGTTAGGATATGTAGCAGACACTTAGCTCAAAGATGAGGGCCAAGGGACCTGACAGCCATGACAAGCTGATCAGATCAGAATGATGAAAAGATACCACATACATGCATAGGATATACACATTTGATGATTTTAGAAATATTTTCCAACCTAAATTATTCAATAATTCTGTGATTCTATGTGAGTGCCACTAAAGCAAGAGGGAACCACACCTGAAAAATCTGAAATCCCTGCTGCAAGGGAACTGTTTAGAATTTCTGGCATTATGTTGTGGCTGATAGTCTGTTCTTCATTTTGAGGACTAGTGAGGAATGAGGCAGAGGAAGGGAGATGGGGTGGAGGGAATTAGCCACCTGCCACAAAGAGCACTGAGAAATAGGGCAGCTCCTATCCTGTATGGCTTGGAGCCCTGGCTGGCAGGCTCCTTCTGTACAGCTTGGTCTTCTGCAGCTGAGACAGTGACTCAGCCTTTTCCATCCACCCATCTCTAAGAATAGGTCAGGAAAGAGATGTGGTAGCAGGTCATGTGCTTGTTCTGCTATCACAAACCTCCTAAGATTTTTCAGTTCTCTGCCTTCCCTCCACAAAGCCAGCCATCAGTTCCCATTCCCATTGCATTCCTCAAGCTTGACTCCACGTCTGAGTGGAGGGAGAGGTGGTAGGAAAGTCACAGTGTAGGTGGGAGGCAAGGAACACTGTTGTTTACAGCAGAAGTCCTGATGTCTCCATGGAAGTCAGATGATCCTGGGATTACCGTGCCATGGGGACTGTAATGGTCATACTCCCATGGCCTGACCATGAGCTGCTCCTGATCTGCTTTCCATTACAATAACCCAGTGACAACCTGATGAAGCTGAGGGCAAATAAGCCCTCCCCTGAGACACAGCTTCCCATGGGGCTCCGTCCAGCTGTTACTGCCTTACCCTCATCATTCAGCACACAAAATTTGGCAAGTACCTCCTGCCACTTCCCCACTTTTGACTGAAAATCAAAAACTGATGCTGTAAGATGCTCACTGGAGTTCATGAAAATACCTGTTGCAAAACTAACAACTTCTGTGACTTAAATGTTTTTCATGCTCCTTATTGACTGAATGAATGACCTTGAATTTCAAGTTGCTAAATGTGAAAGAAAAAGGAGGAGTTAAGTAAAACTAACTGCATAGGTTAGAAAAGCTGAAAATGTGAAAATACCACGGAGAATCAGTCAGGTGCCACTGACAAGAAGCTCCCTGCGAGTTGCTTCCTATCTAGATTGGGAAAGCAAGAGCAGATTTTGTGTACTTGCTTACCACTGTCAGTTTTACTTCAGGGAAATAAGTAACCCTTACACTTACTAATGAGGTTGGCCTACATTTAAATAGATACTCAAAAAGAGTAAATGGATATGCTACAAAACATAAATTATATTTTACTGCTTGTGGTTAATTGTGCAAGATGTGAAAAAGTAATGGAAAAAGGGATTTACAGAATTTTACACTTCAAAAACCATATTTTATGTCTGTATTTTACCTCTTTGAAATGATACACCTCATTCTAATTTAGCATACACTGCCTATATTTTGTGTCTGCTGATCTCTTCAGATGTCACAATCCCTGTTAAACATCTGGTTTAAGGAACAAGATTGGCCTTTAGAGTCTAGTCAAATTTGGCATAACTTCTGGTCTCATGCTAATCCTCAATGGGAATATTTATTTTCACAAAACCTCTGTATAATCTGGCACAGCACACATTTTCTGTTCGAGGTGACTCATTGCATGCACAATAGATGTACTGCGTGTTTGCACTTGTCAGAGTGCCTGAAGCAGTCTGTCAGAGCCTGCTTCTGCAGTGACTCTCCAGCCCAGGTGCCACTGAGCTGTCACTTGCAGGGCGCCTGCAACACAAGCAGGAACAGCACTGCAAGAGTCTGCAGCCAGCTGTCAGCCCTGCCATCCTCTGGAAATTCACTCTCTGTTTGTGACAGGTCTAAAACCAGGCCAGTTAAAAGCATTTTCCTTGGATTGCTGCTACTGAATGCACATCAGCATCTGTTGAATGTAGAATTCCTTGAAGTGTTAAAAACATTTGCAAACTATGAAAGGAGTAAAGGTCTGAAGAAATGCCTGCTCTTTATTTCTATGTGCTTCTACTTCATTTGTTGTCATTGCTTCAGTTGTAGTCTTAAGATACAGCATTTAAGGAAGGATGCTTGCCTTTATTTCTTGTCTTAGTCCAATAACTTTTGTTTTTAAAGAAGGGTTTTTTGCAAAATATGCCCACTGATATCTCCTGGGGCTCTATGCTGGAGACAGAGAGGCACTGTCAAGATGTCTAGAGATTCATCCAGGCTTTGGTGATTTGTGCCAGGTCTCCAGGTACAGGGCACCTTGAAGTCCTGAGCTACTGTCTACACTGCTTTTGGTTCAGGACTTGGTAAGGATGGGCACAAAGGCACACAACAGTTGAATCCTACTTCACAGGGCAGTTTCTAGGGGCAAAAGGCAACCAAGCACAAATCAGTGCATCCACCTAGCAGGCCTGCTGGAGAGAGGTATGTGGGTTTAGGTTTTCATCTACTCTATTTTGGCTGAGCTTGACTCTGCAACTTCCACTGGGCTCAGACACAGCTGAAATCCAGTGGGGACAGAAAAATAACACAGCAAAAGCATCGTCTGCACACTGTAGTGGTGGGGGAGCTGCTGCAGCTAAGCAAAAGCAGCATCTAGCCTGCAACCTCCTGCCTCTCAGCTGAGCTGCTCCCAGGGCTGTGAGGACACCTGCAAAGGGCACTTTCTTCTTCATTCCCAAAAGGAAAGCTGTTCAAATCCAAATGTTTAGAGAATCAGGACATTGCTTATAACTGTGTTTTGCAACTCCCAGCAAATGCTGGGTTGTTTCTTGAAGAAGTTTCTCTAAAGAAATGTTTCTCGGGCCATACATGATCCCCTACTTTGTGTTCACATCTTCATAGTAGAAAGAGTAAAGTTCCTTGTGCAAGCTGGTTTTGTTTTTCCCAGTCTTTAATGACACTCTAGTCTTTGTTCTTTTTCACTGCAGCCTACTTATCTTCCAGTTGTATTTGTTGCTAGCTGGCTACAAATATCTTACCTTGCATCTAGATAGATGGTTGGAGCTGGGGCTGCAGGAGCCAAGTCTGGGGTCCAGCATCAGCCTCATCTCCCCTCCTCACAGCTCAGTGGCAAAAACTCAGTGGAGTTGCAGTGCAAATCAAAGCTCCTGAAGGAGTGTTCAAATCCACATGACAAGAAACCATAGTATAAACCTCAGTGGAGGATGCAGAGTGAGAAGGTAGATTCTCCCTGAGACAGATTCATCTTCTCGTTTTCTTCTATGGCACCTTCTCCTAAATTGCCCTCCCACAACAGACTCACCCTTTCCCTGAGCTACATTTGGAGAACATGATGTAAGGAGTACACAGATGCCTGGGTAAGAGGGAAAAGAGTAAAGGGAAACACTGATGTGGTATCAAAATTCTGTTTTGAATTAAATGGAAAGCCAAGATTAAAGGAATTAAAAAAAAAAAAATTAAAATTAAAAGCATCTGGTTTTCTTTCTTTTTCCTCGAGATTTTTATTGCAACTCCTAAAAATTGAGATTTATAGTTCTTTGCAAACCATACATTGCTCAGAGAACAATATATGTGCCTTAAAATTTGTTAAACATTAATGCACTTATGTAGGAAACGATAACTTCATTCAGTACAATGGCCAACTGTTTGACCCATTGAAGTTCATAATCAGCCTCACTTCATAACCAGCCTTGAAGGCTTTAAAGAAAGTGGAAGTGAGTAGAAATCTTTTTGATCTTTCTCTGGAGTGAGAAATTGCACTCTTTTGTACTTTGCAAGTCAAGCGTCTAACAGTGCTCAAGCCATTGTTTTTGTAAGGGGCTGGAATGATGGAAACTGTAAAAGACAGCTTTGTGTCCCTCCATAAAGGCCACTTTAGGGGAATGCCCAAACATTCCTTTTTAACCTAGACTGACATGAGTGTTCACTAGAACTCCTTCACAGATATCTGTTGTATTGCTTTCACCAATGCAGTGGCCAAGGATAAGCTATTACCAGTACACCTATATTTACTTCTGTCTGCTTTTGGATGCTATACAGTTGGGAAATCTAGTGTGTGATATTTACTTGCAAGCATTTTTTGTACAAGTTTAACACATGGGCTAGATCTAGATGTGTTTCTTTGTAATTAAAAACAAACAACAAAATAGAACACATAAATATTCTAAAGTCAACTCCATTATTATATTAGAGGGAAATGTTTAAATTAAATAAAACAGTTTTATCAACTGTTTGTGTAATTCTTATATATCACAATTAACTAACTTCCAAGATGGTATAATGGCAGTAGCTCCTTGTAAGTCTGTTGGTAAAAACTGATATATCTGATGAAATATGATATTTACTCTTTTTTTCCTTTTTTTCCCCTCCACAAAATAATAACATTAGAAGCATCTTCTTAGTTTTCATCTAGCTCACTATTCTGTTCCCAACAGTGGTGGTAAGAGATGCTATTTACAGGGAGCACAGAATTCTGCCTATTTTGTACCCAAGATAAGCCATTTTATATGTTCCTTCAGTATCTGTATCTTGACCTGAATTCATCTAATCTTTTTGAAGCTACTGTAACTGTTTGTCTTTGCAACCTCCTGTGGCACTACTCAAATTATATAAATTATATAAATCACTGTCTGACCTGTTCTAAGCAACACTCCCTCTGTTTTCATCAAATACACCCTATTTCTAGTACTGTGAGATTTCAAGTACCTATGTGTTTAGGTTACTCACTGCTTGCCTAATTTTGTAAATCTCAGTTATATTCCCTCTCAGCTTTCTCTTGTCCAAAAGGATGAGTCACAGCCTTTTTAGGTTCTCTTTTGAAGGTAACACTCTAGCCTTTAGTCCCTTTACTCACTCTTCTGTGAGAGACCAGAACTGTACCCATCCAGTTTGGTGGGATCCTTCTGGAACTCTCAGCATGGGAAATCATCAGATCTCCCCATTCCTCATCACCAGCATCATATATAACAACCTAAGAGAGATTAGTATCTTCTATAGACTCAGATGTTTCACAGTTCAGTCTCTTCTTTAGAACACTATTGGAATCTTTGCAAAAACCGGTTACAGCTTGTCTAAGACCCACTGGTGTTATGGCTTCGTTTTGAAATGTGACCATCAGGTACTATTCTTTTCCTCCTATCCTTTAACAGCCTTCACGCCATAAGAGCCCCTCTCTTACAACCCCAAGATAATTTATTTTAAAAGCTTCAGATAAGCGTTTTATAAAAACAGTTTTGAAAGTCCAAATATATTATAGTCACTAAGGTTTGCTTTACCATGTTTATCCTTGAGCTCAGTTACTGTGTTCCTTAAGGTGGACTACTGCCTTGCCAAGCAGGAAAGTCAAATAAACTAGCCAACAGTTCTCAAAGTCTCCTCTTGAGCCCCTTTTTCCATATGGAAGCTTGGTTGGCACCAGCCCACTGGTGCAGTGGCAGTTTGTAATGTTGGGTTACACACTTCAGCAGTTGTGCAGTTTCATATTTAAGTTCCTTCAGAAGTCACAAGTTAATGTCCCCACCCATGTTCACTTAGTAACACCTGCCTTACCTGTTTTATCTACTACTTTCTTCATATTTATCTGAAATTATTTTGTCTCAATGAATAGCTTGGATTTGAGACTATCTCAAGTACCTTCAGCTGTAAAGACCTCTGCAGAGAAGTCACTAAGTTTCTCTGCTATGGCCTTATTATCCCCAAGTGCCCCTTATGTACCCTTGGCATCATGTGGTACTGCTATTTCCCTTGATGGCTTCTTGTATTCCTTTAAACAACTTTTTACTATCAGCTTGATTATCTTCTGCAAAATTTTCTCATTTATTTTTAGCCATCCTAGTTGCCATTTATTCTTGATCTGTTTTTTATGGGCTTTCCTGTTCATTTCAGCAATTTTTTAAATGCCAACCCTTTTGCCTGCAATAGCCTCCTTAGTTTTTTTTATGAGCTGTTCAGGGTTTTTATTGGACCATTTTACTTTCTTTTTGATATGTGACATATAGTTTACTGGGTTTTTTAATACAGTGTTTTTGAAAAGCCTCCAGGTTGCTTTAGGCTTCTTGCCTTTTTGACTGCTTTTCCAGGCTTTTACTATTTTTGTGATTTTTATGTATTTCCCCTTCTTGAAATTGGATATCTGTGTGATGTAGTTGTTTGGCTTACTTCATCCCAGTACACTACAACATTAAATTCAGTTATATTTTTAAGCTCTTGCAGAGCAGTTCTCCCAATAGTACCTCTTGAAACAGGTACTGTGCAGCACTTGAGACTAAACCCAGAGCAGCATTCTTTCTTATGGGTCTCAGTGTTTATTGTGCTGAGAAAAAGTCAATTGGTGGAGCCAAAACTTCTATTTCCTTATCATATCTGGATGAGGCATTGTGCCTGACAGTGTGTGGGTAGTTGGTATTGCTACCTGACCTAGTTGTCCAGCTTCTCTAATTGCACTGAGTATTTAGTGGTTGGTGTCTTTAACAGAGGAATCCTAATTATAAATTAAGTCATACCTTTCTGTTATTTTCACCTACAAGGACTCCTAATGTTCCCCTCCTCCCTGAGTATTTTTTTCTGTAACTTTGTTGTAGCCTTCACAAATTGTGCCTTTGCCCTGGCTGTATCCCATTTTCTATCGTTCCTGTAAAGTAGATGGAAGTCAATGTATGCTGCTGATTACCATCCTTTCACCAGCATTAGATGCCTTTTTTATCAGGGTTGTATAATTCCATAATCTTTTTCTTTAGATTTCTAGCATTTCTGTAGAGCATTTACAGCTTTTGACCATCCTCTGTGGCAAGCACCAGTCAAGTGGAATTATAAATGTTATTTACCTTACCTATTCCATGGAGTTGGCGAGGACATCAATCTCCCTGCCTTGAGTTAACCCTCTTGGACACTCCTGTTCTACTTTCCCTCATGGTGGGTATAATACAGAATTGTGACCACTGGTCATCAGTCCCTTCTACCAGAATAAATACCTATCTGGCCATCTCATGGGCTCTGCTCCCTTTGCACTTAGCAGGCCTTTCAGTCCTCTCACCTGTCCCAAATCCAGTTCTCTGTGTCAACTCATCAAACCTCCCACTGCCATCACCTTCTGTGTCCTCCCCTGGAAGATTCACACTGTCCCAGGGGCATCCTCACACCAAGCAGACATTATAATCAAGTAGAGCCTAGAGCTTATCAGAGATTTGATCCCTTGTTCCTGGCTGACTATCCACCTCTGACTGACAACCCCTAAATACTTGTTAGATCAACATCAAGGTTTGTGGGATTTTTTTTTTTTTTTGATGGTCAGAAAGACAGAAATGGTTTGGAAAATGTCCTGTTTGCTCTCCATTGTTTGCCATATACAAAGCTTTGGGAGTGAACTTGATCCCATATCTTCTGAAATATAGTCAGATTCTGCAGCAGAATGGATATAAGTACCAAAAATTGGTGCTTCAAAATCTCACATTGCTTCATAGACCAAGGTTAAGTCTCTAGAAAATTCCCAAAGGAAAAGCTGCGTTCTGAGGGAAGGTATTTGGAGGAGGTGTTTGTAATGGTAACAGATTTTAAAATGAAGTGCCTATGATATTAATAAGACTATACATGGGACAGGATGACACTCTTCATTATTTCAATGCTGTAATCAAGTCTCTAGTCAGGGTAGTAGAGAAGAGCAGCTCCATTGGCAAAAGACAGGAAAAGTGTTACTGTAAAATCTGTTTAACAGTGTGAAGCTAAATTCTGCTTCCAGATACATGAATAGTTTTCTTTTGCACGTGTGTGAGGGTGGCTTCAAATGCATGCTTTTGTTTAAGTTTATACTTTTAAAACTCAGCCTTACAAGATCTTGCCAGCATACACAAATGCCTGAAGTCTTGATATTGTTCCATAGGCACCTAAATCTTGGGTATAAGGCTTAGTTGCATGTACTGTTAGCAACAAATAGGCCCACAATCTTTTGAGTTCACTAGCAAAGGCAGGCAGTGTACAGGTTTGCTTGACAGAACTTGAACTTGTGTCAGTCTGAAACCTGATACCTCTTTTATGACCTAATGTTTTATTTCATGAACATTACTTTACCTGGGCTACATTGACAATTAACCATGTAGTGGATAGTGTGATAGTTATGTTGGTTGCTAATTGCTGTCCTTTAGTACATTTGTCTTGACACTTTTCTTTTTTGACTGAAATATGCGCTTTTTTTTTTTTTTTTTTTTTGTCCCCTAAGTTCTGTTTATACATGTTTAATCAACATCAGAGATCTTTTTGAACTGGTGGATGGAGATTAGATAACTTTCCCATGAGCAAGAAGCTCCACTTTTGTATTTGCATTCTACACAAAATCTGAGATTTGGGAAGAGTGAAAGGTCTTCCTCAGAATCTATTTCAAATAAAAAATGCAAGATATATTGAAAAGCAAAACAGGGTGTTTTGTTTCAGTACATGCAGGAGTGCAATTAAATGTTGACACAGAAATCACATTTTCATTTGTAAATGTTCAGAACATTTTAAAGAATGTTTAAAAGATAAACTAAATTCAAATGGAGACTTTCTTTCAAATCATCAAACAAAATATGCATATTGACCAAAAATTTTTTTTGCACTCCTTGTTACCCTTTTGCTCTTTGCAGAGCATTTCTATTTCAACTCAATATGAAACATTGTTTGATTTCATAAGCAACGTATAGAAATTGTATTTATTTGTAATCCAAAGGAATAGCTATTTTAAGCACATCCCATGGTAACAGTTTGCACTCCCTGCCTTTTGCTCCAGCCCTGAACACAAAATTCCTTCAAAGCCTTTTCAAATCAACTGTACAGAACTGTACAGAAGAAAAAAAGAATCATACTTTAATGAAAGGTAGTCAAAAGGACACATTCACATTTTTATTTGCATTTTCAGTTTAATGATTTTAAACTTCCCCAGACTGACATACATTATCTCCAGCAAAATAAGTGCAAGTATGTAGCATTCATGCAGATGTTGTGCCTTCCTCCTAAAGGCCAAGGTTAGACCTGTGCGGATACTTCTACAACCTTGTATCAGAAACGTTTGCAATCTCAGCTGCTGTGATGAGAAAACAATTCAACAGCATTGGACAAAGCTCAAGAATTAGTGTCATCAATCAAAATGAATACCAAGGTTGCAGTTTAAACAAACTTATGACCAAAGTCAGTGTGCTGGATTAACTATTTGCATTGTAGCTTCAGCTCTTCCATTTGAAATTACACCATCCGATGTCTTTTGCATTAACTTATGTGATCTGTTATTTATGAGCTTGTTACACTCATTGCAAAAACAAATCTTTTGGCAGTTTGCTAATAAATCGAGAAGGTATTTCACTGATATTTCAGGAATTTATTTTGAGGGCAGCATTTTTAAGAGTGTATTTGCATGTCACAAATTTGAATGAGAGATGGAGATAAAATGCAAGAGAAATCACAGTAAGGAATCAAGAACCATTTTATTTCAGAAAATAAAACAAAACTTAAAATTTAACTCTAGAAAAATTAACTCTAATGAAGAACTAACAGAAAGGAAACTTGCTGGAGATCAAAAGTGCAAACTTTGGTGATAACAGCCAATGCTGAGATAAAAATTCTTTGGATGCAATTCGCAACCATTTAAAAATATTGCCATACTTTTTTTCATGAATAGCTTTTTTATTATTATTATCCTTTATGTCTTCCTATGAAATCCTGCAAGTATATCTTACCTTATTTAGAAAATAAGTACCTGAAGTTAGGGAATGTCATGGGTGTCTGTTCATCTGTCACCTTTCCACTCCTTTGGGTAAATAGTGTCTGCATAGCACAGCACATCCTCCTGTATGTATGTATGTATGTATGTATGTATGTACGTATGTATGTATGTATGTATGTATGTATGTATGTCAGCTCAGATGGGTAGAAATTTCCCACCATGGGGTGCTCATAGTGCCAAGGGTTTGATCCCTGGATGGGCCATTCACTTAAGAGCTGGACTGGATAATCTTTATGAGTCCCTTCCAACTCAGAATATTCTGTGATTCTGTATCATTGGTCTTTTTGTGTGGTTTTCACATGTGAATTACACTTCATTAAGGAAATGAAATGCACTGTCAAGATTGTTTTTTGTAAAAATGTGTTGCGTTCCATTTGGTTAGACCTTCAGGCTCTAACTTCTAGCAGTCAGACAGTACAACTACTGCACAAAAATATTATTTGTGCTTTCAGCCAAGTTTTGCAATTTCTGCTTACTGTGAGAAGAAGTTTAAAGATAGAGCAGCGGGTGGATGATGGTTTTACTCCGTGACTGGGTAACTCACACAGGCATCCAAGAGGGATAATCCGGGTCATCCTTTAGCGCTTAAATTATACTCCAGAGATTGTAAATGTTTCTCATGACATATGTCTGAGGCTTTACAAATTTCTCAAATGGTGCTTGTTTCTATTTTCTGTATTTTTGTCACATGGGAGCAAGTAACATTGACCCATTTTCCTTTTGTCTGCTTTGCTAAGTACCAAACTATTAGTGGAATCCTTTGAGTCTGACCTGGAGAGACCAGGAATGTGGGAATGGGCAGGCTGTCATCTCAAACAGTATCTGCCGAGGCAGACTGAGCCTGTTCTCAGCATTTCCTTACTGACACTTAAGAAAATAAATGTTCTTTATTAACCTCAGTTTGTACATAGGGTTTCCAAATCATCGTCAGTGTCTTTGCATAATGAACCAGTGTTGAAGTATACCTGAGTATTTCCATTACATTTTTCTGGAGAAGGATGACAAATGTTAAAATATCTTAAATTGACCATTAGATATGAATTTTGGGAGCATGCAGAAAGAAAATCTTGAAGGATAGAAGTCTCAGTTTTAGGCACAAAGAACAGCTCTAGACAACGAATAAATCTGCAAGCCCAAACAAATAAAGCATCCATGCAGCATTTTCTCCCACAGGCTAAAACTATTTTTCTATGAAAAGACTGTATTAGTATGTCAAATTCCTTTCTGTCTACTGCTATCATAGATGCCCAGCAGAGAAAAGCACTTTGGGGGTTTTCTTGTGGCTTTCGTTTGGTTTATTTTTTTTTTTCAGTATGGGTCATGGTTGTTCAGTGAAATTCTGTCTACCTATTGATTATCTCATTACTTAGCAAAACTAATTTTTGTAAATACAGTATCACTGGTTAAAGGTATGTTATTAGCCCTTATAAACTTGTTTAAAGCAGGTTTATTTTCCCCCAAGATTGTTGGCAAAGTCTAGCATAGGTATAAGAGCAAAAAGGAAAGTTGTACGTGCTATCCTCCCCAGTACAAGTTGTTTGACTCCATTCAGAGTATGGCAACCTGTACAGACTTTCTGTGCAGTCAAATAAACACTTGGATATGTCTTTATTATTTCTTTTGATCCAAATACTCTTTTTTCTCTATAAATCACTTTTTTGCGGTTTTCCAGTTTCTAGATCCCCTACTTTTCTCCTTTTTTTTAATGAACTTTCTGTTATTCACTCTCAAACATACAACATTTACATTTCCATTTCACCACTGTTTGTCTGTTAAAGGCTTCCTACAAGGGACTTCCTGTCTTGATGGTCTGGAAGAGGAATGAGGGAAGCTGGTTCTGGGACAATGTCTGCCCCCTGTAATGTAGGATGCCATGGTCTTTGCAGCTGTCTGGGCTTGTGTTAGGATGTGAGCTCCTTGGGCAGGAGCTGTTTGCATGCTGCTCTTAGTACAGTGCCAAAAGCATTGCTAACACTTCCAGATCTGGCAGAGGAAGCATCGTGCAGAGGGCCACAGTGACAGCTTCTTTCCAGTGGACAGGGACTCCAGCAGCAGAGGGCTCAGAGGCACCACACGACACTGTGGGTGTTGGACCCATATATATTCCTTATTCCAGTATTTAATGACAGTATGCATGAGCATGCAGATTTATGGATAAAACGGGTTTTTTCCACAGGAGACTCTTCAGTTCGAATATGACTGTGCTGCTACTGCAGAGTATTCCTTACCACTATGAGACCATCCCCCTTTCCATCACAGAGCACACCCCTCCATGTGCTTGGCATGGATGTGCAGTGTTACACTGCCTTGCACCCCTTTTCACTGCTTTTATTTTACTTGATTTGTATTTGCCAGTAACTTCACACCATGGGATCATTCCCCCACTATCAGTGTGCCCCGTAGACAGGACAAGCTAGGTTGCATGGGCCCAATCTTGTCCTTCAACCCCTCCTCACAGAGCAAGGCTGCAGGACAGAGGAGGGTTGGGCTCCCTGTGTGAGAAGGATGTCACTGTTGTCCCCTGCAGCTCCTCAACCTTAGCCTCTGCCATTGGAGCAGAAGCAGAGGTGAATGTGCAGGCTGAGGACAGATCCATTTTTTGTTCTTCTTGTTACAAGACCTCACAAACCAAACTGTGGAGTTTGTGATCCGCTGCCTCATACCTGGTGATGCCCGCAAGGTCTCGACTGCCCTGCACAGCTGCAGGCACATAAAACTGCTCAGGATTGCCTGAGCCACAGCTCCCCATACAGGTCCTCCCTCTCCTCAGCTGGCTTCCCTCCTCAGACTGTTGTGGAGTTGGTTTTGCTAAATGACATAAGGTTATAATAAATCAAGTGAGAAGATTTGTGTTGTGCTTCCTACCGTATAGGAGAGGTCCATATAGTTTAATTACTTCCTCTGTACGTCAGATATATGTATATAAAATCTCTGAAGTCATGTGTAACTGCCAAGATCCTATGGTATGGTTTGAAATATCCATGCAGTGAACTCTCAAATGCTGCAGATGTGCTATGAGATATAAATGTAAAATGAAAGAAGTCAGATTATCCAGTTAAACAACAGCATTAAAATTAGAGAAGTTGATGGAAGGATCCAGAATTCAGCACAGTGGAGGAGGGGGGAAATGACCAGAAAACTTTCTTGAGGCATCAAAGGAGATGGGACAAAATTATTACACACACATATGCACACCTCCCAGGAAAACAGCAAAGCAGCCTGAGGAGAGAAACCATGTCAAAGATAGCTGCTTAGTGAACTGTAAAACCATCTGAAAAACGTCATCATAAAATATATCTGCAAAAATGCAGAGGAGGGTAAGTAGAGCATGCAGAACTGTAGGCCCAAGATCATGGATGGGTCTGTGCACAGAGCCACAGTCAGTGTCTCAGCTGGGAGCTGCTCACCCCTTCATCTTTAGAGCTATTTTCTCAGAGCCTGTCAGGCATGTAGAGGCATATTTTCAATCTGGCACAATGGTTCAAGCATCTCTGGAGAAGGGAATGGTATGTGCTGGAGTGATGTTAAAGGTGCAGGGCAGCTCTGTAGGATCAAGCATGTCTGGGGCCTGATCTGCAGGGGTAACCTTAGTCAAGTGAACTAGAGAACAGACTTGCTTCTGCTGCCAACATCCTTCTGTGTCTTACCTCTAAAGATGCCTGAGCTATGCCAGATACATGGGAAGTGGAGAACAGGTCTGTTTGGGCTAGTCTGGATCCATGACTAAGGAAGATCAGGTTTCTCCCTGAAGAAGCACCCATGGGAAGCAAGTGTCCTTGGGCTACCCCTGCAAGTGACGCTGGCACTGCTTCAAGGTGCCAACACTGATAACTCAGCAGGACTCTTCAGCCCATGCCCCACTGTGGTATATGGTGTGCAGAACAAGAAACATGCAGAGTGGGGTTGCTCTCTCTCAGGGGACGGAGACTCTCTTGTCCCCTGCATCTCCCTCCTCAGCATGTCCAGTCCTTACTGGAGGGACATATAACTGTTACCACAGGAGTGCTACCCTCTCTGGTAAAGCACATTTATAACCATCAAAGATGGCTATACATTCATTGCTAAAAAACTAATAGTTTTATTAAGTAATAGTTTCTGCTAGACAATGTTAATTGTATCAGTCATACATACATTTAATCAGCAAAAATCCTCTATATAATTTCAGCGTCTTCTATCGAAGCATGGCAGTTTGTCCCCACATGTTTACCAAAACTAAATACACACTAAATACCATTCCCAGTAAGCATACAGTAAGCATACTTTTTTAAATAGCCCCAACACTCTGGTATAAATAAATATACACTTCATATTGTCAGCTGAGTCTGTGGCTTGGTGCATTTACACAGCTGCAGTTTGGGCTGTTGTTTACTCTTTCCCTCACAGACATTGTGTTCTGCTTTTTGCCTTTAAGGATTTTCCTTCTCTACCTATTCTTAGTCCTAGACAGAGAGCTGTCCTGATTTATGTATGTTGTGTAACTTAAGTGACTTCAAAGATGTTTTGTGTGGTGTAAATCAGAACACCAAATGGCTAAATAAACCCTCCTTGCAATGAGGCACAATTGTAAAGATAGATGTGTTCCTGCATCTGTGTACTAAATCAGCAGGAGTCCTTTTCATTTTTGTGGGATAAACATACTTCTCTGTCATGTATTTGCAGTTGCTGGAACACTCTTGCAGCCACTTGTGAATCCTTTGCTTCAAGAAGAGATCTTTTCTTCAAGAAGAAAATCTGTAATTTTTTTTTTTTTTTTAATATATTCCTAATTCTCTAAACCAAATTCTGTTGAAGATCTCAGGAAGTGTCTGCAGTTAGAGGCTGCATGGCTATTACCCATACCCAGTAGAGTACTAATTCATTTTCAGTTCAGTTCAGAGCATTCCCATAATGAAATTCAATGCCTAGTATCAATTTATAATTGTTCGCCTATTCCTGCAGTTTGTTTATTTAACATATACTACAGTTTTCAGAAAAAAAAATTGTTCAGCTCATGTTGGCTCAAGTATTATAATCTCTTCTTGTCATGAAGTGAAGTACAGGTCAAACGTTAAGTTATCCCTTAACTAGCTGTGCTATTTAGTTCAAGGAAACACTTCCTCAAAATTTTCTGTTTACAAAATCTAGTAATTCCTAGGGTCTTGTAACCTCTGTCACTTAACCTGTGTCTTTAAGCAAGTACATGATCCCTCTTATGCATTTGTTACAAATTAATCCCTTTAGGTGCAGGTCTCTATAAGTTGTGGGATATATCCCACCCCAGCTTTTGCTTGCCAAATAGACTGCACCTATTGCCACCAGACACAATTTGGTTGAACTCCTGCAAAAAGAACTATTTCAGTTTGATCACATATTCTAGCTGCTGGTCTGATTTGCCTTCAGAACTGAAATTTGTCGAGAAGTAAGCTGTGGCTTTTTAAGAGCTAACTAAGCATCTAAGAATTCATGAGAGGCTCAAGTGTGTTTTGTAAGAAAGCAGAAGCATCACAGGGAAATTACATTGTGTTTGACCAGGGAAGACCCAGGTGTTTTAAATCAAAACTGCAGCAGTAAAGAAGACATTCCAGAGGGTCCAGGAGGGAAATGCTTAAGCTTCCAGCTTAGTCTTCTGTGAGAACCTTTCAGTTTCTTGTAATGGAAATAGGAAATAGCCGTCGTTTCTTAAATTTGACTGTCAGGGGAGAATTGAGATAAAATTGTCTGGAGATACTAATCTACTACTCTCCAAAGCAAAATATTATTGAGATTTCCTTCCTAGAAGTGCCTCCTTCCCTGGGCACAAAGCTTTTGATGTAATCACAGAACAAGCAGAAGTTTCCTTGAGTTGGTTAGGATGGGCTGGAAGGAGGACAGTAGTCAAAAAGAAAAATTGTAGGAGTGTACATAGTGATGTGTATACCAAACAAAAGGCAAGTCTTTCAAACAAAACACTAATATTTAGATACAAAAGTGTCATGAGGTAAGCAGAGACAAAGCAAAGAAAACCTCAGTTAGAAACTGCTGTTAAGAACTAGTGACTGAAGAAAACGCATTTCGTGCTTGAAACAAGTATTTCTTTTCCTGGGAGAGGAAATGTTGTACAAACCATAAACAGTCCAGGACACAGGAGCATCAGCCAGCTGATGACTGATGAATTTCATTTACTTCCTATCTCACTTCTGAATATTCAGGCAGATGAAATTGCTAAGAATAAATTCTGATGGAGGCTGTGAAACAATCCCCTGCTTTGTAGACCCAGTTCAGTCTATGTCCATAGTATGCCTTTGTTTGATGCCATGGTGCTTTTAATGCTCTGTTGGCTCCTACCAGCTTTTAGCCTGACACTTGTGCTCCTCTCTTGCAGCCAGAGTCAGATGTGTTCCTGAAGTGATGTAATCTCCTTTATTACTGTCAGTGTGAGATGTATTTTTACTTCTTTGTGGCTGGTGAATATGGAGCTAAAGTAATATGAACTGCACATTTGCTTTCTGTTATGTGCAACTGAGTGTGTTCCTGTAATCACTTCTTAATGCTGTTACTTTAATCCCTATATTAAAAGACTATTTTCTGTGTTCTGCCTCTCTCCCTTTGGTCAGGATATTATGTGTCTCAGTGTCTCAGCTAGGTGAGATACTAGGGATATCCCCCTTGCACTTTTTCTTCCAAGGTTTTAACCCAAATCTTTAGCAAGTAAAAGCAGTGTCTCTTGATATTCAAAATTGCATGAGCTATGGGTTATCTGAGTTTTTGATAGGGCTCTTTTAATGGAGAACTCTAAACAAAACTCCTTCCTTGAGTGAAAGCTGAACAAACACAGAAATCAGAAATTTGAATACAGCATTTTTGAAAGCTTTTCAAATGGAATTTACTTCATCTTACTCCTATGATTTGACTTACTATCTTTCAACTAAAGTTGCAGTCATCACCTGTTCTTCCCCTGCTCTCTGCATTTTCCTCAGAAGAGGCAGCAGTCAGCAGCACCCTGGTACAGTTGACTTGTTCATGGATAGAAGCAGAAATTAACTTACAAGATCCTGACCTGCTGGTCCAGTCATTAATCCTGTGTAATTCATCTCTTGTGTAATCCAGAATCAGGTGTAAAAAGATAAAATTACAACTATTCCAACTGTTTTTTCCTTTATGTATTACTCTATACTGGAACTATAACTATCTACATCCATCTGACCCTGAAGTCCCTCTTCTACCCATTGCTCATCTTTGTTCATTTATATTCAAAAAAACCCAGCCCCTTCTTGTGCTAGTACATCATCCCCAACCAGGGCCATTTCCTCTCTGATTCTCATTCCCAATAATTTTTAAGTAATGAAAAGAAACCTTGCTTTTGGTTTCTTAGACACCTCCAGCTGGTAGCCTCCACCAACCTATTCATCCTGGTGTGTCCCTGTGTATGCTCTATGCTGCCTGAATGCGTGTTGAGGAGGGACAGGGAACCTGCTCTCAGTTTCCATAACTGTCCCTGGTTGGTTTGGAAGGAGAACTGCAGAAATGATTCCCTGGAAGCTCCTCAGCTTTGGGGAGTGGGCTCCCTCCCACCCAGGTGTCTGTGAGGCTGATGCTTCTCCATGCAAATGGTCCTCGGAGGTACATCGCAGACACACACACACAGGGTGCTCTGTGTTCCTAGAGCCTGGTCCTGAAAAGGAGCTTTGAGGTTTGGGCACACTCCAAAGGAAATGTGGAATCTTCCCACATTTCAGCTGCTGAAAATGAAAAGCTTTGCTGAGTGTATGAAACTTTACAAAGGTTTGCATCTTGCTCAGGTGTCAGGGAAAGGTCAAAAGTTGCTTCCCTGACACAAAATCCTTTTCCTTAGTGGAGTAGGGGAGGAAACAGAATCCTTCAAAGAAAGAGGTCCCCAGGAGATGCACCCAGAGATCAAGGCAGACCTATACCATGACCCAGCACTAACAGACAGTGGGCAGTGCCTCAGCTCTTCAGATTTCTATGTGACCCTCATGTCAGAAAACTCAACAGGAGCATTTCTCATCTAAAACTGGTAACTGATAACATGCACCAGCTCGATGACTGCCTTGGGAAGCCACGGCATAGGGAAGAGACGCATCAAGTAGATTAACAGATAATAACAATTTATGTGTTTCAGAGTTCAAGATTATCACATATTTAATTCCATGCACTGCACCTTCTTATTCAGATACCACCATTCCAATACATTCTTTCCATTTTAGATTTGAAGTTCAAAGAGAAGAAATAGTGTGATCCATGTTCTGGATTGCACATTGCAGTTTTGTACATTTGTTTCTGTGGAAGGAAGGGATGTGAATCATATGCATTTGGAACAAATGAGCAATGCAAACAGGTGCTGCAGTTAGAAACAGTATGTGAAGGGAAAAAAACCCAAACAAACAAAACTCACATCTCTTCAGTGTTTTTTTCCTTTTACATTTTAGCCAGACGTCATGCAAGTATTTTGGTACTGCTTTTGTGAACACTCCTGAAGTTTTACAGAAAGCTGACAAATGGAAGGGCTATAAACATATGTGCATTTCCCAGATGAACCATGTTTGCCAACCAGCACATAGGAACAAAGAGAGTTAAGTCAAAGCAGAGAAGTTCCTCTGAGCATTTTGATTATGAGAAGATTTGTGGGGTTTTACTTTAATAACTATAAAATACTTCAAACTGGTTTCTTAATGTCAGCATTATTTATTTTCAGAGCAAAGTTCAGAAAATCTTGAATGATTGTATATAAATTTTTTTACATGTCTTGGCTCCTTCAAATACACAAATGTATACTTTCTTTTTCAGAAGTGATAGATTGCCAAGTTATCTGACCTCTCAAGAGAGGAAGTTGGGAGGACAGTTTAGTAACATTTTCTTTCATTCCCAATGTGGAATAAGATCAAAAAATATGTATTTTAAATTCTGTTAATAGCCTTATCTTTTCTAAACCATAAGGTACTGGCAAAATAACAGTGCAAGTAAACATGGCTCTTGATGCACCACATTAAAAAATGGCTTTTGTTTATGAAAAGTTTTTTTGTTGTAGAAACTTGTGGGAATAATGTTGTATTAATGGTAGGATGTTGACCTTTTCCAGCTATGGAAGATAGTCTCAGAACAGGATCCAGGAAAAACAAACATGGAAACTACTTAACTCCTTAGTTGTGTGCCTGAAACTTTGTGAGGAAGCATTATTTAACTTAGACTATTGTACTTACAGATTGTGTCATTACATTCAAGTGCCACACACACACAACCGTTTTCATTAAGTACAAAGGTCTCAAGAGCTTAAGGGAAAAAGTTGCTTCAGCAGGGAAGAATATTGCTATAATTTCATGTAATGTATGTAAAAAAAATGCAGTTTTCTGCTATTATCTACATTTATTTATAGTCTCCCAGGTCAAAAATAGGGGAAATTTTCACCAGATTTTAGGGTACACAGTGCAGTGTGACTGAACAAGAACTTATAATGAGAAAAAGTGTGAAAAGAAAGATGTTCCATGTTACTCTGGACTTAAGCTCATGCTCTTCCTTTAAGCTAAAACTGACTGCTCTGATTTCTTAAGTGAAAAGCCCCAAAATTCAGGTGAATTTGGTAAAACTTGTGCATGAGACCTTTCCTATACAGTTCACCTTCACTTCTCCTGAATTCACTCATGGACTGAGAAGTAGCCACAAAACTTAAGGCTTCTGACATCCACTCAGGATCTTGGAATGAGACTTGGGAGGTTTACAGGTGGCTGTTGGTAGTTTCTCTGTGGTCTGAAGAAAAACTGATGAAGGTGCATGGTGGGGAAAGAAGTGAAATACTTTCTGATCTGTCACTGCACTGTCTTCCTCTCTTTTGAACCAGTGGTAGTCATATGTCCTGTAGGTAGTTTCTCTGCCATTTCCATTCCTTTGCTCACACATGTTTCTTCTGAAGCCTCTCTGATGACAGTAGACAGTAGTCAGATTTCCTTATAGGAAAATTGCTAACTATCAGCAGTAACTTCAAGAAGAAAATGGAACTAGCCCAGTTAGTATCAGCTGGCCATCTCACCCATGGTTTCCAGTAGATTTCATCTAGATCTCATTTGCCATTCCTGTCAATTAGATTGTATTTGTCATAATGAAGAACGAGCAAAACAAAATAACAACAAAAAAAAACCAAAAAAAAAAAAAAACCAAACAAAATTCCAACAACCAAAGTTTATTAGCATCAAGCAATTTTAATTTTTTTCAATAAAGTAACTCAAGAATACACAGGGTGTCATTAGTATAGTGTACCAGTTCACCTTTAGAGTGATCTATGCCCGACAAACAAAATCAGAAATGTTGATTTCAAAACAAGTTTGGGTATTTTTCTCCAAAGAGATTAGATATCTGTATCATCTTTAGACAACATGTAAGTACCATGTTTTATTACTAGAAGTGCACTTCTTATTTTCTGAAGCTCTCAGGCCTGTTCAGACCCAAGTTACTTCAATACATACATTGTTTGTAAGGAGAAAACCTCAGTATCAGCTTTGCAAAATATAGAAGTATGTGAGGAGCTACTACCAGAAAAATACGAAAGCAGAAAACGTTTCCCTGTTGTTAACCTGTCGCTGCTCCTGAGGTGAATCGGCTACCAGCTCAGGAGGCAGCAGCTGATCCCACAGCTCGCAGTTCACCCAACTGCAGTGAATCAGCACTGAGCTCAGCCAGCCCAGCTGTATGTGCTTCTGATCGTTCCATCATGACTGCATGGGTGTCCCACCTGTGCCCACAGCCAGTGACAGAGCAGAAAAGAGGTGCAAGAGGTATTGCAACCTACAGGCAAGCTCTCCTGCTTGTAGGCTCTCAGGAGACATTGCTTCCTTTCTTAGGTTAGTCACAGGCTCATGGTATGTTGGAAGGGAAGTCATGTAAGGTAAATCTCCCAAGAGCTCAGTTCTCCTTAGTAAAACAGATTGTTGATGTGTTTGACAAGGGGTTACATACACTGTGTGCTGATTTTTGGTCATTGTACTTATTTACTAAATAACTAAGTGTGAGTTGAAGGCACCGAAGGGAACTTGGAGCCAGGGTTTGGTACTGACTATTTTTGCAAACTAGGTTCTTGTCTTTTGGATAATACCACTGTGGTTGAGGTTCTTAACCCTAGTAAAGAAAACATCACCACTTCCCTTTTTCAGCCCTCTCGTTTCTTTGCAATGCATGCTCTGTAAACTGTTTCTCAGTGTGCACAGAAGTGCCTCTGACACAGAAGCCTATATCTCTTGGAGACTCTGTACATAGTACAACTAATAAGAACTTACTAGATTTGATAGGGTGTTTTTTTCCTTGTGTATGTCCCAGTAAACTGTAAGATATGCCATTTCTGCTGCTGTTGCCAACACAGACATGTCCAGCTTTCCCCTGTCCACCAGCAGTTTTGTCAGCATATCTGAAGTTCCTGTGCTGGTATCTGTGCTATGATACCCCACTTGGTCTTTGCTGCTGCAGTCTAGAGAGAGCTGACTCATTTGCTTATTATCTGTAGGTGAAGTTTCTTGTACTGACCATTCTTTATTGTCTTTCTCTTGACTGTTGAGATGCAGTGTCCAGAAATGAGCTTAGACCATCTGACCACAAGCCTATCAATACTGAGAAGAGGATAGGGATTATTTCATGTCTTATGCTTGTCTACAGTGTTCAAAATCTCAGAGGCAAGAAAGGTCATTGGAGGGTTCACTGAAGGTTGGACTAGATGACCTTGAAAAGGTTCCTTCCAACTCAAACTTTTCTACTATTCTTTGAGACAATTGTAATTTTCTTCTTAAATTATGTTGTTGCTGTGGCATCTCTTCACATCTGAATCTGGTGTTGGATGAATATGTATATATCTGAATATTGCAGTTCAATATTTAATGCAGTGTTTACTGCCAAGTAATTTTTATTGGCAGAAGCTGCACCTACAGGATGTAAGTCTGAGGAGGTGGAGAAAAAAAAACAGAACAATTATTCCACAGACTATGTCTGCAAAAATTACTGAAGGGATTGTCAGTGTGCATGACAATTTTTTTCTCCCATCACTAGAAGATTTCATCTATTTCCAATCAGAAACTCACCATCTAGGAGGATCTGAGTATTTCTAGAGAAGGAACTTCAGTCTTTAGCTGGTATAAGGTGGGGAGCATGAGAACAATGTAGCATTCACCAGGAGTTGTGGAAATCTGTGTATGCCCCTTTGGGTTCTAATATTATTTCCTGTATCAAAGTTTAGAAGGAATGCTTGTGCAACAGTACATTTTGTTTTCATATCTGGGTGGTAAATCAGAGTGAGGAGGTACAAGTGGCAGCCTGTAATGGCACAGCACTGTGCGGACACACAATATCTTCTACACGTACAGTACAATACTTCCTTGGCTCCCTAAGCCTCCAGAAAGTGAGAAAAGCCTGTTTAGGACTGCCTTTTCAAAGCCAGTCAAAACAAAGTAAAAATAACAGGAATCTTAATCAACCCTTGCCAATTGGCCAAAATGACTGGGTATGCTTTGCTTAGGTCAAATTTTGCTGGAACGTATCAGTGAGTGAGAAGTTCATTTGCAGTGTAACTGTGCCAATAAATAGCCAAAACATAACACTTGGAAACTCAATAGAGGGACAGCACTCCCATTTGTCAGCAGCTATTTTTCCAATGCACTAACTGTGGGTGGCACTGGGGGGGCTGTGGGAAGCTTTTGGGAGGAAGGGTTGATTGGAATAGTTTTAGTATGATGAGGACTGTCTTATAGCTAATCAGTTGTATGAGTGGAATTTTATCTCTGCTGGGAGGTGAGCTCATTCGCCTTTATCGACCTCAAATCCATGTTTAGAAAAAAGTCAAAAGTAGGATGCATTCCTCTTCTTGATGGCTTATTCTTACAAAACACAACTGCTTGTTACCACCCTGTATCTTCTGAAAATGAGCTGTGTTTGATTTTGATCTGGTTTTACTTTCTTCTGCTGGAACAAAATGTGCAAGGCCTCAGATTAGCTCTTTGTGTTTCTGGATCCTTTTAGTGATGGATTTCAGAGCATCTCGCAGCCCATAAACATTTTATCAAAATACTTCAGCCACTTTCTTCTTGGCTTTTTTCGTATACTCTTGTTGAAGACCAGGTTATAGAGTAGAAGTAAGGCAGGCTGTTTTACTCACTCTGAGGTTTGCTGAAATCCAACTGGCCATCCATACTACCAGGCATGAAATTTCCCAAGTCTGCTTTCCTACCCTATTTTCACTGCCTGTTTGTTTTAATTTTTATCCCTGGCTATTCTATGCCAACCCCACCCTTCTTTTTTAACTGGTGCTTTTCTATCCAGGAATGTTCACCTAATGAACTTGAAGATGCTCTTCTTGCCAGGTGGCTAATTGGTGGAGATATTTCAGGAGAGTGTGGGAGTGGACAGTGAAGAAGACAGAAGGAGGAAGTTCGTGGATGTGATTTGTCTAGGAACTGGCATCAGCTGGCTGGGACTAAGGCCAGAAGAGGAGGAGATGAGCAGTGGGAGCAGGAGGGAACAATGAGTTGCACAGTAAAGGAAACTATTCTAAATGCAGCATGGCTCAGGGCTGCACAAGGGGAAGATTACTTAAAGCTCTTCTGTGTTGATGTGGTGGACATGATCCTCAGTAAGCTGTCATTGAGCAGGTTATCATACTGGTGTTCCTCTCCCACTTTGAATAAGGTTGCTGGAAATAGAGGGAATTAGAGTACTGTCAGTGTAATGTTTTATTTGTCTGAGGGCCAGGTTAGCCTGTGAGGTATAACAATGCCCAGCTCACTCACTTGTGCAGCCAAAGTGCTGTTTGAATAGGTGGCTCAGTGCCATCTCAGCTGCTCATTCTGTGGGCACTGAGCATCCATCCCTCTCCCAGTGGTGTCAGTAGAGGAATGAAGGGGCCTTTCCTGCCTTGTTGCTTCTGGGGGGAAGGTGGAGAAGTTGGGGCAACAGAGCATGAGGATTATTTAATTACATCTTAAGTTTGGCCAGTCAGCAGCAAATGGCCTTTGTTTCTTATGTACTTTGTTAAAAGAAGGTTTTCACTAAGTTAAAATGAATTTGATTCCTGAGTCAACCTTTGGAAGATTTTCAACAAACCACTTAAAAATTCAGGGAGGACTTAGCAAAATAAATCTTATTTTAGTAAATAAACTGAATCAAAATTTTCCAAAGCCACTCTACAAATGAATTTTGTAATACTTCCTTGAGTGACAGAAACAGTGGTGTGTACCAGGATCCAGTGCTCTCTTCCTTGGTTTTCCCAGGGCTCAGGAAGACTGCTGGCACTGGATGGGCTGAGGGTGGAAGTGCATGCTTTTGTGAGATGGAAAAAGTGATTCATCCATCCTCCTCCTTAAGCACTGCCTATGAAGGACAGCACAGGCAGGATTTCTGTGCCTGTCCTTTTCTGTAAAGACCTTTCTGTAAGAGAAGTGTGGCTGGAGGAAAAGGGAGGTTGTTAGAAGAGATGAGTCCTGGTCTCTGCTGCTTAAGTAGCATCTGTATAGCCAGTGCTGAGTCCCACTGTTTGCCCTGTGGAAAGACTGCCTATCCTACCAAATCCATGAAAGGGAAATTCATTCCAGAAGTACTCAAAATTTCTCCCTTCTGAGTTGGTCACCTATAGCTGTCTCAGCTGTCACACTGATGATGCTCCAGGCTGGTCCTGTACTTCGAGATCAGCCATAAAAGTGATGCGGAGAAGTATTCTTCAGGTAACTGAATAGGAGATGTTATATTTTGTTGGTGTTTCAGATAGAACTAATACATACTAGAATCACCAATAAAATGAAGATATTCAAAAGTAATGCAAGAATCACTCTATAGTATAGACTGTAGATTTTATTTCAGTGGTTTGAATTTAATATTCTTTTTTCAGTTAGGCTATTGTCAGTATGTGGCTCAAACTTGCAATTAAGTTGTAGCTGGTAGAAAAATGTTAAACCTCCTTAACTTGCACACATTAAGATAATAACCCAGTTTGTTCTAAAAGAACATAATGAAGGAGTTCAGTGAATGGGAATTACATAAACTCTACCGTTGGTATTGAAGGACATGATCTATAAATTAGGAGATTGAGAGTAAACAGGAAATTCCACAGAACAATTTCAGGATAAAGAAACTATAGCAGCAGATGGAAAGATGTTTCTGTTGGGAGATTTTAGAGGTTGATTTTGATACCATTTACCTCTTTTTAAAAGGAACAACCACTCTATCTCCATGTTTTTGTTGTGAATTCCAGCTGTGGATTAGCAGAGCAAAACTAGTGCCAGCTAGAGCACAATGTTGTACAATTCCTGTCAATCTTGTTCCCATATACAGGTCACACCTCTTTTTCTCTCCCCTTATACCAACATTAGCAACTTAGTGGGCATGATATATCTGAAAAGCATCCTAAATGTGTTAACGTATAACAAGCATATTTGAATATGTTTGGATTTTCCTTAAGGCTAGAGCAAAATAAGGGATCTTGCAGTAAAAAATAGTTGAAGCCTTTAAGCTTAATATACCTTATATAACGTAAAGCAGATGGGGGTCTATTTTCTACTTGTTTTAATGGTTATGGATCAGGCTGCAGTATAACTTCTGGCAGCAATTAGTCACAAAGACTTACTCGGTCTTTTTTTTTCACCAGCACTTCTATCTCACAGCAAAATCTTCAACCTGCTTTCTACAAGGATATCCCCAGAGAAATGATAACATTCCTACAAAATAAATACAAGTCCTTTCAGTATTAAAAATATGGACTGAAATGTTCCTGTCCACAGTTGTTATTATTTTCATAGCAACTACTTTGTAAAACAACAAAAAGTTCCCCCTGCAACAAAAAAAATTCCCCTCAAAAAAAAAAATCCAAAACAGAAAAGAGAGCAATTAGCAAATAGTTTGAATGCCTGAGATAAGAAACCATAATGGCTAGTAGGAAAGAAGAAACCTCATGTTTAAGATAGCTTCTCAGCAAGCTGCATAATAGTGTCCAAACATGCTTCCTTTTGGCACATGTCGATATACACAGACAAAGAAACAGGAAAGGGGTTTTTTTTAGTTCCCTGTGTCAGAAACAGACACTGATGGAGAACTCAGCCACAAACATACATTATTCTTACTAAATAAAAAAGCATAACCTTGGTTTTGTGTGAAGTGCTGTATTACAGTTGTAGTAATGTAGCTCTGGAAAAGATGCTTTGGGGATCAGGTTCTGGCTTTCATCTGTACACTGCCTTGTCTCAGCATTACTGATGTGCTCTGCAAATGCCAATGGTGAATAAACCGACTCAGATGATAAAGAAACATATCCCTTTGCTATGCAGAGTGTGAATTCTCAAGGCTGCTGTAGACTTGGCAGTAGAGAGAAAAGCTGCTCAGTGCAACCAACACTGAGTTTCTCAGTTGTCCTCAGGTCTAAATACAGAGAACTGCCTGTATCACATTTCTCTCCCCGGAGGTGGACCTCCAGAGAGTGAAGCTCAGCAGGCACACAATAAGGAGGACAATGATGAGCAAATGTGGAAGAACTGTGATTCCCCTCCTCTACAGAAATGGATATCTACATGCTAGGCATGAAGACCTTTCCATGTGTGTATCTGACTGTTCATGTGTGTGTGTGTGCAAGACTCAAGCTTTTACTGAACAAATCACTCTCACAATTAGTTATTGTGAAGAAATTTCATGCAAGTAGCCCTAGTGAAGCTTTCTTTATGAGTTTAAATAATCAAAAAGATAAACATGGAATTCTTTAATGAACAGTTACAAATTAGTACAATGGACTGAATTGCAGGTACTCTACTGTTGTCATCATTCACACAGAAATTTGGTTCTAATCTGAAAAAAGGATTTTACTCACTAAAGTGATGCAAATAGTGAGAAAAGATAGTTTTGCCACTGCAGAACATGAAGAAACATGATACTTGAAAAAAGGAGGTATTACCCAGTGATGCAGCTGTAAGAACTTTGCAAGTGTTAAACGAAAGACTGAGAATTAAATTGTTCACGTTTGCAGAGTATTAATCCAGTATTTTAGCTATTGAATAATGATGGTGTTATGAATTTCTGCTTTTGGTTTCCATGTACCTGCTTGGTTCCAGCTGTTTCATTAGAGTGCTGTTTAATTTGGAGTATACTCTAGGTCATCCTGCAGCCAGCCCCGCAGTGCCAGTGCCCCTACAGTCTGTATTCCTGCATTCCCAAGAGCTTTGTGCTCTTCCACTAGAGTATGGGGCAGAGGAAAGACAAAAAGGAGACAAAAAAGACCTGTGTCTCATCATGATAGACAGCAAAGAAATGGTTGGGTGAGCATCTGGATCCAGGAGCTAGGCACTGTGTTGGGTCTTTCTAAATGTAGCTCAGACTGAAAAGGAGGAGCTAAATTTCACCCTACATGTATAAGGACTTCTTTCAAAGTCCAACAGCAGTTGGACAGCAGACAGACTCCCCAGTCCCCTGTCGAAATTCCAGTGCATTCATTGTGAAAAAATCTGATTTCTTGCCCTGGTGAGATGTGTTTCAAATAGGCTGGCTGGCTGGCTCTGCAGGGATGCTGACGCCACTCTAAACAAAACTACGCAAGCAGTCCGGCTGTGATGCTGCATTAATCTCAACAAGTGTATTCTTCAAGTGCAGCTGAGGATTAAACCTATCCCAAGAGCTCGTGTAGGAGGAGGTGGTTATGCAGTAGCAACTTTGTTTAGCATTTCTTTACGTCTGTGGCTAAGGGCGAGTTCTCGAGTGCACTAGACACTTCTAGAAAAGGGAAGGATTTTGCAGCTCCTGGCACTGCATATCATATACCAACAGAAGAAGCAAAGATTTATTTTTGCTCGCTGAATGAGAGAGAGAATGAAGTGCTGAGAGCTCTGTAACGTTTCATACTCTCTTAGACGCAAAGTGCCAGATGAATATTGTTGGAAAGAATGTGTTTATACAAGAATCATATTTATCGCAGAAGCTGTGGTCTTAACATTAGACAAGGCATGGGGTGAAAAAGCTGAGCATGTAGTAACTCAGCAAAATTCCTACTTCTGCCATGTTAGAGTAAGCTTCAATTACTTATTTTTAGGGGGTTATTTTAGAACAGCTTACATACAATTTGTTTGCAATAAACACTTGCATACAGATTGAGATAAAACATATTCATTAAGTAAGCATTGTTTTCCAACTTAACTTTCCCAAGTTAATGGGAATGGCATTCTAAAAGTTCCTGCACTTGTAGCCTTAAAAAAAATAATTGCCCGACTTTGGACAAAGTACCAGGCTTGGTCTCAACCTTCCACTGCATTGCAGGTTGTTGATAGCACAATCTGGATGGGTTCTTCTGGGATCTCAGACTACATTCCCATGCTCTTTGACTTCATTGATTTAGCAGCAAATGGCACATTCTTGGAATGCTTTCAGCGGAAAGATTCTATATAATATGGATAGGAATAAGCATGTGAAATAGTTTGTATTTTAAGCAGAGCAGTTATTCCCTCTTGTTATATTACTGTCCTTTTTTTCATTCCCATGTTATTCCTAAAGCTTTTTACTGTGAGATTCTGAGCTTCGAGAAACTGGAGTTAAATTAGTTTAGTTTTTTTCAGTAAACTGCTTTCTAAGAAAAAAAGGAGAGGTGTTGGAAATTTTCCCATCAAACATCTGTTAGATGTTAGACCCGAATATGTTCCCAGTTCAGCTGTTCTGGTCTAGTACTGAGGTGGTGTAACTGAACTCAGTGGAGTTACACAGAGATGACAAGTCAACAGCATTTATTGCAACACACCTACTGTTTAAAAAGCAGTGATGGCAGTATACTGGAAGTTAAAATAATCACAAATTAGGAAAATCGTGTAGTGAGAGGCAGAGAAATCTATGAATTATAGCTTTTAACATAAAGAAACTGTAAATGGCCAGAAGTTGATCCAGAGGGAGGCTTATTCTAGCAGATTTTCAGCATCAATCTCTCTCTGCAGTGGGAACCTTTTCTGCATCCACTGCTGAAAGCCAGTGAACATCCTACTCCAGCACTATATTCAGGCTGTTCTATCTGTCAAATGTCCTTTCCATTTTCACTAAATCTTTCAGAAAGAAATATATCTAGATCTGAGTTTTGATGTGGGGTGTGTGCAGTTACATTTCAGTTCACATGAAGATTAGGGGAAATAAATTACAATAAAAGCCTGGTTCAAGGCAAGTGCACAAGCTGTTGCCTCCTTTACAAAGCCATATTAGTAAGAATTTACACTGTTGAGAAGAAGATGAAAAAAAAGGAAGATTAAATTTCTGCACAATGCCCTTTTGGTAAACTGTGGCAGAGGAAAGGGGAATTAAAGCTGGTCTGTAAAAGCAGCTGAAGCAATTCCCTTTAGCATGAGGAAATCTTAGGCTGGAATAAGGCTGGCAGAGCCAGCATGGTGACATTGACTCCATTCACAGCATAGCAGATGTAAAAAGCAGGAGACAACAAGATCCAAACATGCTGTCCTCCAGTATAAAAGCAAGGAGACTGCTCTTGGATAGTGTATGGCAGAACAAATGTTAACAGAGTAAGTTTTGCTGACCTGAAATATTTTCAAGACTTGTGATATTTTATTCCTAAATAAGGCAAAACTATTTTTTTTTTAAGACTGAGATGAAAAAACAGTTTTAGAAAAGAAATACAGACATGGCAATGCAGCTGTGCTCTAGGCTCGAACCTGAGCTTGCCATCTGTCCTGTGAGGACTGTACTCACTCACTAGCTCAAGAGTTGGCATTTTGTCTCATTTTGAGTAAATCCCTTATTTTGTAATTAGGAATTCTGTCCCATTTTTCCTCTGCACTATCTTTTAAATCAATCCATTCAAAGAACCTTTTCTGATATATTGCTCTTTTCATTCAGCAAAATAATCCTACACAGCTCTGTTTTTAAAGCTGTTTAAGTCCCGTGCTGAACTATCTTCAGACTGCCCTTAGGATGGGTGGCTTCTGTGGCTTCATGTCCCCAGCTTTTTTAGCCCTTAAGTGCTAGAAAAACTGCAAGTGGTCGAGCCTGTGTTTCACTTCGATTTTCCACAGCAAGCAGAGTGATAAGCTCTTATATGGCCTACTTGGGATCTGTAGGACTAGTAGCACTTAATTGTACAGATCTTTTGGCATTCATATTCAGCCTTCAAACAGTGCTTCATGACCAGGACTTATTCATTGCAGCTTATTCATTGCTTTACCATCCATGGGCATAACATTTCGTTCCAAGTAGTGCTGTGGAAAGCACACTGTATTCCTGTTAATATTACATGAAGCTTAAGATTTTTTTTTTAAAGCCTCTTCTCTCAAGACTGTTTATCTAACTACATTGATATTTGTGTAGAGATATGTTTTACAGTCTGATGTATCATAAATTTGTTTACCAGTAAAATGTAGATAACAATATCAAGTATGTGTGTATTGGTTTCCTGTAAGTTTTTTTCTATCCAGTTTTTCTTTTTTTAATTATATAAGTATATAATAGTAATGCAAAAGTGAATACATTTCAGTGATGAAAGATATGTCATTTATTGGGCTATATTCAATTTATGCTGCAATGCCTTAATCGAAGTCAACTGACCCAGAAAAAGCTAATTTTCTTCATTCAAACCAATAGAGCAAACCATTTGGACCTCATTTCCAGAATCTTTTCTCACGGGAATTTCCCACTCATGTTGTGGATAGTCTGTGTGGGCAACAACTGAACAAGCAGGCAAAACCTCAAGGATTGTTACAGGCATCTGATTATAATTACTAGCTAATTCTTGTTTCTCCAGCTATAGCTTCAATATTTGACTAATAGCACCACATGCAAACATTATCATAATTACTTCGATGGGTTTAGGCATTGGGCAACACAGACAAATTTTGGAATAAGGTCGTGAGAATGACTCAACTCTGCTGTAACTGCAGCTTGCATGGAACAGCAATGGAAAATTATCTGAACTAATCAAACTAGCTTATTATGAATGAATAGTCTTTCTGTAGATATAATGAGAAGGGAATAGACTGAAATGGTGTAGGAGAACTTAAACAAGGAGCTGTGTATTTCATGTTTGTGATAGCAAGTATCCTTGGGACATTCATTTTTCATGAATTTATTTATGCTCATTTTTAGTTTTGTGGTTTTAATGCAGAGGATTAAAATGAGTCTCTCCAATTGTTGTGTGAATTTTACATAACTTTGTAAAAAAACACAAGTACTGCGCATGAGCTGTTCATTTTTTTTTGCATTTGTAGAGCCTATTGGAGATCAGTAGCATGGACAGCACTGACCAGAACCGAAAGGGTACGAGCACTGCGTGCTGCCCCATTCCTCTCAGTCCACATGATGATCAATGGAAGGAAGAGCTGATAGTCCAGAGTGTCACTAAAGACTCCCTTAGGCAAGGCAGATCAGCAGGTCCCCCCACAAGGAAGATCTCTTATGTTCACCCCTCACCTCCACCCTGAAAAAGAAATCCACTTAGAAGAAGGTGGTACAGAGATGCTATGTCATATGCTTTATTTCTGCTTCCCAAAGAAAGCTTAAAAAACTTTTCTGGCAGATGCTGTGAGAAGCTGACAGTCTGGGACAAGTTCATTTGAGCAGACCCATAAAATAGGCACCAAAAAATCACTGATTTCATTTTTACAGTTCAACTGTCCCATTGGATTCCTGTGGTGCTTAGGAAGAACAGTGAGGAGAGCAGCCACTCTGCATAGCACCCATCTCTCGCAAAAAGGAACTGATGAGCTTCTGCCAAGAAATCAGCATGGGCTTAGTTTTACAGAAGTAATTCATTCTTTGCATTTTTTAGGCTGAAGCAGCAGGGCAGTGAAGTGGCTTCCTGACTCCTAGGGCAGCAGCCCCACCAGGAATGCCTGTTGGTGGCATCTCCAGTGCTGATGTGTGTCAGGAATAGCAGTGGTGCAAGAGTCTCTGCAAGACAAAAAGCTTTGGAGAAAAGAATATCTAGGTGCAATTTTTGAAAGCGCTTATTGCCCAACTTCATTACAAATAATTATTCAGTGTTACACCATTTAAATCTCCTGAAGGATTCATAGGAGCATTTAAAAAGAGGTACTTGAAATTGCTTCACAGATTTTCCCATGCCCCTCTCATACCACTCAACCACTGCATGCAGAAACATAAGTAGGTGTGGTTGCAGGCAGCTGACCTTGAGTGAGGCTTTGACAATCATATCAAGTAATCTCATCTAATGCAGTATCAAAGTTTCCTGAAAAGATAAGCATGTTTTGGGTCATATCTTGAGGATCATGAAATGCCCATTTATCAAGTCTCACTTACTCCAGTCAGTAGCTTCTTGTGTACCCACAAACTGTCAGCTACTGATAGTCAGCTTTGCTGTGAGGACATGCTGGAGTATTTCTCAGATTTCTTTTTCTTGTGCTCTTTCAAAATGGCCTGCAAGGTGCCCTCTGAGGTAGTTGTGTTTGCCTAGAGCATTGTGCTTCAATCTCTGCCATTTTATGTGCCTGATGTGCAACAAGGTATATTGATTACACCTAGAATGTAGACTTTTCAACAGTGCTTTTAATTCATTTCCCAAAATTTAAGATCTATTGTGTCATCAGCTTTTTTTTTAATCTGGAATGAATACTGGTGCATTTTTACTGAAACATGTGTGCTCCATTAGGTTTAGGAAAAAGGTGATTAGTGTAATCACTTTTAATTAATGTAAAAGCATTTTAAATGGATTCTTGGATACTTTCTATTTAATCTCAGACATTTTACTGATTTTTTTTCACTACACATCTTTGGAACAGTGCAAGAAGTCCCACTGTTGTGTGGTTTCAGTTGTTTTAAATTTCAGGATGTTTTTTTTTTAATTATAAGCATGGAAGCATGCTTTAGCTAGCCTGTGACTGAACAAGGCTTAAATTAGGTCACAGCCTGACTTTTTGTGTTTACATTTTTGTCACTGCATGTTTTATCCCAACACATATCTTCTGCACTTCTTCTCTGAAGTTGTTAACAGCTGCACAAAAACTGTCTTCTGAAATGTTTTTTCAAGTCTCTGTTTATCTCTGTGATGAAGGATTGCTGCTGCTGAAACAGTCTAATAGCAAATATAAAACTGGCTGAAATTCACCTCAGTTCAGAAGGGCTTCTCTGAGACCTGTGGCACCCTTGAGGTGTGATAGGGATTGTGATACCCACATGTGTTTCTGCAGAAAGGTGGAAGGGAATTCACTGTGAGCTTCAGAGAGCTGAGTGTGAGGAGGTGCTGGGCATTGACTGGAGAGTAGTGTTCTCATCCATGGGTGCTTCCCATCTTCAGTTTGGCACATGGGAGTGACACCACTTTAGTTCAGTACAGACCTGTCTCAAGCCCTCATCAGTATCTGCTCACATTTACTGAGGAATGAGAGGGCTGTAGTTTTGCATGCTTACCCTACAATCACTCTTTAATATCAGGCAAACATTAAGGTAAATCTCTTGCCCCAGTTTGTTGGGTTTTTCCCTAAAACTTCTGGCTTCTTAATACTACTAATTTGCTCATTTATAGTGAACAAAGTGAACCCTGCATATTGTCAGGGTAGTGTCATTAATCTTTCTAAGTTGAAAGCTGTATTCCTTAAAAACACACCAATTAATATCTGTATCTTATATCTGAAGGAAAGTTTAGGGCAGCAGTGTTCTCAGTGTGATGGAGAATGTTGTGTCCTGTTGTTTAGCTGTTTTCTCAAGTCATTGCTGATTCCTGCTGTCAAGGATTAAAAATTCAATTGGGTAACAAGGTCATCAGTTCTCTAAGATACTAGTTGAATGAAGTAGCATGTTGCTTGGTCAAACAGCTGAAAAGCAATCTAAGCCTATACTTTGCTATGCCTGGAAACATATTTCCAGCTATTTTCCTTAATGTTTCTGCTGTTCATTAATTTGACTTTTTTTTTTTTTTTTTTTTTTTTTTTTTTTTTTTGATGAATAATAATAATTGAATTTATTGGGATAAGTTCAGTCAAGGAGGAACCTCTGCAGAAATCTCATAATTGCTTTGCATAACATAAGTAAAATCATTTTAATTTCTATGGTAACTCAAAATCTAAGGCATTCATAGCTCAGTGTCTAGAAAGGCCTTTATAAATAATCAGAATTAACTGGAAAATCATATTAAACGATATTTCTCTTCAGACTAAAATAGTTTTATTGAATGCTGAGAGGAAATAGATTTGATTTTCTTTTTTGTTCACAATCTATCATAGTTAATAATTCAAATTCTTTCTCTATGATGCTTCATTAACATTCTTTCTGAATTGCATAATCTCCATGGGGTTACTAAACCATATTCTCTTAGAATTAGTTTCATCTTCCAAAGGTATCTGTATAGGAATTAGATTGATAAAATCATCAAGACCAAAAAGAATAGGCAAATAGGCAAATTGCTGATTCTCTTCGTTGCAATTGGGTTAATATTTATGGAGGTAATATTGCATTACTCCTGCCAGTGTAATTAGGAATAAGATTCCATTGATTCTTGTTTCAGTCTTTGTTACTGGAAACTTACCATCTGAAAATTCTGTCAGCCTTATTAAGACAAATTTAACTTCTTTTTTTTTTTTCTTTTTTTTTTTTTCCTGTATCTGTTGAAAATCTGTTGTGGGTTTCTTGTTTGTTTGGAGGTGGCAAGGGGAGTAGGAAGAGAAATATGGCTCTAAGTTAAAAATATTCAGAGGAAGCTGAATAGCTCTGTCATCTTTTTTTTTCCTCTGACTCTTCAAATCTCTCCTTTTAAGTGCACTCTTTTTTATGTCAAAACGTATTGGAAATATCAGACTATGTTCATAAAAAATTAGGTTGTTTTTTTCTCCTTAGGAGTGCTTGTTGGTGTCTTCCTGTGGTGGAAACAAATAACAGCAGAAACTTCTTCAGTCTGGTTCAGAACTGTATAAATCAGTAGATTTGGTAGCGTGGTAGGTCTGGTGGGGTTTTAGTGAGGTTTTTAAAGCATTGCAAGACCAGAAGGCTGGTTTTTCTTGTAAATATACCCATATAAATTGTAAAGATATGAGAGACCCCACACACATGTAAGTATGTCTGCAACAAACACACAGCTATGGTTATCCACAAGCAGATAGCTATAAACTCGCATCTTGGCTTTTGTCAATAATGCTAACTTTACCAAACACTTCACAGTAATTATCAGTGTTTTTAACAATAAGAAAGTATTCCACCTCATGTCAGTGACTCCCACCCCTTATCTGTTCTAAAGAAACTAGAGTGCTTTATGGCTTGTCTTAGATACACAGAGATCTGAAGACAGCAAACAAAAGAGAGAATAAATAAGTACACAGGCAAGAAAATTCTATAGACATCACAGAGAGGAAAAAAATCTAAGCAATAGAATAGGCAAACAGCTAAATTGCTGGGTCTTAAACAGGATTTTGTACATCAGTATCACCGTATTTCACTGAATCACAGAATGGCTGAGGTTGGAAAGGCTCTAAGATCATCTAGTCCAACCACCCACACTCAAGCAGGGTCAGCTAGAGCAGGTATATTAAGTGTTTTTTATTGCCCAGGTAATGTAGGCGTTACCAACTATAGGTCATCATGACTAATTCAGCCATCCACATCACCAGTCTGTACCGAGCACTGTAGCCTCCATAACACTATTGCTCTGAGTTTGTTTGCTTTCATGAAGCAAATGTTCTTTATCACTTGACAAAAAAAAAAAAAGGCAATAAAAGTTATAGGCATTAACTTGGACAGGAGAGATATCATTGGCTCTTTTTACTAGACAAAAGCCTTAGGTTCTCCCAGATGTAGAAACAGTCAGAAAAGTTGAAAGTATTTTTTCGTGAAAAAGGGAGGAGCGAGGGCCAAAAATTCTAAGGAACCACATAAATAGAAGTGCATTTGTTACTCTCTTTATCAAAAGACTGACACTCTGTGTGGTAGTTGAGATCTTCTCAGGGAACTAGAGGATCCAGGATCTATAAATCTTGGGTACAGATGTTCCAGCGTTAATTAGTGTTTTGAAAAGGAGGAGAAGCTTCACATTTATCTCTTGCTTCCTTTCTTCCTTTCATCCTTTCCTGTAACAGATATGGTAAAGCAAGAGAGGCATCTTAGCAGAAGTTTGGGGTCATGGTTGACCTGGGAACTGTGTCATTCTGACCTTTCACCACCAGCAATTCAATTTCCCTGATGATAAATACAGCCTCTCCCGTGAGACTGATGGAAGCATCTCTGCAAGTACATTATAAGTTCACAAAGACAGCGCATCACTGCACATCACTGATTGCTTTGACACAGCTAATTCTGTAAGCAGATTGTTTTAGCCAAGAAGGCACTAATTTAACAAATCTTAGGGGCACTCTAGAATCAGAATCTGAAATACTGAGGATACTTTCCTCAAGCCGAAGCCCGAAACCAGTCCCCAGTGATGGGACCCAGATGGATAGTTATGACAAATTGTTTAGCAGTCTCTCTGGTGTTCTGGTTGAACAGATAGGCTCTCTCTTGTTTCTCCTTGTCTGCAAGGCTTTTCTTTTCCTCCACATTACCTTCACTTGCTACCAGTTAAGAGAGCAACCTAAATTTTCTCCAAGACCTGTCAAACTAATGGCATGTCCTTCAAGTAAAAGCAACTTGACATTACAATTTAGCAATGCCTTCACTCCCTGAGTATCTGCAGAACGAAAAGGGTAAAGGATCCTTGTCTCTAAACTGGAAATAGAGGGATTTGATGGGGATTTGACCACTTGGTGCATAAGGAATTGGCTGGATGGACACACTCATAGAGCTGCAGTCAATGGCTCAATGTCTGAGTGCAAATAAGTGATGATCAGGGGTTTGTCTTGGGATCGGCACTGTTCAGCATCTTTGTCAGCTACATGGACAGTGGGACTAAGGGCACCCTCATCAAGTTTCCTGATGACACCAAGCTGTGTGGTGTGGTCAACATGCTGGGGGGGAGGGATGCCACCCACTGTGAAAAACCCAAGAAGTTCAGCAAAGCCAAGTACAAGGTGCTGCGTCTGGATTGGAGTAGGCCAATCAATACAGGCTGAGGGATGACCAGATTGAGAGCAGCCCTGAGAATGACTTGGGGGTGTTGGTAGGCAAGAAGCTCACCATGACTCAGGACTGCATCCTTACAGGCTAAAAAGCTCATCCTTTGTGCTTTGTGCTGCATCAAAACCAGATGATGTGACCAGCAGGCTGAGGAAGGTAATTCTCCCCCTGCTGCATTCTGCTCTGGTGAGATCCAGACTGGAGTTCTGTGTCCAGCTCTAGGGCCCCCAAGATAAGAAGGACATGGACCTGTTGGAGCAAGTCCAGAGGAGGGCCACAAAGATGATCAGAGGGCCGGAACCTCTCCTGTGAGAACAAGCTGAGACCTGGAGCTGTTGAGCCTGGAGAAGAAGCTCCAGGGAGACCTTTTAGCAGACTTCCAGTCTTTAAAGGATGCTTACAAAAATGCTGGAGAGGGACTTTTCACAAGAGTGTGTGGTATTGGCTTTAAACTGAAAGAGGGCAAGTGTAAATTAGATATTAGGAAGAAAGTCTTTACTGTGAGCATGGTAAGGCAGTGGAACAGCTTACCCAGAGAGATGGTACATGTCCCATCCCTGGAACTGTTCAAGGTTAGGTTGGATGGGGCTTTGTGCAGTCCGGTAGGAGAAGATATTCCTGCCCTTGGTAACAAGGTTGGAACGAGATGATTTTTCCAGTCCAAACCATTCTATGATTTTATGATAAAACAAAATGGTTTGGTCTGATTATTATCCCAATCCTCCGCTGAAGAAGCTACATAGCCTATGCTGCCTACAATAAATGGTTAAAAAATTTCCAGTAGCTTTTGAAATCAACATTTGAAATGATAAATAGGCTTTCTCCTTGAACAGCTGTGGAACTGTCTGCTGCTGATATTCTCCAGAACATCCTTTCCCATGAGTGATGAGATTTTGGAATCTGCAGATGTGTGGGCACTCTTGGCCCCCATTAGTGCTACCTCAAACTGAGTCTACCAGAAAAACTAGATATTTTGTAATGGACCTGGAGAACCTTCCTGTTCAAGTTTATATTCCACCCTTGACCCTCTCCAAGACTGTTATCGCAAGTTACATTCATTTTATTTCGGGTAGATGATACAGAACTATTTTCTTTGTGATTCAAAGGAAGATATTTTTACTCTCCTTCTGGCTGATTTCAAAGAAAAAAAAAAAAAGAAGGCAGAAAGACTTCACAGAATCACAGAGAGTTCTCCAAGCAATTGGTTGTCATAATACTTTCCTCAAATAATTAGCTTCCCTAGATGATCATTCAGCTTCATCTGATACTGCCAACTTGTAAAAACTCATTGTGAATCTGTGCAGGGAACGTAACTGTATGATATAAAAGACAACTGCTGATAACTTTCAGTATTTATATTTACTAACTGAAGACTTCACATAGATTACAGATTATTTGGATTATTTGTTGATTCTGGAGACAAACCCAGCATGAAGGCAGGCCCAGCTTAATGACCGTCAAAGTGATTGCGTTAGAATATTTGTGATGTTAATAGGCCACATACACTGGAAGGCATAAGGGTTGATTTAGCATCAGTGTACGCTGACTCAACAGCAGGTTTCAACGGAGTCCCAGTAACTGAAATTTCTAGAGCATTTGCATTGATACATCAAGGTTGGGAAATCATGTAGAGGGAACAACTGTACAAACTCCATTCAGATGATATCACAGCACCCCACTGCTCTTGAGACTCATCTGTCTAGAAGGGTTAGGAGAAAAAAAAGATGCCTCTGATTCTCTATCAACAATGACTCTTCATATTGCTGCACACATCTGCCTTAAAGCCCACCGTCCTTCCTGGTGGTTCAGGGCCAATCATCTGGCCTTGTTGGGAACTCGGAGACTGTCCCAAACTGTAAATTCCCATGACCGGAGTGCGAAGGTCTGTACTGAGTCCCTTGTACATGCTGCTAGAACATGTGTTCTGGGCTCCCATGTGGAGAGGGTATCCCAGTACACAAATTACTAAAAAGTCACAGTCTCTGTAAGAGAATGAAATTCTTTCTATAGTTAAAACAGCCAGTAGTGACTTCTATTTGCATGATCGAGTCAGTTTTGATAGCTGTTCCCACCACAAAAATAGTTACGCTTTTGTTTAAACAGAAGAACACAGAATGGAAAAATTGGCATACGATAGGCTGAACTCCTGCAGGGGTTTAAATTTTCACATACTCTTAAACTCATGGAGCCTAATGAGCTTAACATTTTGGCTGGTTGCACAATTTGGAAATTTCAACAGCGAATGATTTTTGGACAAAAAAAAAAAAATGTTCTCACAAATATGAAAAGTGAACAGATGTTACTATTGGTGCTTCCAACGCCTACTGACAGAAAACATCTGTGTTGAACTTCCTGAATTTTAGGATCTTGAGAACACTCCCACACACCACTGAAAGCCATTTGAAAGCAATTGGGCTGGCAGATTGGCTCTTGTGTCTATGACTGAATGTTCTAACTCAAGCAGGTGCTGGTTGTTGTCTTGCCTTGAGAAGCCCAGTTAGCCAAGCAGCAATCTTACAGCTATCCAAGTGACTGTGTTATCCAAGTTTTTGGCAATATGTGTGAAGTATGCTTTTAAAAAGTCCCAGAAAGCAGTTGATCTTAATACTATGATGGTAATAAAATGAATGGAATGAATGAAAAGAACTTTAAAAAAATAATATTGATGCAGATACTTTCAGAGTAGGAAGATTGTGCTGCATTCTATGGTGCCCTGGAAATTTTTTGGGGTTTTGGTCCTGTAAAAACCCATGAATGCACAGAATTTTATTCTGTAAATATACTCATTGTGCTAGAGGCATATAAGGCATTTGCTGTCCTTCAAGTGCTTAATCACTCATTTAATAGGCATCATGACCAAAGTCTGCTCCTTTAAATGAGCATCATACAGCAGATGTCACAGAGTAACTGGGAGTTCCCTGCTTCCTCCTCCTCCACACCCATCAATGTGATAATTGTCTGGTTATAAGAGCATATTTGGCAAGGTGATTTTCCTCTCTGGTGAATTTTTGGTTGGCTATCAAACTAACCTTCGCCAGTTAATTACATAGTAATGAACATTTGACAAGTATAAATCAATGTCATTTTAGTGTTCTGTAAAACATCATTAACTCATGCAAGTTCATTCAAGTTCATTCAAAGCTGACATCTCCAAATTTAACTTTAGCTACCTTTTTCTCAAAAACAGAATTTAGCTGGTAGTCAAAGGGGAAATATTTACATGTAACTGAAGCAGGGTTGGGTTTTTTTTCTGATTTTATAGTTGTCTTAGCTTTAGTCTCAGTTTAACCAACATAAAGTGAGTAGCTCTGTTAACTGCGCTTCAACTCTCAGGCTAACATGGAATAAATGGATATGCTTTTGAGCACACACCATTTTTATCTGATTACTTTTTAATGCTGAAATATTTCTAGCTTCCAGGAAAATCCTACTGTTTTGTACTACCAGTGGCAACATTTCTGCCATATATGCCTGCAAGGTTAAGTAAATTTATTGTATTTATATCCCCTCCCTTTTCATGCAGCATGATTTTTATTTCAGTCTTAATTCTAACTGCAAAATCTACAATTTCTGGGCTTGATCTTTTGGGGTATTGCCTTCTTGTGCAGCTTAGAAAGCAATAATGTGAGGTCAACTTTTGAGTTAGAGACCTAGGCTCCTTTTATAGAAACTTAAGGAAAATAGGCACGTTCTGGTGTGTTTGTTTGACTTAGTTTGAATATCTGCATTAGGATATCATTTCGTGAGATATCACCTGCACCTGATGGGAGATTTTGATGACTACACTGTATGTACATAAGTGTCTACATCTGTTCTATAAATACAATACTTAAAAAAATTCAGTGCCTTTCAAGGCACTCCCAGGCTTCTCACATAATTGCGTAGAGAATGCTTACTGGAGAGATACTTTTGCTAATATATGTCTTAATTCTGATTTCCTGTTTTTTCTGTTTAGCCATACTTCAGCAGAGATTCTGCTTTGTACTTTCAGAGATAAAGTATTAGTCTTGAGTCTGCAAACAAAACCACCCTTTGCCTCTGCCCAGCACTTCTTTCCCACATCTTTTCCACCTTCCTCTTCTCCTTTCCGCTGTGCAATAACCGTATGAAGGTTTAGTATGGAAATCCTCGTGTGGTTTTGTCTAGACTTGGCTTTTCTGATGCTTTTCTTTGAGAGACCTTTGCTGTGGTCCCAGTATTGTTCTTACTACAGAAACACTGCAAAGCACAGAAAGCATTTCTGACATTTACTCCTGTGTATTTTGTGACATGAAGAAACGATTAACTGGTTCTTTTGAGTTCTTGACCTACATTCCATCATATATTTACTTTTGCACATGTTTTATCTTCTTGGGTGACATAGCAGCTTTCTGGAAGATCACAAATTAGATCAAACCGTGGGAACAGAAAACAGTACAAAATTATTTCATTACTGAGTACAGAAAAGGGATGTGGCTTCTGGTAAAGGGAATGCTTTCATAGTTCTTTTTTTATGAAGATTTAATGTGTATTCCTTCCTTAATGAAAAAAAAAAAAAAAAAAAAAAAAGAGAGAGAGAGAGATTTCCACTCTTCTGCAAGCTGAATCACTGCTCTGGAATTAATGTTAATGTCATTTGGTCACCACTGTCCTGAGAGAAAATGTCGTATGTCCAGACAACGAAGTTAAAAGAACAGCAGATTGTTACCATGCCACTAGGCTGAACTAGCCTCATTTTTTAGTTATTTTTAACGAATTTTATAATTTTTTGTTTACTTTTGTTATAAATAAGAAAAGCTTGTCAACAAATGCAAAGGAAGTCTTTTCTGAGAATAAGAGCTGGAATGTGAAACTCAGCTAAATAACCTCCTTTAAAGTAGCAAAACAGGAAAAAAAAAGTAGAAATAATCATTAGTTATGTACTTTTTGTTAAAGCCTGCTGATTCTTTCAGTGCTGCTCTGTGTTTAAGAATTGAATATCATGCAGCATAAGGCACAGGAGAAAGGTTTGTTTAATTTGCTTATCAAAATAATATATTATATTCTAGTTAGACAACAGAAGTCCCATCTCCTCCTGGTACCATGGTACACTGGTAACCATGTTGTTACCAAATGTCTGAAATATCAGAATAAGACTCCCCTTTCCGTATCAGTGTGGTAGCAGAAGTTAATGCCAGCCCTACACTAAAAGTACAGATTCAGAAGATAAACTTGAGAATTTTCAAGCCTGAATGTAAATTTAGAAATCCAATGTAAAAGTAAGATAATAGATTTTTCTCATTTCTCATAGAGGACCGAATTTGCCTACTACACAAAATATAGGTTGAATGACAGAACACCTTCATTTCAGGTAGTCATACTGTTCAGTTGCATGATGCATTTAATCCCATTTCATTTGCACTTCCCCAGCTATCTCACTTACAGACATTTTGGCAGAAACCTTCTGCTTTTGTTGCCTCAGACCTCGCTCAAGGACGGTTTGACCCTATCTGAACTCCTTATCAGATTTCCTGAAGGTTGTACCATGGCCTGGAATCCTGCACCTGCAGTGGTGGGGTCTGTGTGCAGCAGCAATGGCTGGTGCCATCTAGTGAGGAGCTTCTGAATACTCACTGCAAAATCTTGCAAGGCTTTTAGGAAGTAGTCATTACTACACTCCTGAAGACACAGAAATAAAGTAACAACCAAGCCTGCACAAACTTCAGGATATTTTTTCTCTCAGATATCTTTTTCTCCGGTGGCTAGCACTGGTTTTGTTTTGCCCTGTGTATTGTATTTCCTACCCTTCCATGGATCATTTTGATCCATTTGTCCTAGGTGGAATTACAAAAGCGTTTAAGTCTTGCTTAAACAAAACTCAAGTTGCTGAGGTGGATGGAACCATTCAAGCTACATCATCAGTGTGCAACTTAATGATAGAAGGTACAGAAATGTTTAATTTTTTTCTGTGTCATGGTAGGTGTTGAACTCATCAGTTTCTGAAGATCTCTGAAGGTCTGTGTGTACTGGGCAGCCCAGTGACGCCAGAAGCAGCTGCTGAGTCAAACCATGCCATGGCAGCATATGGTCTGCTTTTTTCTGCCTCCTAACCCAAAGTGGTGCACCCCCATAGGTGAAGTATTTCTGGCCAAGTGTGCACGTCATGGTGCTGAACCCCAAACCCTTCCCCTACGTATTCCCCTCTAATATATTTAATCCATAAACTCCTAGATAATCTCCTGGATTTATGCTTCAGCAGAAATGCCAGGTGATATTCCCATCTTAGTCTGACTGTGTACCACAGCAGGGTTCTTGAGGTCCTTCCTTGTAGTTTATATTTTTGGGGGTGGTGGGAGCACTAAGATCATACATTTTTTACTTGGGGTCAGTGATTGCTTTAGTGCACTACCTCCATTGAAACCGCCTAAAGGAATCACAAATTCCCTATGTTTACACCCAGTTTTCCACATTTTGCCAGCATTACATTTAAAAATTTTTCTATTTCTTTCTTGTGTGCCTGGGGTGATGTCTTTTCCTGGGTTAGCACTTTTAATCAGCTCAAAAGTTGCTCATTTTCCTTGTAAATTATTTTATTCCCTGTTGAGTTGCTGTCTGTTCTGCTTGCTGGTCTCACTGAGTAGGAGTGCACTGAGGTCCTTGCTGTCACGTCCTTTCCCCATCTGTTCTTACAGGGACCATTCCAGACTTAGAGCTCTTCCAAAAAATCTCAGCTCCAGCTTGTCTGTCATGGTCAGATCACCCTTCCCGCAGGAAATGAACTTGTCCTTTCACCAGTGACCTTTTCAAAATGTCAGGGAATTAACCTCCTTTCTTTTTGTCCACTGTTAAAAGAAATGATGGTCTACAAGGCTTGTTTCCATGTGGGGAATACTGAATCATCACATTCCATGTACCAGAAGCAATTGCAAAATGGCTGTCTTTAATGAAATATGGAGAAATGGGCTCAGTGGCTGGGAAGCTCTGTAGAAACTCTGATTCTTTCTCCTCTTTATTGCAAGTCAACAGTTTTCTCCTATCTTTGTATTTCCACCCTGGTAGGTGGATTTCTCAGCAATTTTTGATTCCTGTGTTTTAAAACCTTTGGAGCAGTTACTCTCACTTATTACATCTCTCTTTGTATAGCACATTAAACATTTGGTTGCTCTCAAAATTAACACATCCTCCTCTGTCAATTGTATTTTCACACTGTAAATTTAACAGTAAATTAGAAGGAAGAAAGTATTGCAACATGACATTCTTTCATCTGACTGATCATAAAAGAACTGGAAATTGAAGTTCAAGCTGCAAAACATGAACGTTGTGTACAAATTTAAAATTCTGATCAGGATCTTCTTATGCCCACTGGTACTTAATTGCAAAATGTAGTTATTAAATTCAGTCACAACCTTCGCAGCATTTTCTTTCATGCATGTCACTGGACAAGTGACAATGTATATATAACCTGGCAAATATTTTCTGGGGAGATTTCCTCCAGGCTTTCTAATTTCCAACCTTTGCTCCTCTCTGTAAACAGTTTTTCCCAGTATTTGGGCTGGCCACAAGAATTTTGTGAGACCTCTTCCAGTCATCTGAAGTTGCAGGAAGAGCAAAGCAGGGACTGCCTATTTAGGTGTATATCCTGACATTGGGAGCTTTGTGATTCAACTAAACAGTTGTGGAAGTTTTGTATAAAAACAATGAAAGAACTTTTTGTTACTCTTCAAGATACTCCATCAGCCCACTTTTTCCTTTTCTTTTTATGCATTCTCTCAGAGGTGCTGGCCATGGCATTCCACACACACTTCAGTGAGCCTCTTAGCACTGGCCTGTAAATCCCATGGTGGGTGACATGAGGTAATGGTGCCCTGCTCTGGATTAGGGAAGAGGTGCAATTCACCCTAGTGAAATGGAAAGGGCAATATGGGCCAGAGCTTGTACAGAAGAAAGTTCTTCATAAGTTTTCTAAAATGTGGCATGGATGATATGTGTGCCCCAGCCCCTAGGCTTGCTTTTTATTTTTTTTGAAGACCTGGAAATTTTAAGTCAAGCACAATTTTACAGCTTTAGAGAATTTTTTAGGATTTCTGACCCTCCAGGAACACAGGCAGAGTACTACCATGCATGGCATGTGTATGTGTCACACAGGGGTATTTGGGACTGAGAATTGAGTCATGCTTTGTTTGACTGAACCTTTCAAACTGATTGTCTTTGCTTAAATCTCCCCAGTGACCTTTGCCAAAGAGAGTATGTTCTTAGGTCACTTGCTAATGAAAAGGGGACATACTTGTCCAACAAAAGATCTCAGATAAAGAAAGCAGAGTTAAAGCTGACATGTCTGAGTTAATGAAAGTTAACAAAGTTAATTCAGTTAACAAACGAAGGTACTAATTGGCTGAAGAATTACACAAACATTGTCATGATATTAAGTATTTCCTAGCTCTGACTCTAGCTTTTTGTTAAACTAGTCCCATGAGGATCTATTCTGCCTTTGTTTTAAATAACCCATATTCCTCAACAGACAAATGACCAGATAACTACCAGGAAAGCATGGGGAAGGGGTGCTGATGCCCAGTACCCTTCCTTGTTTTCCATTCCTTGTTTATTTCTTCCTCCACACCAGACAGGAAAATGAGACTGAAAGTGGGAGAGTGGTATCTGATATAGGAGCTAGAGAGGTAACTGTGTTCCGTGGAATGCCACCTTTGAACTGCACAGCTCTGCATTGTCCCTGTAGGAAGCCAGGCATGGATTTGAAAACTCTGAACATTACCAGCCTTTAATCAGAAACTGCAATGACAAGATTTACATGTGTTCTACCTCCAGACAGCTGCCCTTGAAAGGACTATAGAGGGGCACTAAAAGATGGTTTGTTTATCTCAGAAGGATGAGTGGCTTTTGGAATTTAGATGATTTATTCTGGTTTTCAGGTACTCCAAAAATGAAGTGACATTTCCAGTGCCCAGAACCCCTCTATTTCTTTCTTTGCAGAAGCAACTGAAACTGAAAAATTTATTTTCAGAAATTAAATGCAACTGGAGCCAACTCAAATCTCTACAAATTAATTTGAATAATTTTTGTGTTCTTTGCAAATGTAATGAATATGTTTCCCTCTTTTTAGAACCTTTGTAAAGGTTCCTTTCTAGATTTAAGTGCATGAGGGAGAACAAACTACCTTAAGCATTGAATAATATTTATAGTAAAATTGAAATCTTTTTGATTGATATTTGCGTGAGAATTTATACTGCTCTACCTAAAGAACCCAAGCAAAAATAAAATCACTGGCTCCATTTTTTTAATGAATGAAATGTCAATTTCCCTGAAAAGGCAGTTTAGTGGGGCATGCCCATATGTATTTTGTTAATTCCTATATACTTAAATTTTGAGCCATAGTAGGTAAGAAAAGTGGAGAAAATGTGGTATAAGAAAGATTTTCCTGATCTTGGAATTCACATTGAAAAATTCTGTTTCAGACTTAAGTCATTATTCTAATGCCTTTAATCAGCATTTCCATTTGGGTCAGGCAACTCAGAAAATACGTCTACTGTGATCTGCACCTCCACAGAATAAATTTTAGAGATTCACTGCATTTTGAAAAAACTAAAAACTACTGCTGGTGGAGGTAGATGCATTTGTAGCCAGTGGTGCCTGGTATAAGGAAATGAGCAGCTGCTTGTTCAGATACTTATGCCTCCTGTCAACATGAGTTCTTTTATGTTTTAGATTTATTCATGTAATCTTTGTTCCTTCTCAGTTTGTTAATCTGAAAAGACATTGGCCTCTTAGCCACTAATAATCCACACAGCAGACTTGGCTTAAAGTTATGGATGCTGTATAAAGTCAGGTTTGGTTGCAAGCAGAGGGAATTCTCTTTCACACTGACAGTTCAAACACTTAAATTCATGCTGTCCTTTGGCACTGCTCCTAAACCATCTTGTCTTGTCAAATCAGTCATAACAGTAGAGCAAAAGATCCATTCTGGTGGCTTGTCCCAAGGAGCTCCATGTAATTCAGCCTTCATATTGGCTCATTCTTAATCTTCTTCCAAAATTAAAGACTTGCACTCAGTTCTGTACTTTGTCTGTGTCAGCTTCTCAGTATGGACTTGTATGATGTGATACAGTAAGATTTAAAATATAAAACCTACCCCAACTGTTGTGACAACCATTTTACATGGAAGCAGTGTGGAAAATTGATCTGGTATTGGAGCTACAAGTAAGCTGTGTTTGAGTCATAGAGTTGGTTTGGGGTATGTGTTATGAAAACAACTAAAGCACAGATAAATGTTTATCTTAGATAGTTGTTGACGATGAAGTTTTTAAAGTATCACAACTGGGCCTATGAGACTAAAATAAATTTTGCCCAGTATCAGTAAGGCATTGTTCAGTATCTTTGGTAAAAGTTCCTGATCCAAAGAAAATTAGGCTATCTTCAGGTTTCTTTTTTTCAAGTCCTACACTGCCCCCTTTCCACCTCAATGACATTAAATGAACTCTTGAACAGGAATTGCATTCACCTTCTAGCTCTTTCTTGGAAGGCATGGGCAAGACTGCAAGTGTTTTGTACTAAAAGAAGGTAGTATTTTTTAATCAGATTTCTGGTATAAATATATATGTGTTTGTTCATGGTTTGCTGTAGTTGTTCTCCCTTGTGTGATACTGGTGCTGTTCCAGCCTGGTCTGTGAAAAAAAACTAATTACATTTTAAAAACAACTTTCATTAGATTTGACTTAATTTGAATGTCTTGGTAAACGGCACTTTGCTCCATTTAAAACATATTTCTCCAGAAAGGATTGCAGCAATGTACTATTAATGTCATTAGTGCAGTGAGTACATGCAAAACATGTGTGCCTTCAGTGATGCTACGTCTGAAACAGTATTCAAATAATTCAGTTCACAGATCTTAGACATACTGTCACAACCCATTACTTAAACCACCATTGTGTCATTTCAAAATTGTTTTTTCCCCTTTTGAGCCTTGTGATGCTGGCAGCCAACAGAGATTATTTTTAAATGATGGTTGAAGTGGCGTGAAGAGCTGAGCCAGCACTGGAAGGGAGAATGACCTGGGAGCCCTGTGTGCAACTCTTCAACCTGTATGGATCCATGCATGTCCCATCATTTTCAGGCTGCACTGCTGAATAGAAATACTGTCACTAAAGAGGCAGAAATTCCTGCCATTAAATATGTCACTTTTAATAGGTATGGCCAATAAGCAAATTTCACAGTTAAGCATATTTTACTTGTTTGGAGCATCACACGTTATATTGTAGGAGAAACCTCATTCCAAAGGAAACAGTTTTTTTGCAGAGTGGCCATGAATACTGAAGTAGTGAATATTGATTTGAATGCTAATATCCATGTGTTAATTTCATGACCACATGTGCAATATAATCACTGCTGCTGGGGTTTCTCTGTGTGGTGTTTCAGATGACTTTTAGCAAAGAGCCTAGCCTACTGGGATGGAAAGAAATTCTGTGTTTATTTTTTCTTCATGAGATTGACTCTGTTGCTCCATACATCACGACTGTTCCTATGTAAATGCTGTTTTATTGTTTTTATCAGGGCCAGCCAGGACTCCTTGGATCACAGGGATTCACTGGACCACCAGGATTGATGGGAATCCCAGGAGTGCAAGGTCCCAAAGGTCACAAAGGTGAAAGAGGATACCCAGGAATAACTGGACCCAAAGGAGAAGTGGTAACTTTTGAATATCAAATATTTTAGCTAATAAGCAAAGTGCTGGCAGAACATCATTTTAATTGTGCTGTCTCACTCTAGGGACAAAGAGGAGTCACTGGATTCCCCGGGGCAGATGGCATTCCTGTAAGTAGTGGGTTACTTCATCTTTAAGAAATCACCAAATGCAAATATTGCAGGCTGGCTTAAAGCCTTTGTACTTTAATTAAAATGTCGGGGTTAAATTCTGCATCAGCCACGTACACACTTTTTAGCTAAGGACGTTCGCTCTGAAGTGAGTAGAATTGCAGATGCACAACAAAAGAGCAGAATCTGTGCTCCCTCTCAATCCCTCAGATAATTAAGGTCCATTTGCTTTGTCCTATGGAGAAATCCCCTTGTAAAAGGGGCAGAAAAGCACAGAAATTTCCTGTGTTTCCAGAGGTTACCCAGCTAAGTATGTTCTTTTCTAGGAAAGACCTGTGACATAAGTGTTTCACAATTCTTAAGCTTGGGAATGAAGGACACGAGTTGGTCATTCCTAATTATTTCTGATTTGCAAGGCTTGTATATCAACCAGTGATTTTTAGAATACTAACTATGGTAAATTTGCTTTATAGCTCATATGGCATGATTGAGATTGTCTTAAAAATCCTACACTTTACACTAAACAGTGTAAAACTTTGAACAAATTGACCAGGTCTATGAAACTGAAACGCTCAAAGAGGAAAACCGGGTAAAGTTCACAGCACAGTATTTTCCCAGCCTACACTTCTTTACATCTTGTGTCATAAAATAACAAAGAAATCTGAGTCACTGGAATCCCTGGACAGAGTTCCCAGGCTTGGGTTTCCTTTGTAGTGCTCCCTGACACCGGGGCCCCGCTTTGCAGCCCACGCATCCACATCCACTCTGCTTTCACCCTCTTTTGTTTCCAGAAGAGCTTCCTATCAAGTTTCAGGGATTTCTCTCTCACAATTTTCCTTGTCTTCCTCTTTCTCACTCTTTAAGGAAAGAAAGAAGACCATATTTGCCATTTCTATTAACACTCCTGAGCCAAGGATCTTGTTCATCTCAGTGCATCATGCTGAATTTTTTTCTAAGCACTGTTACATCCTGGGAAGCAGAGTAAATTGCTCCCTGGGAAGCCCAGTGTTGCTATAGCTGGACTGCTTCTCTTACCTGGCCATGTTTTCTTTTTCAGCCTTGCCTCCCTGACCTCTGCACATTTCATTGTGAGGGATAAATACCTTCAGAGAGAACTTGAACCTGCATTTCTGTTGTGTACCTTCTTTGAGCTTCCCTGCCCTTCTAGCACCCTTACATTTTCCAACCAGTGTTTTTCACTGACCACGGGAAGGCAGGAAGATAGAAACCTGAACAAATCACAATGGCACAGTGCTAGGATGTGGGGCTGGGAGCAAAATGAGAATGGTGGCAAGACTGGGTCTCTTCTGGAATAAGGAGTGCCAGTATTTGGCTGAGTAAGGACATGGATATTCTTGGTTTTCCTAGGCAATGGAGCAAAAGCAAAGAGAAAACTCTTGCTGTAGATAAAGGAGAAGGGAGAAATGTTTTATGTTAGTTTCTGGGTTTTTTTGTGACTGAGCCTGCTGGAACAAAGAGCTGCTCAATGGAAGATTTGATTCTCATCAGCCTCAGTGCAAACCAGAAGCAACAGCAGTTAAGGTGAATGTAGGAACAGCAATGAAAATACAGTTTAAGACAGGAGTAACTTTTCAGAGGCTCTGTGTCAAGGTCTTGGAGTGTCCCCAGCTTGCTACCTTTGAGTCTTGCTGTTTCCTTCCATATTCAAAGCCTCATCATGGCACTCAATCTAGTTCCAAAAGCATGGAGCTAGATTTGACTTTTTTCCTGACTTGGAAGCTGTTCAAGCTCAGTGAGGAACATTTCTTCCCGCTCTGCCAGTGTGAAGCACTGAAATGCTTAACAATCCGAGTTCTTGGTGGATCTCTGCACAGCAGCCTCATCTGTCTTAGTTCTCTGCATAACAGAGCCTGCATTGAACATAGCTTTCTTACCCTTTCTGAGAGGTCCTTCACTACTCGTTTTTTCATGCTGTCTGGGGCATCTAGTTCAAGCTGCTGCTATATTAAAAAAAGGCACTGTCTGTTTCTGTCTTTGAAAATCCTAGTTTCCCATGGATCCAAGCCTTGGGCTTAATGTGAGAATGTCTAAATACTTCGTGACTACAGGAAAAAGAAAACTAGAAACAGATGGATAGATAAACACTTTTTTTTCTCCCTCAACAGGGTCATCCAGGCCAGCCAGGACCAAGGGGGAAACCAGGTCATGATGGCTGTAATGGGACAGCAGGTGACCCTGGTGACTTGGGAACTCCTGGACTCTCTGGTTTCCCTGGTAGCATTGTAAGTAGCTGGCAGTAAGTGAGTATCTGAAGCTAAGAACATTGCTGGAGTGAGTTTCATTCACACATGGGTTGGGTTAATGGGACATCTCTTAATGAAGGGAATGTGGGGATTTTTGGCCCAGCAGAGCATTTGTGCAGTCTCAGCATGGACATACTGCACAGTGTTTGGTCATTGCATTACAGCCAGGGCCAGAAGGTCTGCTCAGACCTATACCTGTCACACACGTCTTGCAGAGGGATTACTGTAGGAAAACCTGTACAGCTTTAATCAACTGCAATAAAATAATATTGAACTCAAAAGTGATGATGAAAGTATCCTTCTCTTCCCTGCTCCATGGCCAAAGCATTGGCTTTTCATGGTGAGAGACACAAGATCATGCTGATGTGAGCAGTGGGACTCCTGGATTTACATGGGCACATGTCAGCCCTGGGAAGTGCAGCATCAATTCTAGCTAGGAGGTGCTACCCCATAACACCACTCCCTGGTAATGGGGAGTTTATCCCCAGAATTTAGAAATTCATTCTGTTACGTACTGTGAGGGGTTACACTTTTTTCTTTCTAAACCATAATTTCCCAAAGCAAGGCACAGTCTCTACCTCTAAACTGCAGTGTGTTTATGTGCACTTAGGAAAACACCCAAAAATATTTTTCATTTCACTCTTAGGTGCTTACACGTTCACATAGATGGTGTGAGAGCTAACGCTGTGGGTTTTTTTGTCACCTCCAGGGAGTCCAAGGGCCCAAGGGCCAGAAGGGGGAGCCGTACATAGTAGCACCGGAGATCATCAGCCGTCACAGGGTAGGTCTGCAACACCCAGCAGCTACTCTTGCCCAGTACAGTTTTTCAGACACATGATGGAGAGTAAGTTTTTCTTATACCCTGATGGACACGTCCCAAGAGGCCCACTTTGATTTTGTGTAGGCATTGAAAGGCAGCTTCTGCTTGCTCTGGTTGCAGCAAAGTTTATAGGCTGTCCAAGGTAAAAGGTCTGAACTCAGTTATTTCCAAGGAATGTCAGCTTATAAGTGGATTGCAAAGGCACTGTAGATGATGTAGGTCAATTATTTCCCTCTTTATTCAATGACTACCTTTGTATCATGCATGGCAAAATCTTTCCTTTGCCATAGGTTTGTCCATTGAATGATTCTGTTTACTATTAGCACCTTTCCTGTAAAATTCTCATTCAAGTGCTTGATTGACTTAGGGTAAAATATCCTTCAATATTTTGTTTAGTTATTTAGTTAACCCCCAGTATTCCAATGGCTACTTTTACTGTGTCTAATCCTTAAAGCCTGTTTTGTAATTGCTTGCAGTTTTTTCTCATATATATATATAATCTTGCATAATTTAAAGTTGTAAGAAATAGATAAGGGATTAGATATATTGAGTATAAATTGTGGATGATTTAAAAGCTACAACTGAGCTATACTCAGCCCTGAAGGGATCTGCTAACATTGTTTGTGTGTATTTTGTGACAGCAGTAAGTGCCAAAATAGGTATTTCTCTTAACATATTTGTAAGTTGCCTGTATTTTTAATGGAAACTTCTTTTCCTTTTAGAAAATATTCAGGTCTGCACTGTTAGTAATCAGGAGTGATTAAGTAATGTTTAAGAAATGCTGAACTATATTGTGGCCAAGGATGGATACTGACACCTGTATTCACTTCAGAAAGTACTTGGTTCCACAAATTACCCTGTTAACTAAAACCAAATTAACTAGGTGGTTAAGATGCTACTCAAAATGATTGAAGGTGTTTGGACTGAATAACCCATTATTTATGAGTGTTGAAATGTCTTTGGGCTAGAACATTTTTGGATCTAATTTCCAAAAACATTTCAGCATGTACTGAAGTTAAAATATGTGGTCACTGAAAACAGTATGTTCCAAATGCTTTTAGTGACTCAGAAGAGAATCAAAATGATTCAATAATTCCCATGCAACTCACAAAAATGAACTTGGACATTTCAGCTAAGTTTAGAGTCCTAATTAAGCCACTGGTTAGATAGGATTTTTCAACAAAAAATTCAGTGTGGTCTGTTGTATAGTTCAGCCTTGTAGTTTGGATCCTTAACTTCACTAGCCAAATTTGTACCCTGCTACTCTAATGCATGCAACTAAACTATATCTATAAAGTATGAAATCTGTGTGGCCCACATTCAGTTATCTCAACATCTCTATGGAATGCATCTGTATGGAAGGGTTTGAGTAGCATTGCATGCTATAATTAGTTGTTTGAATGAGACAAAAAAATGAGCGATAAAAAGATTTTATTCAATTTTTTATATAGAATTTATTGCATTTTTTACTTCTTTGTTTTTCTTTTGGTTTTTTTAGGGAGATCCTGGGGATTCAGGGTTCATTGGTTTTCCAGTAAGTAATGTTACAGTGGATGTGATAAAGTGTCAACTGTAACTAATACCAGAACAGCATTTATTGATAGTTGGTGGATTTTTTTATTTAAAGGGACCTCCAGGTACGCTGGGTATTCAAGGACCTGTTGGTCCAAGAGGACAGCAAGGAAGACCAGTAAGTATATTCAAACTATGTTCTCTAGAAAATTAACCAAACAGAAGAATTATCTCAGTTCCATTATGTTATATTGTAACCTAGGTTAGAAATAGCAAGAAGATGTTAATGGACGTAAAACATTTTTAAAAGCACTTTGAGACACTGAGGGATGAATATTGCAGAAAGAGGTATAGGAAGTTTTGCCCTGTGCTGTCAGAGGCTTTTGATTCATATTGTATTGTTTTAACCTCCTTCGAATATCTCCCTACACTGAGTTATCAGAAATATAATGACTTGAATATGTTATCTTTTCTGCTCATAAATGATATGTATATTAGCTCTCTTTACTTCCCACAGGAGATTGAATGGTATTTAGAATGCAATTGTATTTTTAAACCATTTTTAAGTGGGTTTTGTTTTTCCAAAATTGTCATTTACAGCATTGATGCTGACAACTGTTGCCATATAGTTTTTTGAGAAGGCTGTGTTCTCTCCAATTTCTACATTTCTTATTTCCATGGTTAATAGTTTTATGGGTGAGAAGCAGATATTTAAATTCAATAGATTTAATTTTCTTTATGCTTCTTTTATTTTCCTGTAACGCAACTTTGTAGCATTTGCTTTTTTCATTGTTTTGTCAAAATTTACTTTGGACCTGCTTTACATTCCTGATCTGAGGGGAAAAAATTAATCCAAGGCTTCTCACTCAAAGCCTCCATAGCTGTTTTCAGGGACACCCCCTGCTCCTCCCACCCCCAAAAAGCTCAAACTAAACCAAACAAAAGAAACCTCTAAATCCACAGCATACAAAGCCTTTTAAAGCTAACTTTCTGTGCTGGCCTATTTCATCATCTGGAGTAAGCTGCACCTTTTCTTTCTCGATGGTCCTCCTGAAAGGAAGTCAGTTCTTTATTCTTTCTTTAGAGCAGGCCCACAGAAGTTCATGAGCTTCACCCAGGAGCCCAGCCTGCAGTGACTCATATTCCCAGTGCTCCCTCTTGGATGTTAGGAGTGCTATGAACCGTGCATTTTTGGAGCCCCTGTCTTGGGGAGGCCCAACTACACCCCTCTGGTTTCCATATTGGCAACATATTGAGAAAAATATGTCCAACTTTATTTACTGCCTCTGGAGCTATGACTCACCTGTGAGAGAGACCCAGGAGCCCTATGCAGGGCTGAGTTTGCATGATGGCTCTTCTCGAAGTGCTGGGTAGTGCAGGAAGGCAGTCATGGCTCCCCCATGCCCACACAGCTCCAGGCTGTGTGCAGCACATCTGCCCACTAGATTAGGCAGTAGCTCACAAATTACTCAAGTAACCAAAAGTGATTCTAAAGCAGATTTTTTTCCAGAACAAGTCTGGTGTTTGTGCATGCAAAGGTACATAGCAAGGCAGAGATGCCTAAAAAGTTCAGGTCTCACCTGAATGTTACCATCTTTTCCTTGCAGGTTAGGCTTGATTTTGCATGGTGCAGTAACATCCCCTTCAGGGCTCAGCAGGTGGACAGTTCCATCTGCAACTTTCTCTTCTTTCTATATCGCTCATTCACCATGACCTGAACAGCTCATGCTTCTTATTTACCCCAGATTTCCCTCATTTGACAGAGTTTTTAATGTGTAGAGCCATTGTAGAGCCCTTTGGAGCCTGTTAACTACCGTAGCTGACTGAAGCAAGGGAGTTTGTCTCTGCAGCTACTAGCTTTCCTACCTCTTGTGAGCCTCTGGCAGATACAGTTCATGTTCTAGTTTAATTTTCCACCATCTTCCTTTGATTTCATTCTGTACAATCCCAAATAGGTAATCTGAAATGCCTGTGGTAGTTCAGCCCCCTTACAGGCCAAAACTGCAGGCCAGTGAAGCACGTAAAGATGTGCTTAGCTTTAGGTACGAGCTTAAAATGTGGCTTAGTCAGGATCCAAAAGCATGAGTTCTTGTTACTTGAAAAATGGGCTCTCATTAGATCTAGGGTGTAGAACTGTCATTCTGTTCAGGAAGACTACAATGTGACCTAGGAAGGTATTTTTCGGAGCAGTAAATACAGCTAATATAGTAACAGTAGCACATGGGATGCTGAGGAATACACTCCCTACTAAATACGTACTTACAGAGTAGCTAACCTCCTGCACGCATTGATTAGAAAGTGGCAAGTAACTTCTCTCCCCTCTTGTGCTTCCCCAGGGACCACCAGGACCCCCAGGGCCCCCAGGACCACAAGTAAGTCTTTGTGTCAACAGAGTTGTTAATGTTGATTTTCTGTTGCTGAGGTTAATGCAAGACCTACTTGAAGGCGGTAAAAGAAAGAACCATGGGCTGCATGAAAGGCTGTGTAGCCTGAGACTTTCTTTGTTGGCTGCATACCATGGGAAGTTAATCTTACACTGGGATCACCTACTCTGAGAAGATTAAACCAATTCTAGATCCACATTTAATTTGCTACTGTAGTCACAGTAGCTTCCCATAAACAGAGAATCCTTGCAGTCTTCACAATATTCAATTTTATCTCCTTGGAAAAAAATATATGAGTTCATTGTTCCAGCCCATTTTAGAGTTTTTATTTAGCATTCAAGGCTATTAAAAATGTTGCAGAAGAAATGCTTGATCTTTTCATGGCATTACTCAGTGGATGACTCAAAGAAGAACTGGTAGCATGAGATTTTAAATAGTTATCTTTCTAAAAGTTTAGGTCTGTAAAATTACTTCTAAATCTATAAAAATACTACACGGTAAACCTAGATTATTATTTGATTGCAGTTCTTCAGTGGTATCATACAGACCTGTAAGCCAGGAAAGGCCTTTAAGCATGTTTGAATTTGAATTTTAGATTAGATTAGAGTTGTACACTTGGTAAACATTGACCTATTGTTTTTGCAGGGCAACAGAGGCCTTGGATTCTATGGAGAAAAAGGTGAACAGGTAAAGGAAAACTAATGAATTAATATCACTACTAAAGGGCAGGTGGATGTTATACGCTATTTATAAATGTGCGTATTTATAATACATATATATATATATATAAAAGACGTAAATAATACATCTTCATTTGCAATTGCATTATATAATTATAAGAGAAAAATGAAGTGCAAGTCAGAAATAATTATAATCTCTATAAGGGGCATCATAGCTGAACTAACCCATACATGTCTAGGTCTCTCTGCTTTCATTCACACTGACACAGAGGTAACACTTCTGAAATAAAGCCAGGCCACTTTGTGTAATGCAACAATCTTTGCTGTTGTTCTGGAAACACACAGGGCAAGAGCAAGTATTGCTATATGTTAATCCAGCACAAAATTAATTTATCCTGCCATAAATTTATTTGGCGTGGCTGTATGTGGTTTAGAGCCATATTCCCATCAGGGGGAAATCTGTGCTGCTCCTTTGATTGCAGTGTCCTAGAGCCTCTGCTGATCAGCAGTTTGGCCAGGTATTAGAGCTGTGGATAAATCTTCCTTCGTGTTTTTCCTCCAGGGCCCCCCAGGTCCTCCAGGTCCACCTGGGCTTCCTACAAGAGAACTGATGGGTGTCCCCTCTGACAAACACAAGGTAACTAAGGGGGTATTTTTCTGAAATAAACAAGGAACTAAGAGCTCTGCACTACCTAAACTAAAATATTATGTGAACATGCTGTAACATACAGAACTTAAAAGATTTTAATATATCAAAAGAGATATCTGCTGTTTTCACAAACTTGGATTATAAAGTATTCATTGAAACTATTGTGGCTAAAATAATTCAGAACATATTTCTCAAGTTTGGAGGTGCCTTTGGCAAACTTGTTCTTTTTGTTTAAGTATGCAACTGCTGGTCATCATTCACATCTCATTTTACAAGCAGAAATGCCTGCTGAGAAACCATTACTGTGTTGTTTTTTTTTTTTTTAATAACTTATCAATGTGATGCAGATATTTATATACTTAGATTTAAGGCTTATTCATACATATTGGAGAAATCCCCACATACAAGATGCAGATAATTCTCATCTGTTGCTTCTTGACAGGAGCAGAGGCAGTCATACCCTGTATGTGTGTATTCTGTATCAGACACCAACCTCCAGACTATTTTTTTTTTGTCCCATATTTGAAGTTAGAAAGTTTATGTGGCTCATACAATTTCTGCAGTAAGATGAGTAAATTGCTATTAACTGGAAGATCTAAAAACACCTTTAATACTCCGCGGTCTGCCCTAAATAACATATATGCTGAGGTTTCTTGACTAAGCAGAGACACCCACATGTGAGCTACTTACCTGGAGAGCTGTTACATTCAATGGAGATGCCATCAATATAGAGAATGGAATTTAGGCTATGATATGTCTTTCCCTAACAGGAGCTCTTGATCAAATAATTCATAGATAATCAGTAGGTAAAAATGGGAGAGTGTGCATTTATTCATAGGCATTACTTAGGCACTCACCACCCAGATATCTCATGAACAAGCCTGCAAAGAGCTGAGCATTCACATTCCTAGAGACCTTTTCAGAAAAATTATCAAATATTTCTTTAAAAAGCGACTTCAAAAGCTTCTTATGAATGCATTCATTTCATACAAGAAGTGTATAAATAAAGAACAGCACAAGAAAAGTGGTTTTTTCTCTTGATCAGTCATTTTGTGTTGTATGAAAGTTATTGAAATGTAAACGGAAATGCCAAACCTATCTGAATACCTTTTCTTTATTGTTAGGGTGAAAGAGGAGACCCTGGACCAAGAGGGGAAGCTGGAATTCCAGTAAGTCATGTGGAGAAGAACAAAGTCAAATAGTAATATTGGAATTAATACTGATGCACTGTTCACTGATGTGATGCAATATAGATATGGAGCAGTGTAGATGTGTTATAAGCAGAGACACCAGTTCTAATGCTTCAGAAAGACTGGACAACTTGATGTGTAATAACTCCACAGAACAATCAGTAGTTCTCTTACTGTTTACTGAAATAAGATTTTCCCTCACACATTTTTAATTTTAGTTTTAATTAATAAATCTCTTTACTTATTCTTCTGATCTATGTTTTAAAATTTGACTATATTTCATTAAATAAGAATATATGGAATATTTTTTAATCCTTTTTAGCCTACTGTCCAACACATACAGACTTGTTGTCTCATGTTTTTTTAGATCTGTTGAGTATGTGGGCAGTAATTCCATATGTTGCTGTATTGTGTAAAGCTGTCAGCCCAGTTTGACTGAACATGGTTCAGTTGTAACTCACAGACAACCTCTAGCCTAACTAAATCGCTTTGCCATTGAGTGGTTCCTTTTGACTTCCCAGAGGGGTTTAAAACACAGTCTTTACCAAGCAGGGATACCTCACTGAGCATTTTGCAGAGCTTTATTTTCTCAGATGGTCTGGTCAGCAGCTCCACAAGGTTATGGGAGAAGGTCACATTGTAAGCCCTGATGCCCTCCTTGTGTGGTTGCTAGCCAGTTCTTCAGCTGCTGGTCATCTTCTACACATGTAGGATTTTTTTTACTCATTAGGAAAGCTGTGGATTATATGCTGATGTAGCAAAAGGGGAGATGTGTTTCTCCCCTTCTTTTGTTCTGTATAGTAGGATGGAAGCAGCATGCCTGTGTTTGCCAAATATCTTTCTGAAGATACAGTTTGGGCATAAGCTGAGTTGCTTAATTGGTTGTATAGCTGAATAATTACTTTGGCTCTTCTTCAGAGCTGCAGACACAGAAGAAATAAAGGAGATGATAGGAGGGAAACACTGTCCTCTCTCTAATGGCCTGCTCCTGCTATCGTAATGAAGGAAGCATGTTACACTTAATTTTAGGGACAACAGTTCCTTCACATGCTTCTATTATTAGATTATCCTTGTGTTACAGTGATGCTTTCTTCCTGTTTAGCTTCTACAAAACAGTGTTGCAATTTTTTTGCACATAATGAAGAAATATGTTGAACTGACATTCCATCTTTCCTAGGGTGTGCTTCTCTTTCCTCTCGAAAAAGGTGAAGAAGGGGTAATGGGCTACCCGGGACAAAGGGTGAGTCACTTATTAAAGGTAAAATTCACTCAGCTGAATGCATGGATCTGAGCTGAGAGAGTGCCTCCTGGAACAAAACACAGATGAACAAATCTTACAAATTATAGTTCTTCAGATCAGTAGGTTTGGCCAGCTCAGAACTGCCTGAAGCAGGAAAACAAAAAGGCCATTTTGAAATGGTGGTGGGAGGAGGCCCCCAAGGGACTCACAGGTGTGCCTGTGGACACACAGCTATGCCAAAGAATGGCAAGGTGTGCCTGTGCCATTGCCAGGAAGCCTGGTGCAGCTCTCACCTGAAGCTTTGCTCACTAACCACAGCTGCTGTCCAGGTCCTCAGCACAGACTGTACTCCACTGTTCCCATCTGAGCTGCCTGCAGACCATGGTTAACAAACATGAGTCTGACTCCACTTACTGGTAGACTCAAACAAAAGTCAATCTAAATGCTTCCCTGTAACATCTATGACTACTTGCTTTGGGGCAGTGTTTCGGAAGTGCTTAAATGGAGAACAGTACTGAAAATACATTTTTTTTTTTAAAAATCTCAGTCATCTTTAAAATCTTTATTTACAATGTATTGATTAGGAGAGAAGAAATAAAATACCAGATTACATTTCAGACTTTCACTGTTTGCACCATACAAAAATCTAATTGAAAACATACCTGAAGTGTGACTGTTAAGAGTTTCACGCTGTTAGATTTATCTAAGAAATAATAATGGTTCTTTGCCATGAGGATGTTAGAATGTCTTTTTATTTTGTTAATTTTATTGTACCTTCATAGGGACTGCCTGGCATCAATGGTTTTCCAGGACTCAGTGGAGAAAGAGTGAGTATTTCATACAAGACTGTTGTTTCTAACACATATGTAGACAATCTATCTGAAAAGTAAATTGCAGAGGACAAATTCTGTCTGTAATTACACTAGCTGTAGTCTAAAAAATATCATCTGAGTTCTCTCATTCTAATTTTGGGTCAGTTGTTTTTCTCCTCAGTGAGGAAAGAAAACTACCCTATGATTAAAGTCCAGTTTTGCTTAAACCATGAGAATCCTTTGAGAGCCCTACAGGAAGGTGTCACTTTCATTGTTCTAATTACTGTGTTATGATTTCTGTCATTTTCTTGCTACAAGCAGAAACTTTTTTGAATAGCTTTCTGCAGATGTGGTTGAGATGTACAGTTATCTTGGATATCACAAAGGGAGGAGAGATGGAAACTGATAAATATACCAGTTAAATCTCTGTCCCCATGGAAACACACCCAAATATTTAAAATAGCATTCTGTCAGACAGAGACTTTCTGTTTGGTCTCAGAAAAAGGTTTCTTCAGTCAGCATTAGAAATCACTTCCATGAGGTAAATAGCTGTGGGATGCATGATTTTTCCAAGATTTGCCATCTTTAGTTGTTTAAAGATTTGTCCTGCCACCAAGGCATAACAATAATAACATGAAACACATGGAGCATGAAAGTACACGAAATCTGAAAAATAACACTTGCAGCTATTCAGTCCTGGTGGTGTGGAAGGGAGTCGCTGTTATTAATACATACATGGAGGGACTGATGCAAAACCCATTAAAGCCCACTGGATGACCTTAACGTGGGTTCATGCTCCAGTCAGATGTGAGCAGTGGCTGCTCCTTTTTGAGGATGAATCTTGGCAATAATTTTAGCAGAAGGTACATTGGTTTGGATGGACCATCATTAAATAATGTGTGTGAGAGAGGGGACACCCTACTCTGTGTGCTATTCACAGCCTCTTTTTTGTTGATTTTTTAGAGATTTTGTTTATAAGAACGAAAGAAGGATGATTAAGTCCTGCTAGTATATGGATGAAGTTGCATTTAAGCAGGAAGCTGATGGCTTTGCTTTTAGACCACCAGCTCCACCTAGTGTAAGGAGATTTTACACCTGATAATCAAGAGGCTCTTTTTCCAATGGTGTGATGTACACTTGCCATTATGGAAAAGTCTCTCAAAAATGTGATCAGGTTTGCAGCATCTCGTTGAGAGCTGTGGTACTTTCAGTGCATCAAAACTACTTCAAGAGGGACTTAAAGAGCTGGTTATTACACTCAAGTTCTGGGTAAGAGTTGTACCCACTGTGAAACTTGAAAGACGCTGAGATTTAAAAAAGAAATAACCTAATTGTAAGTGTGAATATGCAAAACAACTGATTTCAACAAAACTCTGTTAATTGACATCAGTTGTTGATCCAGACACTGTTTTCTACTAAAAGCACACCTTTTTAACACCAGTGTCTTTCCAGAGTATATATAAACATTTCCTGTAGAGAGCAAAAGTTGTCAAAGAGCTGAGTAAAACACCCAGAAGAGATGATCTCATCTAGGTCATCATCTTTGAAATCTGTCTGCTTCTGAGTTCTCATTCAGCCCTTCTTCAGCCAAACAGTCTCCAGACACCTGGAAAAGAGCAAAAAGGACCTGTGTACTTCTATGCTATTTCACTGCCCAATGAAAATATGTCTACTTTTAATGATTCTGACTCGTTTAGTTTCCTTGCAGCAGGCTGCTGTGGTTTGGCTGCCTGGCCCATGTGTCTCAATGTCAAATGGCATGGAGCGGATCCCCTTTTCTCCTCCTGCACCCTGTAGCATCCATGGAATAGTGTGAGTGTAGGTGCTCCTTCCATCTACACTGCCAGGGGTGACAGAGCCTGCAGCACAGCAGGTCCCTCTGGCCTTTGGCAGCGTTGGGCTTGGTCCAAGAGGTGGGACATCAAACCACAAGGAACCTTATTGGTGTTACAGGAAATGCTTCAGACCAAATAATTTTAGTCTCTCTCTGATAAAGGAAAAGTCAATCATTTTTATGTATATTACAGGGTTTTCCAGGATTTGATGGTCCACCTGGTGGCCATGGTCCCAGAGGAAGCAAGGTACTGCTTTACTTTCATTTGCTAGAAGCAATAAGCCAGATGTCATTTTGCCTTCTTTCCTTTTCTGTCCTTGTGTAGTAGCAATTGTGTCTGCTGTCACTGTAAAACCAGTTATGTGATTTGTTAATTTGATGTCTTTGAGGTTTCTTAGATGTCTTGTCAGGGCCTTTGGGAGTTTGGGGGTTTCTGTTTAATGGTCAAAACTTTCTATTTTAAAAGAAATTCTCTATAATAATGTGCTTGGCTGTAATACTTCAATATACTTCTGTTGACAGGGGGAGCCTGGTGAGATGGGTCCTCCAGGGCCAGATTCCTATTTTCCTTCCCGCATCCCAAGGAAAGGTACATCTGCTTTGCTTAGATTGTTTATCTTAGCTGTTTTACTGCACAGATCAAAAGCATGACATTCTGAAAATTCAGCTCCTTAAAAAAATGTTTGCTAAAGTGTTCCAGAAGCTGTAATTGCCTTCCAAGAGAGTGCCCTAATCACCTTTTTGCAGGCAGGTGGTTTCTTTGTCTCTCCCACTGAAGCTGGATTGCTGTACAAAAGGCTTCCATGCATGCCTGTATCCACAGAGATGAAGCAAGCAAAAAAGCGTGTGACTTTGTTGTCCATTGAAAGGAAGAATGGGAGTCTGTCTTCTGTGTCCTGTTTTGGACTTTGGATAAAGCACAGTAGTGGCAGCACAGCAGAGAGTATTCTTATCATCTAATAGACAGACAGACAGACAGAAAGAAAGAAAGAAAGACAGAAAGAAAGAAAAAGAAAGAAACCCACACATTAAAAAAGCCTTGAGGAATATAAGAGTAATTTTTTTTTCCTTTTTTAAATTGAAAAATTCCCATTGCGATCTTCTCACTAAGCTTGTAGCACTCAGTGTCAGCTGTCCTGCAGAGCTGTGATGGCTCTTCATGGCTAGAACTAGAAACACATAAAAGGTGATAGCAGCTTGCCAAGGCCAAAACTATTCAAGGGAAAGTGCCAGCAAACAGCAAGAGTGATCACATGCCATTGCCTTGGCCTTTGTCCTCATACCACAGAGTTTACTAGTCTTGTTGAAAGCCAGAGAGACTATCAGTGAATGGTTCCCTTTCTCTGGGAGGAAGCAAGAGGCCCAAAACATTGGTCAAATCACCCTCAATACCCTGCCAACCTTTTAGAAGCAGGACAGACTGTGGAGAGAGAGAAAGAAGCAGGCAGGGGGCTGAACACAGCACATGTCCTCTACTATCACTGATCTTTGACAAGAGCACGATACCTTCTGCAGGCAATAGATGGGCCCAGGGAGATGCTTGTGGTAGTGGGAAACAAAAGAAAGCTCACATATCACACATCTGTTACAGCAGAGACTTCCTGTAGGAAAAAGAGGGGCTCTCCTCAGAGAGCTGCTCTTCTGTATTTCCCAGGAGCAGTGTAGCACTAGGTGCATGTTAGTAAAAGGTGAATGATACTATGCTTCTTCCTGGGCTTGGTGGCTCCACACCATTCCTCTCAGTTCATTTCTAAAGCTCCATTTTAGAAAGTATTTTAAACTCTAATACTCCAAAGCACTTGAAGATTCTAGTATTTGCTCTTTTACAAAGAGTAACATCATGCTAACAGGTTTTGTGGAATCATGGATGTCTTTCAGGTGCAAGAGGTGATCCAGGCTACCCTGGTGTTTCTGGACTCCCAGGAGACCGAGGAGATGAGGGAGATCGTGGAATGCCTGGTCTTCCTGGATTTTCTGATGGTAATACCCCAGCAATACATATTCTAACAGCTCCTTAACTTTATAGGGAGTTTTGACTGATACAGAGTCACAGTGGGGAAAACTTTTATGCTCACCATGTGATACACAGTGCAGAGTAGTAGATGATCACTGGGGGGGCAAAGAACAGGAGGAGCATTTTCCTTTGGACCAATGGGACTCTTGCAAAACTACTGAAATAGAGATGATGACAGAGCCTTGTTCCTGCAACTGTTATTGATTTGCTCAAGTGAAAAGTGCAGTTAGCATTTTTCTTTGCATGTTAAAAGCAATTGTATTAATTTTCTCTTCTGTTACATCACAGCTCTTTGGGCAGAACGAACTGTAAAGAAATTGTTTTGAACTTCTCCCCTGGTTCTGTTTCAGAGGATGGGGATAAGCCAGGCTTACCTGGAGAAATGGGACCAAAAGGTGAAAAGGGTGAAATAGGATCTCCTGCTTATTTTGCGGGACCACCTGGGCTTCCGGGTAAGGACGGCTCACCAGGACTTCGTGGTCCACCTGGTCCTGTTGGAGCCCCTGGTAAGCGCAAAAAGAGAGGTGATAACTCACAGGAATATCTCTGATTATTTTAAAGACTGTGGTCAGGGCAAAGTGAGACACTGACAGAATGAAATGAAATGAAATGAAATGAAATGAAATGAAATGAAATGAAATGAAATGAAAATGAAATGAGAGGTGGGGGAACGTGCAGAGAAGTCGTATCATTCATCAGTGAAGAAAAGGTTTGCATGATTTTTAGACAGTCCTGGCAACATTTGAAAGAATGGAGAAAAGGATGTGCAGGAGGTGACCCAGAGCAGGCTATTTGTGCTAATGCAGAGTAGGTTGGGCTGAGAGGAGGAATTTAGTGTTAGAGAGAGAAAAGAATCGCAAGGATTGTCTGCCACAGCAGATGGAAGTTACTGAGAATGAGTGTGAGAAGCTGTCAGAAGATGGAGAGAGGAAGAGAGAAGGGAATACATCACAGCAGGCTGGGTTAGACAGTAAGTGACATTATGGGGAGCAGAGGAAAATGCATTGCAGCTCAAAGAAGTAGGAATGAAAGAGAAAGAGAGTAAATCTACAGTAGATGGATTTATATTTTTATTTAATTAAACTTCTAGGTCCTCTCTTTGGATTAAAAGGACGAGAGGGAACACCAGGTAGATTTGGTATACAAGGTTTCCCTGGGCCAAGAGGACAAAAAGGACCTAAAGGTAGGTTATAATAGATAACTCAATAGATGATCTGCTGTTATGCATTATGTAAAGCCCCAGTGTGTTCAGTCTGGGTTTATTAAACTGTGACATGCATGAGGACTGATGAATTTGATTTGGGGCTAACATGACAAAGAAACACTGTGTTGGATTCTTGTCAGAAAAAAAAAATATAATAAAAAAGAGTCGTTTTCTCAAGTATTTGAGAAACCACTCAAATATTCTCAAGTCTATATAGCTGCATGTCTATTTGTTGTTGATAGAACTTTCTTTCTTCTCATTCCAATCTCTTCCTTAGGTGAAGAAGGGGATTGCACTACATGCCTTTTGGGTGAGGAACTCAGAAGGGGCTCTACTGGCCCCCGTGGCCCTCCTGGCTTTCCAGGAACCCCTGGCCAGCCTGGAAGGAAAGGAGAATCTGGTGATCAAGGACCACATGGTCGTCCTGGCTACCCTGGGGCAAAAGTGAGATAGTTGTTTCTTTTTTGCTTAGTTTTATATGCCTATTATGAAAAAAATCAAATACCTCAAGCTATTCTCCATGGAAAATGATGAAAAGTATTCTTTCTTTCTTTCTTTCTTTTTTTTTCTTTCTTTCTTTCTTTCTTTCTTTCTTTCTTTCTTTCTTTCTTT
>CM031857.1:92255902-92350659 GCA_018697195.1 Certhia americana | reverse complement strand
TCTTTCTTTCTTTCTTTCTTTCTTTCTTTCTTTCTTTCTTTCTTTCTCTCTCTCTTTCTTTCTATCTTTCATTCTTTCTTTCTTTCTTTTCTTTCTTTTCTTTCTTTTCTTTCTTTTCTTTCTTTTCTTTCCCTCCACACCTTCCTTCCGCGCCTTCCTTATCTTCCTTATCTTCCTTTCTTTCTTCCTTTAGCTTCCTTTCTTCCACACCTTCCTTCCACACCTTCCTTCCTTCCTTCAATACTGAAGGCAAAAAATTGTTAGGATGGAAGTGAAAATAGGAAGTTTTTGGGGAAATTGAAAGATGTCCCCATAAAACAAAGTCCACCTTCTATCTGAAGAAATTCTTTCAAGCTGCTGTAGTACTGAGTGTGATCTGACTATGTAGAGGGGAAACAACTCCAGTAGTAAACTAAGGTTGTTGCTTATAGCATGCATATGTTAAACTGAAAAAATGTAAGGTTCTTGTTTACAATATAGTGTTTCTAAAAAACACTATTCAATAACACTGAGGAAAGGGCTTTGCTTATAGCAGCTTGTTTGGAAATGATACATAGAGGTGCTGTACTACATCGTGTGCTAACTGCATCATGGCTCCTCACAGGCAGAACTGGCTTTAGTCAGTCACATCTCCCAAGGTTTTAGAATAAGTCCTTTGTCATGCTCACGCAAAAGCTGATTTTGTTTATCAAAGAATTGTATAACGCTTTGGATTGGCAGGGACCTTAAGATCACCCAGTTCCAAACTCCTGCCATGGGATGGAACACTCTCCACTAGACCGGGTTGCTCAGAACCCATCCAAACTGCCTTGAACACTTCCAGGGATGGAGCATCCATAACTCTTTTATGTACCTGCTCCAGTGTCTCACCACCCTTACAGTAAAAAATTTTTTCCTAGTATCTAATCTAAACTTACTCTCTTTCACTTTAAAACCATTCCTCTTTTCCTATCGCTACACACCATGGTAAATTCCAAAGATATCAAACATGTTTTCAGTTAGTACTTTAGGCCCTTCTGAGCATCAAAAAAGACAAGTTCATTCACAACTACCTAAAGCTTGGGGATTTCTTAGAATTAAAATATAATACATTAAACCTTGACTTTATTATGACTGTATCTAAAAAAAAGCAGAAAAGGTAGATATTTTTTTTTTCAAAAATTCAAAATACTTTTAGGAGAAGCTATACTTTCTAGAAGTCATGAAAAAATTGACAGAAATCTTTCCACAAACATAATCTTGATACTTTGGTTAAAACTTTTTAAGTTCTACAAGGCTTTTTTGCTTTTGAGATTCTTCATCCCAGAATTTGATTTACTGTAGAACAGAGAGACGTATAAACATGTACTGACATAGCACAGCAAATTAAAAAAGTAGAACAATATAGCTTACATATTCTTGGTCCATATTCTGGACTCACTCCATAATTCATTAAGCATTCTCAACAAGCTAGATATATGGATGATAAATACAATTAATCTTGTATGAGATCTATGTTCATTTAATGAAAATAAAGTTCTATCCCAAGCAAAGGGATTTTTTCCTGTGGAGAAAGAGAAATTAGAACCAGCTCTAAAATATTTTGAAAATACCTCTGTGCTAAATAGTATGATACATAACAACTAAATCTTGAGAACAAAAGAATAGCAATGTGAAAATCATTCTATTAGTGCAGTGTTAATGCAGTAATTCAGCATTATTTTAAATTCCTGAGATTTCTTTTGGCCTGAAAAAAATCAATGTCCAAAAGAAACCACTTTACCATGGAGTACAGATTGGCTTCACTCACCATTAAAATGCAGGTTTCAAATATGTCCCGGATAAAGCAGAACACTTATAATCAAAACTAATCTCACCCCTTTGAGTAACAGAAGTGCAAACCTGTATTGTTGTGGTGACCTGCAGCTGGGATAGTTTGTACACATGCTTTTCACCCAGAATGTCAATAAAATACAGTGGTGCCAAAGACACACTTTTAAATTATGTTTGTCACAGGAGTATTTTAAACAGAAAATGAATTTATCAGGTACATCCCTTTCATTCAGCGTCTGCCCTGGAATTCGGTAAAAGAGGCTGAGGAAAACAAAACATGCACAACTTTTGTTTTAGTGAGCGTGAGTGTAATTGTTCAGAACTAAAGCTAACTGGCATAAAACAGTCACTAGTAAATTACTGTAAAGTCAGGGCCTTGGTACCTACCATGGGTATGGATTTGGTACTGTGATTGAAAGGCTCTCGGCCAGCAGCTGGAAATGTCACTTTCAAATGGGCTGTTCAGGAGGGGGTTCCATCGTTATGCCAAGGAATCAGGAATGCCAGGGGCTTTAGCTTCACCACAGTCTGTCTTTGCAAGAGAGAAAGTTTCCCTCCTTGGAGATTTCAGTGCAAGGCCCTGAGCTATCTGCTTTATCTGCAAGTACTGGGCTAGGCCAGAGACCTCCAGCCCTTCTTTCTAACCAAAACCTACACACAGGTCTGTGATTTGATTAAGTGATTTGATGTGCCTAAGTTCTTGTGTGGTAAATGAAGGTGGTGCTGCTTTCCAGCCCCTGAACAGTGCTGTGAATCACAATCCACTGCCAGCTGTGAGGTTGTTCTCTTTGGGGGTGGTACACGGGAGGAATTGCACATCAGAAGAACCCTAAGGTTTTTACAAGGTGGCAAAGAGTTGCTTAAGACATTTTCTTTAGTGGCTAACACTGAGTAATTCACTGTGTTTTCTCCAGTGCAGTTCTGCAGCAGCAGTCACCTGCAGGACTCTAGCTCATGGAAAGCTACAGGTGTCCCAATCCAACCTCATGCAGAATCTCCCCTACCATGCCATAGAGACCTTGGTCCTAGTTGGAACATATTAATAAAGGTTTTGCACAAGAGTGGGATTTACTGAAAAGGAAATTTTACACTGAAAGTAACAGGAAAGCAGTAAAATTCAAGGAGGCTTTTTTAAAAGTAGGACAGTAGAAATGAAAATCTTGATATTTATTTCTTAAGCAGTTCTGGTTTGTTTGGGGATTTTTGTTAATGTATGTAACACCAGGGATTTCCGGGTCCAGCTGGATTTCCTGGACGGAAAGGAGAAAAGGGAGACTCTTTACACATAACTACAAAAGGTAGAGTGAAAATTCTTATCACCTGTACTTTCCTCTTATTTATAGTATTAATGAAAGATTGGTCTCACAATGGAAGGTCTTCTTTAGGCACCAAAGGAATCCGAGGAGATCCTGGACTGCCTGGAATCAGAGGCGAAGATGGTTTCCCAGGCAGAGATGGATCAGATGGTTTACCAGGACAGCCTGGCCTTCCGGTAAGCAGCAAGTACAGCAAGTACACCACACCCAGTTACTAATGCTCTTAATTCTGAGGGGTTACAATCACCATCCTATTCTTTCACAGATAATGATGTAAAACTAAACTGGTCTTGCTGGTTATTGATAAATTAAGAATCAGGTTTACTCTCAGGGCTTTTATAAAAATCTTTCATTCTTATTTCCATTTTACTTAAACAAGTGATAGTGTTTATTATTATTAGATGGTTTATTAGTGACTCCTTCTAATAGTCTGAGATTCTTTGTGACTGAACTTCAATAGCTTTGGTAAAACTGTGTTTAAAAAAAGCAAAATTTACTACAATTTTATATCCTTAAAGTGTACATTATGTGATCATATTGCTTGATAGCAGCTCACCTAACTAACTGTAAGTATCTAAAAATTAGACATGTAGTCTTTGTTCATTTTCTATCTTCTTTCTGTAGGCAGAATTAAATACCTTGCAAGAAGAATTCCTGTGGTCCATCATAACTGATGTTTTGAACCACTAGGATGCTCATATATCATATTTGAAGTTGGGCAAGAGCTATACTAGGCCCTTTAGACCACTTTTCCTACCAGTAAAGATGGTACTTTATATTGCTTCTGAAGATAGAAAAGCATTCTTTAATGATGTTTGTAAAATGTTGATTCAGTAGTGTGGAAATATCAGTAGGAGTGCAGACAGAGAAAAAAATCTTTTGGGTGCATTTTTATGTCAGCTCTTCTCAGAAGTAAATGCCACAATGAAACATCTCTAACAATGTATTTGGTCTCCCCAAACCCACTTACAGATTTTCAGGAAGGACCAGGAGCCCCTCCACAACAATGATTCATATTGCCCAATGATTCATATTTTCATGGACCAACATTTTTAGGGGAATGTTCCCTCAAGGAGCACTTCTCTCATGCCCTTACTGCCAAGTGGTCTACATTAAAGTCAGGTTATTTCAAAAATACTTTATTTTCAAAGTTGATTTAAAGAGCTGGGATGGCTGGGATGCAACACTTGAGAAATTTCTGCCTATCAGATGTTATTCATGAGAGTAGTTCAACTGTTTGAGTTGAGTTTGATTCTCAGCAAAGTCAGGAGTGACCACTTCCATTCACTTCCCACAGGGTGATGCTATCAGAGGTTTCCCCGGTGATCCTGGTTATCCAGGTGAATTGGGCCCAAAGGGCTTTCCAGGAGAAGCAGGCCTGCCAGGTGAAGGATTTCCTGGTCCAAAAGGGTTCCGGGGCCCTCCGGGTGACCAAGGACAAGCGGGAAACCCAGGACCTCCAGGTCTGCCTGGTCTCCCGGGAGAGCCTGGCCAGCTAGGTAAGAGACAGCATTCTGTCTTACATCAGAGGCATGGGAGATCAGCACTGAGTTGTGTGCAATCTTTTTCCAGCACACTGTTGAAAAGGGACAGCTTGGTGGGGGTTATGTGGGGTAAAAGGAAAAGCTGTTTTAAGAAATCTTAAAAAAGGATTTACTTCAGAAGTCCAAGTAGTTTCATGTCAGGTACTGAAATAGCATGAATTAATGTGTTAGTGCCAGCAAGTAACATTTTTCAGGTTTCAAGCAGTTGGAGAAAATGGAGCAATGTCCTGCCACTGGAAATCCCACAGGTGGTCTTCTCTGATTTTTCCCATCCATCATAATCTTTTAATTGACCAGAGAAAACCATGTTCCCACCCTTCAGAGCTCCTCATAGTATTTCTGCAGCTTTTCAAGTCCCTTCCAAGCATAGCAATGCCAGGGCTACATTAAGAAGAGCTCAGGCTCAGAGTTTTATTCCTCCACTTCAAGAAGCCTGGAAGAATATTCAAGCTAAAGCAAGCATGTATCAACCTTACACAGTGCATGGGTCAGCCTCCTAACTTGGACAGGACAGGTTTTAAGTTTGGATCTAATCAATGATAGAATGTTCAGTATGTTACAGCAAATAATTTGTGTGGTATGTGTGCATAATGCTTGAGAGAATGTATTATCTGCTGGTTTTATAGGCATTTTAGTTAGAATTGAGAAGATTTTTGTCTTTTTGCAATTTTTCTCTTTTAGATAATAACTGTGTTTTCTAATTCTTTGCTTACAGACTGTGGGCAAGTCACTGAAGACTTTCCTAGAGGAGATGCGACTGAGCCAATATGGTCAGGTACTGTACATACAAATGGCTTGAATATATTTTTAGGATTATGCTGCTTTTATGGGTTGATGCTTTCTTTCTGATGACTGTTTTGGATGCTCTTGGGTGTAAATTATTTGAACTTTAGGTCACAAATAACTATGCATATACTCTATGTAGCTCTAAACTAAATTAGTCAAATTGAACATTTTCTAAAACTATTGCACTTTTAGCTCTACAATCAGAAATTCTTTATTTCATCACTCCTGGGTGTTTATTTATGTTTACTCTGCAATCTATAAAAACAGTACCAGAAATTAGTTACCCAAGAAAATTTTAGCAACATTTTTTAAAGAAGAACTTTGAGTGGAGATATTCAGTGCAATGTAACATATTAGAAAACACCCTTAGATTTTTACAAAAATTGACTTGATTGCTTCACAGATACAAATCACCCATAGGAAAACAAAGCATTTCTCTTATTCTGAAAAATACAGTCATCCATGAGGTTGGACTACCCTTCCCATGCTGGTCCAACTGGACCTGCCACCATAGTCCCTGTAAAATAGGGAGAAGAGCAGCTCTTGGGGTGGAGCTCAGCTTGAGTGCTCCCCTGAAAATACCACTCATAGCCAGGGTTTTTTTAATGAAGAATAAAATTTCTTTTCAAATTAGGAGTTTGCTTGTTAATTTCCTTCACCTGTTTTAATAAAATTGTCTCAACTACAGGCCCAGGGACAGGGAGAGGCAGCATAGGAACACATACAGTGCAACTAACTTGGTTTTTGTTTGCAGGTGCAGGCTGTGTAAGGCCACCAAAGGGATCCCAGGGAAAGCCAGGATTGCCAGGAGCCACAGGTAATGTTTTGCCTTTACCCATATTGTGTTTCCCGTATTGTGTTTTCACATACACTACATTTGAAGGTTGTCTTGACATATTGATTATAACTGAGCCTTAGTAGACAGCAAGTTTTAGAAATTACATTGGAACACAGCATTAACCTGACCCTGCCAGAGAGATCTAGGCAGTGTGCACCATCCCTGAGCTAAGCCTGCCTTTGCTAATGAGTGTCAGCCACCAAACAGAAGGCAGAAAGGACAGCCCATTTGCTATCCTCCACATGCAGGTAAGAGTATACCGAGTCTACAGGTTTAGTGCTAGAGAGTATACTGAGGTCTCTCAGAGCTGACTGCACACCTCACAAGGCAAATCCTGTCCCCTTAGAGCAGGGTGATAAAGGGCTTCAATGGAAGACTGCAACAGATCTGTCTCACTGTTCTTCATCAAGTGATGTGCAGAGTGACTTCAGCAAGTGTGAGCGTAAAGTCTGTGGTGTGGCTCAGTGTCATGGGCCAGGCTGTCTGACACAACACGGCTGCTCTGTCTGTCTGCTCTGCTCTGCACACCTTCCTTGCAGAGCTGCTCCCCCTTAGCCCAGAGGAGCCATCTGGTCATCCTGGGCCTCCCAGCACTGAGGGCTCCCCACTTCTTTCCAAGAGGGAAAGAAGGTGAGGACAGAGCCTGAGGGACTGTACAAGATGGAATTGAGCCACATGGGCAAGGTGTGCTGTGTGGTCATAATGACTAACCTTGAAGGGAATGTCTGACCAGCACCAATAGTTCCTATGAACTTATGTACTCCCAGCCTAAGCAATAAAACTGTTTTTCAATAAATCCTTCTCATCACCAGCTGTAAAGACACTGACAAAAACCATAGCTGGTTCCTTCAGATTTTGGGAAATGTGAAATTCTTGATACATCTGTTTCTGTGCCCCTTTGCTTTAGCCAAGTTTAGAGATCTGGAGTATAAATTTTAAGGTCAATCACTTTTTTTTTTTTTTCAGCAAAGGTTTATTATGACATACATGGATTGATTAATTGATTTATCACAGACTAATGGATCTTCAAAGGGAAAATTTTATTTCTGTTGAAAGATTAGCTGTGTTTCTTTAGTCCTGGTGCCTAAGTTCGTTGCTAGGATCAATGCTCTTGTTTTCTTCACAATATTTGTAGCTTTTTTCTGAATATGATGATTTGTTCGTTCTTTCATTCATATGAGCTTGAAGGTTTTTCTTTCAGCGAGTACAGTCAGACTCAACTCCCAGCTGTAAGACTGCTGTAACTCAAGTGATGCTGTTTCATGTGTTTTACATTTTGTATTCTTGGTTAACTCTTTAGCAGATCTTTCTCTGTATATGTTAGCTTACATACTTTAGTAATTTTAAGACTTGGGGGGAGGTTTAAGACTTGTTTTTCATCCTCTCTCTCCAAAAACTGGGAAGGGCCCCTTGCAGAGCCCAGTGCAGAACTGTTTGTAGCTGCCTTTCAATCCAAGGCAGTTCTGGAACCAGAAGCCTGGGAGGAAAAGGACACATTTTCACAGCTTCTTTTTGCCATAGTTGTGTCAATTGAGTTGTCTGGAGCATCATTCCTACCCACATTCACCAGACCGACACAAAAACACCAACACCTCCTTTACACCATATTCATTGTCTGCTTAGAGTGATGTGGTTTGTCCATAAGATTTCCCACCTTCTGTTCAGCCAGCATGGAGCTCTATAGACAGTTGAGTCTCTTGGTGTCCTACGTGCTAATGGCACAGAGAGTGTATCAAGCAAGGAGTTGTCTTCATAGTCTGCCATCCTCAGGTCCTTGTGTTCCTTTGAAATTCCTGGCAACACACACAAACCACCTGAGTTACATCTTGGTTATTCAGTGGTCTCAAGACCTACACAATTGCTGTTGAATAAAATTTTTAAGCTGTTTTCTGTCTCAAACAGCTGAAATGTTTGCAAACCAAACATTACATTGGCCAAAATAAAAACTTCCCTTGCACTGCTGTTTGGCACAACATGTTATCACCAGCTAACATCACATAATGAGTTACTGAAATACATGGTAAGCAGTGGTTGTATTCTCCCTCTGCACCTTCTTCTCTCACATGTCTTTTTAATTACTGCAGTACTGAACAGAATTACTGAAAGTCAATATTGCAGATGGGAAACAAGACCAAGATGTCATTTGAGTAAGAGGCACATTGAAGTTTTTCATTGAGACCTGAAAGCCTAAGATTTTCCTTTTGATTTCTTTCTGAGCAGATACTTTTCATTTAAGGGACACAAAAATAATCCTGTACAGCACTGAAGACTCCTGTACAGCACTGTGAAATATTATGCACACTGCAATTGGCTGGTTATGTGCACCTTATTTCTCATCCTTTAAAGTGTTTCATTCTCCCCTTCACAAATGATAGCTAAGAGTACAAATAATTATGGTTAAATAATATAAATTTCAGAAAACTAAAGTGGAAAAAAGTGTCAAAATCCAAGTGATATTTTCCTTGGTTTGTCATAGTTAGGGGTGGAGAGAAACTTGCTTTCACAAATGAATTAATGAGTTGTAATTCATGGTGAAGCTAAGCAACATTTTAAATGTTAAAGCATGTTGTTGACCTTCAAGCCTAAGCTGGGAATTTATAAAGTTCAAAGTGCTGGGAAAGTTAGGGGAACAAAGCATACAACAGGAATTATTTTCAAAGAACTTTACCAAAAAAATCTTGAACTTGTAATACACTGAATTAATGAGACTTGTGTAATCAAATTATTACATGGGGAAAAAAATATAATTTATTTAATATGAAAAAGGAATCCTACAAACTACTTGCAGGTTTTGAGATGTTAAAAATATTAATATTTTTCCTTTCTGAAATGTCAAATACTGTATCACAAGGAAGCAAGGTATCATTTTAGCTGTCAGGAGAAAAATCAGTATGAACAAGAGGTCATATGAGTATGAACAAGAGTGCCAGAAGAACTGGCACGTCTTTTTTACTAGGGAATCTCTAGACCTGTACTGTTACAAATATAGTAAGTAGGCTAGTTAATTTGTATTCATTTTGAGGGATTATTAGATCTAACCTTTAGCCTTACATTTCTGCTTCTTGGTTATCTAAACCAGTTTGCTCTTGTTCTTTGATCAGTTTAGCCGGGAAAGGAAATTTTTTTTCCTCCTACAGCATCTCATTTGTGCCCATTTCTGTGAACATTCTTTTTTGACATTGCCTTTTGACCTTAATCTGAAAGCCATAATATACAAAATATTGAAAAGCTCCAAAAGTCTGTGAAACTAATTATCTTTACCCTAGTAGACTCTATGTCATTAGTCTTTAAGTCAGGTTAATCCATGTTAGTAAAAGCACTTAACCTAGATTTTTGGTCCATGTTTCTGGATCTTGAATACTTCTAAAGAGCTACTGTATATCCCCATTAATTTTTTTAATTTGCATCCAGAAACACATCATGATGATCTTTACTACTACCTTTCTTACATTATATGCACATTTTTGTTTTGTTTTGTTTGTTCAGATCAGGCTTTTGTACTTTCTTTTATATAATATAGGTGCAAAAGGTGCAAGAGGATTCCCAGGTGATCCAGGTCCAATGGGTTACCCAGGACTAAATGGTACACGAGGTGATCCAGGTCGGGAAGGATTCCCAGGTCCTCCAGGTACCTTGAAATAATTAGTCTTTCTTTATATACTTTTGACCTTTTTACTGCATTCACTTAAATACAAATATCTGATTCCGGCAACATTTTCCCTTATCTTCCTTTCTACATTGATTCAATAAGCCATTAGACAGAAATACTACTTTTCAAGTCCAGAAGTATTTCTTGCAACTTCCATAATGATAAAAAACTTCATAGATGCCAACCTTTTAAAGTCTGCTTTATTGTTCAGAATTATAAATGTGATGGTAAAAATTCATTAAATTCTCATAAAGAAATTCATTAACAAGACATTTTCGATTCCAAGTGCATTATACTTATAATGATGATGCAGAAAGGAAGAAAATAATAGTATTAGTACTTCCATTTAATTCTTTTCAACATTAGTATAAATGAGCCTCTATGTGTGCCACTGCACACATCATTCATTCAGTGGCATGCACATATAAGCTGCAGTGGGTATGTATGTTCACAAATCATCAGTCAGTCCAGCAAGAATTACAGGAATTACCTCCAGAAACTACCACTTCCCTGTGGCTGACCAAGTTTATTTGGTCAGAGAAGTGGGTAATGAGTAGTTTGTGTTTTTTCCTGTTCCCCTTTACAGAGGCCATTGATGCAACTTAATTTATGAGCTCTCTGGAATTTTTTTTTTGAGTTATCTGATTTCAAAGTCCTGAATCCTGATAGATTCTGAAGTGCTGCAAACTTTCCCAAGTCCAGTGTCAGGTGCTGCTTCGTTCTCTAGACTCATCTACCGCATTTGTAGTAGCAACAAAGAAAGCAAAAGAGTTGATGGTCTTGGTCAGCAGGCAAGGAATGTATCATAAAACAAGGCTCTGTGCAGCACAGGACCATGAACCCCTGTCTCCCATGGTAAGCTCTACAGAGTACTCTAATTGCTAAATTAGGGCTCCCATATGGCTCCCAGGCCACAGGGAGCAATTCTCTGCAGTTTTCATGCTCTCTTTCACCAATTCTTGGGCTTAACTTTCACTCCAGCTCCAGTTTTCCAGTCCACAAGAAGCTTTTACCTTGTTATTTGTGGTAATGGGGCATCATATTGGTATATCTAGGATTTGAACTCCAATATTTGTAGTGAACTCTGTGATGCCTAGTCCCTGTTTTATTTATAGGTTTTACTGGACCCAGAGGAGACAGAGGCCCAAATGGTCTACCTGGACTGCAGGGACACCCCGGCCTTACAGGAAAATCTGGAGCTCCGGGAGCACCAGGACCGAAGGGTGCCCCTGGTGATGTTTTTGGAGCAGCAGCAGGTTCCCGAGGGGATGTGGGATTCCCTGGCTTCCCCGGGTTAAAAGGGGCACCAGGAGATCAAGGAGTGCCAGGAACTAGAGGTAACAGCTTCTTCAAATAAAGAAAGGTTTGTGTAAGAGTGTGTTGCAAATACAGCCAAATTGTAGGGATGTGAGAGTAGTAAGAGAGTGTATTAAGATGTGTTAAAGGTACTGATGACTCCACTATCAATTCCCAGTGCCTGATGATCTCCCATTCTTTCCACTTCTTTGTCAGCCTGGCTCCCCTGAACACTTTCCAGAGATCCATTTTTTACATTCAGCTGCCCTTCACACTGCTCTACATGAAATCAACTGCAGTAGGATTCCAGAGAACCAGACTTTGCTCATCTTTGTCACTTTCAGATGTACTGCTAATTTCTTTCACTGTAGTTAACTATTATCCTGACTTTTCACTTACATACAGCAATAATACTGAGATTTTTTTCCCACACCAGAAGATGTTTGGATATTTCGTGGCTTTGCTGATCAGCACATTGCAGTAGTGCTGAATTTGTAAATTTTAACTGGGAGGATATAGAGTTAGGCAACTGCCTTGTCAGGCTTTGGGCACTCAGAAATAAGAAAAAGATAATATTATATACTTATTTATAACTTCAGAGTGTTCATTTTAGTTTGTTATTTCACAGACCATAAAAAGCACCCTAAAATCCCTGCAGAAAACAGAGTTTCTCTACAAAATCTGATTTTTTTTTCAATCTCTGAACTGGGAAGGACTTTCAAAAGCACATGTGGGAATTTAGCATACTCTGTTACACAGTTTCAATTGCATTTGGACATTAATTAAATTTAGGACTGCTGATTACCCTCTTCCCCTGTGTGAAACTAAGAAAGGACTAGTAATTGTATGACTAATTCAAAGCAAAGTTTATCACAGGAACTAGTTTTGGATATTCTTCTCATGATTTTTGATGCAAATAAATAAAGAAGAGCATCATCTTCTCAGAGTTATTTGAACTGAGGAGAGCTAGTTTCACCTGTGGTAGAGCCCCAGAGTGAAGGAAAGGGATGAAAGCATCTTTGTGGCCCTTAACAAGTTTGAGAAGAGGCAGAAAACATCACTAACACCACTGAAAAGGGGGTGAATTCAAATTTTGATTGAAAACAAAAAATATGGTGTGACTTTGCACCCTCTTTGTAAGCATTTTTGTAGAACTAAGTTTTCAGTAGTAAAAAATACAGTGAAAATAAAAGCATTCTAGTTTGTCAGTTCTTGATTTATGTTACAGTTCTGGAAGAATGGCTCCAGATAGCATGTGAATTTTTCTACAAGTATGGTTTTTTTTTAGTTTTACATGAAATGACTAGGGATTCCTTTATGCCACCTTTGCCACTTCACTCAGAATAGCAAACTAAAGCCTCTATGCTGTTATTGAGAAAATCCACTTTAAGTGACCGCAATTATAAAGCTCATTTAACTACAGTCGAGCCAATGGACCTACACTGATGTGAAACCTGAATAAGGAGGAGATCCACTTGACCTGGATTTTAAAAGCCATGTACTATTTGTATGCTGCTGCTTCTCCAAGCTGAATGAAAAGCAGGCATTATTTTTTAAAACTTCACATCCTTTTTGCTAGTATATAGTAGAGACATAATTTTTCACCCTGTGCATTAAGTCATGTTAAATTAGGACCTTTTTGCTTAGGAATTTTTATCAGTCTTACAGCAATCCCTTGTAATGATTTTATGTGAAAATTTTCTAAACAATAACACAGATCCCACCTTCTGTCTTAAATGTTACTTTTCCTGCCTATATTTTAGAAAAGATACATAGCATTATGTCAGTGGTTCAGTCAGCTGCTTGATTCAGTTCTTACTAAGATGTATGTGACAGAGAGATCAGGAATAACAGAATTATTTGGATTAAAAGGGAAAGACTGGGATGAAAATTGAAAGTGACCTGCATGTATATCCACATGGTGCCAAATCATTACCATACATTTGAAAGAGTCAATCAACCTATCTGATGCAAATATTGAGATCATTGCTGGTAATGTCAATTATTTTAAATCTAAAGACCAGTCCTTAATTTACTTTTCTTGTTCTCGCTGGATTTTCAAAGGAAAAACACACCCTGGAAGCCTCAGGTGTACACAGAAGTAGTATATAAAAACATGTTCTCGACATACAGTGCTCTCTAATGCATGATCTTGGTCTTTCAGGAGCGGATGGTAGTCCAGGTTTGCCAGGACCCAAAGGAGATCCAGGGCCACAAGGTCTCCCTGGTTTGATGGGATTACCAGGAACACCAGGAACACATGGATTCCCAGGTCCACCAGGAAACCGTGGGCCAGATGGTGGGCCTGGCTCTCAAGGACCTCTTGGTGAGGAAATAACACAGTCCTGTATCATTCCTCTTGCTAGTCCTCTGTGGCAGGGCAACTATATGGTTTCCACAGCAGACAGTTAAGTTTTGGGATGATCTTCACAGGCAGAGTTGCTGATTTTCTTTCTATAGCCACCTACCAAGTCAGGTCAGAGCTGGCTGGTGGCAGACTGGGAAAAGGGAGACACCGAATAAGGGTAGGCTTAATTCTTAAATTAAAGAGGAGGGGAAGGTTCTGTTGCATGGGGGTGTGGAACCAAACTGATAGTGAGGCTGGTTAATGTTGATGAGCTGCTTTATCTTTACAATCATTTCTGGAATTTTTTGATGAAAAAAATCCTAATTTCCCCCCTTCAATATCAAGTTGGTAGGACAGGAGTTTTCTCCTTCTTGAGCTACCTTGTATGAAATCATCATCTATGTCCAAACCTTTATTACTCTCCCTGTTCTCACATTTATACAACAGGCCCACCTGGTGCTAGGGGAGAAGATGGTGAGCAAGGTTTTCCTGGCCCCGTGGGCCTGAAGGGTCTGTCTGGTGACAAAGGTGACATGGGTCACACAGGATTACCGGGTATACGTGGTGTGACTGGTCCCCCTGGCATAAGTGGAATGGATGGATTCCCAGGAGATAAAGGTGAGCTCTGGGCTGCTGCTTTGGAAACAGTAGTTGATTAAAGCTGTTCTGTGTGGACATGAACCACATATATTCTCTGCTGGTCTCCCTCTATTTAGTAGAGGGAAATTCTAACAGTAGAATTAGGATCATGTGGCTAATATATTCCAAAATCACTGCTTGTTTTTCCCTGTGTTGGGCTTGGCACAGTGCTAGCTTGTGATATGCAGCCCTATTTGGAAGAGAAATGGCTGTTTTATTTCTCATTTTAAAAAATGTACAGTGTTTACTATTTGTTTTACCCTCGTCCTAGTCTCATTGGTCCTCAGTGAAATTTAAGTGGCATTAAAGTTTTTTAAAGCTGGGAGCTGTGAACTGAGCAGTGGCAGACACAAGATGTCAATGGTGACTTTATGTTGAGAAGGTGAGATTCTCACCTGCCAGCCATGGGAAAACACAAATGTGTAATGCACATTGCCTGCACCACACAGGGAGTTTCAACAAGGTTCAACTCCATGTGAAGTCAAGCTGAGCACAAAGCATGCTTAAAAATGCATGTTGCAATTTCATCAGTTGGAAAGACAGGACAAGACTAGGTCTGGAGTACTGGTCAGTTCTCATTTGAGAGAAATTAAAATCTGTTTGTTAGCGTTACCCATGTAAAACAGCATTCTCTTGTTTGGAAAAGAGGAGTAGGGGAATTTCTGGTGAGAAAGGACCAGCCAGTCCTAGACCCATGATTTGTATCTCTACATGTAGACCAGGCTGACTACAAACCTTACATGGAACAGGTACACACCTCAAGCTCATCGCTAGGAGAGGGGTTGTACTGATCTCTCAGGAGAATACAGTAAGTTCTGATCATCTCCACAACATGTCTTTTTGGCCAGTTGAGGGAGGTTTGTGTACTCCTGAGCGTACACTACCTCAGGAGCTCTACTATCTCTCAGAGAGCTGGGATGCCTGCTCCAGACCCATAGATTGCTGTAGGCATCAAGGCACCCAAAAAATAGGTACTGCTGCACTGAAGTTTTCGTGCCATTTTAGTCATGTGTTGCTGGTTCATATTTACTTAGTTTGAAGAAATCTGAGTGAAGTAACAGTTCTCTTCCCCTTCTTTCTTAAAGGCTCAAGAGGTTCACCTGGCATTGATGGTTTCAAAGGCATGCCAGGCCTAAAAGGAAGACCAGGCATCAAGGGAATCAAAGGAGAATTTGGCCCACTTGGGGCTCAGGGAGATAAAGGCTCACAGGGAGCACGTGGCTTCAAAGGTATTTGCTTATGGGTGGTACTAGCGTGTTTGCTCTTCACATCTGCAGAACTATTTTACAAGGACACAAAGACAAAGAGAACACATTTTTCATATGGTAAATTTAGCTCAGACATTCCTCCACCTATTTCAGACATGGGCCTCTGGCCAAGAGGCCTGGATTTTAGACTCAGGGAAAGGTTACTTCTTTACACACTTAAGGCTGGAGACAAACATCTTGTTACTCATCTGAACTCAGACAGTGGCACCTCTGGACATGTGCAGAAGTCAAGAGAGCATTTTTCCAGGAAGCATTAGATGTTTGGGGAGAATACTTGGATTTTTCTCTAGTTGCACTGTAAAGACAGTTAAATATTCAGAAAACCAGGTAATTAAGTAGTTAAAATTAAGTAGTTAGAAGTCACAAACATTATTAAAAACTCAAAAGTCACAAACATTCAGCTGGTATTGTTGGTGAAATGAAAACTGTTCTTTCCTCTTTTGCTTGCACACAATTATCTTTAAATAAATGCTTTGCCACAAGACCAAAATGTTCTTTCTGGGGACCCTGAGATTGGTGTTTTTTTAAAAAAAGTGTCTGCAATTCAGATGTTGCAGAACAGTGATCCCAGCAACAGTCTCAGCAAAAGACAAGTGTAAAAGCAGTCCCTGTGAAGTGCAAATATGCTTCTTGGCAAAGAAATACAAGACAGTGCATAATAGGAGGCAAGTCTGGGTTACTGGGCCTGTCTGTGCACCCCACAAAGAACTAAAGACACAGAATGTATATATGGGTCCCTTCTTCAGGACATTATTTACTGATATCACCAGTAACCATAAAGTCAAGAAAATGAACACTACAAATGGTAACAAATTCAAACACTTTCTTTTGCCCAAGGCTTTTTGACTGAGAATTTCCTTTTCACTACTTTTCTGTGCTTTCTCCAATGGGGTTTTTTATAAACCATGATTTTTGGGGTTTTTTTATAAATACATGATTCCTAACTGATCTGCTGAGAGATAAATTATCTATCACAGAGGAGTCTGGGTCCAGCTCCCAGGATTGTATGTACCAAAGTTTAACTCAGTTTTCATGTCTTCTTAAGTGTGACTCTTCCACTGCCATGTTGTGTTGACACAGGTTACTTTTCATGCAAGTGGATTTTCTGTAGTTTGTGCAAGGTCATTCCTTCTTTCTAATTCACTCTTCTGTTCACTTTTTCTGACAGCGCTGCTAAGTAGCATTTTGTATCATGGTTGGGTTTTTTACTCTTTAGGTGACCGTGGGGATCAAGGTCCCCCAGGAGAACCTCCAAAGCTCATGCCCAGCATGATGATGGAAGTTAAAGGTGAAAAAGGAGATGCTGGAGAAAGGGGCACAAAAGGATTCTTTGGCTTAAAAGGTCAGTGGTCAAAGTAAAACAAGGCAAGCACATTCAGAACTATCATGTAGTGCTTTTTCTGAGCTACCACAATAAATAAATACCCTGCTCATTGTACCCACTTATCTGCAGCACCCCCAGCAAGGTCTCTGACAGCAGAAACTGAACTCCTGGCTGCATTTCACAGAGTCACCCCCAAGGAAAGCTTTGAGAGATGATTTGTGTGTGTGTTTGTTGCCTTGTATAGCACATTGTGGTGCCATGTTTTGAGAAGGCCAGTAGCAGGAAAACTTCTTACACACAAGCAACTGCATATGTCAGTCTTCCCTTATTTATTTTTCTTCTCCCTGCCTGCAGGTAGCAAGGGAATGCCAGGCCTTCCTGGAAAGACAGGAACCCCAGGGTCCCCTGGGCATCCCAGCTACGTGGCTGGTGTGAAAGGAGACATCGGTGCAAAAGGGCTGACCGGTGTGAAAGGGTATCCTGGTCCTGCTGGTTCTCCTGGCATCAGAGGCTTCCCTGGCACCACAGGAGTCAGAGTGAGTTCATGCACGAGGGAACAAGGATGTCCTTATGCTTTCATTCATTTTCTCAGGAAGTGGCATTCACCCCTTGAAATTTTGCTGAACAGCAACAGTGCAAAGATAAAAATGCCATAAGCATTGAATGAATAGATCAAGTATTTTGTTTGCTCCCTTCAACATCCATTAAGCAGAGTAATTTCTCTTCACATTGTGGGACATCCAAATTTCATATGCCAGCATTTTGCCAGTAAGGACCCAGATGGTTCCTTCTAGCTCTTTGATCCTGTTGCCACAGCTGCTGGTAAAAATTACTCTCAGTGTTGGGCTTACTTTTCTCTTTGTCCCAGGACTTAATGGCATCACTGCTGAAAGTTACTCACTGTCACTTAACTAACAGTGAAAGAGCCTAAGAATCTTAGCTTCCAGAGGGTAATTCACTGTAATTCACTCTGGCTGCAAAGTAAGTTACCCTGGAAGAAATAAACGATTAGAAAAGGCCTGACAGTAGACTCACAGACATCATTTATTTAAGAGAGACAAAAATTATCTTCCTTTCTCAGGTTCTCTTTGCCTTTAGTAAGATTTTTTTTTAACCAAGGACTGCAGGACTCTTATGGTTTAACCTCAGCCAGAAACTAAGCCCCACCCAGTCGCTTGCTCCCCCACACATCCCCAACAGATGGGGAGAAGAGAACTGGAAGGGTAAAAGTGAGAGAACTTGGATCAGAACAGTTTTTTAATTGAAATAAACTACAATAACAATAAATAATAATTAATAATAATAATAATATAATGATAGATAAATAAAACCCAAGAAAGATAGAAATGAAAACAATTGCCCACCACCAACCGGCTGATGCCAAACCAATCCCCAAGCATGGTTACCCCCCAGTCCGTTGTCCCCCCTGCCTTATATGTTGAGGATGAGGCCATAGAGTGTGGGATAGCCTTTGGGTCAGTTGTGATCAGCTGTCCCAGCTGTGTCCTCTCCCAAATCCTCGCTCACCCCCAGCCTGCTCACTGGCAGGGTGGGGTAACAAGCAAAAAATGTCCTGACACTGTGTAAGCACAATTCAGTAGGAATGAAAACATCCCTGTGTTATCAACAGTGCTTTCATCACAAATCCAAAACACAATCCAGTACTGGCTGCTATGAAAAAAAACCTCTACCCCAGGCAAAACCAGCACAAGGACTCACTGCTATATATGCATAATGAGATGTCCTCAATTTTAAATCTAAGCCTTTGCAAACTAACTTGACCCTTGGTTGGTACTGATCAAGATTAACTGTCTGCTGCCAAGTTACTCTGTAAAGTACTACAGAAACTCAAAAATTTTACATTTAATAACCTTTTCTTAGTATTTCCAAAGTCAGCTCCTTGGAAGGTTGAATAAATCCTCATCTTCACTAACTGATGCCTGTTTTTCATCATATGATAGGGAGAAAAGGGCATTCCAGGAATTTCAGGCCATTTTGGTACCCCTGGCTCACATGGAGAAATAGGTGAGTTTGTTCTCTTATCTGAGCATTCTCTGAATTCATCACCCATCAGAACTTGACATTAAGTTCTGAGGGGTCTTAGTGTGTCTTTAATCTCAAAGAGTCTTTCTACAGTCTTACAGAATGACATTTAGATGTGGAAGACTGTAAAAGGGTTTGTACTGTTAATTCGTGCAACATGTGCTGTCCTTGGAAAAATCCATCTGTGGCAAGGAGGGAGGCTGCTCTAGACACTTTTTTGCTGCCTTTAATTTACTTCTCTTTTAGTCTATAAAGATTGCCAAATTTTGCCTCTGAAGTTGCAATTCCTTCAAACCAACAGGAAGTACTGTTTAAATTAAAGCCTTACTACTCATGTGTTCATTTCTGTTTGAAATAGGTGATCGGGGAGATACTATAAACTTACCAGGAATGCCAGGCCTTAAAGGAGAAGTTGGTGTGCCAGGCTTAACAGGTATTAATTTCACAGTTGCTCTCTGGATATATTTCTTTTCACATAGTAAAGTTCCCAGAGGAAGGGAGAGGGGAGCTTTCTATGGGCTTTTGATGGCTCTTGAACCTGTGCTCTCATGACGGCTCCTGGAGAGATTCATCTTTTCTTTATTGAAATGAATATGTGCTACATTTACCTCTTCAACTCAAAGTACCATTATAGCAGTAAACATCATCACAGGCAACTCCAGTAAACATTTCTAGATAATTGGTTTTGCTGTTGATGACAAAAGGAGCATTATCAAGCCACGATTATAGAAGGTGGGATAGCAAAACCTTGGGCATTTTGTATTGAGTTGTTAGGTAATGTATTAAATTTCCCTGTACATGCAGCACACTTGAACATCAGTGTCATATTCCACATAATTTGGGACTACTTTTAAAAACAAGTTTAATGATCATTTGGCCAGAGGATTGTTCATGCTCCCAGATGATTTAAACACCCTAACTAGAAGAACGTCTTTATGCGGCAAGACCAGGACCCATTCAGTAGCCAGGTTCATGTTATGCTTGTTTGCCTAGGGTTGTATAGATATTATTAAAAGAATATGCTGGGTTTGTGGTTTTCCAGGCATAAGAGGAGGTGTGGGACCAAAAGGAGAAGGTGGTGATCCTGGTTTCCCTGGCATTGAAGGCCTCAAGGGCACACAGGGTGTCCCTGGATCTGTGGGACAGGAAGGTAAAATATTCTTTTTAACACTCCAAAAGGATAATGTTGTTTAAGAGGAAAAAGAAAAATACTCTTTCCATCAAAAGAAAGCAATTAAGTTTTTTAATGTGTTTAACATTCTGTAAATTGGTGAGGAGCAGTGACAAAGGATGTGGAACTCACAGCAGAATTAAGAGGAAATTGCAAAAACCTAACTTTACTTCATGCCAGTTTTTCCTTTTCTATAGCAACCATGTGTCCAGTCAAAGTGTTGTATTGCTGGCATGCTCAGGCATTCTAATGTCTCAATAACACAAGGAGTGGGCTTTTCAATGACCTTTTTCTGCCATAAATGAAGTCAGGATCCCCCAGGACACAGTTACAGAGCCTTTGAGCCAGGCTCATGGGCCAACTGTACAAAAAAAGCCGAGTCAGGTTCAGCTGTGGCTGGATCACACACTCAAGGCTTAACAACATGTCTTATTGCAGGAGGATCATGGAAATGCTCTTTCAATTGCTCCACACTTCTTCTCATTACAGCGCTTAGAAACTCCAGCCAAGACTGGATGAGTTTCAATAGATACCTCACTGGGAAACAGTTCTTGTCTTATCAGCTTCTCAGTGGGAAAATCAAAACAGGTTCAGCAGAAGGGGAAAGTGACATGCACAGAAATTAAATCACTTCTTGTAACTGGCAATAGAAGTCAAGTTATCATTTTAATAGGAGGAGCCTCATCTTTCTGAGGTTGTCAGAAACCTGAGTTTATAATGAGTTGTTCTTTTATACTTTGTCTTTCCTACCTGTGCTCTCTTTAGTCGTCTTCCACTTGGCTGAGGAGAGCAGTGTCATACAATAATATTAGGAAGGGAAAGTCTTCGCTTTGCTGCCTGGGAGAATGAAAGTAGCACAGGTCCATGTTTTGGTTTTAAGGATTCTCATGAGCAATTATTCACTGTTGTTGAGCAGGTTTGCCTGGACTGGTTGGCCCTCCAGGGGAGCAAGGAAGCCCTGGGGCAACAGGATTTCAAGGTGAAAAGGGAACTCCGGGCTGGCCTGGCTTACCAGGACAAGCAGGTATTCATACAGCTTCAGCTATTCAATCATTTCTGTGTGAGCACTTGCAAATGTTCTTTTGGGCTGAAGAAGAAGAAAGGGGGTTATGGCAGTTCAGAGTGGCAGGGGTTCGTGTACTAAAATACTTGTTCCTCACAAAGTCCAGGTGCATTAACGAAGACAGACGTGGTTGCTGATTTATGGCTTCTCTTGTCTTATCAGCTCATTTTAACTGTTGATGACCTCTTCAACTAGAAAAGCAGTTTTCAAGAAGCACTTTCATTTTTCATGAAAGCTAGGAAGAAAAAAACAATAAAAAATTATTAAACATGCAGCAAGGGTAGTAGTACACAATATGAGAATATTATAATGTGGTATTAGATAGAAAGCAACATTTTGTCCTGCATCATCATCAAAAACTGTTAACTGATTCAATATTTGGTTTCAAGAATAAATGACTTACGGCTTAGACAGAATTGTGCTATCAAAATGCAGGTGATAGTTTAAAATGAAGCTGTTTGTATCACAGGATATAGAATCTCAATGGTTGCCACTTAATTCCTTAATATATTAAGTCAACAGACTTTTTTCTACCTTTCAGCCAGAAATTATCTTGCTTTTAGTAAGATTCTTCTGTCTGAATCTGCCTCAAAGCTAAGCTAATACGGTTATAAGGCCTGCCTTTTAAGACAGTGAAGAGAGACAGATATACACTTATTTTTCTGAGTGAAGTCCTCCAGAGCTCTGGCCACTGTCTAGCTTTCACATCATACTTACCACTTTGACAGGTACAAATAGATGGAATAAATTTTACCCTTAACAATAGTAACAGTAGCTATTAGACATTTTTTTTAGGGTTTTGTTGGGGTTTTTTGAAATGACACAGAGTGAACTGCTCGTGAAGACAGCTTTATTATAACCACATTTAGAGCCTACAATTATGTCATAATTGTCTTGGCTTGAGGATTTTGGAAAACTAAATGGGTATTAAAAAACCATGGTAGCAAGACTGGAACTAACAGCATGCTACCAGATGGATCAGATATATTTTTAAAAATATCTCTGGAGTAATGAGTTTATTGTATAATAACAAAATTTGCCAATCACAAAACCATAGTGTGGTGTATTTAATAATAAACTTATGGTAATTAATTCATTTGCATATAATATACCATATTTTAACCTAGAATAGCATTTATTCAAGCATTTGATTTTTTTTTTCCCAGAAATATATAAAGACTAATGAAAGTACTATGATAATCATGAATTTAATTTTAAAACAGGCCAGCCTGGCTTAAGAGGAATCAGTGGACTGCATGGTTTACCAGGCACAAAGGGCCTACCAGGATCACCAGGTAAGTGAGGCTGTTACTCTGCCCGTTCACAGGAACATTGTGTTGGCTTCAAGTTTAGTCAGTGAGATCTTTGTATTGCAACTTTTTTAACTGTGTATTCCAAAGTTTTGGAATGTGTTCATTATTGTGGCTGTGGCAAACAACTTCATATACTGTGCTACCCCACAGGTGGATTAGAATCCAGCCTCAAATCATAACTTCTTTCCTCTGATCAAGTTAAAACCTCAAGGCCTTTTTTCCCATCATGAGCCTTTTTTTCAATGAGCCATTACAGACTCATGTATTTTGTAAATCCACATGCTCTATACATGTACTTTAGCATGCATTGTTATATGCAGAAACATTTCAGCTTTCCTCTTTATTCTGCATAACCCAACAGGTCCAGATGGGTACGGCTCTGCAGGTTTCCCAGGTGCAGTGGGTGACAAAGGAGAAGCAGGAGAGCCAAGCAGAGTAGAAGGCAGCCGAGGACCTCCAGGCCAGAAGGGAGACAGAGGTGTTCCAGGTCTGTGTTCCAGAGAATGGGATCCACCTGTTATTTGTTTCATCTGTAGGTGTTAGAGATGTCACAAAACACACTATGGTGTTTACAGTTCAGTAGGTGAACTCCCAAAGTTGGGAAGGTCTCTGTTTGGAGTTTGTGCTGCAGCTCAGCCAGCCCTTGCTCAGAAACAGCAGTGTATATTCCCAAGTGCTGGACAGCCTGGGTCCTTCCTCATCTTGTAGCACCCACTGGGCTCAGCAAGCTACAAATGCCAGAGCCTACTCTCAGCCATCAGCTCCCCAAATGTTTTTAATGAAGTTCCAGTTACACAAATGCATGACCCCTCCCACTTTTTGTTGCAAATGTGTCCATATTTACCTTTCTCCTGAAAGTCTCACTGTCGCTCAATGTGTGATGGTCCTGCTGGTACCTTGGGGGCTCTGTTCCCATACACAGTGCTTTGCTGGTGCCATTTAACCCTTGTGCAGAGTAAACTCCAACCCTCTGTGCTGTAACAGGCTGTGCTCATCTCAAAACGGGTCACCACCTGGGTTTCATCCATCAAGATGTTATGAACAAATAAACTAATTACAATGGGTTTTGTGGCTTTGTTTTTAAAATCTTTCCAACATTTTGGCTCTGAAAGGATTAAGAGCTGACAGATATAAAACCTTTCTGTCTTTGCCTGCTTGGTTCAACGGCTTATTCATATTCTTTTGTGTTACACTTTATTGTTACTAATATGCTGTGCCATCTCAAACACCATTCAGAGATATATTATCAAGCATTCAAAAAAACAGCTTCCCTCATTCATGTTTATTTGTCACAATTTAAACAGAAGGCCAACTTCCTAACAACTCCAATATACTTAAAAGAATAATCTGTTATTGGTAGGTCAGATTTTTGACCACTTAACAATTTTTCACCTCTAGAGAACTTTTTGGATTTGAATTTTTGGTTTTAACTGACTCCAAATAATGCTAAGTTTCAGCCCTGATCCTGCAGGCACAGAAGAACAAAGCTGCTTTCCTGCCTGCTTCAGTATACCTAGGATATTTTGAGTACTTCCTATCTTGAAATAATATTTTACCTGGCAGACACAAGATTATTAGTATCCCACACAGTGAGATGTAATTAGCTATCTAGAGAACTTTGGCAGAGAACTAGTATTTGGTTCTTAAAAAGAAAAAAAAGTCCACAGCATAACCCGAAAAAAACAAAAAGCAGTGGGAACTGCAGGTGTTTTCTGTTTTGAAAAATCCCACTCCTTAGTCTAAGGTGAGTCCTTTTAATTGCAATTGTGCATTTTCTTTGCATTATTAATCATTTCTTCTCTTCCTTTCAGGAGTCCCAGGACCCTTTGGTATTCCTGGGCAGGAAGGATTTCCAGGGCCTCCTGGGATTTCAAACATATCAGGATATCCTGGTGATAAAGGCTCCCCAGGTCTAGATGGAGTGCCAGGTAATTCATGCAACAGCAGTCTGTCTTGAGTCAGTATAGTAGCCCTATTAAAAACAACACTAAAATTGTTGGACAGAACTCTTGGTACATCAGATTATAGAGACAAACCTCTTGAAAGCAAAAGGCAGTTCCTCCAGGCTGTCCTGATGGAAGGGTTTGATCTTCATGCTAATAACAGATTAAATAATCCAGAATTCTCTTGACAACTTTCAGAAGCATTATGCTAATCTACTACTCTAAAATCTGAGGTCTGTGGCAGACTTGAAAGTCTATTAAATACTGTCATAATCATTAACAAAATTCACCTATGTGAATTGACCATGCAAGCTAAATTACACTGGAAAGTATTGGCTCTTCCTTCTTAAAAATTCCTGTTGTTTATTGGACTGCACAATCATTTCAAACTGCGGTGCCACTGTGAAGAGCTTGTAGCTTGTTCCACTAACATCTTTATAAGGTGGATGGAAATTTTTTCTGTAAACTCAGCAGAAACTTAGAACAGACAAACTAGTTGAAAACCAACAAAATACCTAGGCTTCCAAGCTGAAAGAGAATGATAGTTGGCCTGACTGCATACTGATTCCAATTCTCCAAGCAGTCAGGAGAGTGGAAACAGGAACACCATATCCCAGCCAAAATGGTGAGACAAGTTTGGCTCACTCTTATTTTGCCACATACATCCTGCAATCGTACACTCATGTGATCCAGCTTCAAAAGGCAGCACAAGAGATGCCCCACTCAAAACCCTACTTAGTAAGCACTCTCTCCTCAAAAAAAAAGATCCAGATGTCTTGTAAGCAGCAGAGGTAACTGAAGAGAAACCTGCCAGGTTTAGCTTCAGGCAATATGCAATTCTAGAAAAAGAAGCTGTTCACAAGACAGCATGAAGTACTTACTTGGTTCCAGATGTTCAACTGTAGCACTAAGATACACAGAAGAATAAGTCCTTGGCTCTGAGTCAGATACTTGCTGCTCTCTGATTTCTCTCCAGCTACTTGGATAATTTAGGATGAAGAAAGGAGGCACCTTGTGAAGTAGGGCATTTGCTGGTGAAGGAAGAGTTCATTGAAGGCTGTATCTCAGCAGGTTCCCTATTTCTCTTCTTGCTTGAGATAACACTGTTTAGTGAGAGCTTCATATTCTAATTCCTCTGCCAGTGCTGCCAGGCTGAGAGCAGGAGCAGGAGTGCTGAATTAAGTCTGTCCCCTGCTTAAATTAAGGAAATAGAACCTGATGGGACATAGTCAGTTAGTTCTGTTACTTTCCTTGTGCCCAGGTGTTAAGTATAAACAGATTACAATCTATATGTCCTCTAAACAGGCTATCCAGGACCACAGGGGCAGCCTGGAATACCTGCTCCACCAGGAAGCAAAGGAGAAAGTGGACAAACAGGTAGGACTGGAGAAATTGGCCCAAAAGGAAGTAGAGGTGATCCTGGATCAGCAGGAAGACCTGGCCTGCCTGGATTCCCTGGACCAAAAGGTAAGGATGGGAAGTGCTGATTGTGGCAGGAAGCAGAGGAGCCTTCTATGCTACAGCAGCTTTAACACCATGACTTTTGCACTCACTTGATTTGTACTGAAATACAATAATGCCACTTGTCATTTTGCATTAAAGGTCGTAAGGGTGAACAAGGTGTCATCGGCTTTATGGGCACAGTAGGATTTCCAGGTGATCTGGGACCTATCGGACCCAAGGGAGATAGAGGAGTAACTGGTAAGTGTGTGCAGTCAGATGTGTGGCTCCTTTTGAAGCCACTCATTCTGCAGCTCCACAGGGCTGAACTAACTGGCCCTGCTTTAGCAGGAGGTTGGGCTTGGTAACCTCCAGAGTCCTCCATCCTTGACTCTTTTAATCCTGGGAAATTCCAGAGGGCAGATTCCTGAGTTTATCATGAGTAGTCAGTTTTCTGCCTTTATGAATTTGACTTGTATGAGGTGCCAAATCCAAAATCAGAGCCATTTTTGGGGTTAATAAAAAAGAAGGATTTCTCATATAAATTAATCCTCCAGAGCAGACATACTAAATATTTAAAGAGAGCTTTAAAATCCATCACTCCGTCTATACCATCATGTATTTGTCTCTTGAAGCCCACCAAAAGATGGTGTTGCACCTCAGAGAGCTGCAGCTGTTTGGAGGGAGCTTCCCAGCTTCCTATATCATAAATGAGGGAGCATCATTGATTTCCTTCTGCTTATCTATGTACATACAGTCCAAGTGAAGACAATCTCTTGGAGATGATCCCATACTTGGAGATTGTCTCATCTTGGACATAACCATACCCACACATATTTCCTCAGTATAATACAGCTGTTATACCCAAACTGGTGAGTTGCAGACCATGGACCTCTCATGTGTATGCAGCCAAGAGCAACATGTCTCTGGATGAAAGTACATTAAAGAAAAATATAGGGTGGTTGGGTTTTTTTTTTTGTTTTTTTTTTTATCAAACTACTTCATCTTGCTTCTAATAACAGGCTTCCAGGGACCTCCAGGCTCTCCTGGGCTGCCCCCTGTTCCTCCAAGGCTGGTTGCTGAGCAAGGTTCACCAGGTCCCCGTGGAAATATAGGACCTCAAGGAAGCCCAGGAGATATGGGACCTCAGGGCCCACCAGGAGATCCAGGTAGGAATCACACATTCAGACTGGAAGCTGTTCCCCTTAGCAGAGGCCAACAGAGCACTGACTTGATGCTCTTCTACTTCAAAGTCTGTAATCCAGAAAGGAGAGTCAATTTTTAGTCTTCCAAAGCTGAGGCTTCAACTTTCTTCCTCCTTCTAGCATTCAGAATATAAGCAAAATAGGAAATAATTTTGGTAACACTCACATAGCCAAAGCAACATCAGATATGGAGCTCATGCAAATCAAGACTGAACGTTTTTGGTGAAGTGCATATCCTTGTGGGAATGCTGTCAGCTTGGGGAATAATGTAGCATTAGTGACGTGTAGAACTGATGCACTGCACCTTTTGCCATGAGCCTCATCAGAGATAAGTGGTGCCAAGAGTGAAGAAGTAGGCTTGTGGGACTCATGTAACATTGATCCCAGCAGCCTTTTCCAATGAACTTGGTGCTTTTTGCCTGGGCAAGTGCCATAGTACCATCTTGCCTTCAGTGCAAATTAGTAAAGCTGACAGACAGCACCAAACATACAAGAGTAGAGCACATGTTAACAAAGTGGGGTGGGCATGTTGATATGTCTGCAGTCACCGTGCTTACAACCATTGTTGTATAAGGTTTCAGAGGCTCACCTGGAGAGCCAGGACTCCAGGGCAGGGGTGGCACTCCAGCTCCTCCTGGCTCCAGAGGGGAACAAGGAGGAATGGGATTTCAGGGTCCAGTAGGATTTGAAGGTAAGATATATCACACAGCACTTTTTTCCTTTTTCCTATTTCTCTGCACTTAAGTGCTCTGTAGTTACTACTTCACTGGAAGGAAATGAGAGGAGAGAGAGGAGGGGGTGAGAGCAGGGGGCAGGGAGCAAGAGGAAGGTGGCAGAAAGGAGAGTTCCTGTCTTCATAGATACTTCACAAGGGACAACTAATTAAATGTTAACAGTTACCTTAGAGCAATATTTTCAGAATAAATTTTGATAGCTGTAGATGTCAATCCACTCATGAGTTTGTTGTGCTCTGAGTGTATTTATTTTCTTTAAGTATTTTCAGCCTTGTGTTTAACTAACAGTTACATTCATGGAGGTGAATGGGTAGGTAGTACTTGCATAAATGAAGTTTAAAGGAATGTGTTTGTAAAAGAAATACCTGTGTCCTTATCAAATCAAAGAGCAGAACTATTGCTATCTTAGCTAAGCACACAGAGAAAAAAGTGTTTGCAGAGCATAGTTTCAAGTGTATGAATCAAATGCTAGAATCAAATATAATCTTGGAAAAGAAAATATTTTAAAGGAAAAATCTGCTCATCTATGCTGTACAAAGTGAGCTCAAATTCATCAGAACTTTTTGTGACTTTCCCTAGTTCTGGTGTGAAATGCATTACCTTAGAAAGTGGGGAGTCTGATCCAGTACCAATGTACTTCAAAAGTTACAGTCCTAGAACTGCAGCTCTTCTAACAACTTACCATAAAGAAAAAGCATCATGCCATTAAGCTGTTTGTCAGCGGCTTAGCTGGAATATCAGCTTGCACCAGATCATTGTGGGAGCACAAACTCAGTTGGATTCTTTCTTTTCTGCCCTCCCCTAAGGTCAGCCAGGCCGCCCCGGCAGCCCTGGGCCACCTGGCATGCCGGGTCGCAGTGTCAGCATGGGCTACCTGCTGGTGAAGCACAGCCAGTCCGACCAAGAGCCAATGTGCCCAGTTGGCATGAACAAACTCTGGAGTGGATACAGCCTACTGTATTTTGAAGGACAAGAAAAAGCACACAACCAGGATCTAGGTATGTACAAATTTTGCTGGCAGCAGCCTCGATTCCGAAAGCTAGGACTACAGCAAACAGGCTTAGGAAGCACCAAAACAAGAAAATAAAAACTACATGTCTTCATGGAGTGCCTCTGAGAGAGCTCCTGCAAGTCATTATGTTGTTTGAGGGAACCTGTAAAGCCAGCAAAACATTCTGGACCACAGGGCTTTCCTGACAGGTACTTGGAAAAGAGCAGAAAACTGAAAGTATGCATTGTCTTCAGTGAGAATGATTGCTTTTTTCTTCATCTTTTTTAACAGGGCTGGCTGGCTCATGTTTGTCTCGTTTTAGCACCATGCCATTCCTCTACTGTAACCCTGGGGATATTTGTTATTATGCAAGTCGGAATGATAAATCCTACTGGCTCTCAACTACAGCACCTCTTCCAATGATGCCCGTGGCAGAAGAAGACATTAAGCCATATATCAGTCGCTGCTCCGTTTGTGAGGCCCCAGCTGTGGCAATTGCTGTCCACAGCCAAGAAGCATCTATTCCTCACTGCCCTGAAGGCTGGCGCAGTTTGTGGATCGGATATTCCTTCCTTATGGTATTTGCTCTCCAGTGTCACATTATGTGCAGCAATGCGTTTTAAATTTGATTGTTTGGTACTAGTAAGGCTGCTCCGCTTCAGAGCCAGCAAGGCCAAAAGCATACATCATACTAGGGAACCAGGGAACTACAAAAGTAATTTCTAGGAAGCAGAAGGTGAAAATTTCAGAGAAAATTGTCTCTTTTCAGAGTAGTATCTTATGTACAAGACAGAACAGAACAAAAAGACAGCTGTGACTTAAAATTACACTGAGGTGTCACAGGAGCATACAAAGCATTTTCACAACTAAAGATTTGGCGTTATTTACGTGCATCGCTACTTAGAAGATGATCTGGGGGGAAAAAAAAGGAAAAGCAACAACAGGCTTTTCCTCTCCTTTTCAGATTCTAAAAATAATTGGTGTTTTGGTCAAAGATTTTGAAGCCAGAGTCTTTCACTTACTCTGGAAAGAGAGGCAGCCTCTGATTGTTTTTAAAACTAAGTTTCAGTGTTGTATCTCTGATAGCAATAAGAGCTGGGCTGTACCTCCCATGGTTTACAGGAGCTCTTCAATCTTGCGATCATATAATTAAAAAATGGGATGTTACAGGAAAACTTAGTGCTGTGTGCAGAAGACCTACTGAAGGGCATAACCTTTTTTTGGAAGACTTTACGGAGGGATCATATGAGCACCAGAGGGCTTAACATGGTAAAGAGCAGCTAAAATGTCCGTGAATGGTCTGACAGATGCTCATTTTTCTGACTTGCTTGATGAACATGAGAGTCAAAACCTGCAGCAGCACGCCCATGTTAACTTAGTGGGTTAGATTGGGCTGAATCCTGAAGTAAACAGTGTTAGAAAAGGAACAAGATTTCTGTGGCAGAAGACATCATAAAAGAAAAATAGTCAATCTTACCCACAAACCATTTGTATGTCAAAAGTCAAAAACTTAAATTTTTCAGAAAATAAGATACAGGAAAATCCAAAATTAGGTACAGAAAAAACATCCCCACATTTTGAGAGAGTAGGTGAATTTTTTTTACCATCTGTGTTCGACCTTTCTTTTGCTTCTATAAAAAGCCCTGATACCAATCTCATGGGTACTTCACAAGAATGCCAAGAATTAATTAAATATTTGCAAAGCCCCATGTAAACACTGAACATTGTTAAGAGCAAAGTTGCCACCTTAGCAAGAACATTTTGCCAGGACGAAGTCTGTCAGCACTGTGGTACACACTGAGAGAAGAATTCCCATTTTTGCAGCTAGCTTGTGGAGCAAATGAACTGTTTGGTGTACGCATTTTTGCTTCTCAGGCAACTGTGAAAGAAGAAGAGTACACTTGTGGTTTTCTCAGAGTACGTGCTGTTTTAATTCCTTGGCTTAAATTTGTCACCTCCTTCCCCTGAGTAAGGTACAATCCTCAGTCAGCACAGACTCTGCCCAAGCAGCTGGAGAAGTCAGTAGGATTTTATGTAGCAAGGGCACTCCACTGTTATACATGCTGTATGAGTAAGCATTGTAGGAGGATAAAAAGCCATAGTCAATACCAGAAGAGATGTTACAGGCATGGAGTTGGAGCTTACAGACCAAGCATGGAATACCAGAGATTGCCAAGCAGGGCTGCTCCCATGCCAGGGCTCAAATAGCATCAGCAGATTTTACTACCTGCTTTCCAGCTCCAACTGCAGAGGCCTCAAAGTTGTAATGATTTACGCAGCCTCTTACGTTCCCTGCATTTGTTTAAGAACTTTATTTTCCAGCTGCTTTCTTTTATATTGCAGATTCTTTCAGTTCCTTAAAAAAATTCTACGGTATAACTTAAAAATACAGCTGTACAGCTCTTAAAGGGACAGAGAAAATGCCTATAATGTTAGTAATGCCTTTGACAGAAGAAAAGTAACATTCAGTTCATTATCACAGAACCTGTCAAAGGCAACAGTTGAGTGGTGTAAAGGTGCGTGATTCTGGTGTAATTTGCTGTTAAAAAAACACGTCATAGAGGTACTAGAGTTATATAGACTTACATACAGGTCACAGTTATTGCATAGAAGTTAATTCTGTTTCCGTAGTGCTCCTCACATGCGAGGCAGGGTAAGACAGATTTTATAACTTGGGAAATTCAAATTAAATAGACAGTGGAAAGTTGTTCTTAGTGAGGGTAATAAAACAGAGGAGCAAAATGCCCAGACAAGTTGTGGAAGGTCCATCCTTGGAGGTATTAACAACTCAATAGCGCCTTGGAGCAACTGAGGGCAACTTTGGTGTCATCCCTGCTCTGAGCAGGGAACTGGGGGGAATGACCTCCAGTGGGCCCTTTCCACTAAATGATTCCCCAATTCTAAGACTTCCAACAGTGAAAGTCTTAACTATAGAAAAGATGTTTGTTAGAAGATTTCAAAGAGGCAACAGCATATGGGCTAGCTGCTTCATATAGTTATAGCATAGCCAAACCCTTACACAGTTGTGGGACTGGCCAACTTTCTGCTCTGGAGGTAAGAATTAGGAGCAATTCTAGTGATTTTTCTCTTTTCACACATGTAAGTTTATGACAGCATTGCCTGAGGCTGCACTCTGAACACTGCCCTCCTTGTCTCCCTTAGCACACTGCTGCTGGTGATGAGGGTGGAGGACAGTCACTGGTTTCTCCTGGGAGCTGCCTGGAAGATTTCAGGGCAACTCCGTTCATCGAATGCAACGGTGCACGCGGAACCTGTCACTACTTTGCAAACAAATACAGCTTCTGGCTCACCACAATCGACCAGCCCTTCCAAAGCAAGCCCTCAGGAGACACACTCAAGGCAGGACTCATCCGAAGCCATATCAGCAGATGTCAAGTCTGTATGAAAAACTTATAGAAGTCTCTCACAGTATAAGGAACCGCCTTATCATGTAGTTCTTATACAGAGGAGCCTTCTGGGGTGGTTAGACAATTGAATAAATCATGTTGGTGCTTTTTTTAACTTATTACCTCAAAAGCTGAATGGAAATTAATTTTTTAAATGTAAAAGCAAGTTAAGTATAACACAAATTAAGTCTAACAGATCTAGTGCTGTGTTCTCCCACTATGCAGTATATATACATATTTTTTGCTAGTCTAATATTACATCATTTGCCAAATGATAGAAATACACCAAAAAAACTTCAGTAATAAAAGGTTTCCTTGGTCAGATACCCACTGCATTTACCTGAAGAGAATATATCTATCTTTCTATTTACTGTATTTGTCACAACAGCAAACACTAACAGCTGCAGCTCCATAAATTAACACAGGATGATCCAAGTCCTAAATTGTTGCAAAATACTGAAAATATATTGTGGTCCAAAATGCTCATATCTAGCACTGAAACTGAACTTACATTTTAGTATTTTGTGCTTGGGCATTTCAAACACACCCCACGCAGTCTTTTTTTTTTTCTCTTTTTAAGCCTCACCATGCTTTAGCACTTAAACACTGCCAATAACAAAGCCCACGGGCTCCCAAAAACAGTAACCACAAAATGCAACTCTTTTAGTTTGGTTAGAAGACTACACGATGAAGATTAGCATTTTATTTTATAAGCCTTGATGGCTTTTTCCCTAGACATACCCCAAACCAAAGGATGCCTTGCTCCACCGTGCTGTGGATGTTTCATCTGTGTCACACCACCCACACAGCAGCAGCAATTAGTTTTTGCATTTCACCTTTTCCCCTCTAAAATTAAGCCATTCTTCACAAAGAGGCTTTAGTTACATCATGTTGGAGCAACACACAGGGTAGGGTTTGCAGGAGTGCTCGATGCCACCTGACCCTCAAACACAGAACTTGCAGCCCTGCCAGCTGGGCTAAATCATCTGATTAACATTTGTAGCAATGACCATTGACTTTTCAGTAACTCACCTCACTCCTGCTTCAGGTGCTTCTTGGCTTTTATTATTACATTCCAACCTCACTGTATCATAAATAAACCCTGTTTTTTCTACACCTCTATTTGTTGGTGACTTCTATTTTGTAAACTGTGTTTTTCCATACAATGCATATCGACTACTCTGTTGAAATACTTTGTTTGCACTAAGGAATCAGAAAAGCACTCTCAGCAAACTCCTCCCACTGAAACTCAAACTCTTCAACCAGAATACACTTGTTTATTTCATGGCACTTGAAAGGATCTAAGATGGAAGCTGTCTCTAAAATCACTAATTTAAGCTGAACAAAATAGTATTTAAGCTATTGTTAGAATGATTAAAGCAAATAAACTGTGGCACTACAGATTAAAACAACCATTATTCATGCTCTACAATGTTCAGCAAACATTTACCAGACTTGACAAGCACTACCTCCACAAAATAATATATAAATTAAAGGTCCAGAAACATAGAATGGGTTGAATTGGAAGGGACCATAAAAATCATGTTGTTCTAAGCCCCCTGCCATGGACAGGGACATTTTTCACTAGACCAGGTTTCTCAGAGCCCCATCCAACCTGGCCTTATACACTTCCAGGGATGGGGCACCCACAACTTCTCTGGGTAACGTGTTCCAGTGCATCACCACCTTCACAGTAAAGAATTTTTTCTTAATATCTAATCTAAACCTACTCTCACTTTGAAACCATTCCCCCTTGTCCTGGCACTACATGCCCTTGTAAAAAGGCAACAAAGAAAGTTGCCATCTTTCTAGTAGGCTGCCTTCAGGTACCTAGCACATTGTCTGACCTAGATTAGTAGCTCATATAATTAGATATAAACAGAGAAATTACCTGAACTTTAAATGAGCTCTCTGACCCTGCATTAGCTCTGAAAGGCAGGCCCTGAACAAATTTATCTCACTATTATTTATTTCAGCTAAATAAAACGCTTAGTACTGAAAGCATTGCAGTCAACATGAGCTAAATCTATTCTATATTTGCCAATTCTCTTAAATGTGGCAGTAACAAATACCTAAGAAGAGACAACTTGCCTCTTCCACATATTGCTAGCCAGCAGTGCTTGTGGGATGATCATACAACTATCACTTGTGGGTTGTACAGCGTGAAACTCTGGCAATGCAGCCCATTCAGTGTTTTAAGAGAACTGAAGTGAAAGTTAAATCTGTAAAAACTGATTATGTCAACAACAGCAGCAAACTATTTGGATTTTCATGGCTAATATATTGCCTAATCTTCCTACAAAGCTCATTGCTTTTGTACATAAAACTTGAGCACATACTTCTTCCACCAGCAGTTCCTTTGCCTCTTCATTTTCTCTGACTCAATAACCTGATCTTAAGAAGTTTGTTCAGAGTGGTCCCAGCACAGCATTAAGTGGAACACATCAGCATAGTTTGAGGAAAAAACCAACCAACCTCAAAACCCACAGGGTGCTTAAGCAGGCTTGAGCTTTTCACTTTGTGCATGTCATGTGCCTCAGGTCTGTGTCCCCACAGCTGTGTTTCTCCAAAGCCTGTGCAATCGCGTCTCTGAGAAGTGGAAGGAGCTCGTGCACACAAACACGTGGAATGCTCACAGCAGACAGAGGATTTCACCTGGTGAGGTAATCCAGAGCACTACATGGAAGGACACTGACTTGTCAAACTGCCTCTTAGCTGCAAGTTTACCTCCTCTCCTACAAAGACAGGCTGACAGCTGGAATTGCTCAGCTGAAAAAGAGAAGACTGGGGAGATCTCAGAGCAGCCTCAAAGTACCTAAAGAAGCATTAACAAGACCTGTAGTGACAGGGCAAGGGGCAGCAGTTTTAAACTGAAAGAGGGTTGGTTTAGACTGGACAGAAGGAGGACATTTTTTACTGTATGGGTGGCGAGACACTGGAGTAGGTTGCACAGAAAAGCTCTGGCTGTCCCATCCCCAGGAGTGTTCAAGGCCAGGCTGGATGGGGCTTTGAGCAACCTGGTCAAGTGGCTGGCAGATGTCCCTGCTGTTGGCCAGAGGACTGGAACTAGATGATTCTTGAAGATCCCTTCCAACCCAAACCAACCATTCCACAGTTATGGTTGTAGAACCCACTTTCAGGAAACTAAAATACCTTTAGACAGGAAAAGCTCATCTCCAGCGAAACAAAGCAGTTCTTTTACTGAACTAGAGTGCTCCAGCCTAGGATGTAAAAAAATCACAAATTTTTTGCCTTGGATTGACTAAATCTTTCGCTTCAAAGCATGGTGTATGCTTCCTACACTTTCCTGTTTGAAAACATGCTGAAGTATAAGGTGCTGCTGAGCCTGGAGAAGATAAATGAGATTATATTCCCCTCCTACAGGTAATAGTGCATCAGTGTATCAACACAGATACAGTGAAGTCAACATAGTGATGTGACTTGATCCCAATTATTCCCTCAGAATGTATTGACCAAAAAAGCAGTCTGTTCACACCCTGCATGACTGTGCTTCTCCATGGCTGCCAGAAATAGAAAATTAGCAAACAGCAAGCAGTAAACATGGCCTTGGCACATGTGAGGTGTGAGATTGTTTCCAGAGGAGAGGCTGAGGAGTCGCTGCCAATATGCCAAGAGCACCCAAATGCAGGCAGCAGCTGCCCCTGAACCCACATGGGGACCAGTGGCACCTCCAGACATGGCCACCTGCTGAGGGGAGTGCGGACATGGCCCTGCAGTTGTTCAGCACACAACAGTTAAATCCTACTGAACAAGGGACAGAAACAACATCACTGCACCCCATGACTCATGAACACAGCAGCAGAAACAGGAAGGAGTGCTTCCCACCATGATGTGGGCAAGGACAACAGAGACTCAGAAGCTTTGCCAGCCCTATGGACACTGGCAGAGGAGGCTCCTTTTGTGTCCCCCACAAGACTTGAAGGCCTGTTGGGGTTGACAAGGGCCTATGGCAACCTCTGTCTTGCACCATGAGTGCCTGCAGAAAGCAGGATGGATCCTTCCCCATGGGTCAGCCTAGCTCAGCCATCACCTCAGGCACTGGCTGGCCTGTAGCTCACATTCACCCAGCATGGCCAAAAATAGCACCTCTTTTATTTCTCTATATAATCACTTCACATAATCCAGACATAACCAGGAGGGGGGCAGGGGAATAAATGCTTGTCAAATGAGGTCCCCCTCCCTGGTAGGGTAGGCCAAGCCCTTTGTCCATACTTTCACCCACCTTGACTAGTTCTGGAAGAGAGGATTTCCCTTGGCTTCAGCAGCATCACCAGAACAGGCCCAGCTCTGGACAACTGACCTCTCATCAATAGCTCCCGTGTATGACACAATTTCCCAGGTTTTGTTATGGAACCCCATAATCTCACAAAGCTGGTACAGTGTCAACCCATTGTAACCCAGAAACTTCTCAAGGAACAATAGCCTGCAAGACTAAAAAGCCACGAACATCATACCAGACAAGTGTAGCCTTAAGGGCAAAAGTGCAAGTTGGAGTTTTTAGAAAGACTATAATTACTTAAGATCTCATATGAATCAAATGTTGGTGCAACTGAATTGCAAATATTTATACCTTAAGAAGTGTGGGATGTTAAATTTACAAATACTTTCCCTATTATCTGTACCTTCTAGATGTACATCTCCCAAAATGCCTGACCTTGCATCAGCGCGTGTTGCAGGTTCAGTTGTCAACAGATGCAGGAAAGCCAGTTCTGGACCTCTCACAGATGTGTCAGCAGAACCTTTTGGTCACAAACAAAACTGAGAGTGTAGCCTGTTTGTATCTTCCCAGCCCTGAGGGAAGACTACATACTGACCCTGGAATTTTGTTAATAGCTTGAAGGTTTCTAATTATACACATTTTAAAATACCACAGCCCAGGTGCTGTTTAGTCTCTGACTAGACTGGTAGGTGACTGCAAGCCACTAGCAAACCCAAATGATTACAATCCTCAGTAGGGCCAGTAGCAATAGGAAAAGGGGTAATGATTTTAAACCATGAAAGGGCAGGTGCAGACTAGATATAGGAAAGGCATTTTGACAATGAAGGTGTTTTGTAAAACACTGCAGCAGGATGCCCAGAGAAGTGGTAGATGCCCCATCCCTGGAAATATTCAAGTTTTGATTGGACAGAGCTTTAGGCAACCTGATTAAGTTGAAGACCTACCTGCTTAATGCATGGGGAGTGGACTAGATGACATTTAAAGGCCCCTTCCAACCCAAAACTATGATTATATTATTTAATGCTCAGTGGTTTCTTTTTGAAGCCATTCTTCCCCACTACATGTGTACTATGAATTAACTTGAAAGCAGAAAACAAAGCTACTGCTCTGCAGCAATTTGCTCAAGAAACGTACTTCCCCAAAAAAGTGCTTTAAATATATTTAGCAATAATTTAATTTATAATTTATTTAGGAATTGCCTCCCTACGTACAAAACAACTGTGATTTGGGTGGAACAGAGAGAGGCAATGACAAAGCCTAAGAACCACCAACCCTTAGTTTTAGAAAATTGCACCAGATGCATCCAAAGGAAGATGGACTCCCCACACAAAAGCTCGCAAAACTAAAAATATGCAAGTTGTATCTTTGGGGTTGAGTGTTTGGCTGCTCTGGGGAGGAATGGGGGCCTTCAGGATGTTTAAAAACCTAGAAGTTCTTCACTCTGCCTCAGTTCAGCGTGAGCTCCTGGGTCACTACGTGCATTTCTTGTAGCTGAGAGGGTTGGGAAACACTAGGAGCTGTATTAGTGTTAGTGACTCCTTTTTACTGCAGTCAGGAGAGAAACCATGTACCTCATTATTGCTCCTTCATGGGCCTTTTACTCCACAAAAGGCAGTTTCTTCCCTTCCTCCTGCAGTAGCCCGTTTCACATCAGAGAACACCAGCCTTCTCTTCCCTCCAGGTGGAGGTAATTACTACTCCAGGTAGTAATGTCATGCATAGCTGATAAAAATCAAAGCTGCAGCTCTGCCTGAGAACAACTAAGGAGTGGGAAAGGAGACAGAAAACAGATCCTAAACACAATGATACCCCTAAAGGGACAAAAAAAATGTTTTTACAAAAATACAGACAAAATAAGATTGATTTCTTCCCCCAAACCCACCAATATTAGAAAGAATTACAAGACAAAAATGGAAGGAAAGAAAAAAACTTCCTCCTGTAACTAGCAATTAAAACAGCAAGAGCTGGGATACTGCTTGTTAACACACAAAAGCCCACTATGGAAGAAGAATTTTCATTAATAAAATCTCCAAATGAACAGTACATATCCACAGTGATTTTAATAGGTCAGCTTCTGAATCGTATACTGTCATGTCTGGCATAAAAAGATTGCAATTGATTTATTAGTTACAAATATAAATATACCTGGATTTTCTTTTTTTCCTGAAGAATAAAAAAGTACCATGTGTTCAATCTTCCAAAGTTAGAATCGTTAGGGAAAAGAAGATCATATGAAAGTTTTCAAGAATACACAAACAGATCATTTACATGCAATGCAAAATGGCAAGTCACTAAAAATTAGAATCTTTCTAATCTGTCCAAATGATTGTCACTACCCATTGTAATAACACACCATTTGTCTTCAAAGCCCATGGAAACTGGGCAAGTCCTACTCCATAATTTCACTCATAATTTCCCATTTTTTTATACACAGAGCTTCCCAGAAGCCTTTAATGGTCAGAAGATTTATTTGGTTGGGTTTTTTGGGTTTTCTTTTTTTTTTTTGCGTACACCATTTATTTAGTCTATATATTCCTTGACTTTTCCTTTCTGGTCAACTGCAAGCAGTTCTCCTTCCTCATTTTGCTGGAGTGAAAAATCCCTCCCCTTTTCAATGTCACACAGATTGGTTCAGGCACAACAACCTGATTTTGTCCTTTTGGCTGGCTTGTAGTCCGTGATGTCTACGGTTTGTGGTGGCCCCTCAGCTTTCTGCCGTACAATTATTGGGACCACCATGTCAAACACAGTTTCAAAGAGGTAGTCCACTTTGTACCCTGTCTTTGCACTGGTCTCAAAACACATTTTCTCAGCTGCTGGAACATCCTTCTCATCTAGCATTTTGTATTTCAGTATCTTTTTATAGAGTGCAATTGCATCCTCTGCACGGACTTGTTTTCGCACCTTTGAGCCACAGCTGGCACCGGACTTCTCAGGTCTATTTTCATCCGGTGGTGAAGTATAGTCATCGCTGAGGTCAACTTTATTTCCAACAATAGCAAAAATGCAGTCAGCACTTGCACTGTCTGTCAGCGCCAAGAATCTTTCTTCCAGCTCTGTCAGGCTCTGGAGGCTGTTCACATCGTACGTGAGGATCACAGCAGCCGCTCCTCTGCAGTACATAGACCCAAGGCCATGGAACTGCTCCCGTCCTGGCAAAGGTTTAAACACAGCAAATGTTAGTGTGCTGGAAAACACATTATTAAACAAGTAAGAGAGTTTAAGGAATTGGAAATCAATTTCTCAAGTCTGGATGAAGCAGTGAAGGTAAAAATGTATTATTTGTAGCACTTTCAGGTTTTTCCTTCTGTTTTTCTGTAAGAGAGCAACAGTGCCACAGAACAGCTCTGCTCACTGCTTGCTCAGTCTCAGAGAAGGGAATCTGTAGAGACAAGTGAACAAGGAAGCTCATACAGAACTCAAACTTTCAGAGAGCAAAAAAAACCTGACTTCTTTTTCATTAAATTGCATGCTAGTTGACTTACGTCACATTAACTACTACCCTGTGCTTGCACCCACAGATGGCACATCCATCTACTTCACCATTTACAAACAAAAAAGTTCTACTGTCTCAAGTTCTGAAAGAATTTATTATTCCTATAAATCCAGCACGCATTTTCAAGTACATCTAGTTCAGAAATCTAAATGAAAATCAGTACTCCACTTGTTCCTGGGTTTTAAAGGATTTTGTAGGCTATATAGACTGATGCTACATGCCCACAGATCTCGGGGAACTTACAGGAAAAGTCTCTTGTGGTATCCAGCTTGTAGTGATATGCATCTGTCCCACCACAAGTTTTCACACATTTTTTTAGAGTATTGAACACACAATATACAGAAAATCCTAATACATTCTAAGAGAAATTTATCTTTTAAGTTGCTCCGGCCATCGCTCAATAACCAACAGTTAAACATTTCTTTCTCTTTGTTCAGGGACTATCTTCCAGCACCTCCAAGTAAGCCTTGATGGTGTCCTTCTACTTCATTTCTTGGAAGACAAAATTGACTCCTCTTTAAATACTGGGAAGCACACAACTTTCTTCAGTACTTGCAACAGGACTAAGGGAAATGAGGTAAAAGACAAACTGTGCTTTCCTTCCTGTTGAAAACTGCTACTTTCCCCAAATACTTGCTACCTGCCAAATATGCTATATGTTTTACTATCCAAGACTGTATTAAGAAAAAGATAAAACACTCTAGATTTCAATCAGCCATCAGAGTCAGCCTTAGGTCACTACATAAGAGTGAATGAACAAAGTAAAAAAAAAAAAAAAAAAAAAGAAAAAAGAGAAAAAAGAGCAAACTACACACTTAGAAGCATTTAAAAATCAACATCATTTTCCAACTCTTTTCATACAATCCCTTTGCACAGAGCCTTCATTTCCAGAAAATCTGGAAGCAATCTGGTTACACTCATCTTCTGCACAAAGCTACTGACCACCATGAGCTATTTCATCATCATCAATGATTCATCATGAAATCCTTGTAAATGACTGTAATCCTTGTAAATGCTGAAAAATGCAGGTCAGCACACATGGGAAAGCACATCTGCCCATGAGCATGCACACTGTGAAAGGAACTCAGAATCTACCTCCAGTTGGGAACAGAATAGTCACTGCAGTTAGTCCTTCGACAAACATCAGGACTGTACTCCACAGCTGCCAGAAGAGAGATGAAGTGTTCATCATTATCAGTAAAACAGATCTGGGAAACCTCAAGCTAGAACATGAAATCCAAATCTCATTGCACTTTTAACACTGACAAACTCTGGCAACTGCCAGAGAAAGATGTTTGGAAAGGTGCAGAGTTCACTATAAAGAGGGGTAAAAGGAAGCTGGTGAGAATGCTCAGAAGTTTGTGAAACATTTGCATGAGGAAAAATTGCAGGATCTCCCAGGCTGGTGAATGATTGGAAAAAAGGGTAGATACAGTTGTCTATAAATTCAGGCCTAGTGCTGAGAAAAAAAAAATAGTTGTTCCTCAGTTACTTTCTCGTCACACGAGAAAGGAAAGGAGGATTTCACATCAAAAGCATGTGTGTAATTTAAATACTTTCCCACAAAGTGAAAAATTGGTAATAGCAGTTATATAACATTGCAGAGGTCAAAAGTTCAATGAACAGCATTCATAAAAATCACTAGGCTAAGTTTATGGAAAATTGCTTTGGTGCAATTTTATATAACCTCTGATTTGCTTTCTCTCAGCAAAAGAAATTCTTTAACTCATGATCTGGAAGGTAGGAAAAAAGGAGGTTTAAAAAGAAAAAATAGCTGTACCCTTGTTTAGTTATGTTGAGTAAGGGCAAGGGAGATTGGGATACAGAAGAGGAAGGAGGTCAGTCCTTTTATGGTTTTTTTTTCTCTGCAATCTCATGCTAAAGTTGTACTTCCAGTTGCATTGCAACTGAGTCTTTAAATGTCCCCAATTTTTCAGTCAAAGTTTGCCCTGTGACCGACTTTGTTCTTACCCAAACCCTGATTATACTGTGGCCTGGAAACTGCAATGCAACATATATCTCCCCCTGTTCTCCCACGTCAGATGCCTAAGCCATAAAATGCAGCCCCCAGAATTGTTTGCTACAGCAAGCAAGCACTAGAACAATACTATTACTTGTTTTATGGCATTTGTATGCTATTCTAATCTTGCACAGCATAATATAAACCATGACACTTTTACATGGCAACTACCAACTGACTACTTCTACAACTAATATATTGTTGAAAGGGGGAAAGAAACAGTAAGAATTTACCCTGCATAAGGGATTAATGATGTCAAAGGAATTCTGGATAGTCTCCTTTGCTCACCCTCACAGCACAATCAACATGCAGAAAAAACTGCACAATGTATTTTTGCAGCAGTTTCCTTGTACAGACCACTTCTGACACTTAAGGGCTGGAACAACCCTAAATATGGAAAAAAAAACCAAAACTACACAAAATGTTTAAACTAATATCTGTCCCTAAGGTGTCAGGCAAAATAGTATCAGACATTAGGATGAAAAACTTCCTGCATGTGAACAGCCATCCCCTTCTTATAACCAGTTATTTTTTCCTCTGGACCCATCTGGTCCCACTCCAACCACTTTTTTTTAATATATACAATTAAATGAAATGGTAAACTCTGGATCCAACACTTAAACAATTTTGCCTTTTCAAAAAATAAAGGTAACAGAGAAGAGTGACAAAACTAACTATAATTTACAGTTGAAGGAATTGCAAGAACCACAAAATCAACCACAAAGGCACAACATCAGGAAAATTCTGAAAACCAAGCAACCAAAATCTAATTTTCATCTTCTTTTCATTTTTATATTTTGCTTACACATATATTTAGAGCAGTTCAACAACTCTACAGCTGTATCCCTATCTGCAGCACCATTAGCTTTCCACAAGGTCTTCCATCAACTATATGAAGTCCTGGTGGAGACTTCAGCCACTCAGAGGTGGCACAAGCAACAAGCATTTTCCAAGTCCTATAGTGGTTTTCATAAACAAATCAAAGAGTTTTGAGCCAAATGCACCTCAGTACCATAAAGTTCATAATGAACCTAACAAAGAAAGAAAGAAGGGAAAAGCAGACTATCCAAGAGGCTGGCTGGACAAATAAGCAAAGCTAGATGTAAAGCGTACTAAGACTTGAACTTAAGGCCTCCTACTGCACTTTGAACTCTCAGCTGGAAGGCAGCAGCTCCTGTGAATGCTTCCTCCAGATGGGCTACAGCCTGTTCAAGCATCCCAGTCTCTTCCCAGCTGTGGGATTCATTGACAACAGGAACACCTCCATGCTGCTCCTGGAGCTCTTTGCCTGCTGACAGCCCCTGAGGGTGGTATCCAAAGTAACCCATGAAGTTGCTGCGGATGTTTATAAGAGCAGAAGCCAGATTTGAATGCTCCTTACCTATCACCTCTTCAAAGGCTTTCACCACAACTTCTGAAGTAGCACAACTTCACACAGACACACTCTTTCAAGAAAGCTTTTATCGGAAGAAGTTTTAAATCTCTCAATGTTGAGCACATAAACGAATGCAAAGCAGGCTGTTACTTTCAGTCTGGAGGCAATAAAACAAAACAAATATTAAAGAGCTAAAAAGGTCTTCAACAAAGTACCAAAAAAAGTATTGTTTCTATTCTGATATCACAGTCTGAGTGGCAGCATAAGTCAGCTCCTAAGTTAAATATGGAGAGGGGAAAAGTACACAAAGGTGGGCCACAGCAGCATATGACCATTGCATTAAAATTGCACAAGATTGCAGAATTGTCCAGGAAGTAATCAGTCTATAAACCAGGTATCTTCCAAGGATTTTCACTGTGATTTGAGCAGTACTGTAATCTGAACAGTAGAGAAGAATACACAAGGTATCAGCTAGGTTTTGTCTTTCAGATTCTTCTTCTGCTTTATAAGAGTCTAAACTTGAGTGTACACGGAGAGGGACAGGAACTGTACTCTAGGGAGACAGCTAGAAGAGGAAAGAAAAGAGAAAGTATGACACTCATGACACAGCACAGAAATCAGTATTAGAAAGAAATGAGCTGTGAGAATTCATCTGCAGTAGATGAAGGTTCAAAGGGTGACCCTTATGCTCTTGAGTTACCTCAGCAGGAACCTCCTCGCAATCACAAGAGTAGACAAAGATCCCTTTTGAAAAGGGAACAACATTTCTTTCTGTTCGCAGACAAGGCAGTAAAGTTGTGACCCTTTAAAGCACATCAGGGGAAACAATTTTGCTAGGAACTGAGGTTGCTATTTGTGCACATATACCAAGATATGTAATGATTATCAAAGAACAAACAGTAAAGGTCCCTAAAGGTTTCAGAAAATTTCTCCTGCCCACATATGAGTCAGGCTGTCAAGTTTTGACAGTGATGAAGTCAGAGTTCCTTATTACCTTGTTTAAGATTGTTATTCATTTCTTCTAGGTGGCTTTATCATATTTCCCTTGAAATCAGGAGCTTTGTTAAGAACTGGACTACACCTGTGGTTACTTGGGGATTAAAATAAAGCTCTCCATCCCAAAGGAATAACAAGGAGGACCTAAGCAGAAATTAGTGGAAACACAAGTCACAAAGCACTGGAGAGCCAATTTCTACATGTCCAGGAGCTGTCTGAATACACGATCTCCTGTTCTGACAGAAAAATGCCAACATTTGTTTTTACTTCAAGACAAAATTCCCCATGGAATGAATGTCTCTGAGAGGGAGACAAACTAAATAACTAAACCAACAAATCCAAACAAAAAACTCCACCACAACACCCCCTACCCCTCCCCACAAACAAACAACCACCAACCACTAAAACAATTACAGCTGAGCAACTATAAAATTCATGTAAGTTCCACCTTCACCCTGTATTACATATTCACAAAGCTGCATTATAGAAGACACTTGTGTATGTTGAAGTTTCAGAATGCAACAGCTGTCTAGCTCTGCTAAGAAACAAGATGACGTTCATTTTGTTTATACTCATTACTTAGATATGAATCAACATTTAAGGCATGAACTGTGCCCTATTTTAGCAGCTTCTATTTAAGTTATTAAAATTAGATATGTATGTCTTGCCAAAGCAGAATATAACATAAACATAGGAGAGTAGTGATCTTAATACCCAAAGGGCTTACTTGCATGTTTTAAAGTAGAAAGAGCTACACATGGAAGAAGAAAATAACAACCACATGGGTTAAGAGAACAATGAACAAAGGAAAATTCTTTAATACAGCTCTCCAAAGAGAAAACATCAAAAACAGTCAAGAAAGTGGGCTCAAAGTTACACATGATTGAGACAGGCTTACTCCACTTCTAAACACAATTTATTCTAAATTGTTAACTCAAGAATCTCTATCTCATAATAGAAGACTTAAATTTGTGAAAGAAATCATCTCTTCCCTTAAATCTATGCAATTTTTACTTAATGAGCAAATACTTTGAGTTCTGAAGGAGTCTGAAATTGCCAAGAGCCTGCAAACATCTCCACTCTACAAATATGAATTATTCTAGTCTTCTAAATCTCCTTCTGCAAAACAGCAGCTTACTGTGAGAAAACAACCCACACAAACTAGAAGCAATCATTCACTTCTCACTTAAGCAAGACAAGAAATCATGATCAAACTGAGCTGTGTCCTCCAGTCAGCTTTAATTATCGTACTAGAAATACTTCCACTAACAAATGTACCCCTTGGACACAAAATCAATGACTAGAAAGACTAGAACTTGCACATTGCACAATCATTTTCTAAGAATTACTTAAATACCCTCAGGTTTGGTCTTGGAAAATGGAGGTTATTTAAAAGCACTTTTAAAATAAATAGAAACAATTAACCTCAGTCTTTATAACATTTTTCTTTTCCCTCTGATTTAAAACACAAAAATATGTAAAAGCACCATCACGTTGCACATGATTCCTTCTTCCTACCAATATACATCCACACACAGAGTCCTTATCACAGAGGTTATTCACAAGCTTAGATCCAAAGCTAAGAGCCAAGGCTGACAGCATTTAGGTATTTATACTGCTGCTTTTATATAGATAAAGGAAATGTATTGCATGAGCTGCTTCTCCCCTGGAGGCTGGCGTTCAGGAAGGCAAATATACTCCAGACATTAGTTCCAAGTGCTACAAATCTCTTCCCATAAAAAAGATCATAATATCCCAATGGAGGTAAGTCCCAGATTCAGAGGAGCCAAGGATGTATTTGAGCTGACTGGCAGAAATGAGAAAGCCGTATGAACTGTAAGCAGTGAAGCAGAAGATGCTTTCTAATACATTTAACTCCATGACATTTGAATAAAAGGCAGCTCTCAAGACTGCAGTGTGCTGTTATACATGAGCAATGTAACATTTTCCTGATCTAGAACTGGCATTACATCACATATGTCACTATAATCTAGTCCCTGCTGAATTCACTTTCAGAAATTTTATACAATCTACTGGAAGGCTATAGAATAGAATTCCATCCAATATTAAAAATTCAGTTTAATACATCTGATTTTTGTCTGGACAACTGGATAAAGTTACTCAAGAAAATCCAACCAGTCATCTAACTGGAAGCAGAGGAAGTTTTGATAAAACAGGAAATGCCTTGGCACTATAATCCTGAATTTATGAGCTATGGTTCCACAGTATGACTTTCATCATGAAAGATTAAGCTGTACCCTTCTACATAAATAAAGAAATTAAAGAGAAATTTCTTTTTTTAGAAGACTACTAAACTACCATCAGTGATCCAACAATGTCTGGGATAAAACATATCCAAAAATATATGTAAACTCTGTTACCAGGGAACCTAAATTATGATAGAAATAAAAATCTAGGAAAAATACACAGAGGTAAGTAGGTGAAGTGCTGTAAGAAGGGGCTAATTCTTAAACACATTTTTTAAAAGAGCATAAATCTTAACTTTTCTCTTTGGAAGCAAACTTATGCAGGAATACTAAACAGATATTAATATATTCTCCATGGAATAAGCGGAAAATCTACAATAGGTTTCAGGAAAAGCTGGATGAAATTAAAAGTATTATTAAGCATAAAGGCCTTTTACTAGGGATTCTGTCTTTAATATAACATGCAAAGGAAAAAATAAAACTCATCCTTTATTTCTATTCCTTTACATAAAAAAGCCAACACCCTTTTGGGCATCTAAATCATCTATTAAGATTCTGCCAAGACAACTACACCCTGGAAGAGGGTACACCAGCACCTATCATATGAATTAAGAAATCCAGTTCACTCCTCCTCTGCTTTATCTAAGGGTACCAAAAGCACAAATTGTGTTGCTACACAAATAAAAAAACCCACCACAATCAGTGTGTCTGGGAAAGGAATTAATTCAGAATGATTATAAAGAAAAAGAATCAGTACAAGGCATCTGAAATTAAGAAAAACTGAGTGATTACTTAACAGAAATGGAAATGCCACTATACTTTATACATAAGAATACTAATACATTTAATACAAGAATAGTAATACAGTTAATGAAAAAAGCTTTATGAAGATTTTTTTTTTAGCCTACTCTTGCCTCTCCCCTTAAAGTAAACAAAAAAACCTAAAGCTAACTGCCATAATAGCTAATATGCCATAAATAAGATTTGAAGGACATGTTTCAGCAAGGACCAACAAATATAAAATACGTAGAAGATTTTGCACTAAAATTCTACCCACTTCACCTACTTTCTTGAAAGATAAGTCTTCCCTTAAAAAGGATTAATAACTTTGCTAAAAGTAATGCTGTCTATATTTCTTTAGAGATTCAAGCTTATTGATTTTTAGAGCATTTTCAAAAGCAAAGTTACACAAATCCCAGGATGTTTGGGGTTGGAAGGGGCCTCTGGAAATCATCTAGTCCAATCTCCCTGCTGAAGCAGGCTTGCCTAGAACAGGTTGCACAAGATAATTCCAGGCAGGCTTTGAACATTTCCAGACAAGGAGGATCCAAAACCACCCTGGACAGCCTGTCCCAGTGCTCTATCACACTCAAAGTACAGAAGTTTTTCCTAATGTTTAGATTACACTTCCTGTGTTTTGATACGTGCCTTCTGTCCCTTGTCCTGTCACTAGCCACTACTGAAAAATCTGGCTCCAGACCATCTTGACACCTGCCCCCAAGATTTGTATGCAGTGGCAAGATCCCATCTCACCTTAACTGGCTAAAACAAATGACAGCACAAACTACTATTAATGCGCTTCTCTTTATGGTTCTCACCAGTAAAAAGTGTTCATAGTTCTATTTTGGCTCTGTTTTTCTGTTTTTCTTTTTTGCTAGATACCCCTCGAATAATTATAGGCCAATGCACTCAAGAAAGCCCTGATTTGTTGGGAGAAAAATCCCCTTTATGCCCCTGACCTTTCTAAGAACATCCTTCCTTTGTCAAACTTGAAGTATACCAGTAGGTCAAGCAGTTTTAACTGACTTTAATTTTTATTAGAACATCAATTCAATTAACATTCCAAAAGCAATACTTCGGCACAATTCACATAAAACAATTCTTCCAAAGAAGTTCACTTAAATGGGCCTTTTATTGTTAGGACAAATAGCACACTGAGAAGTTATGCAAGAATGTCAGCGTGGTGTGCTGCACATCACATGTCAAACTCTGCAAGATGTGGTTAATGATCTACAGGATCATCTGAGCGTTATCTGAAAAAAACAGGCTGTTGAAATATGCTTTTCTTTGCAAAAAGGCACACACAAACCCCTGTTTAGTAAGAATCGCAGCACAGAAAATAATGGGTATGTTTTGCTGCAGATTATAGTTTTATTTCATATTCTCCAAGAAGATTATCAATATAGGCATGTCCTCGTAGAAGCTCCAAAATAAACTGGTAGTCACCACCTTTTTCTGATGCGTGGAAGAAATGCCTCAAAAACTGTGTAGACCTAATTCACAGCACACCTCCAAAGAACCAACAACTGAAACATGGGTAAAAATTTCCTGGGGTTTTTGACAGTTAACAGTGTGATAGTTTATGGAGAAATCTGCTTTTAAGTAAAAGCTTAATTTTCTAATGGCAGCTAAACTAAAAGCATATGCCTATCAGCTTACACAGGTGCCAATCAGTTACATCCTGCAGAGCATTCCGAGTCCCAAAGGTATCCAAAAAAGCTGACTACCACGGATGAAACCTTCTCACCCACAGCTCAAATATAATAAACATCTCTCAGTCATCTTGTCAAATCCTGCATAATTCAATCACAAATTAGTTTAAATATTCCCAGAAACTTTTTTAACCTAGCCCTGAAGAGTAGTTTGTCCGTTTTCATTCCAAACTGGTAGTGAAGACTTGCATTTCTGGTTCCCAATGGCAGACCTGTCAGACACTCAATGAAAGGAGGATATCAAATTTACCTGGGAGGGAATAAAAGAGAAAAGAAAAAAAATCATAAAGGAAAAAAATATTTACAGAGCATGATCAAAGACCAAGTGTAATCCTCATTCAAATTTTACTTCCCGCATAATAAAGAGGATAGAGTTTCACTCAGACCTTGTCTTGTGACTTAGGAGGAATTTGTATTTTATAAAGTATCTAAAGAAAGGTAGTATCCCACCAATTTGCATGTTGGAGTACAGCTTTCAGATTCTGAGTTTTGATAGCCTTTTAGCTTCACAAAGTAATCTCTTCAAGAAACAAACACCCCTCCTCAACACCAAACTAAAAACACCACATTCCCCAAACCCCACAAAAACTCCACACTCCTCCTAAAAGGTGTTCCCCTATGACTTAATCTCCTTCTTGTTAGGCCAGAGAAATTAATTTTTTTTCACTCAGACTCTTTGCTTCTGGCATATTTCTCTAAACTAAAAGCCGTACCCATAGCTCCGTTCTCCCATCTTTTCATATTATTTGATTACCAAAAATGTAACAAGAATCTCACTGAAGTTGCAATGTCACTTAAATTCTTGACGACTTTTTTCTCTCCCTACACTTCTTGTACTTTCCAGAGCAGCTCATAGGTTCTAGCACAAGGTACCAAGAGCTAGGTTTGCCACCTACTACCAATTCAATGGACCTTGCAAAACACACTGTTGCCCAAATAATCTAGCTTAACCTGTTGCCAGCACCCCATAACATTAGTCTCTCCTCATTTATAGCCTTTTACATTAGCTTAGTCTGTATATTTCAAGCTGCAATTGTCTTCTTATAAAGAGACTTATGAACTCAGTGCCTTTGGACTAAAGGCATATTTAGGGTTTCTAAAATCAGCAATGCCCTCAGCTGCACAATGTCTGTATAAAGGAGAAGAAATATCACAGAAGATTCCTATTATCTGCAAGATTTAGCCCACTAGTTTCAGCTTTTCGGGAACAAAAGAATACCTGGAATCTGTTCTGCTACATAAATGCTAAATTATTTTTCTTGCTGCCAAGAATAAATCAGAACTTACCATTCTAATAATGAAATTAAGACTGAGCTTCTAAACTCACAGGCATTTTTAATTTCAAAACAGACGTTCCCATAGAAACACCAGTATGCTTTCTATCCAAAGCTATCATGTTTCATGCAAACACAAATATGTTTTCTATCCAAAGTTTTAAACTTCACCATATTATGTCTAGCAATACAAAGCATTACATAGAGACACGGAGAAAGCCTCCTAACCACACTACATAGCATGTTTTTCCCAACAAAAACTTTGGCTAGACCCACATTAAAAAAAAAAAACAAAACTATTTGTAGCTTAAGATTCCACTAATGTCTCTACAATACTGAATAACTTTTACATTTAGCTAGCTGGATTTAGTTTTTTCATACCATTCATTTTATTCAGTTCTCTTGACGGACTGTGTTCATTTCTTGAAAAAGGAGATAACACCAGAAGATTCAAGCATTCATATATTTTCAGCTGCCTGGAAGGGTAGCGCCTTGTAAAAGGTGAACAGAACTCATCTTAGACCTGCCAGACCAGCAAGCATACCCAGGTGCACCTTCAACACAAACTAAAAAAATGACACCAGTTTTTAACTGTTTCCCTCTGAAATCTCACAGCTATGAAGGGAAACGCTTTATCTGAACACTGATATCTGGCAAAATAAATGAGGGCAAGACAGATTGATGAGACATTACTATCCTGTCAACAAGCAAATGATCCACCAGAACTCCATCTGAAATCAAGCAGCAATACCATGTTTACTGAAAATGTGGTAGGGTGCTGAAGTAAGCTAATTAAGTTAAATTTATAAAGTTCCTATACGCCTCTAGTGAAATGAGAGCAGGAATGTAAGAATGAAACTAGAAATTTAAGACCAAGTAAGTAAAAAGCATTGGCATAAAATTCTTCTGAAACTACGTGTCTAAAAGAAAAGCTGAAACTGCTGCTTAAAAAGAAGTGGTCATTTGGCAACTTCCCTTAAGGAAAATATGATTGGAAGGAAATCATAAGGCGAGGGGAAAAAAAAGAAACCTTGGATTTACTTTGGAAGATTTCTGCAGGAAGCAATATCACTGAACACTTAACTGCAGCAGCAGAGCTTGACAGTCAAATATTGCTCAGCACTGAGTAACCAAGAGACCAGTTACAGGACAGATCTGTAAAACAACCTGACCTAGGGCAGACACTCACTTCTGGCCTGTAGGAGAAGCTTTGCAGCTTTAACAGCTGCTGAAACACCAATTCAGCTCCTCAAAGAAAAAAACCTTCTACAGAAAACAATCCATTTTCCATAGGGTGAGTTCTAGAAGTAGCTGTTTTTTCTTTGCAGTACCTGAAAACTGATACTTTTTCCTTTAATATACAATTCCTTTCCACATAGGCAAAGGCACTGCAGCTGAGCCCACTTCCCTACATAGTTTCCAAGCAGAGGGCACTGCCAGGTCCTTAACTTCAGAGTCATTCAAAGGAGACCTTCAAAGCCCATTGTCCACCCCAAAGCTTGCTCTTCAAACTGAGAAGCAGGTCTTTAGCTCAGGCATGAATGCGTGTCCAGGTGTACTTTAGCACAGTTTGACTGGCACTGCAGGGACAGGAGGTCACTCCACACTTACTGGGTGTTTTATATTGCACAATAAGGAACTGGCAGATCCGCTTGGTGTGCTGGTTTGGCTGGGACAGAGCCAGTTTTCTTTACAGCCCCAGCATGGGGCTGTGTTTTGGGATTTGTGCTGCTGGTTTGGGAAACTGCATAGATAACATGGATATTTTAGCTATTGCTGAGAAGTACTTCCACAGCATTAGAAAACTTCCTGTTTCTCATATACTTCAATACATATTTTAACTTTAATGAACAGATAATACATACTTTAACCAATATGTTCCTTAAGAAAAATCTTGAAGACGCACAAGCAGGCTATCCCTATGTTCTGAAAGACAATGCAGCCTATTTGGACTTCAACAAAGCTTCTGACACCCCCTCCCATGGCACACTCCTGGGAAAGTTGGCAGCCCACATCTTGGAAAGGTGCACTCTTTGCTGGGTTAAGAACTGGCTGGATGGCCAGGCGCAGGGAATGGTGGTGAACCATTCTGGTGAAACATGCTGCATACAGCTGGCATCTGGCCACTAATAGTGTCCCCCAGGATCAGTATTGGGCCTAGTCCTGTTTAATATCTTTTTGGATTATCTGGATGAGGAGATTAAATCTACCACCAGCAAGTTCACAGACAACACCAAGTTGGGTCAATCTGCTGGAGGGTGGTTATAACTGCAACAGGGGAGATTTAGGTTGGACATTAAGCAATAATCTCTTCACAGAAAGGGTGACTAGACATTGGAATATGCTGTCCCTGGACGTGTTTTAGGAAAGGCTGGACAGGGCACAGAGTGCTATGGTGTAAATGAGATGGTGGTATTCAAAGGTTGGACTTATCTCAAATATCTTGTCCAACCTATTTGATTCTGCGACATCAACCAACCAGTGAGGAATGTAGCCAGGACAGCTGGGCCAAACTAACCAGAGGGATATCTCTCACACCATATCGTGTCACGCTTACAGACAAAGCTGGGGGAAAGGAGTAGGAAGTGGGGGGTGTTCAGAGTGATAGCACTTGTCTTCCCAATGGAACATGAAGGTCTCCAGCTTCCCTGGAGACGGCTGAACAACTGAACAATAAGAAGTGAGGAATGGATTCCTTGTTGTGCTTTGCTGGCACACACAGCTTTTGCTTTACCCACTAAACTGTCCTTGTCTTAATCGACAATTTTTCTCAGTTTTACTCCCCCAGTTCTCTCTCCTATCCCAGTAGGGCAGAGTAAGCAAGAGGCTGCTTGGAGCTTAGTTAAGACTGTCCTCCTAAACTTATCTCAATAAGCACTCTGAAATTGTACCGCTCATCAGCATTCCTGCCAGCTCTCAGCAAAGAATTGTTAAGTCAGAGTCTGCCTACTACCTCACAGACAAATTCTTCCTGTTTTTCTTCATTCTTTATTCCAGTTTTAAGCTGAGTTAGGTTTTTTAACTTCCTCATTAGATACTTTGCTATAGCCTTAGCTTTTTACAACCTCTTTTTTTTAAAATCAAAATTCCCCATAGAATTTTTTGCAGAAGGGTTAACTACATACATACCAAGTCAATCAGTATGATACACCATACCATTTTTTGAGTGAAGAAACACCATAAACTTAATAAACATCTTAATTAAGGGAATTGACATTTTAGAGATGACAAGAAGTTTATTGTTACTCATTGAAGACCCTCTTTGGATTAAATTTTGTATCCAACTATACATAAAATTAAATGGTCTATTCTTTTAGAAACATTCTTCTTTTTCTATACGATTACTTTAACCCCAAACACATTATACGTATTTCTGCCTCCTGGCTGCCACTCATTTCCCTTTTTCCCACGTATAGGAAGCCAAACCATCAAGAAGCAGCTGTCAACTCTTTTGTGCACATCCACCCACTGGGAGTCACACACGGTAACACAGTAAATTAGCTTTCTTCCACAGACCCACAGAAGAGCTTCAGAGATTGTTGCCCACTGTAGGTGGCTGTAGGTGCTCCATCCCTGGAAGTGTTCAATAACAAGTTGGATGAGGCCCTGACTAAGCTGATCAAGTGAGTAGTAGCCCTGCCCATGACAGGGGAGCTAGAACTAGATCATCTTTAAGATCTTTCCAGCCCAAACCATTCTAGATTCATTCACAAGAGCATGAGCTATGGCAGTGCTTATTTTCCATCAGCCCTACTTTCATGATAATTCTCTCCATTAATATTTCAAAAGCACTGGCAGCAAAGATAGGCCAACTACACCTCAGTGCTCCACTTCAGGGCCATCCCAGGACACCAGCCAGAGGCTTTTAAGAACCTGCAAGAAATTCAGTATTTAGACAGTTTCAGGGATCTCCAGGCTATTTCTACCACAGCATCAGGCCACCAGAAGCAAGAGATTTTAGCCTTTAGTAACCAGTCTGGAAGGTCACATATCCGTGGGAATGCACCTTCCAACCCTACCACACAGCCAGAGACCATTCTCTTCTTCCACAGCAGCAGCACAGTTTTGTTCAGTACATGCATGGGGCACTGCACTGTTGAGAGGGACCCAAGTATATTGGCCACATTTCCTTTTGAAGATAAAATTAACTACTAGGCTCATATGTAAGCAGCACCTCAAGCACTATTTCCATAAATCTTTTATCCTACTAGTATGTTTCCAGATTGATTAGGAGTAGAGGATGGGAAAATGAATTAGAGTCACTTCTAGGGGCCTAGATTTTACAAAACTGAAGTTAGTGCATGACAGCAGCTAAATGCTGATATTCATCACTGATCACTACTAGGTGAGGAGAGGAAAGAAATGCATCTGCGAATAACAACATTCACATTCCAAAAAACAGAGTCCAGGTTTCACAAAAACACGTTTGAGAGTTGGCAGGCTGTTTTGTAAGAAGTGACCTTGTGTGTCACATGTTTCAAAAGTGAGGAATGACTCTTGCACACATAACAAATAACACAGTTGTCTGAAATGCTTCAGGAAGCTCTGTTTATCAGATAAATAGCAGGTACCCACAGCTGGTCTGCCCCTGCAGTTACTCAGCAAGTGCATCTTATTTAAGGTTAAATCATCTTTTGGGTGAAATGGAACTGAGGCACATATGGATATGCTAGCTCCTGATTTGTAACACTGAGTTTAACTTCAAACCAGCCTTCACTGGCAATTTGAAAAATATTTAAACTTTGCTAAATGTGTAGAAATAAAGGCCATGGATCTTGCAAACTGAATGGAAAAGTCTACTGTTTTTTTTTTTGGTTTTTTTTTTTGGAAGAGGAACTCATATTAATAACATGAGACACAAAATTAGGCTCACTCATGATTTGTTTCAATGTTTTCAATGACTTATAGGCAGGTTCTCAACTAAGAACACAAGCAATGAATTCATGCATAATTAACCTTGAAGAAAATTATAACTGCTTCTATTCCTTACCAGCTACCATCAGTTTCTATTCAGCTGAAATCATCTTCACTGGGTGCTTCTAAATAGTTGCTATTTGTCAAAAGCAGGAGGCAGTTCTGGTTATCTAGTGGGCTGCCTTCAGCAAGTATCTGAAGTGGGAGACTGTGCCAAACACAGTGCTGCTACCTTGGTTTTGTAGGAATGTATTTAAAACTTGTTCAAATCATTAAGATAATTTTATCACAGGACGTGTGACTTGTGTTTTCAGAACTTATGCTAACTAAGATAAACAAATGGCCTGTACATTTCCAGCACTACCTCTCCCTTATAATTCTACTTCCAGCTTCTCTGCCTACACACTTAAAAGCCTATGTAATACCCACAGTTTAGGAGCATTAATTTGAGAATTAAGGAAACTGTAATCAGACAAGAGGCATGGTACATAATCTCATTATTGCTCTCCAACCTGGTACAAAGGGAGTAGCGCTAAAAATCATAAACAGCTAAGTTCTGAACTTTCTAAACAAAATAACCTACAAAGAGCAATGCTACCACTGGCCAGTGTCTGCCCATTCAACGCTCATGTCAAGAGGGGAAGCTACTTACAGAAAGGGAACTGCTTACTGATTTGCTTGCACTGCATCCTTTTCTTTCATAATTAGGGCAGTATCTGCAGGTGACAAAGTGTTCTGCCACTCAAAGAGAAGACAAATACCAACTATTCCATTGCTGCTGTGGTTCTCAGACTTGAAAAAAGGAGTCAAACAGGACAACATGGAAAGGGCACAAAACACTTATACAGGAAAGCAGATAAGGGAAACAATACAAATGTCATACATACAGCTAACTGTTGCAGGAGGGAAAGCTCACGCCCTAAAGACAGTCTTACAGTCTCATAAAAGTAAGAAGTAATCATACTGGTAGGGCTTAAAGGAGCTGAGCAGTTTGAGACATTTTTAGTTTCACAAAATTTAGAGGTTTAGTTTTTTTAAAAAGCAACAGCCTATTATCAGGAAGGGAAAAAAAAAAAAAATAAACACACTCATTATACCAGTGAGGATTTTTTGGGTTTTTTTAAAACACCTAAGTCTCACTTGCAGCAAATCACAAGATTTGATGATTCCTTTTATGAGGATTGAAAGATGCTGACTCAACTATACACAGCTTTTTCTTTCATTTATTTTTGTAACTATAAGCCACTACAGATTCTGGTAATTTCTCCCTTTTCTGAATGAACCAAAAATTTGAGAGCAAATGATAGGCGGAAAATAAACAAAAAACCCTCTAGAATAATATCAAGATGTTTATTTCTACCTTCAGCAATTAAAAAAAGAAAACCAACAGAATTACATGCCCAGATCACAGATCCCACTATGATGAAGAGAAACTGCATTTTTGAGGCCTTTCACAACAAAATCTCACATATTTAAATATATACAGTTGAATATTTTATATGAGTAAAAAACTCATAAGTGGTCATCAGCTGCAGAACATAAATCAAGAATTTTCTTTTTATTTCAACTGTACTGAAGACCATTATTTTTAAATTAAGTATGTAAAAGTGGTTGCATGGCTGGACAACACCTTTTCCCTGTATCTTGTAAGAATCTCCTGAAGTACAAAAACAGTAGTTAGGAATATTAAATTATGTAACAGATTATAGAAAATATGTAACTGTATTAAAAAGAAAGGCTGGGGGAACAGGGAGAAATATCTACATCAAATGCTCACACACGTCTTTAGGCGCTCAGCATGTGGATCCTCCATGAGTGGCTTCTTGGTGGCCCATGCAAAGCCAAATTCAATTCTCATTTGCTTCCTAAGAGATGGAAAGATATACTAAAAAAGTCACATCTGATGATCTACCTCCCTTTAAAAAACATGTTAATAAGCACTCTTCTAGATTGTTTCTTTCCACACCCAGGTAGGTGTGGAAATCTTGTATGTTTATTAAGTTGGTTGCCCTAAAGGAAGCTCTCCTGAATCTCCTGTGATGTAGGATGGCAAATTACTTATGTTAAGAATTCAAATTAAGAGCAAAAACCCACTCACTTCCTTTGACCACCTCTGCTCTCTGCAGCACACTTGCATAAGTTCAGTTTAATCACCAACCTGAAATCTCATTTCCTAGGCATATCTTCAGCTACTGAATATGAAATTACAGCTAATCAAGCACAGGAAAAGGAATTTATCACAGCTTTGATGCCTTTTGATCAACCCCCTGGATGTTGTGCCCAGTGTCTCCCTGAAAGAAAGGAAATCATTCAGACTTGGGAAGAGAAAATTATTCTTTCTATTCCACAGTTTTTAATGGCTCCAAATGTATCCACCACAGACTCAGTGTCGTTCTACATGGAGACCCAAACAAAGGTTATTTGTTTGGATATTTTGCAATAGCAAAATGTGACTCAGATGAGGGATTACTAAGTGTACCTTCAGTTCAGGCAGTAAAACACTGAAGCTCACATGGCCAGTGGCTTCAACACCAGACATCAATTGCAGTGAAGCAAACAATTCATCTAGATAGAAGATGTGATTGCAGTGTGAAGTAAAGATACTTAAACTAACCCACAGAGCATCAGAAGCTCAGCCAAGACACTGTGAGGCTGCTTATGAGTTTCCCTAGTTTTGATATTTGTGACACCATAATGTGCATGTACCGAGGTGAAACTAGAAATGTACTTACCATACATGATCACTCAAAGTAGTAATTGTAAAACAACCAGCAGCCACAGTTACCTGCCCCACACTTGTATTTTGAGTGCCCACTGTCCCCTTCCTTCCAACTGAGAGGAAAAAGTTAATTGCATAGTAACAGAAAGACACCACAACCCTGACTGCCTAAGTTCAGGCACCTAAACATACAATACTAATTTTAAATACCTATTTGTTTTTCATTACAGAATGTGAATATATCCCACAGAAAAAAAAAAAGAAACAAACAAAAAATAACACAAACAAACAAAAAAAAACCCCAAAAAAAACCAAAAACCCCCAAGAAATAGAACAACCGACAGACAATTGAGTCAACATGGGTTACTATGTATACATTCATCTCTACATTACAGCTTATGAAGCCTTCTGCTGTTCTGTGCAACACTATTCAAAAATGAACTACTGGGAAAAAACATTTCCCATCCCATCTCTCTGTTTTTTCCCTCAAGCTCAAACTGAAAGAGCTTCTGTTTCTTAGACAGCTCAGGTATACATTTCACAAAGTCAAACTGAAGAAAGTAACAGGGCATTAAGGCACTTGTTTTCTTGCCCAGAACACCTATACCTTTGCATATACCCTCTAGGACACCAGTTTTCTACAGTCTCTCCTACAGGCTCCCTATCCACCAGGAAGATGAATTTCCATATATCTGCAGTTTTTGTCAGTAACTTTGCCATTGCATTTACAATGTTTTACTAACCATTTCTCTTGCTCATGCCTCCCTCCCTCATACATTTTCAGCATTACCATAAAGCATACAGTATTTAAACTAATGTTTCAGCTGTTGAGTCAATTTTGACAGACATCTGCAAAATACACCTCTTCCTTCAGTCACCAGGGAAGGAGAATGCAATGCCAAAGGTACAAATTATTCATTAAGAAGAGTCTCCCTATTGCTCCAGCCTAGAATCTGTGACTTTAAAAAATGGCATACTCAACCAGTTCAGCTACTTGGGTAAACCCAAGCCCTCTTTTGGACGCCAAAGCTGTTCATGTTTGTCGAGCCACAATGCCTTGGCATGATCCTGGACAGCCTTAGACAGGCACACATGTCAGGTCACTGATACTATTCAGGGAGAGTCCTACTCCAGCTGTTGAGTACTTTCCCACTTAGGCTAGAACAGCTCAGTCACTTTGCACACTATCATTAAATTCCACATGCAAAGCGGAGATTTGATGTGGGGGCTGGAACACAGAAGGTAGCACAGAGGTTCACACACAATATTTACCCTAGCCTGCAAGTACTCATGAGATGCCATAACCACCCCATTAGCTTGCCTCTGCAAGTCAGTACTAAAATTAAACATTAGAAATAAAATTCTGCTTTCAATAAAGTGAGTTAGCTATAGCTGCATAAACTTTTGTTTTCTGTTTCTTTTTGCTATGTATTTTTCACAATTCCCTCTGACAAGGTATTTCCGTATTTTTACTTAATTTGCATACAAAAGCACTTTCACCTGCACTGAATTTGTTACCTCTGACTTTACTTGTGTATCATTGTATTTTAAATTGCTGGACACAGAAAACAGAACTTCCTCGAGGACTTTCCCCAGGCAGTTCATTATTTCTTCATATTTTTAATCACCTCCCAAGTTATTCCGTTCTTTTCAGGAAACATTCATTGCAAAAAAAAGTAATCCAGTGCACTGTTTCACAACAGCAAAACAATGTTTCCAGTGATGGTCTAAAGCTTAAACTGTTATTCCTTTCTCTGAATCTGCTTCAGAAGCTTTCCATACAGAGCTCACTGACAGTAAATTCTCTTCAGGAATTTCTGTCCCTTCGAACTTCCACTCTTATGGTTTCCTTTTCAAGACGTGAAAATATATAGCCTATAACCATACACAGTAATCTTAAGGAAGCCACACTGTGTATGAGGCACTGGTCCTCAGCAATCATTGTTTTACATATAACCATCATAAACTAATGGAGGCCAACATAATATTCTGCAAAATAATTTTTGTAAAGGGCAGAAAGGAAATTAAAATTATTTTTAAATTTATTTAAAAATTTTAAAATCAGAGACTCTTGCTGGTAACTGGCTCCAAGCCATGACTCACCAGCAACAAACTTAAGGGATTTTTTTCTCCATAATTTCCAACTTGCATGTTGTTTAGTTCTCACCTGTTTTGTGCAGGTACACACTCAGCAGCCTTCATCACTGATGGTCCCTGACGCCCAAGATTTTTTGAGCTGATATCCCCTCTGCCCTTCCAACAAGAAATCTCCTGAACTAAGGAGATAGGTACTCACTCACTCCACATTCAGCAACACCCAACCCCAACCACAGCCAGAATTTCATCAGGCGAAGAAAGGCACATGCATCAGAGTCCTCCTTGGCTTCACCAAAAGTCAAAACCAGAATAATATAGAATAGTATCAGAGTAGCTACTACCAGTGTTCGCTTGTGAGGAAATGTGTCACCTAAATCCTCCTCTTTCTTCGTTCTGTTTCAATGTGATGGAGGACCATGTCTCCTCTCTCCCTAATGACAATTTGCATATTGTTCACCAAAAACAGCAATGTTTGGTTCCAGCTTCCTGGGCTGATCTCACATGCTGAGGACCAAGTCACATCTCATCTCACATTTCCCTTGAGAACTAAGCTGGGTCACTGCCTTTATCAAGAAACGGAGTGTAGCTGCATCAGGGGAAGTTCAGATGGGACATTAGGAAAAGATTCTTCACTGAGAGATGGTCAGCCACTGGAACAGGCTCCCCACAGCACCAAGCCTGTTAGAGTTTAAGGAGGTCCCTCTTGGTCATATGGTTTAATAGTTCAGTTTTAAGTAAACCTGCAAGGAGCAGGGAATTGGACTCTTTTTGGGTCCCTTTCAGCTCAAGATATTCTTTAACTCAGTGTGCACAAGGAAGTGCTCATCACCACAGATATATTCTGGGGAAAAAAAAAAAAAAAAAAAAAAAAAAAAAAAAAAGAATAACAAAGCCTAACTAAGCAAGGAAGGAACATAATCCTTTTTACCGGGGGAATCTAACACATCTTACCAGCTAAACACTAGCACCTTGCCCGAGAAAGCTCAGCACAGGCAGCTGCCTGCACTGCAACTGATGAAACCCCAGTAGTCAGAGATCAGAAGCTGTGAGCAATTCACACGTGCTCACCAGCACTGATAACATCAGACATCAGCAAACCAGTCACAAGAGATGCAAGTACTCATTAGGCAGATACACTGCAGCTGACCCAAGGCACAGAAGAGCCTTTTCTAGGCTGCTTAACTCCTTTGTCCCTAACTATATGTGTGTAGATATAGATAGATAGATAGATAGATAGATAGATAGATAGATAGATAGATAGATAGATAGATAGATAGATAGATAGATAGATAGATAGATAGATAGATAGATAGATAGATAGATTAGATAGATAGATTAGATAGACAGATAGATAGACAGATAGATAGACAGATAGATAGACAGATAGATAGACAGATAGATAGACAGATAGATAGACAGATAGATAGACAGATAGATAGACAGATAGATAGACAGATAGACAGATAGACAGGTAAAAATAAATGGGTGGAAGATGTAAAAATATGAACCATTAGCTGAGTATTCACAGAATTAAAAAAAATAAATAAATAAATCAAGTCAGTCCTTGTTGACAGATAGCTCAAGATGTGAAAAAGAAGGAAAGTTTGCTTTGCATAAAGTTCACCTTTATGTTTCCCCATTATAATGCTTCATGAATATCTGCCTGGCAAGTTCAAAACTCGGCCTCTTAAAATAAAATTACAGGATCCTGATGTGAACTTTCTAAAATACTGGTCCTCCATTTATCAGTTGACTGCTCTAATACTACGCCAGCAACACAGGGGACATGACCACTAATAATTAAGAAACCACTTTTCTGTCAGATGACATTGTCAGTTGACAAATGTCAACTTCGAGAGACTGAAATCTAACATACAGAAAGAGTTTTACCTTTGGAAATACCAAAGCATCAGAAAACATGCCTAAACAACCAAAAGACTCCTACAATATTATTAGTTGTAGCCACCACACATTATTATTCCAGGTTTAATAGTGGAATAGGACCAAGACCCCAAAAATTTCAGGTTTTGTGCTGCCAGACATGAAAGATTACATGCTAGCTCTGAGCTACATGCCATCAGCACCCAGCAGGAAGTTTTAGTTTACTATGCAGCTGCTGTCAGCACCGGCTAGAAAATATATATACATATACACACATATGTACATACACACATATATATATATATATATATAAAGCTTTGACATCCTGAGCGTCCAACAGCCAATCCTTTTGTGTGAGGAGAAAGTTCTTCTCACTGATGCTGTTGCTTACTTTCCTTGTTTCAAAAATACTACCTAAAAAAAATAGTACAAAGGTCTCAAAGCATACTCAAATGCTTTAGATACTAGGACTCTATCCAGCAAAGGAGTTCTTTAAAACTCCTAAAAGTGCTAGCTACACTACTTTTAGCTACAATGTTAAAAGTGTAGTTACATCTTTTTGTACAGTTTATGCTTTTTTTTTTTTTTTTTTTAGTTCCTTTGAATTAACTGATCCAAAGAGAAAACAAAGGGAATTTGTCGCATCAGAATATCAGAAGTAAATAATTCTATGCACCAACCACAAACACAACACCAGCCATGCTAGGTCAGACACAAGACTGTCTATCCAAGCCCCTGACAACGGAGAAACAGTCAAAAGCAGATGGCTAAGAAAAGGAAAACTTTGAAACATGGCAAGCATATGATACTTCTCCCAAGTATTCCTCCATCTGTGGCTTATTTGTTTCCTTGACTTGAATGCAACTTCCAAATAACTTCTCTCATAAGCATCAAACTGGAAAACAGGAAATGTTGAACTATTTGCCATGAGCATTTACATAAAAAACCACTCAAGTATAACCACTTCTGCACGCCCATTTTACAGGGCTTGTGGATAAGAAGATTTACACTAGACTAAACAGCTGATTTTTCCAAGATAAAGCGGGGTGTGAATGTAAAGCTAAGAGTCCTCCCTAGAATAACTGATTTACACTTCAAATCTGACTTGGTAGAACAGGTCAGGTATGCACTCTTGATTTCATTAAAGATAACACAGAAATGCACATTTTAAGCACTGCGTAAGCAAATTTAATTCTTCTTAGGAAATGAGATTTTTCTAAATTCAGAGCAGGAAGTAACACAAAATCAACAGAGTGATTAGTGAAAATGACAGACATTTTAAATAACTCAGAAAATCAGCAATTAAACTTGTCTAGTGCTAGTATGCATGCATATTTAACTTTTGATCCATCACCACTACTGCAGATATTCTCATCAATCACTGAAGTCTAAGTGTGCACAAACATCACTTTGTATTACAAGAATGAAGCTTCAGTGTATTGAAACTTGTGTTGTTACAGCAAAATGCCTACCCTGTTCCAGAAAAACAAATAACCATACAATCTGAACTGCAAGTAAAACATAGAGGACTTCTATGGAGATAAGTCCCAAAAATAATGGTCATAAGCAACAACAAAAATAAACATATGTTCACATAATAAATATAGTATGAATTGAGAAAATTAAAAAAGAAGATGTATTCCAGTTTACCTTGTTTAATTATGTATTGAACTAGTACAGTAGCTACTGCATACCCTAGGCCAAATCTTCCATATTTCTGCATCATACATTGTAGAAAGTGCTATTCAGGTATTAAGAGAGACATCCTGAGCTGGCACTCAGTATTTAGGTAGGTGGGACGGGTACAAACTTTGATACACGTTCTTGTCATTGCTGTGCTAAAGAACTTTAAATCTCCTGGATGATTGTTTGTTGCTGGATTTCTCTATAGATCTACACATACTTAATTATAGAAAACAGTATTTGATAGCTCTATAACTGCTTCACAAGAACTCAGTAGTTAGCTACATCAGGTTAATAAACAGACAAAAAGGCTAAATTTTAAACTCCTTACTACACATTCCAAGCTTACTTGGTACCCACCTGGTAGAGATAAGACACTGAGAGAGCAGAGAGATAAGAGGTGCAAACCAAGGTCTCCAGACACACAAAGGCCAGCAAAAGCATAAGGTTCACACAAAATAAAAATAATAAACAAAAAAATAACATGGTCTATTGAATGCCCTTGTGACTTAACACCGGAGTTACAGTGTCAACAAGGTCCCTTACTTCTTCAACAGGACAGCAGAAAGCACATATGTGCCTGGGGAGCTTCTATTTCTCTCAAGACTAACAAAGGCTGGTGGTAAACAAAAACCCACAGGCCCCAACAGTCTAGTCCAGTTTTGGCAACTTCCACCATTCTGCAAGAGCACAAGTCAATAGGGAGACAGTGCAAGAACCCCTGCCTGCCCCTGAAACACAAGAGAGGGGACAGCCAGGCTCAGTGCTAACTCCAACAACAGAGAAGAACAAGGAAGATGTGTTATGCCACCCTGGTACAATACAGCAACACTTCTCAACTGTTGCTCTGCAAATACAGCGCCAGCAATTCTGCTCCAGAAGTCCTGCTGAGCAGCAGGAACTTCTGCTGCAGAGCTATGCATTGGCAGTGACCCTGCTCCAGGGTGCAGAGGGAATTGTGGCCACTGGGGAAGCGATTGTTGAGCTCTGAACATTTGCACTGCCCTGAGAGAGATACCACCTGGGTGCTTCATCTGGCACATGCACCTCTGGAGCTTCCCAGATTCCACATACAACTGGAAGCTGATTCCTCAATTAACACTGAATAAAACACTAATAAGAATAAATGACTGACAAAAAGGGCTCTAAAACCAGCAGACAAGCCTTGGAGGGACTTATTTTATTATGTATATTAAAAAAAAATAGAAGAGTGTAATGGAAATTACCAAGAAACAATCTCACCAAGACAGATAGTTTTTCTGTTGAAATAAAGCCTGCTGCTTGCTAATCACCCACAGGGGTCTGGCTTACTAAAAACAAGCAGCAACTGCCCACAAGAGACTCCCCATAGTAAAACCCATCAATTCCAAAATTAGATTTTTTTTTTTAATACTTCAAATTACATAGACAGTATATTTAAAACAGAGCTACTGGGAGAGTGCTTTCATGATAGTAACAGATTACTAAATGCAAGAAAAAGCTCTTAAACACCTCCTCCCCACACTTCCCAAAAGTGTTTCTGTATAACTTTTTGGCAGTTTCATTTCTCCCCTTCCTCCTTCTCAATTCCTGACACAGGAAAAGCCATTTTGGACTAGATTGTAACACGAGTGACACAGCAAATGGACTTCCCTCCCAAATTTCATCAAGAGGAAACTGGAATATTGCACGATGCTGCAGCTCCACAAGTTTCACAAGGACATATAACCTGCATTCTTCATGTTGCCACTAACCAGTTTTAAAAATCCAGCTGAACATGAAAACAAAACAAAAGAAAACCAAAAAAAACAAAAAAAAAAAAAAAAAACAAAAAAAACGAACAAGATTATATTTTCAAAGGACAACGTAAAGGCAACAGCGTCCGCGTCCATTGACTTGATTTTGCAGGACACTCTGGTCCTTTACATGACAGAGGGGAGCTTCCTGACTTAATAATCAAGAGCAAGACATTCATATGACTAAGACCACAAACCACTTCTCCAGACCGTGCTCTTCCACCTCCTCCACCCCCGGCCTCCAAACCACACAACCCACGCTCAGCCCTGCATCCCGGAGATGCTGCCTGCCACAACAGTGGGACAGAGATCCTGAGAGAGATCCAGTGGGAGTGGGACAGCCAGCCCCTTAGCTGCTGCTATCCCAGACAGACACTGCCGGCAGCCCATGCTCTTTGTGCACCAATTTCTTACAGCTGCGGTGAAGAGGAACGCCACGTCTGAAGGGCTGGCAAGCAGCACGCGTTTAGAAGTCCGAGTCTGACACCAGCTGATATCAAACTCAACAGTACACAGCGAGAGGGGATGAACAGAAGCTATAACCTCTCTGATTTCTGACTGAACTTGTAGTCAGTAAGCATCTACTCGGGTAAAAGAAAGCAACCAGGCACCGCAATCTTCCCTGTACATCCACATTTCGCAAAGCAATTCCAAAAATACCAGAGATGAGCAGTTGTAAGGCCTCTTATGGCCCGTCAAAATCGTGTCTCTTTTCAGACTCTGTCCTACGGCCAAACCCTATGATTCAGGCGACTGACTACACCGTAGTGCCGAAACAAGGCGATAAGCAGCGGGGCAGGGTTCCCGGCGCCGGCCGCCGCCTCCGGGGCACCGCGGGGGTCACGTCTCCATCTCCTGCCCGCCGCTTCTCGGAAAGCGAAGCTGTCCCGAGCTAGGTCACCCACCGCAATCCTTCCCATCAGCAGCTCGTACATTAGGCCGAGACAAAACTAGGGAAAAGAAAGCCCTACGCATCCCAAGGCATGGAGGGTGCTGCGGGCAGCGCCGCTCTCACCGGAGCCGGCGGAGAGGGGCAGCCCGCCAGCAAACACCCCGCGGGTTTCGGGGAGCCCCGCGCCGGACCCCATCCCCTCCGTGCCACCCCCCGTGCCGGCGGTCCCGTTCACCTGCGGTGTCCCAGATGGAGATGTTGTACGGCCCCCACTGCTTCAGGTAGAAGGCGCCGCCGACGGTGCTGACCGTCTCCTGGAAGCGCCGCTCCATGTAGCGGTGCAGCAAGGAGGTCTTGCCCACGTTCATGTCCCCCAGCAGCACCACCTTCCCGTCCGGCTTCTTCATCGCGGCTCGGTTCCCTGCCGGCGGCCGCTCCCGCCCCTTGCCCGGCCCGGCCCGGCCCGCTCCGCCCGGCGGGGCCCCGGAAGCGGCGGGACGAGGGCCGAGAGCCGCCTCTGCCGGCAGCGAAAACTTCGGGGGCTCCGCTGGAGCCGCCGCGATCCGGCCCCGGCTCCGGCTGCTCCTCCTCCCCCGGCCCGGCCCCGCTCCCGCCCCGCCAGGGGGAGGGGACGCGGGCGGGGAAGCGGCCGGAGCTCCGCGGACCCCCCGCCCCTGTACAGCCCCGGAGGAGCCGGGTGAGGTGTCCCGGCCGCCCCGGGCAGGGTGGCTGCCGACCGGCTGCCGAGAAGCCGGTTCCCTCGGGGGTGTAGGGGCCGAGCTCGGCCGCACTGAGCCTGCGGGGGATGCAGCTGCGTCCCGGGATGCTCCCGTCCTTCCAGCCGGGGATGGCACAGGCACCATCTCCGCAGCGCTCCGGGAGCACAAGGCAAAGCCCGCTCATCCCGCTCCCCTCCTGGGGTGTACATGGAGGGGCAAAAAGTTGCTCCGAAATTAAGATCTCTCACAGAGCTGTGACAGCTGACAGGCAAACAAAGGTGTTTACCTTTGCCCTGGTGAGAGAGAGGTATGAGGGATTATTTTCTGAGGGGTAGGTCTACCCAATTTCACAGTCAGTTGCCCAGCTGCAGTAATTCAGATTAATTCCATTGAAGTGACGAAATTGCAGTCATTTAAATTACCCAGAGATCTAGCCTATCCTTTTTGCATCAGTCCTCTTTATGCCAAACATATCTGGGAAAAATATTAATAAAAGATAAACATGCTAAATTGGGGGCAAAAAAAGGAAAAATTTTGGACCTAACGGGGGGGGGGGGGCGGGTCGGGACACACACAACTGTTACAGTATTCTTAGGAGAACCTACCATTTACTAATTTTCTCTTTCCCCACAGGAAAGGGGTCAGACAGAAGCACTTTTCTTAACAAGTGAACATGCATCCTCATTCTTGCATGTCTCATGTTGAAACTGCTAGAATATCTTTAGCCAGTCTAGGCTTCATATTTATGAGATGCTTTGATTTTTGCCTACCTGCTAAAAAGGATTAACTGTGTGACAGTGTGAGTTTTTAATCCATGTCTACTTACTTTTGCTTATTCTGCTTTTACTGACCAGATTTGAAGCCTTGCAGCTGTACCCAGTGATACATAATTTCAGTTCAGAATAAGATACGCTCCAGATATTAAAGTACGGGCGATACTCGAAGACAGGAGAAGTTAAATGGTTAGGTAAAAAAGTCTTACAAGTGACTTGAAGTTATTAATATGGGATGTGATTCAGGGTTGTGTGCAATACTAATTAAGGGGGGTAGTTGTTGCACTTGTATAATTGTGTGGCACTATTTTTATGCGGTGAGTGCAGTGTTTGCCTCAGATTCCCATTTTCTGCCTGGATTCCCATCTCACTCCCAGAGTTAGGAAAAATATACTCATTGGATCAAAGTGCTTCTCTGACATACTGCAAAGCAAGTAGGTTTCTTCTGGGTGCTTGGTATGAAAGCGTAAAAAGAACAAAAATTCCCTTTCTATGGAGACTGCTTGCAAATTCCCACATGCAATATGTTTCACCCTTTTGAAGTGGCAGATGCCATTTCAGAAAGAGAAAAGAAGGCTCTTGTATCAAAGAGTTTAGACCATAAGGATCTACATCTGTAAAAAAATCCTGGCTTTATGTACTCTTACCTTATGAATTGTTTTACTGTCCACAGAATAACAGAACACCTAAAAGCTTAAACACAGTTATTGATTTACAGCAGTGCTTCTGCTACCAAATGCTACGAGTTAAAGCATTTAAAACAATTATTTCTGATTTTTACTAAAATTCTGCTGTATTTGAATTATTTTCAAATACTAGTGAAATGTAGGTCTTTCTGGTATTCAAAACAAGAGAAGTTAGGACACAAAACAGCCTGAATAATAGAGTGAAAATGCGACTGGGATTTTAGGCTTTGTTAATAAAATGCTCCATAAAAAGAGAAGCCTGCTCCCTTCACAGATGTTTTCTGCAGTTTCTTGAGACACATACCTACATCCTCACATATTTGAGTGGGTGTATTTCCAGCTAGTAGAAGTCAGACAGGGACCTCTCCTGAAAGTGTCACGAGCCAAATGTCACTGATGGCAGTGTATCACTTGTGTATGTTAAACATTGCCTAGCTCAATGAGTCACCAAATTCATCTGATCCATTACTGGTTTGGACCCAGTGCCACAGCTCACAACTCTCACTCAGCCAGTGATATGCATTAGCCCACTAGTATTCAGCTCCCATTCACTGCTTACTTAAAGGGTCATCTGTGTTTCACAGCAATCAGTCCCTAATAATCAGGTCCAACAGGATTGGAGGGGGCTGTGTGTTGTTTCAGATCCTTGGGAGAATTTAGGACCATGGTGATCTGAACAGGTTCAAGGTATGCTGAAGGGCTCCTGAGGTAAGCCTGTAAAGAGTCAAGCTTGTGAAGTCCTCTGCAGCCTGAGCTCCCACTGACCTCAGGAAAACCAGCTTACTAGGTAGGCAGAGCACAGTGTGTTTTGTTATTACTGCCGACATGGCCTTGGATGAATGCGCTCCAAACTGCAGCATACAATTTAAGTCACCTCTTGTTAAAGTCAAATGGCTCACGATAGTCTGTAATGCAATATAAATAATAACAGAGCATATGTGAAAACATTTGGGAAAACATTAAGAGCCTGTAATTTGCTCTCTAACACTCAGATGTATTGACCTGTTGCAAGATAATTTCCCCAAATCACTGAGTCGTCTGTAGCAAGAGGTCTCCACAGTAGTCAGAATGGGCATGAAGAATGTAAAATTGCTTGATAGGAAAGAATATGGAATACTTTACTCTCTAGATAGTGCATGTATGTGGACTACATACATTGTCTGGTGTTTGGTTTTCATTGTAGAGCATCTGAGGACACCTTTAATTACAAAGAGGTTGTTCATTAGCCTTCCTGACAGCATGACAATGTGCTCACCATGGTTGGTCTCCAGATGTTCTGAAATTCAGACACTTGAATTAGGATACAAAGAGGGACAATGCATTAAAGTTTCTTACCCACTTCTGTGCTAGAGTGAGACCTTCCCAAGAGTAAGAATGTTAGCCTTGTACACAAGCCAAAAACCTGAGCCAATAACGACTGTACTGACGTCAGGGTAAGTCAGCCTTTCTAGTCTCCCGCAGTATGAAAGCTGCTTAGTATTGCAGGAGAAAATTAGAGCCTGTTCATTTGTTTCCTTGCCAGCCTTCCCTAGATATATATATATATAGATTTTCCTGCCTATGGTCCTCATTTGGTCTTCAGGCTAACAGTGTTTCCTAAGTTCACATGAGGTGAAATGTTTGTCACAGAATAGGGTTGTCTTTTGCTGAGCTGATCTTATTTTGGGCACAAATTGAGCAAATGGTTGAAAAGCTATGTCATGTGAAGCTACTAACTGCTGCCCCCAACATGTCACAGGTGTGCTGTGGACTTAGTGTTCAGCACCTCACCCTGCCTCCTTTATGAATCCTCTGTCATTGTCTCTGTGTTTAGGGATGTTGAATCTCCATGACCTGGTATGTGCTTTCTGGAGGTTCTACAGGTGACCTCAAAGGGATTGTTCGTAATGATAAAGATGGTACAAACTCATCCTACTTTTAAAACATGGAAGAAGCCATAACTTAGAGCCATCTCTATCTCAATTACCTACTGAATACTAGACAAGGCTTTACGAGCTAAAGAGAAGGAAAATAAGCAAGATTTATTCCTTGTCCCTAATACGTGCTGTCACACCAGTGCTTTGTTGCACCTCTTCATGAAGCATGAGGTCACTGCAGAAGCTACAAACAGGTACCATTTGGTGAACCACAGTAATTTCTGGTTTTGTTTCTGCTTATTGCCTTCCTTTATGACTTCTTTCTTCTAAATGAGCAAATAAGTATGCATGCTCATTAACCAGAAATATTTGCCCTCATCATCTTCCAGACAGCTGTAACTAGAGCTCACTCTCAAGGTGCTTTTTTTCAGGCTACAAAGCTTGAAATATGTAGACAGAACAATGGCAATGTGATGAGTAGCTGTGTAGCCTGAAAAAGCTTCACGTTGCCACTGCTCTGCCTACGTATTTATTCTAACATATAGTAAGTTCTTCCTCTTCACCCCACAGGTTAGTCCACAATCTAGATCCCTAATCAAGGGAAATGGCTTGTACTGCATATCAAAAGATAATCTACTTTCTCTAGGGTTGCCTTTCTCCCTCTCCTTTTTCTGGCATTTTTCTTAGGCTGGCACTGGCTTCGGCTTGACATTCCCTCTGACAACTGAGCTTGATGAACTGGTGAAAAACCAGCTCAGCAGTGACAGAGTAATTTTCTGCTGGTTTTGAGATCAGCACAGAGGAGGCTGATGAGGCAGCCCATGGCTGGAGCAACTGAGCTTCAGTTCCCTGGGTCTTCAGCTAAGCAGCACTGGCTGCTCACAGAGCTTTACTTTCCCTTGGCAAGTGTCCCTGCTCTACCTCACCTTCAAACCTTGCAGGTTTTGGAGCACCTCAGCTGTAGGACTGTTTTCTTTCACCAGGATTGGAAGAGTATTTCACTGCATAACTTCTGCCTGGACGGTGTCTGAGTCACACCACACTGACAATAAGATGGTAAACCACCCAGCTTAAGATATCCTTGTCACAGAAAAGCCTGACTTGGATGATTAGAATTTGCCTGTGTTACATGTGCAAACATGTGCGTTACGTTTGCAGTTGAACGACAGATCTTAGGTGGAAACCATGAAGCAACCTGAGCTATAGATATACTCAGCCACTGAGTGAGCAAAAATAAACTCTTCTTGGATGCACAGCTGCTAGAGTTGCAGATGAAAATAGGAGCTCAGGAAGAACTCCCCACCCACGTTTTTCATAAGAAGTTAGTTTAGTCTTTGTTGCTGGGACTGTGTGGAGGGAGCAGCCCTGCTGTGCCCACTGCACCAGACAGCTCAATTTTCTCCTCTCCTGGTCATCAGAATCATCTGAGTCCTCCAGTATCTTGTACTGAGACTGATGAGTTTTCCTGTATGAAGGAATCATTTGCTGTAGTTTTTCTAGACTTCCTAGTACATGAAAGAAAACTTTTTTTTTTACCTGAGTTTCAGGGGGCTTAGTGTGGATATACTCAATAAATGACACAGAATGTAGGACTGGAAATTCAACCAAAAAGTAAGCATTGTGATTCAAAGTGATCACAATGCAAGTTCTGATAAATGCACAAAATGTGAGTTTTTGCATAGATTGCATTTTTTTTTAACTGTAGCATTTTAATGTCTACTCTGACTCCACCAGCACTTGAGAATCCAAAGCTGTCCTACTATCATGTTCCTTTAAATGTGAAGCTATTTTCACAACGTGTTTGTGACAGTTGAAAGAATTTAATTTTTACTTGCAAGTTCAATATTGTTATTATATGAATTGTTAAAAAAGCAACATATACAGAAGAACAGATGTGTGTTTTTAGTTGAACCACTTCAATCCTAATGACATATCAAGTGTCTTTTGCATATTATACCTTAAGTCATTTCTCTAGGCTGTAGCCATAGCTAATTCCCTATGAATAAATTCACAAGGTGCAAAGCAGGCCACCATTGATTCTGGTCATGAAGAAAAAGGCCATTGAAGAGTGTCACAGACAAATTTGCCTCAGGGCAAAATCCCATTGCCCTGGTTCCAGACAGGGCAGGGTTAATTTTCGCAGTAGCCAGAAAGGATCATGGCTAGGGCCTGGAGGTAATTCTATACCACTGCACATCATTTTCTGGGGACAGGGGAAGGGGTCCCTCCTGGTGTCAAAGCATGGCCACGTGGTGGGGTGTTGTCCGGGGTTTCTATGTGGTGAGCACACACAGGTGAGTTGTTCACCTCTTAGACACTTTGTTATTACTATTGTTACTCTTCAGTTTTTTATTTCATTGCTGTTTCCAGTAATTGTTCCTGATCCTGAAGGATGATCTTCACCTTTTGAGCCACCAAGTCTCCTCTCCATCTCCCTGCAGGGAAAGGGAGGGGATACAGGGGAGTGAGCATGGGGCGTGTAGTTTGGAGTGTTTCATTGGGAACACTAAATTGGGGAACCATTCCTAAATCATGACACACATCCAGTGTCAGGAGTTACACGTTGTCCTGCCTCTAGCCCTGTTACTACACTTTCATTTCACCTTTTGGCTGGATGAGCTATTGCAATCGCCTTTTTTCTTTCTTCTTTGAACTCCTCCCCACCCATACTGGAAGTTATAGAGAGAAGTGGGATTTCTACTCCTAGTGCATGTTAAAGTTCAAAAAAATTCATTGCATTTGGCAGGAAAAAAAAGCTACCCTCTTTTTATCCCCTTACAGGAAGACTACACTGTGACCTTCAAAGTGTAAATTGATCACTATGAAATGAAATTAATCACAATGGTTTCTCCTAAAAGTACTGCACTCCTCCATGGGCTTGTTTCATCCAGCCACATCTGGCCCTTGGATGAGAAATGCCCCAGTTATTCATGGATAAGAGAACCTATTTACAAAGGAAATTAGAAGGATAAAGATAGTAATGATTTACTTACAGGTGTGAAGATGTGACTTCGAGATTAGAACAAAAATGGATGATCAAAGTGGAACTTAGAATATACAAATATAATTTATATTAGCATATTTTTGGAGAGTAATACTGGAAATTCTTGTCAAGTTTGTAGCCTTCAAATTAGAAACTTACTGCATAAAATGTTCCAGTCCTCTGCTAGTCCTAGTTTAGAACTAGGAAAAAAAGGAAGCTATGATGATTTTCTTAGTTGCTCCCGTAACAGAAAATCTTTTCTTCCTAGAATATGAAAGAAGACTCCCTGGCTGCTTTCTGAATTGTATAAAGAGACAAAACCGCCCAGAATATATCAGATTTTAGTTGCTAGTTAGTTAGTTGGACTTTTGCTGTTTCAGACATTATATCTAGGCATTAAAGCCTACTAAAAATATGCTAAGTTTTACTAAAATAGTTTCAAACACAGCATGAGGGCAACCTCATTACATTTGAAACATTGCCATACCATAATATCCTGTAGAGAGTTTACATAAAGATGGTGCAGTCAAAATTTCCTACTTCTTCTGTGTCTTTAACCATATATTTATGATTAAAATGAAGTGCACCAGCACATCACTTTGCAGCACAGTGTTTCTGTGTTATTCTTTTGAGTGCATTTCCAATTTCACCATTCAAAAATTTGCTGTTGATTGATCTTAGGAAACTGTTCTGTTTTGCTTCTACCCTTTCTTTTTTAATAACCAAGGTTTTAATCACTACTCACCTTGGGCACTCCTCCAGAAATCTTACCGAGATCAATGGAACTATTCATAGTCAAGGTATAAATACGTACGATGTAATTTGACCTTCAGTCATCTCAAGAAAATATTCTCCAATCTAATTATGCAGAGAATATTCTGCTGTAAATTCAAGAGTAAAAACACTTTAAAAACTGCCTCTGACAAACAGTGTCTAGTGCTTGCAGCTGAAACTTAAACTTTTTTTTCCTGTGATAATAATTATTCTCTATGTAGTTCTGTTAAGTGAAAATTTGCGATGTTTGCTGAAGCAGTGTATTTTTTGGCACTTATGAATTGCTAGGAATTGCATGCTGCTGTTTTGACATCTTTCCAGACTCTGGATGCTGCTATGTTTCTTGGGGCCTGGGAAACCATCTAGACATGAAATCTGTTGCTGAGGATTCCCTTTTCAAAAGCAAGCTGCTGAAGTAATTGATTTAGTACCTCCTGGACTGGCTTCAGCTCTGAAAATATTTAAAAGTCTGCTTGCTTGCTTTTTTCCATTTGGAATGCCAGGTGGGAGGTGAATATAATTGTGGGTTGGCTTTCTTTGGCATTAAGTTATCAGTATTAATTAGTATTGTCATGATGTTTTCATCTTCAGAGCATTGCTGAACTGCAGCACCACATTCTGTGCTCATTTACGCTTAAGCCAACCTCACTAAAACATTGCTTGAATTGCTTATGGGAGCAAATTAGTTCTGTATTTGGCCTCATACATCACTGATTAGTTCCAGAGCTTTGATTATAAGGTATCCCAAACACCTTCACACCCAGGGCGAGACCCTTAATCAAGAGGGAAAACTTGGAATCCTAAAGGATGAAAGAAGAAGGAAAATACTGACAGAAGAAGTTTCTATTATGAGATTTTTTTTCAGTGAATTTGAATTACATGTATACTTTTAAGACACTGAGAAAACAGCTTCTGTGAGATAGAGGACATTGCAGAAATTATTAATGCTAGCTGATATTTAATCTAAATCCCTAATTTAAACAGAAGTGCTGGATGAAACTCATTCCAGATATAATATGATTTAATTTACTTCAAACACCTGCTTCTGTCAAAGCTAGACTGTTTAAGGAGAAAAAATAACAGAGTAAAAAAACCTTTTAGAACATATTGGAGATGTTAACATAAGATATTATTATTATTGGAGTAAGCTTGTTCCTATTTAAGTCAAATAAAAAAGCTTGTAATTCTCTAAAGCTCAGATGGAATTACTATAAAATAACATGGCAACACTGCAATTCATAAATCAGAAAAAGGAGAAAGGTGACAATTAATTTAATATAGACAAATGACACTGAATGGAAAAAGTGCTTGAAATTAAGAGGTGAAACAGAAGGTGGTATGTCCAAAGGAGAAGAGAAAGACTACAAAATATTGTTTCAAACCTTCATTATAAAATATGTGCATGGAAAGCAAGAAAGGAAGAGGGTAAAATAAAAAGAAACAGGAATAACCAGTCTGATTGTAAGACATCAGTGAGTCTAGAAAAAAAACATCTATTCTCAGTGAAATGTCAAGTATGGACTTAATCCCATGGCATATTCCACTGGGTGCTGAAGTATTTTCTTGGCTCTTAGGAATCCATTAACTGTTAAAAGCATACCTAAATGAAACCTATACTAAAATTCTTCAGTGAAAAAGGATGGACTTGAGTTTAAATTCTGTTGTGAGTTTTTGATTAAGGTTATAAATTAACTAATTTCTGGACACATTGATAATGGATACTAACAAAAAGAGCACAGATGGAGAAATTGCAATGAACACTTGTTAGCTGTGCTCTTCAGAGCCAGGAGCAAAAATTTCATCTATTTCAGTGACCTTCAGGTCACAGCCTGTGTTTTGATGCATAAGGCACACAAGTTCACAATGCGTTTATACTCATTGCAAGTACATTTTTTGATCACAAAGGAGAAAGGATCTGTAGCAAATCTTTGCATGAAGTTACAATAGCTGCAAAAACTTGAACCTGAAGGACTTTTCAAAATTGAAGAATTTAGGCAATTCAGGAAGTGGAAGTGGAGTCTGTTTTCAAGATAAAACATTTACCTCATTGTATCTGTCCTCAAATTGCCAATACAAAGGATGAAAAACTAGCAGGAAATTACCAACAGTGAGGGACTTGTTTACAAGAGACAAGAGTACAGTCTTGTGGTAGGTTTAAAATGGAAGTAAGTAATATTTTCTTCTCAGTGCATGATTAGAGTACACTGCATGTTTAGTACATTGTAGTACTTCTTGGAGGTCAAAAGTTTAAAAAAAAAAAAAAAGCAGATTTGACTAATGAAAATCAGAAAGTCTCAAAGCTGCTAATTCTGAGCAGCATTTACCTGGAAAGAGCTCCTGTACACTTGCTCTGTTTCCCTCTTTAACCCTCCTCACCTCTGTCTATGAATGGAATGATTTTATTAAGCAGCTCCCAAACTGGTGAAGTTACATATAATAATAAACTGAAACTTGGGCCAGCTTATCTTAAAGCATTAACTTAACAAGTGTGGCATTTCAGGAGATAAAAATGACAGCTCATTTGTCCTTTTGCAGGACACTGAGAATTGGAGGCAGTCAGGGTAGGAGGTGATGGTAGAAAGGGGCTGCAAAGGTCTCCCAGATTCTGGCCTGCCACATCCTCTAGTATAAAGCTCCTGGACCCACATGACCCACATGGAGTCTAAGAACTGTTCAAGGTTTTATTTTTCAAGCTGTAGGTGCTCTCTTACTTCCCAGCTGGAAGGATCATAAAACTTATATTGTCATGATCCAGGAAGTGAAAGGGAAAAAAATTATATGGATTTCAGAAGCAGTATTATCTATACTGGATTTGAGCAAAGAATTATAGAGATAGTAGTTAGAGATTTTAGACTGGAAAAGTTTTTGCAAAATCTGCGTAACTTGATCAAAACTTAGGTGAGGGTAGATGTTTGGTCTTAAACTACCTGATTAGTGAGGGTCAGTTATGATTCTGGTCCTTGTAGCTTTCTTCTCTCTGGTCTTCTATTTCTGAGAGTTACTTTTCTGATCAGCTCTTTTATTGTCTCCCTGGCAAGATGGGCAGCTGCTTGTGCCCCATTTGTTTCATACAGGAAATGAAAACAAATCACAAGGAGCTTCAGAAATAAGTAGTTTATATTTTCACCCTGCTAAGATAAATATTAACTCTGAGCCATCACATGTTTTCAGGAGATCTGGCCCAGAATTTATCAGGCACTTGAAATAAACTGTTAACTATTAACCAGTAAGTGGAGGCTGGTTTGGTCACATTCTGGAATCAGTTATTGCTGAAGAATGAGATGATTCCTGACCTTAACAGTTACTACTGGCAGAAAAAAAAAAAAAAATTGCCTCGTCTGAGAGTGGTTGATCAGTATCTACTCTTTGTGCATATTAATTGCATTAATATAACATGATAACAAATGCAGAAAAGTAACTGTTCCCCAGGATCACTCAGGGGCTAACAACCCAGCCTCTAGTTTTGACATAATTTTATCTGTATGAGCAGAATTGCATTCTAGCCTTCTTTACAGTTCCCTGTCTGTAGAAAGCATTGAGGCATTGAGTTGCTGCAGTGTGTCCAGAGGTGGGCAACGAAGCTCTTGAATGGTCTAGAGTAAGTCAGATGAAGAGTGGCTGAGGGAGCTGGGGTTGCTCAGCCTGCAGAAAAGGAGGCTCAGGGACATTATCACTCTACAGCTACCCAAAAGGAGGTTGTAGTGACGTGAAAGTCAGTCTCCCAAGTAAATGACAGGATGAGGGAAAATTATCTCAAGTTGTGCCAGGGGGGGTTAAATTGGATACTAAGAAAAATCTCTTCACCTCAAGAGCTGTCAGGCAGTGGAACTGGCAGCCTAGGGAAATACCATCTCTGGGGGAATTTTAAAGACGTGGCTTAGTGATGGACTTGGCAGTGCTGGGTTAACAGGTAAACTCAATGATCTCAGAGATCTTTTCCAGCCTAAATAATTCTACAATCTGAACTGAGCTACGAATATATGGTGTACCTTGTCCTAAATGCAGACTGTTGATTTCAGCCTATGAGTCACACTTCTTCCTCAGTTCCCAGACTGAATGCTTTGGGCATGTGCTATACAGCCAATGAAAATAAGTGTTTTTAAAGGCTGCCTGTAAGAGACCCTGTCAGGTCTAGGTGTCCCAAGGGTGAATGATTTTTCATTTATTAACAATGAAGTTTATCTACTATTACTATCTACATTACCCCTTCAGTTAAATCTGGTTAACATTCTCTGAGTTCCTGCTTTGTCTGTTCTGGGCATGGATAAATGAAAGAACTTGAGGCAGGGGAATATCCTTTAGAAGACAGATATACTTTTGGAAAATACCCTTGAAGAAACATCAGTTTACCTTGGTGCTTAGTGTCATACTACATTATGTGGGAATTCTGCAGATTTGTGTTGTTGTGCCTGGAAATATGAACTACCCCAGTTACAATAGGATGTTCAGAATGTGACTGCATTATGGGGAATGAGGGCATCTCCCTATTGTCGAGTCTGGATGCTCAGAAATTTGTGACCCGATTTTATAGCTGAAGCACCATTCCCTGTCCTTTTGCTGTTCAGTTTTTCTATGTAAAAGAAAACTTGATGTTCAGACACGAGGTAGGTGCAATCTCAGTCTAGTGCCTTTATCTGGAAAAGTAGGAAAATTAGGGCTGCAGGCATGTATACAGTATATATGCCACAAGACTATTGGCACAGCCAAAACCTGGAGGGACTACTTCTGAAACAAGCTCTTGCAAAGCAGAAGAAGTGATTGCCATTTCTCTCAGCTGTATTTTTTCCCAAAGTGTCCTGTCGTATGATATTTATATTTACCTAACGAAGTCGGATAAAACATACTGGATGTCACGGGAATGTTGGGGATATGCCGGTTCCGTAGGAGTTCGGAAAACTGGAAATTCGGTGCGATAATCTGTGAGGTGCTGACGATTGTGAAGTGTTCGGGGCAGCAGGGCGGTCCGGGCGATGCCGGGGTTTGTGCCCGGCCGTGGTGGGGCTCCGGGGCCGGCAGGTGGCGGCACGGGCGCCTCACACCGACAGCCCGGCTGGAACCTCGGAAACTCAGCCCGGCTGGAACCTCGGAAATGGAAACCTCGGAAACTCAGCCCGGCTGGAACCCCGGCCCGGCTGGGACCCCGGGGCTCGGTTCCTTCCAGTCTCTGGGAAACAGTCGGCAGGAGTACGGCGGGAGGCAGCCCGACAGCCCACGCGTCTCTCGTCTTCCTCCTCACAGCATCATTTCTTAACACGATACCGGATCCCAGATATGAAATGCAGTTCAGGGCAATTCAGACTACACGTGGAATCTTGTTCAGGGATGCAGCACATTCTTCTTGCTTTCCTGCAAGAGATATCTGCTGGGCCTGAGAGTCCGTGTGCTCGGGCCCTTGAACTAACAGGAATGTGGGTGAGGAGCAATGGGACAGACACCCCAGCTGCTGATGGCCAGGGTCAGGTCTTTCTGAAAACCAGGTGACTGCTAGCTAAAGTCATGCAGCTAAGGGAAATGTGTGTGCTGTGACCCAAGGAAAAAGGGGGTCATTGCTATAGGCTCAGGAGTCAAAGTATACACTTACCATGGAAATCAAGTGGTCCTAGAAACCGTATCTAATGGAAAACTTGTTTATAGTCTTTTAAATTGTCATCCCATTAAATTAAGTAAACTGGTGCAATGCTACAGGTAGCAGTACCTTTGGCAGAGCTCCCATTGCTGCGTGGAGGCTGCCAGCCCGCATGGACCTGCTGAGCCTCTTTGTGGCTTTATAGAAATGCCAGACCCATTTGTGGGGAAGGGACAAGTTCTGATAAATACTGACACACGCTTGTTGTTGTTACTACTATTGCTGTTTCCCCGCAACTAATAAACGAATTACTAAAAAAATTTAAAAAAAAAAAAAAAAAAAAAAAAAAAAAATAAAAAAATTAATTATTCACTCTTTAGTCAGGGGAAGTCCCTTCGCTATGAAGGCCCAGGAGATTGTCTCTTAAGTATTTCCTCACTAAGCTTTGCTCTCTAACTTGAAAGCTCAAACACATAACCGTGAGAGTGCAATAAGAAAGATTTTATTCAGTGGTGGATTCACAGTCTTACATTCTGAAGAAGCTAGCAAATGAAGGACCTGGTGATCAGCCTCAGCAGTTGCCTTTTCATCCAAGAGCCTTACTCCTGGAGAGGGAGACCTAGAGCTGCCCAGAGTCTGTGTCCAGGGCTGCCACTGCTGCAGCTGCTCAGAGGGTTTCACACAAGGGGAGAGGTGTCACTGGCTGGTGGGGCCCTGGTGCAGTTCAGTGCTGGTCTCAGCAATGCTGAAATGTGGACTGGTGAGCACGGGCTGCTCACACCCCTGGTGTGCCAGTGGAGGACTACAGAGCTCTTCATTCCCCTCTCTCTAATTCAGCAAACAGCAGCATCTTGAAACTGCATGGTATTGTGGCAAGTAAGGACCAGCATTTATCCTGTTTGGATACTGCTCTGAATATGAATTATTCTACCTGCAAATTAAACTGAAAGCTTATCACAGCAAGAAATACTTTACAAAGATGAATGATTCAAACAGCAGTGATTACCTAGATTGTCCACCCTCTGGAAAAACGCTGCTAATATGCTCTGTGAAGGTGGAGATGGAGAGTCTCTTCCCCTAAACAGCCACAGCATGAGTCCAAAAATAATTTGTATTGCAGTCATACTGCACTGAGATGCTGACATTCTTGGGATATTGCTGTTCATGTTCTCTGTCACTGCTGGAGTAATCAAGAATGTCCTGAGCCTAGAAAAGAAATGGTTTAGGGGCCATCACTGAAATTAAAGAGACAAAAGATGGTATATTATTTTTAGGACACTCATAAAATGGTCAGTCAATGCCTTCTTTTGTAAAATAATCTGGTTCCACTAATCAGCAAAGTACCATTACGTCAGCAGTAGAAATGAGCTGCCTGGTAGAAATTACTTCCCGTGTTTTCTGAACCAGAAGAAGCACTGGCAGAGGGCAAGAGTCAGCTGATGGTAGGGAATTAGTCACAAACTCAACAGCCATGCAGAGTGTGCAAGCGTCCAGAGCCCGTGGCCATAGCCGTGTGGTTGTCATGACAGCCCAGAGGCTGCTGCTGCCTGGGGTTTCACAAATCACTGAGACCCCTCTTCATGCTCTGGAAATGGATGCCACAGGATGAGTGCCGAGTGCAAGATCCCAGCTTTCAGATGCAAACAGCCAGCTCCATGTTTACAGTGATGAAATAAGATGAGTTTCCTCCTTCAGTCACTTTTTTCTGTCCTGCTTTTATAGTAAATATTCTGTCAGGGAGTACACTTCCCAGTGATGCTACATATTAAAAAGCAATAGCAATGTCATTGTATTCAGAAAATGTTCACATGTGTAGTCAGATGCTATTAAGATCATACTTTCTGGAAAAACTTATTTGCTATCTGTGTGACGAGCATAGAGACTGACAGCATTCCTTAAAGACATGAAAACAAATAATCTCCTTTTAAGTGCATGTTAATATTCCCTGTTTCCCTATTCACTCTCATGGTCATGCTGGCTCAGCATATCTCTCTGCTCCCTCCTATGCATGCATATACCTTGCTTAAGTGTGTTTTGAACAAAACCTGTGTCAGGTATCCTGTTGCTTCCTGCTGGATAATTTTCAGGTTGTGTGTTATCACCTGTGCTGTGTGTGCTGTGGGTGCTGCTGTGTGTATTTTTTCCTCCTGTGCTTATACAAGTGAATAAACTCTGCTGTTTCTCATCAACAGCCGGTGACAGCCTTGGCACAGTGGCTCTGCATGAAGGCTGCCAGAACTGCCCATCCTGGGCACTGTCTGAAAAATGAACTCAGACCTCTGTCAGTCCTTTTCCAGTCTGACCTTTTTCCCTAGCACTGGAAAACCCCAGGAGGGCAGCATGGCTGGTGCAGGGCCCAGCTGTGCACACCTAATGCCAACAAAGAGCCCCTTTGTGTGGAGGAAGTTCATCTCCAAGATGTGCCGAAGCCCTTTTCTGGTGCTTGAGCTGTGCACAGTGGCCAGAGCAGAATGAAAACCCTGGAGGTTCCAGAGCAGCATCCTGGTGGATGGATACTGCCTCAGCCACAAAAATTACAGAGGCTTCACCTTGCAGGAGTGGAAACACCTGATGATGTTTCTATGGCTTTGAGAAGAATTCACCCCTACATTCAGCACAGCCTGTGGGAGCGAGCAGGGGTATTGGATTAGGCTGTCAGGAGTGAAGGTTGTCAAGTCAGTTTCCAATTACTTTGGCAGCTGTCAAACAACATTTTTCACCTCCATATCCCCTGCTTCCCAAATCACAATTTCTATTTCTACACAGTCAATATATATAATAACAAAATGTCTATTCATTGTTTCCTCATATACATCAGAAACTTCCTTTTGACTGGATTAGGCACTCTGGTAGCATGAAAAAATACAGCCACTCATACGGTAAGAAAATATACAAACCCCTCTAATTTAGTTGTGGTCTAAATATCCTACTGTTTTAACCCAAGTCTGGGTAGATGCCTTGAATTGCAAAGGTTGCTGTAAAGAAGCAATAGCAGGGGGTCAAAAACAAGCTGAGGATTTCCTTTGATGCAAACTGTGATGCTGAGAGTTTTAGATGATTTTTGGTTTTCTCCCCCATTTTTAAATAAGCCTAATGTTAATATGCGGATTCTTCATGGTATTTCAGTGATTGCTCACGGTGAGTAAAAAGCTCTCCATGGCTGCTACAGAGCTCTGTGGAGCAGCTTCTGCCAGGGCACAGGAGCAGCACTGACACAGCCAGTCAGAAATGCTTTTGCAAGAGGTGAACTGCCTTGTTTTCAGTTTATCGGTGATGCCCTTATGTCAGTGTCACAATTAAAAAGAAAAGCTGCTTTTACTTCTGCTGCCTTGAAATACAGATCACAGCCAAAATCAGAAAATTACAGCGAAAGCAGATTCTTACACAGGCACAGTGTAGTGTTGCAATCCATTAGAAATAAAGCAGTGAAGTGAAAAGCTGAAAAGTTGCTGTACTTTCAACGAGTCAGTATCTAACAATACATGCAGCGTTGTAAATGTTGGTAAAACCCAAATAGTTCCAATGCAATACTCTTGTACACCAATGGAGATTATTAGACAAGTCTTCTGAAGTTTAATAACTATTACATGGAGCATTTTGACGTCTGTAGGCATAAATCTATATGAGAACAAAAACAACACTGAAGAAATTAAATTTTGGATGAGTTTTTTTTAGGAAAAAAAAGTAGAAATAAAATCTACTTTTGTCCATATTGAAAAGGAATGATTGAACTTTTTCAGCTTGGAAGCAGGCTGTCTTTTGTCACTGGTATAAATATTACCACAAAAATAATCCATTGGTTTCAATTTTATTTACCAATTAAATGCACACTCTCCAGTCACAAAAATATAGAAGAGGTTGGGAGCAACAGGTTTTACTTGGATGCCTAAAACTAGATCAGATGGTGTTGGTAGGGACAATAAGATATTTGTTGCCTTCAATTACTAGTTGCAGGGACTGTATTAAAATGCATCCAATAAGACCAAGCCTGTAGTACTCAGGGTGGTATTCTTTAGGAGGATCTGGCTGATTACTCATTTCTAGGTTTGCTCTCTTCCTAGCCAATACTATGTTCATTAAAGAGCAAAAATTATGAGCCTGAAAGTTATTTCCTTTAAAACCATAGAACAAAAATTCAGGGAAAGAAAAAGTGCATATGTGTATGCTTTCTTTAATAGGAGGTAGTTCTCATCCAGGGTAGATACTGCCTTTTTATATAACTATGAAAGGGGATCTAAAAGTAAAAATTACCCCGTGTAAAGCATGTACATGAATCAAGCCCCGTGCAACCTGAGCCATGGAAAGAGTAAGAGGAGCAGGGTAAAATGTATTGTATTTCATACTGATCAAAATAAATTGGTCCGTGTCTGTTCAGTCAAACTGTACATGCCAGTTTCTGAAGGAAAATGAAATAATGATACTGTAATGAACATATTTAATATATTTTTCATATAATCTCCAATCTTTGAAAGGGTTTCTTAAATCCCCCAAAGCTACATATATAATGAACTTTTGATAGCTGAGGTTATGGACTTATTCACGCAATGGAGCCAGGGCTCCAGAATGTCTCTTAATTTTCACAGGAGCAGCACTCTGCAGTCTTTCCTGCTCTGCAGAACTTTCCTAATTTTGATTAAGTCAGTTGGCATTTTCACCTGAAGGTGTTGCATATATGCAAACCCTTACAAAAGGAAGGCCTTATAAAATCATGGCTCAGGCCTGCTACTTCGGCTAAGCAGAAAAGGACTTCGGGAAAGAGACTCAGCTGAATTAGGGGTAGAAAAACAAGTTATATAACCATTATGTGTTCACACTGTGGTGCATGGTGGTTGGTTGGATTATGTCTGTTTTGATTTAAAACTATGTTAATGATAATGGGCTAACTGCTTTAAAAGGCCTGGTTTTTGCAATAAAGTACTCTTCTTTGCACCTGCCTTGGGACTCTGTGTCACTACAGAACCTCACCTCACATGAAGGTATTAAAAAAAAAGGGGGATGAGCAAAGTCTTCAATAGTTGGTAGTATGCCATCCTGGCCAAAACTTTAGGAGTTACTTTATTCGTATTTCCTCACTATTCCATCCCTTGGTTTATGCCTACAATAAAGAGAATAACAAAGCTCTAATCTTCAACAGTTTGACAATCTAAGAGTAACTGCATACAGGCTAATGACCATGATATTTCACAAATTTTACCTGCATGCACCTCACAGGCTTAAATGGATGCGTAAGTAATGCTGACTGTGGTTCTGGAGCAGATAATTGGTTAGCCACTGGTACCTCAGTTACAGAAAAAATTCTTGTCCAGAAAGCCTCTGTGTTTCCAAGGGCTGAAGGACGGGAGTGTGCAAAAAGGTCAAGACTCTATCTTCAGCTGGATTAAGATTAAGAAAGTATCAGACTGAGTTACACCCATTTTTCTCATCCTGTGTTCTCATCACAAAGAAATGTTTCTACCAGAAGCTAGTCTCCCTTGGAGACCTTCTCCACTCAATACCAGTAGCCAGTTGGGAAAGAAAGGGCAGATAAACAAAACTAAATCCACAGGTTGTGGTAACATTACCAGTGACAGACCCTGTGGCTCCTGTTGTGTGACATATTTGTGGTTCCACAAAGCACAGAAGGCATCAAAGATCAACCCTGGGTAATTTCCACAGGGCAGGAGTTCCTCCACTCACCCCATTTCTCCAAAAATGTGATACTGTGTTGCCCATTTCCCTGGGCAAACATGCTGCTTCTTCACCAAACCATTTCAGGAATGTGTTCTGGAAAACCCAAAGCATTTCTTCCACACTACCTCAGCTTTCCAAGGAATGAAGAACAGATTCTTTTTCCTAACTCACTCAATTGCATCCGGATGCTTCCTAGAAAGTGTAAAAAGAAGCGTCTGTGTCCTCAGCCAACCTCCGAGGACACCTGGTCAGTGCAACTGTTCAGGCATTAGGGTTTCTATTTTGCACGCCTGTAGCCAAATGTTCAAGACAACTTACCCGTGATGGCACGCTCACGGCTCTTTGCCAGGCTCTAGGATGTCGAGAGGTATAAAGCATGAGCAACTGCGACCAGCTGCACTCCCATCCTACTCCATGGACACCAAAAAATGCAGAACCTGAAACCTAGCAAATGGATGTATTCCAGGGATTTGTATGAAGAAATGAAATCCTTCTTCACTCCATGAGATTTCTTGCACAAAGTAATATTGTAGGAAGGTTTTGCAGCACAGATTAATAAAATGAAGTTTGATGAAAGTAAGTGCTAGACTCTGAATAATTTTTTTGATCTGTAACAGTTTGCTAATTAATTATACAACTTTTTATAACACTTGGCTAATTCTGTTTTTAATTCTGATGCTGGCATACAAGCAAATTTTATGTGTAGTGGTCACATGAACAATTACCTCATTTCAAATTGATTTTATTACCCTTTGCTTCCTTTCTCTTGCAAGTTTTGATTAATGACAGAATAACACCCACAACCCTGTGGTTTTCAAGTTTCTTTGACTGCCTCTTGTGTGAAAGTTCAGCCAGTAAATTATTTGCCTCCTTTTCTTTCTCCCTTTATTAATTTGCTACCAACAAAAGAAAAAAAAAAAAAAAAAAGAAAAGAAGACACAAAATTAGTCAGAATTTCTCTTCATGAAAGCTGCTCTTAAATTGTTAGCCCCTTAGTATTTTGTCATTCTCAATGAGATTTTTGATTACTATTCTGGTTAGTATTTCGTTGGTATTTCTTAGGAATTCCTCTAGTATGAGTTCAGTGTTAGCAGTATTTCTGTTCTTCAGGATAATGGAAAAATAAAATATCTATAACTTAACTGGTAGAATCAGGGTTAGGGTTTCATCTCAGTATGGCATGATAAATGTGAGCTGAACACTTGTAGATATTTATTAGCAAGTCAGCTGTTCCACTCTTCATGGCTTCTGGAGGAGAGCCATCCAGTCCAGATGGTCACTGTAAATGTCTGTCATCCCAGGTCCTTCTGGCTCTTATCGTAGTTGTGAGAGAGCCATCATAGCTGTGTTCTACTTCTGTCATCTGTGAAGAGGGATTCTATGGCCAGGTTCCACAAACATTGAAATATTGCCACCAATCCACAGTCATCCACAGCAGCCAGAGCTAATACCCCATGCTGTCTTCAAGTGTAACGAAAGGAAACACTTGCCTAACTTCTCACAGACATTCATTTTAGGATGACACATATCAGCTTTGATGGTATATTTCCCGGTTCATTGCTTTAAAAAAGAGTCTATAACATAATCCAAGGCTAAATACTTCACCTTCAGATGCCTAAATTAACTCTTATGGGTTCTACCCTTACCTTTCAGACTTCATAGAGAATGCACGTCAAGAGGATTTGGTTATCTCCACATGCAGACTCTAGCCTTGTACAACCACATTTGAGCATAAGCTCAAATCTGATTCTGTCCACAATTAAAAATGGAAATTGGTGTGCCCATATTTTCTCACATTTCTGTAGAAGGGACTTGACAATGTTACTACAGGCAAAAATGAAAATTTTAAATCCATCCACATACCCCCAGAAGAGTACCAGTTAATAAAGCACGTACTTTAGGTGCTCCAGTTCAGAATTTATTTTAACTAAAAAGTAGATGAAGTGGCTTTGCTATCCTATGGATTGCAGTAGACCAGCTAAAGGGAGAAATTTTGTTCTCCCTGTCAAAGGGAAGGAGCAGGCACCTGTTGAAATGCTTATAGCCTAAATACTCTCATACATTGACAAAGCAGACAAAAAGGATTATTTCTATAGCAATGATACCTACAGGTTCTGGGCAAATCTCCAAGTCCTGGATATGCTGGACACTGGATAACAACTAGTAGCTATCCCAGTAAGCTGCCCTCACCCTCACTCAAGCAAGATGTATGGAGGCATTCATGCAGCACCATCTGCAGCCAGTAACAATGACCAACACACTCAAGTGATGTGGCAGCAATCACAGTTACAGGAATTTTGGATGTCATGCTGTTGACAACATATACACCCAGCTGCTTGGGAATGCATGTCCCAGGAGAACTTATCTTCCCAGCTTTGGGTCTGCAAGCCTTGTGCTGAAGACTGAGTATATCAACACCTCCCCACTCCACCCTGAAAATCAGTTTGCACTTAAGATTACACAAGTGTGTATGGAGATTATACAGGTGTGTATGTCTGCACAGGTCCTGCCCTGAGAAAGTGCCTTTGGTGAAGTGGAAAGAAGCAATGAAATACATCCCCTCTTACTTTTGTGTTTGTGGTTAATACAGTTCCCATCTCCCCATTTACTCCTTTAACATAAAGGATGATTTTTAGCAAATTGTATGGACACATTCACAGTGGCATGGAACGACATGCATGTGTTGTGTGTTGGAAAGAAAGCATTTTCAGAGTTAGAAAGCCATCATCTGCATATGTACATATTCAGTATTTGCAACATGCCTTGTAATACTCTGCTGAAAGCTGTCAGCAGCATGGGAAGCATTCTGAGTGCAGGTTACAGCCCCAGAAAGATTTATCCTTGCTGGAGGATTAGCTACATTCAGGGACCTAGAAGATCTTTAAATTTCTTTCTTGCAATGAATTCCAACAGTGCTGATTTAAATAATTTCTCAGGCACTCTTCCTAGTCACAAGCTTTACCTGTTTCTTCATCAAAGAAATGAGACCACACAGTTCAGGTGCTGCAGAACCAGAGTCTATTCATCCCTACATGGATTCTTTAGCATGTCCTTGCTCGTAGCTCTAAGCTTGTGAGCATTTGGACGTTTCATTTTCTTACTTCTGCCACCTATGGCAAGGGAGACAAAGAGTCACATAGTCTAGCAGGCAGTCCAAAACTCATTTATTTTTGTTTTAAAGAAAGAAAATATTGGAAGAACTGTGTAAAAGCTAAAAAAATAAGTCATCCTCCCAGTTAAATCTTTTATTTTCAGATGGTGTGGCACACATTCAAGGATGGATAAAGAAGGGATGAGGAGATGCTCTGTGATGAATAAAGGCATCAAATCAGTTCACAAACACAGAAGCTGGATCATTTTCAAAAAAGTCAGGTGCACAGTGAGTAGAAGCTGTTCCAAGTCTCATGCTCATACAGCAGCCAACAGATGTTGTACATCCATGTCTGAGCAGCCAGCTGTCTTCTCATCAGTATTAAGTGTTCAGTTGACATTAAAGGGATAGACAGAATTAAATCTGAGAGCTCAGAAATACAAACAGCTTTTCTGAAGCTTGCTATGTCTACAAATTATTGTGCATGCTTCTTTTTTTTTTTTTCCCTCAAACAAATGTATTAATGAACATTTTAAGAATGAGAAGAATCATGAGAAGAGTAGCCATGGATACCTAAAGAGCTCAGTAATATATAAATATTCTCCAGCAATAAACACAGGAAATATATGAAAGCAACATCATACATTTTCAGAAGATTAGTATAAAAAATACAGGAAAGAGACAGAAATGGCTGCTAAAGACCTTTGAATACAGCCCCATTAGTGTCTTCCCTATCCAGTGTTTTGTGACCTGTTTTGTAAAGAAGTTACAGATTTGCAGGCTGTGTCTGACAGCTCAAAAAATTACACCACTCTTACATAACAAAGACACAGAGAGAGAGATCATTTGGTATAGTATATGTCATAGATCAAACAACATCTACTACGTCAGTAGATATCTACCCTGACTCCACCCTGACCTGGGTGGAAAAGCCAGATGTTTGTGCTGCTTTTCCTTTCCTGGATGTCTTTTCCACCCAAGGAAGGCCTAGATACCTGAGAAAGGAGTGAGCAGTGTCATCCTCTGCCACGTCCCCTGATGTGGACAACCAGTGACTTGATACAGGATTTTCCTTCTAGTGACCTGAACCATGGCTTTGATATCAAGGGCAAGAAAAATAAAATTGAAGTTGTACATTTAAGAGCTTACAAAATCTTTGCAAATATAAGTACATACTTAATTTTAAGAAATTAAATGAACCACTCTCAATTTATTCACCCTGAACTGAATCAGTAGATTGACTTTTAGATCATTAGGCTAAATTTTAAATTACAAGTTAGGTGAAGAGAATTTCAGCATTTAAATTTTTTGCTTCAAAACTTCTTTCATTTTACATTAAGGGGGAAAAAAAGGCTAAGAGATGGTGAGTGGTTCTGATGGCAGAGAAGCTCAGAGGGTAACTTTGTGTTGTAGCACAAAAAGTGCTGAGGGGTTGGAGGGAAAACTCAGCAAATTTAAGAGATTTCTGTATCATACAAATAATCTGATGTGGACAGTGCATGACTTTGGTTTATTTGGATACCAGTGTATTAGTCAAATGTCACAGGTTTTCTCTAGCAAGCTAAATAAGACTAAGACATTTGTGACTAATACAGATAAGTTTCTGGCGCTGAGTTCCAATCCTATATACATTATTTATTCTCTTATTTGTCCTGGTAACAAAAACATGGTGTCTGAATACATACTGTACTGCTGGTCATTAGGGGAGAAAATGTAGAGAAGTTTAGAGAAATACATTTAGAGAAAATAATGCAGGGACCATTACTTTTCAGTGCAAAGTTTCTGTAATATTTGAAATATTTGACAGTGCAAATTCCTAACCCTTCCTAACTTGCAAGACTTCTCCTTTGTATTTACCTTATCTTGCACTCCTTGAAATCAACTGTGGAGAGCCAGAGATGAGCAAAAAACTAGAAATAGAGAGGGTTCTTTTCTTTCTTCTATAGCCAGCAGCTTAAAGACTTGCTGAGTTAAACCTTGCCACATTATGTAACAGCTCCTGCCTTCTATTTGTTTCCTTCAGGTCTTTTCCATCAGTTTGTCTTTGAACTCCACACATTTATTCTCTGCTCTTTTTTCTTGCTCATCAAATACATCCTTGTCTTCATTTTCAAGAAATTCTTTAGCAGGTTTGCACTGTGTTGTTATCCCTCACTCTCCATAAAGAAGCTGATTCCAGCCAATAACTGGTCATGTGCTGCATGTCTCAATGCATCCCTTTGGCACTTCCTCCTTCAGCCATCACATTATGAGTGAAGGAAGCCACGAGCACTTATGGAGTGAATGTGTTGTGCTTCTCAATACTTTCTAGCAAAAACCTTGAAACTCCTATGCTGCAGGTGTGCTGGAAGTACTGTCCTGCCCATGCTGACCATTAATGACTTCCTGATCCTCCCTATATTCCTGTCTGCTTGTTTGTACCCACTCAAGTGTCCTCTCAGGTTATAAATATGATGAACAGTCAGAAGGATTGTGCTGCCAATAATGATTACAAAGGGTATTGGAGAGAAGAAATATTTTGTTGAGTAGTACAGTGATATATATGGATTGCAAATGATGAAACACTTCTCTTTCAAGATCTCTTCAAAGTAAGAAAAGGAAGCAGATTCATGGCACTGCAGCTTGTCAGGCTGCTCTGTGTTTGCATCAACAGTGAGCTGTACATCAGTCGCTTTGCTCACCTTGAAAATGTAAGAGGCTCAGAAGTCCAGGCTCAGAAAATTCTGCAGTAACCTAATAATAATTTATATAAAGGTACACAGTAAAATATTCAAGATGATCCCTCAGTCCCTAAAATCCAGCACTGACAGCTACTGTGTTCTGAATGGAGAAACATTTCTGTGGCATGCTGCCAAGGGACAGTGAGAGTCTTTCAGAGCACATTTTTGCCCACAGCAGATGGAAGCAGCAGCTTTTAGTTGCAAACAGAAGTCTAACAACAGCACGAAAGGGCAAGACCGTGTAAAAACAGTGTAAAAACAGTGGCTTAGACAAAGCTGATGATGTTTTCAAGGGAGATGTGTACCACAAATACCTTGTGAAGGCAATGTGCAATGAGCAGTGAGGGACCAAGAATCTTCTCATGAAGTACAAGTCAATTCCTATATGTCCTCCTATATTAACTGATGGTATCTATTCTTAATATCCTCTGTTACGTACTCCTGTGTTCACACATTTTATGTTGAATAGTATGAACATACTGTACTCCCAGAAATGTTCTGTACTCATATTCTACAGTGAAAATTCATTAGTAGTTGGGTTCTTTTTATTCTTGTGCAATGTACCAAAAAGATTTTTAACTTTGTAAGTGAACTCTACAAAGAGATAAAAATAAGCTCAGATAACGTCATTGTGGGTGTGTTTGGGCCTTTTCTTTTTTTTTAACCTATTGAATAGAGGGTAAGCTAAAAGAGAAATACATGATGGACATGCCCTTTCTCTTACAAACACAACTGAGCAACAGATGTTAGTGTTGGAGCTATAAAATTTTGGTTTAGCCTTCCCTATATATCCCATATATAGTCCATGTGTTAGCAGTGCCAGGGTTGTGCTGCCATGTCTTAGCAGTTGATAGTGTTTACTGCAGAGATATCCAGCCACTCTGTCCAAAGAGCCCTGAGTCCTACAGCTCCTGTCCACAGCCCCACAGATAAAACTATGGCCATGACAGTAAGAAGGCCTGTTTGAGAGACTGTGAACAGACAAGCCTGTTTGGCTGCCCAGGAGCACTTGATGCCATGTTTACATCCTTCTTGTGTCTATCATGTATGATAGGCAAGTATTTCAGCAGGTTTGGGGAAATTCAAGGAGGTTTACCCCAAAGGATGGATTACACTCAGTTGTTCCAACCATCTGGTGTGTTTCTGGCTGGGCAAACACACTCATAGTTTCGTCCTGCCAACACAGTTACCAGAGAGATGTGTGATTATTCCATCTTTGGGGAGCCCTGCATGTCTTGGGATGTACAAAATAGACTTGTCAAAGTTTAAGAAGTATCTTAGCAGCAGCACGACTGGGTCTTTGACAGACTGGCCTGGTAGGTGTCTAATTTAGGTTGAGCTCAGTAGCTCTCCAGATGCCAATAACTCTAAGGACTTGATCTCCATTGCTTGAAATGGAGCCTGAGATATGTGGCTCACAGGCAGTCACCTACATTTAATATCTAAATTTAGATGTCTACAATCTGGAGCTGAATTACACTCCATATTTCCCATTACAACTCATGACCTGGCAAAAATACTCAGTCAGAAACATCTTCTGAAACTCTTTGACCTCCTTTATTCCCATTTTTTCCCACTACGCTGAAGCAGTCCTAACACACCTCCACAATTAGGTCAACTTTGTTGTCTGTCACTCTGATCTCCAACTCTGAGTCTTTTTACTCACAATGAATGGTCTGTGTCTCTTTTACAAAAAGACATGAGACTTTGAAAGCCCAGAAAAAGCAAACATTTTATCTCCAGTCCCCCCACACATTAAATGTTCATAGGTCAATGGATCAATATGTGTCCTTTGCATCTTTGAGATCCTAAAAGTGTAGTTAAGAATAATCTTCCAACTGAACTAGACTGGAAAGTTTAATGCCCTCAAGCAACATGCTAATGATTTTGGCTCAACAGGGCAAAAAAAGCAGGGATGGAGATGAGCACACTGACAGGACATGTCTGGACCGGAAAAATTCAAGAATACACAACATAAAAACTAATAACCCCAAGCATCAGTTAAACCTGACAAACAGGTCTTGATACTACCCAGTAATATTTTTGTCTTGAAATAATGGGATGCTTTTGAAAAGTAACTGAGTCACTTTTGAATCACAATGAACTGCAACAGGCCAGAGCTTCAATAAACTTAGACCAACAGGGAGAGAGGTGGGTCCTCCTCTATGAAATGAAAGACCTGAAGTCTCAGCCTTGACCTACAGGTATCAGTAGGATAGTTAAGCTCAAACCTGCAGCACTTCTTTTTCTCTGGAATTTGATAAAAGTGCTTTTGAACCTGATAAACATGGGGTGGATTAAGACTATGTGCACAGCTGCAAATGAATCACATTTTATCTCAAAAGAAGGCATTCAGTTTGCTGATTTTCCTAACCAGCTAATTCCTATCTACTCTAAAGCATTACAAAAGAGCTCTTAAAGAAAAAAAAAACAAGAGTGATTAATTTTCAATTTTCAATTCCCAATGCTTTTCCTCCCCATTACACAGTTTTCTTGTACAGAGACAGTTCTGAATGCCTGAGTAGAAGGGGCAGTCTGATAAATCCGTTTTTAGGCTGTTACAGCCTTAAAATGTGCCACTCCATTGCCAGAATAAATGCAGGACCAGTTACTAGATACCTCAGGAAGGTGACTTTTTGTCTATGCAAGGGGAATCTTTCCACTTCTTGTGACAGATGAAGTGGTAAGTTGCTGGATGGGGACTGCAAGTGACAGCAATGGGAGGTGGATGCTTGCCATGCCAATATATCTCAGAGACCAGATGGAGTTTTACTGAGCAAAATGTATATTTTATTACTCCCTATGAATGGATCAAGTAAGTTCAGCAATAATCTGGTTTCCATATAATGGGAGAAAGCCTTCATGGCCACTTGGAAGGCAGCATCTTAAAAAACTTTTTTACATCAGGTAACTCACCAGCTGACAACTGGACTGAAGGCATCTTACAGATTCGATCCTCTGTTACCAGTGGCAGAAAGTGCTCACCTGTGACACATGCAGTATTGTTTGGGAATGCTCAGCAATCTGGCCAAAGTGTGGGGGTCTCAGTGCTCAGCTGTAGTGCCTTTCCCTCACATTCAGCATAGGGCTGGGATCCACTTTACAAAAAAAAAACATAGAGCAGGGATCAAAGTGGGCTCTACAGGGGGACAAAGAGATATTCAAGAGAATAGAATGGGGAGAGTAGGGCTGCAATGTTAGGGGTGCTAGCCTGAGGGTGTGGGATGTATCACTAAAGAATGGAAAAGGTAAGAGCAATGTCCTGGAATCCCTGTTTTCAGAGTTGGGGTAGCTGAAGAGGGGGTACCCCCTCTCTCTGCATGGTGTTGAAGAGGTGGGTTAGCATGACAGGAGATCAGCCAACACTGCTGAAGATGATTTCATATTGCACCCTCACTGGGAGCTCTGCATCCCTTGCTGAGGTTTGAACATCAAAGACACTCCAGTTATCATTCTTTCAAAGTTTCCCCCACCACAGTTCCAGTGCTTGGCATGGTAATTCCTTGCTAAGGTGTCTGAGTTTCACCACACACACACCTCCTTCCATCCATCAGGATCCTGCCTGGGTGGATTTTGAGGAATCCACCTCCAGCTGTGTCTGCCTGACTGCCAGCAGCAGGAGCTGCTTCTTTTTGCACAGGGCAAATGGGAGCAGAAGGTCACTGTGGATAGCCTTGTATCGTTCAAACCAAAGGTCACGGACAAAAACCCTCTAACTACTTAAAGTCA
>CM031857.1:92204910-92255892 GCA_018697195.1 Certhia americana | reverse complement strand
GGCAAGCGGCACGGGAGCTGTCTCCAAAAGGCATGACCGCACCGTACAGAGTTTTCTGTCCTCTATTTATTTCTCAAAATCTTACATACAATACATATGCATAACCCTAGCACCTCCCATCCCTGTATTGTGTTAAAATAAGATCCACAAGTGCACAATCCTCCTCTCGATTTGGGTCAGGAGTCTTGAATTGGGTCAGTGGTCTCAGAAAAATCTTCACCAGGTCTCTGTGACCCTCTGGCACGCTCTAAGGTCTCCTGCTTCATGATTGACTGCCAAAAAATCCAGGTGTTGGGCATTGTTCTGCTGGTTTCAATATGTTCTTATAATGGTTCACTTGCTCCCCTTTCCTCTGCAAATAAGCTCATAATAGCAAATAATAAAACAATTAACTCTAGCTTAAGCAACTAATAATCATTAACCTATTGCCTATGTATCTAACTTCAGTAGAATTTGTTCCTAACTCTCAGTTAAAGATTTTAACTCTTAAAGTCATGATTCAGCCTCAGTGCATGGCATGGAAAGGCTGGAGCCACCTGACACCGAGTGCTGAGCCACAGTATGGCTGGCAAGGGAAGGGGCTGAGAGTGGACAGGCATGCAGGGAAAGTCCTGGAGCTAGGGAGCACCAGCAGGATGTCTTCAAGGCAGTGAGACCTTCCCCTAACTGGATTCTCGCTGAGAGTTTAGTCTTATTTTAATCTGTCAGTGAGATTTGGGTTTGATGGAAGACACCTGAAGACAGTGGGAGAGCACAGGAGCAGTGGGTTGGTATAGAGTGGTGACCCTGGCATGGGCTGTCTGAACTCTTAATGTGAACCTACAGGTGCCAGCAGGAGCTCAGGGCAGAAGGGCTACCTGCCTCCCTTCCTCCCTGGCCACGTAAACTCTTCCCTGACACATGACATTTGCAGACCTAGTCCTAGAGAGCAACCCATCAAAGCTCTCTTTTCCACAACCTCACAAAATCCTGCCCCCTTCTGATCTTTACTGCTCCTTCATTAACTACTCTTCATGAAAATGTGCTATTAGGAGAACTGGATTAATTGACATGGTGTGACCTTCTGCAAGGGTGTTAAGAGTAATGAAGGATAGAAAATGGAAGTGGGGGAGATTGAAAAGTTTATTTCATACAAAAGGATGAGCTTCTTTGTGGAAAACCATTTAGCAAATGAAGTAATTTTTATTGCCACATGCTATTTGGGGCTTGTCCCAAATAAAATAGGTTCTATTTTAATTATTGTGATAGAACTAAAGCAATGCAATTTCCCTGCTGTCTCAGTTTTCTGACGTGTCAAGACTATAGCTGTATTTGTGTAAAGGTGCTTTATACTGGGATAGCTATTCCCATACTTACAAGTATGAGCAAGGAAAATCATCATTTGGATGTGTCATCTTTATAACGACATAGTTATATTCACCCTCTTACCCTATTTTAGCTTTTATTTTTACATGACCTTCTACTCCCACAATGGGACTAATTATCCTAGTAGAACTTGCAGAGCTGGCCTTGGCATGGAGAAAATGAATTGTTGCTGCCCATACGCTTATACAGCTGTGGCAATCTCAGGAAGTAATAATGTACATGCATATATGCTGACTTTGAAGTAGAAGATGCTTTAACCAAAAGCAGGGTATGTGTGTTTATTTCTGACACCAGTAAATTGAAGTGCAAGCATATTAAGGACTAGAATATATATTCTATATACAAGAGCTCCGGAATATGTAATAGGAACAGCTCTTATAGGGAGGAAAGAGAACTACAGCTTTTTGCTGTGGGCAACAAGATTATGCACAACTCCAAAAGCAACTGGAGGCAGACATCACCCGTGGCATTGTAGCAATCTGAGCCTGACTACAAATGCAAGGCTTAGGGGCTGCAGGGGAAGCAACTACAATCTTCAGAGAAACCTGGGAACACAACTGCTAAAGTTCATATGCTGGATCTATGAGATAACTAGAAACACATTACAGGGGAAAAAAAGAAAAAAGGTATCAAGGGACCTGAAAGAGGAACCTTTCAGGGTTCAAATCCCTTCGTGGATACAGCATGTAGCTTTCCTTCAGCAGTCATGTTCAATATGCACTCTGATTTTCCAAGACTGAGCTGAGCTGTATCACTTAAGGTAAAACCAATTTATTTTTTACAAATCTTTCCATCATTCTGAGTATTCGTGTCTCTCTTAACTGCACATAAAACCCTTTTGAGCAAGGGGCTGATATCTGTATATGCACAATGGGTAAGATGATACTCAGGCAAAGCCTTGAGGTTCAGTACAACACAACTAAAATAAATCATGTCTAAATGACATTACTGAACAGTTAAAAAGTTCTATAAATGGCATATTTCATAATAATAGCAGTGTTCTAAATTGTGTAAGTTAATGGATTTGACAAATGTTACCTTCTGCCATCAAACAACAGGACAAAGCAGTTTTTTAAAAACTGTTTAATTCCCAGTATCAACTTTCTGAGAGTCTCAGTATTCTCTACTGGAAAAGAGGCCATTTGTTTTAACATTTTGGTTGTTGCTTGAGAGGTTTTACATAATTGTTTGCACTAGATATCAGGAACTTGTTTGAAGATTTTGGGTGAGCCCAAAAACCCGCTTCACTTCTATTGTACTACATAGATCACTCTTATTGCCTGCTCTAAGGAGAGTACAAGCCAGGAACAGCCTCTTTATTGCTTCCTTCATGTTTATTTTTTTCACCATTAATACTCAGCAAAAAGAGTGCTCACTTTGGGTAAAACCAAAATTACCTAGTGAAGCACAGAGCTTCACAAATATTCTTAGACTGAGTATGTCTAGAAGTGGTAATATCTGTAGTGCCCTGGTAAGAATATGAAGAATCACAGAAGCTGTAGAGACAAACTTTTAACACAGTGTTTAATCAGGTGTGGGTATGTCTCCTTAAATATACAGTTTTCTTTTCCTTCTTCAGCCCATACAACATTCCTGTTCAATAAACCTTATAGGGAAACCAAAGCCACATTTATGTGTTCCTGTAACAGCTTATTGTCAATTCCTTGCTGCTATCCTTTCTCTTGAATATAAAAATACACAAAGTGAAGTGACAGGAATAATTACTATAGCTTCAGCTGTTCCTAGTTTCTTTGTGGCCTAGAGAGACATCAAACTAATGAACTAAAATTTACACCATATAGCCACATTTTTTCCTGTACTAAGATAAACATATTAGTGGTTTGGCACAAATGGCAAAACATGCCCATTTCACTCAATTTAATTACAGTAAATAGCACTAATAATAACATCTGCAGGATTGGTCCTCTTTTTATCAGAACACCCATACCATTTTTGCCTTCTCTATTACCACTATCAATTCCAACAGCTGAAATTTAGCTAGGTAATCATTCAAACGAAATTAAGACTTCCTTTATATTTTTCAAAATGAAAGGTGCTTCCAGATTCCCATTTCAATAACAAAGAAATTCTTGGTCTAAGGGCAGTTTAATTAAAGCTACTTATTACTTCTGAGTTCTTCCATTACCTTTCTCCACAGGTATGCTTAAACCTCTTATTGCAATTATTAACATGCGTATGTTGACAGGGATATGTTTGTAATATTTATGATATTAAATGGTGATTCCAGTACAGGCTGTCAATTATTTGAGTGGAGAGAATGCAATCAAAGGATGTTGCAAACTCTGCTATTGACACCTGCTGTCCACATTCACCTTGGAATGGCTTTGGTAGGCAGGGTTGCACAACAGTTTCCAAATGGATGGAAAGGACTGAAGTGCTGAGTGGGTGCAAAGTGATCAGAAGCAAAGAGTCAAAATGTTGTGAACAAAGATTCATCAAGAACCTGCAGAAGAAAAGCTGGTCCTGAATGGTCACTATTTTGGGGTCTCCACCTAGGGACATCTAGCTTATAGTCCAGCCTTTACCATACTGTTCCCAGCAAGCACCAGCTGTCAGTGACTGCTGTCATCTACGACCAAGCCAAACCTCCAACGTCTTGTCTATCTTGACAGCAGTAGGACATCATCATGGCTACTGATGTCTCTCTTTTTGTGTAGCAGGGGAGGTTGCAGGTTACAGTAGTTAATCCACTAATGAGGAGGATATGCTGCCATGACAGTGCAGCTAGGGAAGGGTTAAATGCTGGAACTCAGGGCTGAGATCATGAGCTAGGGAAGGAGGGACAAGACTCTGAGGAAGAGGTAGGGGTGAGCAACAGGCAATGCAGCCAGAATGATGTTCCCAAAGAAGGAAATGGAACTCTGCAGGGTCATTCCTCCTTTCATGTAAGAAGGACAAGCAGAGAAAGTGACAGGACAGGACTGTCAGAACAGAAAGCTCAATTAAAGAAAATTGGACAAGCACAGTATATACCTGAAGAAGTAAGTGCCTCTTGCACCTGCTTTTTTTCCACCTCTTTGGTGGAAGTGTAAAATTTTGCCTCCTACCTTCTGTAGTTCTGTTAAAGGCCCTTTTCCCTGCCTCATCTGCTGTTTAAGTAGTATTGCCATTGCTGCACTCACAGATGGCACCAGAAGTTATGGATTCATACTGTACAAGGTATGGAGATGGCAGCCAGTACTATACCAGAAGAAGGTACCTTGAGTTAGATGCAGGGCAGGAGAATGTTGGAGAAGGGACAATGTATTTTGCTAAAAGGTTTTACACTCCCATTGTTACATGAAGTTGTTGTGCAAAACAAGCTGAAGAACTGTGGCCTAGGGGAAGCCCACAGATATTCAGGTTTTCTTCTACACACAAATTGAGAATTGGGTCCTCCACAAACAACTTCTGAGGGGCCTGCAGCATCAGAAGAATTCCCTTCCATTTCTGCTACAAAGAAAACCAGCGAACTCAGCAAAAAACATTACCATTATATCTTTCTTCCTCCCTTTGTTGGGCACAAAGCATGCTTTTGGTGCAGACACCTGATGGGATGAAAAAAGCATCTGCATTATTCTTTCCCCACTCTCTTCCAGACATTAAAGCAGTGCTGGAGTTATGGGAATCTACACATTCATTATCCTTCCAGCTGGAATCAAAACATGAGCGTATAAAACGCAGTGTTCAACATTCTTCTTCTGGGTTAAAATTCATGTGCAAACTAAATGTGATTGTCTGTTTACTCTATCTTTTGGACTGCTACTCAGATAATCAGAGGGTAACAAGCATTACTTGTGCTAACTGAATGAAGGGAAAATTTCACTGACTTGGTATTGGCTTTAAAATCATACCAGATACCAGGACCTATAGAAGAGCAACTTTTCAATAAACAAGTTAATACTTGACAGTGAAGTCATTATGTATCCAAGGTCCTGCTCCAGAACATGGGTTACTGATCAACCTGGGTCACTGAGAGTTTAGGTTGTCTGTCTTGTACTTTGCAGACAGCATGGATGTTTTAAGCAATGCTTCTGAAGCTGAAAGACAAATATCTCGTGCTTGGGTTTGGTCCAGGTAACACCAGCAGGTCTGTTTGACCACAGCTTTTACATAACATAGGGCAGTAAAGGAAAATATTGTCTGTCTTCACCCCTTTAAAACATTAATTGAAACATTAACATTTTACTGCCAGTTAGGCAACAAGATTTATGAGTTAATAACACTCTTTCACAAAATACCCAGGAGTCTAGAGCAGAAATTACAGCTGTTTTGAGCTTTTAAAAAAATGTTTCAGATTTTTCATGCATATAATCTTGTTACATTTCTTCTGGGTGATGCTGCATTTTGATTCATTGTACAGATTAAGCAAGTGCTGTAGGACCAGAGGTGAACATCAGGTGGTAGTTTCACCAGCTCTGTTGTGTTTTAAAGAAAATAATAATGGAATGCTACTATAAAATCACAGGATCACACATGTCAACTAGACTAAAGCATTACAGCCATATCCGGTCTTTCCTTAACCACCTGCAGGGATGGTGATTCCACCATCTCCCCAGGCAGCTCATTCCAAAGTCTAATCACACTTTCTGTGATGAAATTCCTCCTGATGTACAACCTACACCTCCCCTGGTCCATAGTAAGACTGTGTCCTCTTGTCCTGTCACTGGTTACCTGGGAGAAGAGGCTGATGCCCACCTGGCTACAACCTCCTTTCAGACAGTTGTAAAGTGTTAAGGTCTCTCCTTGAGCCTCTTTTTCTTCGGGTTAAACAATACCAGCTTCCTCACCTGCTCCTCACAGGACTAGTGTTCCAGACCAGCTTTGTTTCCTTTCTCTGGACTGCTCCAGCACCTCAAGTGTCCTTTGTGGATTGAAGAGCCCAGAAATGGACACCCTACTTGAGTGGAGTACGGGCAACTGCTGCGTGTAGGGGAAAACAATGTATCTGAGCAAGAAATAGCACCTTAGAAGCAAACCACACTTGCAAATGAGTTGTTTTCTCAGGAACACCTGGCGAGGTGAGGGATAGGAAGAGCGTGAAACGCCGGCAGCAATAAACGGTAAATTCCTGGGAGTTTATAAGAGCTGCCAATTAAAAGGCCGGGAAGACAGCCCCAAAGCGCCGCGACGGCCGGCCCCGGCGCTCCAAGCTCTCCCATCCCGGGCCGAGCCGTGCCCTAACACACAACCTTCCGCGGCAGCTCCGCCCGCCGGTGGGTGCGCGGGGAGGCGCGGAGCGGTGCCAGGAGGGCGCGCCCGCCCGCGGAGCCCTGCGCGGCCCCGGCGGCGCGGAGCGGAGGCGGAAGCCGCGCCGATGAGGTGTGCGCGCTGGGCAGCGGGCGTGCGGAGCCCCGCGCTGTGCCGAGGTAAGCGCGGAGCGGCCCTGCCCTGTCCCCCGCGAGGATGTGGGGACGGGGCGCCGTCATCGCCCTGGCCGCACTGGCCGCGGCCCTCTGGCTGCGGCGTGACGAAGGTACAAACCTCCGAGCGCCGGCCCGGGCGGGTGGCGGGGACGGCTGGGTGCCGGGTGCTGCCGGAACCCGCTGCCGGCCGGCCGGTGCGCCCTGCCCACGGAAGGAAAGGTCGGCGGGCCCGGGCAGCCCCGCTGGGGGCTGGGCCGAGGCGGGCGGGAGGCGGCCTCGTGACGCTGCTGCCGGAGAACAGAACCAAAGCCAAGGGGCGGCAGCGCGGCCCAGCACGATGCAGCGCACCCCCGCCTGCCGCGGGGGCTGGCCGGGCCGCTCACCTGCCCCGCGGAGGGACGGCCGGGGGCGGGAGCAGCGCTCACAGACCCGACCCCCAGCGCCGCCACAGGGTCTGCCAAGGGCAGTGGCTGCCGGGTCCCCGCGGGCCTGCGGGCGGCGCCGGCTGCGGCGCGGCTGTTGTGGCGGCCTGCAGGGGCAGCGCTGCCGCGCGTGTGTGCGCCGGTGCGGGGTGCGGGGGGAAGCCCGCCCGCCCCGGGCTGCGTGACACGGCGGCCAGGGCACAGCGATGTCGCTGCCCGCGCTGGTGCGGCGCGGCCCGGCCCGGCGGTGCGCGGGGGTGAGGTAGGCGCCGAGCGGAGCTGCAGAGCCCTGTGTGCGTGTGTGTGTCGTGTGTGTGTGCAGGGATCGCGCTCCACTGCGGCGGGGAGGGAGGGAGGAGGAGGAAGGGAGGGAGGCAGGCGCACTGTGATGAGCAGAGCCTGCAAGTCCAGCCAGCGCCGTCGTCCTGTCGCTCCCAGCGGAGCCCGGGGCGGGGGAGCGGCAGCTCACGGATGACTGCCTGAGTGTGGTGGGAACAGGGGACGGCGGCTCCGCGCCGGGTGCCCGCTTGTTTATTTTTTATTTATCATCATCGTTTTCGGAGGGGGCGAGTCAAGGGGAAGGGGCTTTTTTTCTATTTTTTCTTTTTTTTTTTTTCTTGCCACCTCACCACCCCTCTTGTCGCAGGTGCCCGCAGCGCAAAGCGGCGCCTGGAAAGTTTTGTTTGCGTTCGTGCGGGCTGCGAGCGGCGGCGGCCCGGGATGCGGATCCCGGGGCCCGGCTCTCCGCCGCTTCCCGCCGCACCGCGGCTGCCGGGGCTGGCGTGGGCGCCCCCTGGGAGAGCCGCGTGCGGGCATTAAACCCCCTCCCTCCTCCCCACCGCCCTCCTCCGCCCCCTCCGTCCCTCCCTCTCTCCCTCCCTCCCTCCTTCCCTCTCCCCGGTGCGCGGCCATTGCAGTGACCCCGGCCGGCCAAGGATGATTACGAACACGCGGGGCTTCCTGTGGTCGGATTTGGAGACGCGGGCGCTGCTGGAGATCTGGGGCGAGGCGGACGTGCAGTCGGCGCTGGACGGCAACTTTCGGAACAGCCATGTGTACCGGGACGTGGCGTGCCGCCTGGCCGAGCTGGGCTTCGAGCGCACCCCCGAGCAGTGCCGCATCCGCATCAAGGGCCTCAAGCGGCAGTACTACCAGGCCCGGGACGGGCTGAAGAAGAACGGGCACGCCCGCAAGATATGCAAGTACTACGACGAGATGGACCGGATCCTCAGCTGCCGGGGGGGGGCCCGACGGCGCCCCCGATCCGCTGGCCCCGCCGCCCGACGGCGCCCATCCGCCCGCGGGGCCGCTCGCCGCGCCGCCCACGCCGGGCACGCCGCACAACAGCCGCGAGCTGGACCCCGAACTGGACGAGGAAGCCGGGCCGGAGTCCCCCCGCGACAACTTCACCGAGGATTCCGGCGAGTGCTCTTCCTACGCCGACCACCCCATCAAGGTGGAGTGCCCGTCCTTCGCCATCCCCGTGCCTCCTGGTGACGGTGAGTAGCCGGCGGGCTCCTGGCGTCGGGTGTCCTTCGCTCACCCCGCGGGCTCTCGCAACCCGGCTGCCGGCGCTTCTCTCGCAGATAGCGCGCTTCTGAGTGGCTTTGCATTATCCTGCTGCTTCCTGCCCCGTCCTTGGCTCTCCGAAACCCGGCCGTGCCTTCCCCCCACTCTTGCACCTTGCGCGTCCCCGTGAACTGGGGAGCCCGGAAGGGGAGCGGGGTGCTGCGGGTGCTGGGTATACCGCATACCGGGGAGGGGGAGATGCAGTAGACAGGGACCCTCATGAGGTTTTATCGGCATTTATCAATGGGAAACCTATGGAAAGCTAGCGCAGAGATTATCGAGACAAAGTGTCAGGTAGCATTGTACAAGAAAATAAGCATCCTTCTCGCTAGAGGATTTTCCCGTTCCCTGCGGACTGTGTGCAGTTTTGCTAATCAGTATTAAAACGATGATGACGATAATACCTGAAAAAATCTGCTTATTGTTGCAGGTGGGCCACAAAGCTAGGGGAGAGCTTTTATGTAATAGGTTGCACGGGTTGTTTCAGAACCACAGCTGATAACTTTCTTTGGCTTGTGGACAGAAAGAGCACTTGGATAAAGCCTGTCTTTTCCCTGCGCGTTCTTTACCCTCCACGTTTGTTTTGTGCAGGTGCGGGGCAAATGCTGCTTGTTTATTTTCGATCTAGATTAATACAGGGTTTTTAATACAAACATGAACCTGTCTTCAGAAGTTGACATCGCTTAGGAGTCAGCCAATTGGTTGACGTTTAAGCAACCTTTTTGCACTTAAACCCCATCAAAGAGTTGTTTATATTAATGTTCTTTTGAAATGCAAATCTAGAATGCCAACTGACTGAAACTCAATTTAATGTAATTACTTGCAATACACAAATGAGGCTACAGTATTTAATAACCTTCACTTAAACCTTTTTAGAAGATGAAAAAGACTCCTATTGTTGAAGTTTAGTACTACAACAATTAGAAAATACCTCTGTGATTTTTGTGTTATTCTTACAACTTGGTAGAAGTTTGTGGGTTTGTTTTAGTACTCTGAAAGAAAAATATCTCAAATAAATTACAGCTCACATTGAGAACGTGTATCCTAGTGCTTTGTGAGATGTTAGGTCTCTTGCAGGGAGATTTTTTGCTGCTTTCCTCGTAGAAAATTGTTTTCCATCAGAAAAATAATAGATTTTTTCCTTGCTTTAGGCTTTAAAGAAGTCAATGCTCCAACTATTACCCCACCTCTCAATCAGCCCAAAAGATCAAAAAAACGCCATACAAATTTGACATTGGATAAAATGATGGAAAAATTCCTGCAGCAGAGCATGGATACAGATGAGAAATTTTACAGATTCGAGGAGCAGAGGCTCAAAATTGAGGACAAGCGTCGGGAAGCTGAGCATGCTCGAGAACTCCAGATGTTGCAGATGTTGGGACAGATGTTGGCTGGAATTTCTTCTACGGTATCACAAAGGTCACAATCTATACCAGCAAGTCCCCCTCGGAGAGCGAACCATCGTTCATATGCGGATAACTTTAATTATAATGCTATGACAGCAACACTTTCTCCACCGATAGGTACTTCCTTCTACAGCATAAATAGAAGCTAGGGTACTTTTTAAAACTTCTGTGTGAAAGCTCTGGTAGTAAGCAGCTTTTGAAAATAAAAGTTAATTGGAATTATTTAATACTGTGGTGAAGGTGTTTGTCTGATGTCAAATGAAATTAAGTCACTATTCGTAATATTGTACTGATTATTTAATTACAGGTACATAGTTATAACAAATTTTGATGAGCAAAATCATACCTTTTGAGCCCTGTAAATCTTGGGAACTTTTTTTCACATTCGTGTCTTTGTACAGTGAAGTTAGGCGTTTTTTACTTAAAAGGCAAGTAGGAGAGTTGCTGGAAGCAATCTGGAAGCCTTAGTTACTTTGTGGCAAAAATTTTGCTGCTGTTCTGCTTGAAGTTATCAAGCATAACCCAGTATATGAAGTTAAGGCAGTGCATATATTTTTTAAGGGATGGGAAAAGAATGGAGTTTTGCCCACAATGAAGTAAGTCAGATGTTAAGATCTAGCTTCTTTAAAATAAATTTATTTACAACACAATTCTGAATCCTAATAACTAACATTGTATTATTGTAGTAGCTGTAATAGAAGTTGAAAATATTTGCTTATGTTTTTTTTTTTTTCTACACCAGCTCTTTATAAATTCTGTGGGCATCTGAATTTACTTTAATGAAAAAGGCAGAGCAATATCTCAAGAATTGGTATTTATGCACAAACTCTCCCTTCTCTACTGTGTGTGTGGGCCAGAAGCTGATGGTAGCAATCATTAGCAAACATTAACTACTTGGGGTCTCTGTGCCTGTGGCATTTATCTTTATCGTGGCCTCTTTATACCTGGAGGTAGACTGCATGGGCAGGAGGAAATCAGGGATACTCCATCAGTGCTGGAACTAGAGTCAGATTGGGGCTTAGTGATTGTAGCCTGCCACATGGAAATGAAACACTTCTTACTCTGTTCTTATTCTGAATTTCACACTGCTTAGAAGAAAAAAGTATAGTTTAAAAAGAAGAAAAAGAAAGCACCCGGTGTCAATGCTGAATAATAATCTGGCATGCCAGATCCTAGGGAATGTTCTCTGAGTTGTGAGAGGCTGTTTCAGTTGTGTGTTGGTTACTGTTTTCCCTGTAAAATGCATGGCAGACTGGGTAGTTAGGCCTGTTGACAGTTTAGGCTAGCAGATCTGGTTGTGTTTCTTGAGTGGATAATTGGTGTGTAGGATTTCCTGGTGGCAGCAGATTTTTGTAGCTAATTTAATGGCATATGAATGGATACAGAATTTCAAATTTTGTTTTCACTTTTAAAATAAAGGAAAACTGGTGTGCTTTAGAAAATCCCGTGTAAGGTTCTAGACTGGGGTGAAGGTACCTACAAGGCCCTACCATTACTTCTGAAAGTTTTTTTCTGAAAAGCTTAATTATGTGTAACAATCTGAACTCATCATATACGTTTACAGGCATATTGCACTACACAAGAATGCATTTTATTTATTTAACTGTAGCAAGAGCAATTTGAGATTCTAGTCTCTTAATTGGCAAAGGTGTAAAAAAGTTTATGCTAAAATGTGAACGTAATGCTTCACGCAACACATCTTTTAAGGAATTAAGATTTTATTTGTTAGAACTGAATATGCCATAGTGACTCTGTAGGTAGAGTAGGGCTATATTAAGAAGGGCTTTTTGCATAATTCTCTGTTTTCTCTCCATTTATTATGTAGTCACTTTATATTCGCACATGAGCGAAACCCAGCAGCAAATAAACAGAAGGCTTTAAGTGTTCCAAGCTATATAATATTCTTGTGTGGTTGAAAACCAGTGAGTGCGTGAAGTGTGATTTAAAGAAAATAATCTGCCCTATTTTCAGAGATGAGCATTTTGTTCTCCTCTGGGTCCCTGCAATGCTATTTTGGCTGTAATCCAAAACAGGTTGTGGGGTTTCTTCTTTCATTTTCTTTCCTTCCTTTTCCCCACGACTTTTTGGTTGTTTCTCAGAGTAGGATGCCCAGGTTTTCATTCATAAGCAAAAGGTCAGCCAAGAGTATTTATCATTATTGAAGACTAAAATTAGGTTTAGGTTTAGATTCCGTTGAAGACAGGGAAGAAAGATGCATTTTGCTGATAGCACACAGATTTGGAATTTTCTTGTTTATTACATTTTTCCCTTTATTATGTCCAGTATTTCTGGAACAGTTGTTTTTTTTTTTTTTTTCCCTTCTTTCCTCTGTATTTTGGGATGGGGGGGTGTGTTACTGAGTTTTATACAGCTGAAAGTAAGGAGTATCATGGGAGTTCTTTTCTAAATGATTATGCTATACATGTGTAGCTGTTCCTTGAAAGCTTTTTAGAAGATGTGTAAAAAAGAAAGTAAGCATGGCTGGGGTCTAGGACGCTGATATTAACATTCAAATAAGCCGCTCTTCTGAACAGAATTTTGCAGGTAATGAGGAGCTTTTAAGAACTTGCTCTTTTAGAGTATTTGCTGCAGTTTATAGTTAACACGTTGTTGATAGAAGTAGAGATTTTCACATTTTTCCCATGTTAGGTAAATGTTGTAATTCTTTCAATCTGTATTGTTGAAATAATTTTTCCTTCTAAATTTTTGTAGCCTTTTGAAAGAGTCATTTGATACATAGCCTACTGAGTGTGCAGTAGTTTTAGTGTCTGGCTTGACTTGTAGCTTTGCATCAGTGATCTGGAGATGTATTATAGCTAAAAATGATCTTTGTGTGATATTTGTGATGTTTGCATCTAGTGCGTTGGATTATAGTTTTGCAGAAAGACTTTCACTATGCTTTGTAACCACCTACCAAAATAAAAAAGCAGTGAGATAGGCCCTGATTCTGCTAAGAGGTGGAAGTCTTTAAGGGGAAGCGAAATATAAGGTAGGGTGTACATTTAAAATTTGGTTTCAGTTGCTTTGTGCTTGCTCTGTGGATATGTTTAGTCCTTACTAAGTGTTCCTATTTCAGTTGAGCTTAATTATGGAACTGATTTCAGGCTGAACTATGAAGGTATTTCTAGTTACAGAATGTTCATATAACTATTGTGGGTTGTTGTCTCTTTCTGTACCTGAGCCCTAAATTAGGACTGTGAACAGTCAGTGAGAATATTCTCTTCATCAGACCCTGAATGCATTTTTATAATCATCACCTTCCTTAGTTACTCACTGTTCCAAAGACCTTTAAGTGACAAAGCATTTGGATTTTAGAAGTATGTCACTCTGTGTATCTTTGTGTGTTTTTATTAATGTACATGAGTGCTTAAAAGAAATGCTTGTCATTAGTTTAAGAAAGAACATTCTTTGAAGTAACACTTATTTTCTTCTTTTCAGTTATAGAGAGATCTTTTTCCCTGCACAGAACACACACTCTGAAGGATATGGAGAATATTTTTCAGCTGGTGCGCAATGTTATCCCTCCTCTAACAGGGAAAAAGCATAAAGGTCAAGATGGTCGTATAGGCATTGTTGGAGGATGTCGAGAGTAAGTTAAATAGAAGTTTGATTTTTGCTTCTGATAAATCTTCAGGATGTCATAACTACTTGTAGAAGCCATTCAAACTCACACCTAAACCACAGTTTTCCAGAGAGCTTTAATACTCCATCATCATGACCATGCATACTTAGGAAAGAACATGGTATCTTGCAGATGTATTGCAGAATTTTGATACTGACTGTTACAGGAACTTAAAATGCTGTTTGTGTCTACCTTCTCTCTTTTTGACCACCAAATTCTCGGTTTTCAGTGTTAGTCTTTTTTCATTGCATGATGAGATTGTAGAATAAGTAGAGTAAGACACATCTGATTTTTTGCTTTCTTGGGGACTGTGTCTCTGTATTATGCTATGCTTTCTTGTGGGCTTTTTATTTTGATAAATATTGGTGTTTACTAGATTCTGTCAATATCTTGTTTTATGTACTGGAGTAGTGGAAATATCGTGTTTCAGGGGAGAAAAGATGTACTGCATAAATCAGTTAAATGCTGTACTGACCTAGAAACAGTACTTTGTTTCTAGGCCACAATACTTTCAATGAGCCACTACACCTTCCTGTTTTTCTATTTTCCCCTTTTGAAAAAGAGATGACCTCTTTCTCCTGTGGGAGACATCTACTGTTGGACATCTGCCATTAATAAATATTCCATAAAGAGCAAAAAGGTGCTGTCTTGTAGCTGGGTCAAATAGCCAGGAATTAGAAGCTAATGGTCATAGGTTCTTACCTCTTGGCTGAAGTAAACACCTTTGGAGGGTGATTGTGTTCATATCTCTTTCTTCAGTCTTTATAAAGAGAATTTAGGGCAACTGGAATCACAGTTTAGGCACTTCAGTTAAGCATCTAAAGCCAGATGGGATTGATCCAGGTCACAGGTCCCATATTTAGCTTGCAAACAGTTTTCAGCTCTGGTTTTGTTTGTCTCTAAAGTTTTACCTCTCTTACTTGAGAAAATTTTGCTGGTTTACAGCATGATCTTTGTAAATATTTCTATGAAAGATCATTATCTAATCTCATTATTGCGTTTCCTAACTTAAATTTTATTTCATTTTAGATACACTGGAGCACCATATTTTGCTGCAATTACAGCTCTTAAAGTGGTACGTGTTTTTCTATACAAGTCCAAAATGAACTTGTCATTATTTCTGTTGCCTAGGTGTCATTTTAAAAATAGCATTCATTCTGTAGTGCCCATTTACTTTGAGCTTTAGAAGGTCTTCTCTTGAGCAAAGAAAATCCTTAGTCCAGAATTTGTAGAAATACTTTATGAGTCATTTACTGTATTTCATTCACTGTGTTTCCTTTCTCTGTGAGGTGAAGTTAGAAATGCGTCCAGAATTTTACGATTTAGGGACTTGGATAGGAAATTTCAAGACTTAATGAAACATTTTCTCCAAAAGTGAACAATAAAATAACCTTAGATTATTGTTTAAAGTTATGTTTTTGCACTATAGTGAGTTCTTCAGAAATTTTTTCTAGACCTGGTAATCGTGTTAAATGAAATAACTTTCAAAACTTAAAACTTTAGCGTAGTAAAATTCTTACATGCTGTAAGTTCAAAGATTGTGGGTGAAATTCAGTGTTAATTTTAATAGCACATCTTAATTGCATTCTAATCTTCATGCTGAAGGATTTTTTTTTTTTTCCTAGAAGCATGAACTTCCTTATTTATTGACTTAATAAATGCCTAAACAGACTACATAAATACAGGGTGATTGTTCAAATTTAAACAAGTTGTGCTAATATAATGCATCTAATTTTCGGAATGCTATATATAGTGTGTTAGTACTTCCAGCTCATTGTATATGTTTTTCTTCTCGAAGATTTCTCTCAATATGTAGGTAAACATCCTGAATATTTCCAACCACCTCTTCTCTCAGGATGCAAATCCTCAAAGATTAAAACTGAAATGATGTTATTTAACCATGTTATTGTAAGATCCCAAGGCAACTCAGTTTTCTGTCCACTATGTGCAAATCCAGTGGCAGTACTAGGAGGTTCCTTACTGGAGTCACTTGATTTCAGACCATTACATCTGCACATAAACAGAGTAGCTTGAAATGTTAAATGTATAGTAGTAAAGCAGAGATGACACTTCCTTAATACTGGGAAATTTCAGTATGCATGACCAATACAAGATCACTGGTCTGATCACTGCTTGCGTAATTTTGTGTATTCTGATTTTTTGAGTTGGCAGCAGAAGCTTGAGACTTAACTTTTCAGCTTTAATGTTTATTTGACACAGGGTGTGTTGTCAAAATTGTGCTTGCCTTGTATGAATTTGGCCCATTGAGTAGAAATGGTAGGACTAGAAATGTATTCATGGGTTGCCATAGCTATATTTGCAAGTATGTTACAGTAGTATTAATGGCTCTCTTATGTAGTTTTTCTCATGTTCATCTGTGTTCTTTTGTACATGAGACATTGTAGACTTTGCTCATCTACAGATAAGAAACATTTCTCAAGTGAATAAAACTTTGAGATTTGTGTTTTCAGTCATCCTGTTAGTGAGAAACAGAAAAAAATTATATTGGAAGTTAGATACAAAAAGAACTGTCATACTAGTCTGTGCCAAAACAGAAGAAACAATAGATTTTTTTAAACTACTGAGAAGAAAAAATTCAGTTGAATTATTAGTTGAGTAATCTTTGGAATGCTGAAGTTGTTATTAAGTATAAATTTGATAATACTGTTTGCAAATTTTCTTTTTTAGGGTGCAGATTTATCCCATGTGTTTTGTACCAAAGATGCAGCAACAGTAATCAAATCGTATAGTCCAGAGCTGATTGTTCATCCAGTTCTGTAAGTGACTTATGTTTTGTTTAAATGAGCTAGTCAGGCTTACTAGTTTCAATATTTGTCTGATAATTGATTAGCTTGTGTTATTTCTTCTGCTGAGTAACTGGATGGATGAGTTGGAGATCACAAAAACTCTGGGCTTTGTCCTTCCATTACAAGCAGTTGAATATTTAGTATGGGACAGTCAGTTGCGAATTTCTTTTCATGACTGTCAAAGTACAATTTTTAAAAGGTAGAGATCTTTGTTTCTGCTTCTTGCTGATGTGTTCTGTGGTTGTAATGCATTTACCAGTGAACACTAGCAAAATCCAGAACTACAAATTACTACAAGTCAGCATTTTGCAATCTGCATTTGAATGGCAAATGGAGCGTGTTCTCTTGCTTCTTCAGCCCTAATAGTATTTTACAGTAGTGTCTGTTTTCCTCTCTCTACTGTGTATATAGACACCTATGCAAAATTACAAGGCAAGAGATGCTAATTCTCCTTTTTCTTCATGAATATATTGCTTGAGATACACACCTGTTCTTGCAAATAAATATATATTCCAAAATTATATAAAATGCAGGGTTTAATTAAGAAGAAGATGAAAAGTTTAATAAGCAACTGTTCTCCTAATTGGGAAAATCAATGAATGAGTGTGTGTGTATGTGCATCTCCGAATTCTTGTTCTGAAATGTGCTACTGATCGATGAACTTTCATAGGATAAATTTGTTTCAATTAGGTGTTATGATGGTTTGCAATGAGTACTGCAAATGAGAATTCAGGTGTGTGCCTTAGTTATATGCCTCTGAGCTTAGCTCGCACCAGTGCGTGTCAAAGTCTGTTGGTGTACATAGCAAAGCTGTGATTAGGGTAGGGGAAGCATAATTTAAAAACGTGTTTGTCAGATATTGCTGTCAGGAAGGATTTATGACAGTAGAAATATCTTGGTGTCTGAGAACAAGAATGTGATCTTCCTTAAGGGGATGCCTGTGGTTGGAAGTTGTGAGTTTATTGCATTCTGAAGGTGGGTTTCATTCCTGTCGCTGGAGACAGAAGTGCTTAGAAGGAAGGCAGTTAAACAGGGTTGTGTTTTTTGTGGGCTGCTTTTTCCCCCCAACTCCCCAAAGGTAGAAGAAATCCATAACTTTATGGATTTCAGACAAAATAAAGGTGATGTTTGAAAGCAAGGGAATGATGGGTAGGGTTTTTACCAGTGGGACTGTTTGCCTCTTCAATCTAAAAAGCATCTCTTCAGTTCTGTCTGATATGGTAGCAGATGCAATGGAGAAGCCTAATGGCAATATTAACATTTAACTTGGGGTGTCTTGATGTGTTCCACTTGAGATACAGCATATGGTCATCTTACATGGTAATGAGCTGACCTTGCCTTGGGAAAAGCATTCTTTGTGTACACAGTGGTTCTTGATGTCTGTTAATGGAAAATGTTAATGGAGAAGTAGAAGCAGCACAGAGGAAAAAGGTGATGAAAACAGGGTTAACAGTAAACTTTCTGTTCATGAAGGACCAGGTTGTGCTTGCTAAGTAAGAGAGATATTGTTTTTTATACACAGATTCTAAGTGTCTTCTGTGGAATTCAGATTTCAGTGAAAACTCTGATCTTTCTCCCTGCAAAGAGAACTTTTGATTTTAAACTTCTGCTGTGTCTATGAGTTCCTTCAGATATATACAGTACAGTCAATCTACAGATTTTCATATCCATATATCTTTAAGTCTGTGACTCAGTATTTAATACTTTGATTAAAACTCTGATTAATTTCATGCAGACAGCTGGGCTAATTGCATGATGCAGTGGATCTGCAACTATTGTTTACATGACATTCAAAATGAAAAAAATGCAAATATCTGAGTGTTCAGATTTTGTTTATTAAATTTTCTCATCTTTCTATCTCTTCAGCTTCATTCTCAAACCAGGACAGAGGGAAAGAGAAAACAGTCTTTTCTGGGTAGAAAGGAAAAAATCTTGATTGACTTTACTGAGCCCAGGTTTTATTGGAATTTACACTGCCAGCCTACTTTTCTTGTAAGGTCCTTTGTCTTCAGTGTCACACTTTTTGTATGATCCTTTATATGTTGTGGAGCCATTTGAGTTCTGCAGGCACGGCCGGCTGCTCTTGATTCAGAGCCTGATCTCTTAAACAGTCTTTGTACTTTCTCCCGGGCTGCGCTTCACGCATGGAAGAACCTCCGGGTAAAACCCACGAGCAGCTATGCCATTGTTTTCTTTTGTGTCTCTCCTTAAAACTGTGCTTTGTTATGATTTCTCCATGACCCTTCAGAGTAACTAGGTAGCTGTTGTACCACTCTCTTATTATGCTAATCATAATTATGGCCCCGTGTACTCAACTCCCTGTTTGAACAGCTTGGCATTTTGCCAGGGTTCAGCTGCCATTTTGTACTGCTGGGAGTCTGACATTTTATCATCTTAGCTGCCACTGCTTTCTTTCCTGCCTTCACCTCACAGGGGATCACCTCAAGGGGAGAAAATGCTCTTTCCTTGCCCCCTCTGAATGCTTGGGCTCTTCTGGCTCATTAGAGCTGCTGTTGCGGACCTTTGCCAGCATGACTGGTGAAGGCATGCGAGTTAGAAGTTGGACTGTAGTGTTTTGGGTCTTTGGCAAAAGCATGTCAGTTGAAGGATGCAGAGCATGTTATGTGACAATGATTGAGCAGGATTGCAGAAGGAGGGTTATGAAAATGAACATCCATCTTACAGCATTGCCAGGGCAATTCCATGTGGCCTCAGATGTAGTCCATCCTGGGAATCCTTTTGGTGCAACATTCTGTGCTGGGGACACCCATAGTGCCACTTTCTCTGTGTTTTTTTTTTTTTTGACTTCATTCCCTGTAAGTGAATGTGAGAACTGGGACTGCCTGTGACAGCCTGGGGTCTGGAAAGATGAAAAGCCTCAGCACATGGCTCTGTGTCCTCACTACCTGAGCAGAATAATGAAAAGCAGGGTGTCTAGGGGCTGTTAATAGTCAGTATTATCAATGGTCATTTTGCTTTTTTATGCAGGGATTCTGTCAAATGCATTATGGCCCCTTCCACAATGACCTGGTGTTATTCAAAAACTGACCAGCTAACCAGTTCAGTATTGCTGATGTCTGACTTTTTGCTTTCCTGTGGAGAAGCAAAAAATGTGTATTGCAGAAGTTGGGGTCTTTTGAATAGTGGAATACACCCAGTCTTGGTGACATATGCTCTCCTTGGTCTTGTCTCTGCCACCCCAGGTTTGTGCTGCGTTTTCCTGTTTTGTCAGCTTAATGTGCTCCTACTGTAAATGCTTCACAAACACAGGCAAGATAAAACTTAGCTTTTGCATTTTATTAAGTTTTATAGCAGATGTTTTCTGTGTGGAGTTTTGCTGTAGATGTGTGCACACTTTCTTCATGCATTTCTAGCTAGAGAAGAGTTTTCAGCAGCTTTTTTATATTTGCCATATGAGTGGCCTGGCTCAGATCAGGTTGAATAGACTTTTGGGATACCTGTGTTGGGTTAGCTTATTCTGTCCTGGTAGGCAAGTGATCACAGAGCTAAATGAGCTATATGAACCCAGCTGGTTGTATGTTAAAAGAAGAGAGAATAAATCTCTTGTGCTATATTCCCCTCTTGCAGGGACTTTTCATAATTGCACAGAGATTTTCTTCTCTGTAGGCCATTAAAGAGGTAGATACTTCCTGAGTAGCCCCCTTGTAAGCTGGTTATCAGACATTTTGTAAAGTCAACCATCGGTATACTCCTTGATCTCCAGAATTTTATCAGAGAAGTAGGATGAGGTCATTAATTTCTTGTGGTGCCAAAGAGGTGACGTTATTTTACATTTTCCACCAAAAAAAACCCCTTTAACAAGGCGTGGATTTAGCACTAATAGCTTCCTCTTAGCTTGTTGTATTTCTGGGTTTGTGTGGACTAGGAAAGATTGTCAGAATTACTAGAAGGCTTATAGTTAATTGCGGAGTTTTTGGGTTGCATTTTGAAAAAGATTATTCTTTTGAGTTTGAAATAAGAATAATTGGGAAGAAAACTCTCCTGAGGCTGGATTGTGTGTTGAGGCCAGTTACCTTTAATGAAGAAACTCAATGAAGATCACTGTTTCTAGAACATATTTTACATAGTTTTATTGAATTTTGTCTATGTTGTGACCATTTGAAAAAATCGTGAAAGTCGATCATAGGCAGTCGAGGCCCTGATAAGTTACTTGAGCACTCTAATCCAAATCTTTTATAGAAGGTCCAGGAGTAATATTTAAGATGTTTTGGCCCCCTGTAATTTCTAATGTGGAGAGGAGATGCAAAAGCATTGATATAATGTGGGAGGATGCTCATACCTTTTTAGCTGTGTTACCTAATAATAACTATTAAACACTACTCTGGTGTAATGCTGGTACTAACCTTGCTTTTGGATCAGCTGCTGGAAGAAGTGCGGAGTTGTTGTCACCAGGGAAAGTCAGGGAATAAACAGAGATTCCTCCAACAATCAAAAAGATGTCTCACAAGTAACTTGGCTGCTGGGTCTTTATTACACCTGCAGAGAATAAGAAGGAAGACAAACTTTGTGATCCTTCTTCCAAAGCCTCATTTAGACATCAGCCTGGCTAGGATTCACATGGGAAAGTTAGGGGGTTTTTTTAAGTACTTAGGTGGAGATAAAGGTCAGTTTGTATGTGTAGACTTAGATATATATTTAAACTCTTTCTTGTTCTGTCATGCAGTGTTGTGGCCAAAACTTGCTTGTGGACCTGTTTCCTGTGTTCAGTTTTCTTGGCAAAAAACTGCTCCTTCTTTGCTGTGTATTGCAGAATAAAAGCTGGGAGGTGTATTCACCCTGTACTGTAGTCCCTTTCCTTCCTGTTGTTGCGGAGGTCCTGTGTGATTCCAGCAGAGGTTTTGTCACCTCCTCAAAATGTCAGAAGTAGCCAAAGATTTCTAATATTGCTGCAGGGAGTGCTGCTGTCCTTGCTGCTTTCTGATACGTCAGAAGGAGATGTACTTCAGTTAGATGTGGCCAAATTTATCTTCCTGAATGCTTGCTGTACTGCTGTGATTTGAAACAGGGATCCGATTACTTTGGTGTTCAATCTTTCTTGAGTTTGAGTGAAGGCAGGCGTCGCTGGGATTTGTTTTTGAAGGTTTTAGGATCCCATTCCACCCCCCCCCCCCCCCCCCCCCCCCAGATGAAAATAAGCAAAGCAGATACTTAGGCTGAGACCTGCCCTGTCTTTCCATGTGTCCACAGCTGACTGGAAGTACTGTAGCCTTCTGGGTATTAATTCAGCTATTATCTATGCCTTAAGATTTGAATATGAGGGCTACCAATGTGCTAAAAGCTTGTCACTTTCTTCACTGGTTTTAACATTAAAAAATAAAAAGTGCATTATTTTTTTCTAGGGACATTTTAAATGAGTTCCTTTATGTGGGAAATTACCCTGTCATCTTCATTCTATGGCCTTTAAAGTCACAAGTTTGGTGGATTGCTGTCCATTTTGAAAAATAATGCACCAATTCTATTTATCAGTTCAGTTCACATGAAGTATAATGGGTGAAGACCACTTCCATGAACTCTTGAAAATTGGAGGTCAAGACATTTGGTTATCGTTATGTTTTTCAGGAGGATTGTCATAATACACACTGGTAGTGTGGTTGAGATCAAAACAGACTACAGCTGCTTTAAGTATTTCTATGTATATCTAAATGCAGGTCATAAAATGATTGTGTTGGTAGCTGTGGTATCTTTACAAGGCTAGATAAGGTTGACCTTCAGTGCTGTTGTCATGTCTGTGTGAGAAATCTCGGAAAACAGTCAGACAACAGCTTCTTCTCCTTTGGGGCTCTCTCACAGGATGAAAGAGGCTCTGCTCAGCTGAAGAGAGGTGATCCCGTTTGTGTAGTGCATTTGGGTTCATTGTTAAAGAGGCTGTTGTTAACTCCTATGCCTGTAGTGTGTGACCACCCAGTTCCTAATGAAGCACAGCATTTGATGTCTAAGTGAGAGTCTGGTGTCCAAGCAGCAACTATGGAAAACGCTTTCAGTTGTCATTATGAAAAAAACCCTAAAACAATATGGTCAATATGGCATATTTTTCTAGATGTTTACCTCAATAGGTGGTTCACACGTTTAACTGCTTTGAAGGTAGAATAGGGAGCAAGTAAAGACTCTGGTATCTGCACATTAAGAGCGGCTCCTTCCTATGAACTTGTGACACCGCTGCCTTTCCTGGATAATGGGTTGTTGTTCCTGTGCTGCTAATATTCAGAAGCAGCCTACCAGGCTCACTTTTGGTGTCTAAATTAACTTACTCAATGTCTGGAAATGGAAAATTTGATTTGAATAGAATTCAATCCTTCTCCCATTAAGGTGTTTATTTTTCTTTCATTTTTCTCCCTGTTATTTAATCAAATTCTAGCTGAAAAGTTTGTATTGTCTATCCAGTGTTTACAGATTGTACACAATTTAAAGATTTAAACAGCCTGTTAGGTGAAAATGGCCCTTTTGCCTTCTAAACGTTTTAGGGGGCACTTTAATATGCTAATCCTAATTTAATAAAGGTATCTCTTTTTGTTCTCTAATTGCATCCAGACAGCTTCATGCCAGTAGGTTGTCTCTGTGATTTGCTCTACCTGACTGAGGTGCTTGGTGAGAGGCACACGAGTTGGTAATGGGCTCAGTGAGCTTCCCTAGAAGAAGCTATTATTTCCAGTTCTGCTCATGGGACTGAAAGCTTCTGCCTGAAGCCCTTGGGCTTCTGGAAATTTGGCATTAATTTACGAGAAAGATGATTTATACGCTGGCAAATACGGCCACCCTTGGAATAGAAAGTTAGTTTAATTTTATGCTCAATATTTTTTTGCATTGTTTGGGTTTGCTTTTCATTCCTTTGACCCATCCTTTCCAGGATAATTTCATTCCCTATCTTAGTTTCCCATTTTCCAATAAAAACCTCACCCAGGGTTTACCACAATTGGTAACAATTAGCTTTCTGAGAGAACTAGTTTTGTTCTAGAGCTACACATTGTGTCCCATCTTTGCCTCTTTTGATGTGTTGTACTATATAATAGGTTCCAAGTGTCAGCAGGTTTAACATTTGATTTACATTAATTATAATTACCTGCAGTGTTTGGACAAACAAAACTGAAACTCTTTCATCCTCAGATCGGAAACAAATTTTTCCCATCTTTGAAGATGAGTCTGTAGGTTTGCTATGAAGCTGCCCCCTTAGTGTGGCTTTGTCTGAGTTTGCATAGACAGACTTGTGCAGTGGTACATTTTAATGCATTCAGGGTTGCCTCAGTCATACCAAGTGTGTACAGATAACGAGCAGAATTTGAATAATGTACAAATCTCCAGTGAGGAGCCATGTAGTCAACTGGGTGACAGCAGTCTTGCTTTTGTCCCGTGTTCTTCTCTGGTAGGAGGTCCCACTGATTGGCATTTTCTCAAGTCCAAACCACATCTCTGATTACTAAGGTGGTACCAGCTCTGCCTAAGACCCGTGTGAAGAGCTGCAGTCCTGCTGCCTCCTGTTTGTGCTGTCAGTCATGCTTATCTACTATTTCTGTAGCTCCTGGTTATACCCTTGCTGACTTTGCTTCACATTTTCTTGTTTCCATGTAAAATTTGACAAGACTGCACCTTATCTCTTGTTCCTTTCCCTCCTCTTGAAAGCAATGACAGAAACTGTCATTCATCCTGAATGGGGAAAGCTGCTGTGTTTAGAGGTTTCTATGATTATTTAAAGCTATTGCTTAGTGGCTTTTGATCATTTGGTAAAAGTCAGTCTTCAAATAAAATGCAGCATAGAACAAAATTTTATTTCTTTGCAGAGTTGGGGATGGGAGTGGTGTTTAAGGTCCTAGCTGTCAAGTGTCCCCCTGTGAAGCTTTCCCCTTTCCCTCCACCCCCCCACAAGCTGCTAGCTCAGATTTAGGGATTAGGGAGAGGGGAGCTTCAAAGGTAGGGAGAAGAGATTCAAAAGAGGCCCCTTGCCTCAGGATGTATTCCAAAGCTTTATTCTCAATGAAGGGATCCCAGGAGGCAAAGAGAGGGGAACATGGAGGAACAGGGGCTTTTATCCCTTTTGGGGTCGGGGTCAGATTACCTGGCTGAAAGCCATAGGTCAGAGTCAAGGGGCAGGTAAATCAGGCCAGGTTACAGTTTCTGGGGGAGGGGTTTTTGAGGAGAGGCCATTCCCTAAAAGGAATGCAACACCCCTGACTCTGGGCAGTGACCAACCTAGAGCAGAGTTTCAAGCAGAGGTACCAGTTGGATCTGTTACAAACAGCTGTAGAAGATGCTTAGGAACTGTGGGTGGTATTAGGGCAGTAGCTACCATCTTTGGTGTTTGTTTAGGATTTTCTGTTTGTTTGTTTAAGGTTAGGAGTTTTTCTGGGTTTGGAAAGGTTATTACATCAATCTTTCCCTAAGATGAAGATCTACAGGACTGTGTTTTAGGACAATTTTTATTGTGTGATAGTGAAATACAGAAGAGTTCTGAAGAGCAAAAAGCTTAACATAGTCCTTCTTTCTTTATTGACCTCTTCACCTCAAGGCTGCCCCCATTGACTTCTCCCAGTCTGTAATCCTATCTAGAATAGGGCCAATCCAGGGACAGCACCTTGCATTCACTGAACTTCATGAGGTTAATGTTGCAAAAGTTATCTAAAGCCACTAACAATTTACAAAGAAAATTTGTCCTCACCATTTTAGAGACTCAGTGATGTTTAATTTCAAGAATCCTTGTCTATTCTGCCATGGAAAGTACCTTTATCAATACATTCTGGAAGCAGAGAAAAGAAGAAAAATATAAACATGCAAGATACTGAACAACATACCTTGGTCCTGTCTACCCAGCAGCTTCAGGGACAGCAAATGATAAAGGTGTTGTGTCTGCCTTTCCAAGAGATCATCAATCATCTCAGCCTCCCCTTATCTCTCACTAATAGCCAAGGAAAGTTGATCACTCCCCATTTCTGGTGTCCTTTTCCCTCCTGTGCCTCCATGTAACCCCTCTGCGTGCTTGCTTGTTTGTTTAAATCTGACTGATGACAATGTGTGCAGTAGATTCAGTGATTGCTGACATTAGCTTTAGACTCTTACCTATGCAGCTTCACAGATAAAAGTTACAGAAGCTCCTTCAGTTTTTCTTATTAATTGTTCTGTTGTCTTGCAGTTGTTATTTATGTGTTTACCCTGTGATAGTTCTTTTAAGAAGTGCAGTCAGAGGTTTATTGGTTGCTTTGCAGACAAGCTAAGGTTTTGATGAAGTGTCTGGGAGTTTGGAGGGGTGTTGCTTAGTTGCTTGATTGAACAGTGAACTGTCATAATCTAGATTTTCATCAGAATGGTATCTGATAACATGTCACATAGTGATTAGCTGTAAGTAGCTGTTGAAGATCTGTTCATTCCCCACTTATTCCCTGATGTGGTTTGTCACTAGAATCTTTTTTGCACATATCTGCACAAAGGTACTGTAGTTCACTCTCCATGTTTATTGGTGTTACTGCTAGGATTCAGCTTCCCAATCATTCTTATTGTGTATGTCCATGGTGGAGAGTTTGTATTTTTATATTAGGGGAAAGCCACTAGTTCACAAAGTCTTGTCCTATTACCTTCCAAAGAAACTTGCTTTATTTTGGAAAATCCCAGATTCTTATTTAATCAAAGTCTCTCTCAAAGGTTTTACCCTCTTAACAGGATTTCAATTTCTGAGTACTTCTGGCCTTAAGAGATTTTCTTACTCCTCTTTATATTATTACTGGCTTTGTGCTTTAGATTGGGGGTATTGCATTTGTGATATCTCTTTTGGAAAAAAATCTAGTTGAATATCACATGGCTCTGCACCTCTAAAGGCAGTAGTGATTCTTGCTTACTTGGTTCATTTCTGTCAAAGCTTGAAGATCGCATCTCTTTTGATCAAGGGGATGTTTCTTCATACTTCATACCTTTCTAGAGAGGTGTTGTGTTTTTTTTTTTTATACAGCACTAATTTCAGTTGTTGTTTCAATGTCTTGGGCAGTGAAGGTGATAATTATAAGCAGATGTTTGAGCTCAGGTTAGTAACCAGGAAGAGAAATTGGCATGAAATGACAAAGGAGATTAACTGTGTTCTTTGTGTGAGTGTAGTACACTGAACAGCTGAGGACCTGACATGGTATTCTGTGCTGGTGCCTCCAAAGTAGTTTTTTCCAAAGACATTTTTGTCTGGTTTTGATCCACAGGCAAACAAGAACATGCATTGACTTTTTCTGTAATGATAAACTAAATACTGCCAAGAAATATTTATTCCTCAGTACCCAGGCACAATTATCTGTACAGGCAAATTATTCAAGTGATCCTCAGCAAGGATTCTGGCCCATGCCAACTAGGCTTTCCCAACCCCTTTTTCCACTGATGAGGAATTACCGTGGTCCAGGAACTGTGCTCGACAGGCAAGTTGAGCTTTGCCTGTTTTGGAGCCGGAGAGTGCAGAGGCTATCTGATCTCAGAAAGCTTTTCTGGGTGTGTTTAAACATCGTGTGTAAACTGTTAAGAGCAAGAAGAATCTGCCTGTGTGCTGAATCCCATGGTTAGGAACATTTAAGGTTTACCCCTGCCTGAAGAAAGCTGCTTGTTGATTGTTGGTACCCTATCAGCTTTAAAATGCTGCTGGATTATGTTGACATAAACTGTGAGAGAACACAACAGCCCTTCATTTCCAGAGCAGCTGTAGATACAGGATATTGGTGCAGTGTCTGTAGCTGCATGGCCACAGCTGTTGTGAGTATCCAGTGTCTTGAAGTGAAGCTGGCATGATGCTGTTGTGAGACAGTATTTTTCTGCTTTCTTTATGAAGATTCAAAATCTGTCAGTTACTTTACAGAGTGTTTTTATAGCTGGTTTTGCAATGTAGTAGTCATTATCACCATTTTTAATCTCTTGACCCTTCACATCTTGGATTGCTTCTTGATGTGACGTTGCAAAGGAGTTGAACATAATGTTTGTAAAATGCTTTGAAGATGAAAAGCTCCACAGTAGGTTTTTATTATTACCAGAGGCAAAGTGTGCAGGAGTGGCTTAATATTGGACTGTTTATTTCCCAAGAGATGGCTTTGTTTAGAAAGGTGCATATTATCAATTGAGTTTAGACAAAATTATCTTATTTCAATCCTGAATATAAATAAATTGACAGACTTTTTTATGGTTAGATTATTTGCAGATGATATTTCTAGAAGAGCAGGACATTTATGATACTGTATCTATGACTCTATTCTTAGTTTATGTTTAATGAAGCTTTCTTTTTAATGTATGTGGCTTCTGCTATCTAAAGGTATGTTGAATCCAGACATCCTTATATTTATGGAAGTTGCAGTATTCTTACAACTACATGGTATATATTTATTTGAGAAATATATATGGAGAGAGAGAGATTGCTCTTCAAAGATAAAATAAGTTCAGTATGTGAACAAACAAAGACCACAAAAGTGGTCTGCATTTAGAAATGGTGATGTTTTATTAGTGTTTGGTTTGCAGGCAGTTTTTCACATGTTCTTCATGTTTTCACAGTTGTTCACCTATCACATGTTAAACACCTGGGGTTTTTTTAAATTTTTATTAAATAGTGCTTTAGCTATTTCTTGAATCATTTTTATTTCCAGCCTCTGTCTACGTCATAAACTGATAGGTGATTGTACAGACATAAATACAAGTGAGCTGTTTAACAGTTCTCGATCTGCTGTGGTTTCCATGCGAGGTAGAGGAGGAGGGAGAGAGCTGCAGTGTTCAAGTGGAAGTTCAGCTTGCCAAAACAGGGACTGCTCCAGGGACAGCCATGTCCTGTCGTGGTTCCCTGTCTCCCTTGCCCTTGCAGCAGGTCACTCCCACCCAGCAGCCTTGTTTTGACGGAGCTGTTTTGTGGTGTCAGCACAGGGCACCTCTGGGCTTTCTGAGCGGCTCTTGTCAGCCGCGGGGTCGCTGGACTGCGCCAGGCACCGCATCCCTGCGCCCTTGAGCAGGATGCCTCATTCCCTGCAGCTGCAAGAGCTTTGGGCTCCTGCCTGGCACTTGCAGAAATCATTGTGGAATTTGCTGATTCTGCCAGACACAGCCTAAACACTTGTTCCCAAGTGCTGTCCCCCATCAGGACAGCTGTTGGTTATGAAAAACATGCAGTGGCTTTCATCTGTAATAATACAGCTTTGTTGGAGTATTGCAAGCTGACAATAATCTGAGCAGTACAGTGAAGCAGTACCTCCTTGCTCAGCCTACAGGGAGCTTTATTCCCCTGTGCTTCAGTTAAAATGTTCATTTATTGTTGTTACTAATGTCAGAGATGGGGAGGGAGGGGAGGCTAAATTTTCCCTCCATACTGTCAGTAAGGATTAACTGCAAATGCTGGGCAGTGCTTTGAAAATATTCTGACCTATTTACACAACAAAACTGATCAGAACAAAATAAACAGCTCTGGTCAGTGGCTATTGCTGTATGCTGTGTTGTGGCAGCTATATTTGGCAGTGAATTTTCTCATTGTTTTTCCAATGCAGACAAAACCCAGAATGCTATAGAAATTTTAAGCATTACAGGCAGATAATACCCATACTGAATAGCTTGTTTCTCCTGTTGCCTTTTGGGGAAAGGGGACAATTTGGCTGTAATTCAGTTGGAACAAATACTTATGAAGCAACTGACAAAAAAGCATATGAGTAGATTTATCATTCTGCCTTGTGGGGTAATAAACAACTTCATCATTTCCAGCAAGCTGCAGTATATACCTGCGAGATGGTGGATCTCTCTCCAAGGTATAACCTCTGCAAAGAAACATTAAATACGGAATTGTGACAGACTAAAAATTGTTGGTTTCCTGCTTGGATTTTATTTTATTTTATTTTGTAACAGCTGTAGTGGATACTTGCAGTTATGTCCTCATTTTTATGTGGTATCCCCTAAAGAATGAATTGAGAGAAATTTTTCATTTTAGCTGTTTGGACAACCATTCTATATTTCCTGGGTCACAGATTCTTGGTAGTTAGGGGGATATAATTTCCTGACACTCAAAACAGGAAACATCTCTTTCTATCTTGCATCTTGAACAACTCAGTTTCTGAGAATACTAAAATAAAGCCTTTTCAAATGTCTCTCTCTTTTTTTTTTTTTTTTTTTTTTTTTTTCCCCCACACTTCCTTGTAGTGATAGTGCCAATGCTGTCCATGAGGTGGAAAAATGGTTACCACGGCTGCACTCAGTTGTCATAGGACCTGGCTTAGGTAGAGATGAAGTTCTGCTTGAGAACGCTAAGGTAATGTGCATACTGATACTTTATCCTGTGTCTTTATGTTGAATTGTATTAACCTTTCCTCTTTTTACATCATTACACAAATTTTCTTGTTACGGTTGCTAAATATCAAATTCAATAAAATATTGTTGACTGAAAATTACAGTTTGTATCCACGGTCTTCATTGTTAAACTGTAACCTTCAGTTTGAATTTTAGGCACCTGTATGGTTGTTCTGATTTGCTTTTGTTTAGCTTGTGAAAGTCACTAATTAAGAAATAGGTGTTGGCATATCTAGATAAAAGACTCTGTGTTTTCTTAGGTACAAAGCACCAGTACTGTAAGTACATAAATATGAATTTGAATTCCTAATTTTTGACAGCTCATATCAGATGCACCAAAGAACAGGGACTGTGTCCTCTTGCAATAAAAAATAATACTCTTAAGTATAAAAATGTTGCAGATTTCTACTTTGGATGAAGAGGTAATCCTATTTTCTTTCAAGCCGTAGTGGAGAGCTGAAACAGGAGACTAGATAGTTTTTTACTTTAATTAATACATACTTAGACCATCTTCCCAATGACGTTATGTATTACTGTCAACACATCTTTGTGTTCAAAGTGTGTTTTTCAGTCTAATGTCAGTCTAATTTTGTACAATTGTTTTTTTCTTGAGCAATATTACTGAATTAATCAGTGGCACTAACAAGTGGAATTAATATAATTTACAGAAATGTTGACAGTTACACAGTAAAATCACAAAATGGAGCAGGCAGGAGACTGGAGACCACAGTATCCAAGTGCAGAATACCTTGAGAACAGTGAATGGTGGTTTTCCTAGGATTTTGTTAGAGAAAGTTGCTATTGGAGTTTAATTTTTTCCTTTGGAAGGAAAATATATATATTATGATACAGTGGTGCGAAACTAGTAAAGATGAGAAAATAAAGAAAACAAATGTATTACAGCTGATGAAGAAATCAAATTGTGTTATGAGTGCAAAATTTAAACAGATTTTATTATTTTTTGATAACCTTTTTTCAGATTTTTTTTTTTTAACAGAAAAAATATTTGAGACAATCCTTTTTTTTTTTCTTGGCTAAAAAACCTAAGTTTGATGGGTGTTTTTCCTAAAGGAAAGCTACTTTAAACAAAATAAAACAAGAATTCATTTGGAATATCTAAGATGAGCTTCTTCTGTATCAGAATTCTGTCCAGGGTTTATGTGCATATTGTACTACAGAAGTATCTGGAAGATTTCTTGATTGTGTTTTTTTTCCCTCATTGCAAAAAATAATATTGGTTTCTTAGTGAATTACAGGCATACTTTTACTTCAGTCTGACTGTCCTATGCAAGCCAGCTTTTAGGGTTAAAGAAACAAACCCAGCCAATAAAGACAAGGCATTTGGAAGTTACTTCATGCAAAAGTCTCAGGGCTCGTTCCTACGAGCTGTGGATCTGGCTTTACTAATTTCAGATCACATTAAAGCTCAGGTTCTTTGTCTGCACTGTAGTTGTGTAAGTGTTCATTAGTTACCCAGTGCTGAGGTTTTTAACATGCCACTGGCGACAAGTGAACCCTGGCTGCCTGTCTGAGGAAGAGTGGTGTTCTCTGTGCTGAGGGAAAGCTGAGTCTCCCCCCTGCTTCAACAGCGAATTTTAAGTGTCAAGAAAAAAACCCAAGAGATGATAGCATTGCTATTTAAAACTTTTATAGGAGGCTGGCTTAGTACAAAGTTTTCTGGTCTCCATTTAAGCTAACTGTGGCATGTGTTGTATGAACACAGGGCTGGGAGATAGGTGAGTGTCTGCTTTCTGGTCAGGGTTTTGTGTCAGGGTGGTAGTAATGGTGAGATAGAGCTTCCCCTCTGCCTCCTTCTGTCCCATCAAGGTGCTGAGGCATTGTGTTCTGTTTTTGTATCAGTTCTTGTCAGTATTGTGCCAGCACATTTCCAATTAGTGTGCTTGTCCAAACAGTCATGTGTTTGGGCTGCTTCTCTCTTCCGAGCATTGAGAAATTAAGAAATTAACTACTAGTGCTGTAACCTCCAGTGTCTGGTATATGGCCAAGAGAGAGTGTTTTGTTGTGGAATAGCTTGAGTGCTTGTTGACCAGATGGTGCATCATCTCCAGATCAAAGAATGCTTTGCTTCCTCAGCATCTTTAGTATGTCACCTGCCTCCCTCATTCTTAACGCCTGCACTGCTCACTGTGGCATATGAGCTCCTTTCAACAGTCTGATTAAAAAAAATCCCTACCTTGTGATCAGTTTCCTTTGATTTGATTCTTTTTTCCTTGAGCACCTTGATAGTCTTTGAATACATATTTACTGTCTTCCTGCAATTTTGTGGGTTTGGCTGTAATTCCATTTACAAATTGTGTTACAAGAAGCTGCTCTGCAAGTTATATCCTTCTTTTATAAGCCACTTGTGTGCGTCTGTGCCAGAGCCCTCACATGCTGTTTCTCAGTTGCTTGGAGCTGATGCTCTGTCAGAGCTTTCTAGCCATGGGTTTATGAGACCAGGAGCTTCAGCTTCAGAAAATTCTCCTAAAGAAAGCATTTGTTGTGTCCTGATAGCTGTACTCCTGGACCCCTTGTAGATGTGGCAATTCTAGTCTCAGCCTGGTTAGACGTTCCAATTCCAAAGCAAGTAAGCAGTCCAAGCAACTTCTCTTCAAGAGAACAGAGCAAAATCTCGTTTCTGCTCCACTTCTCAGCTCTGGAGTGTGCAGATGAAACATTTCTGCTCCCCATACTACATCAAACTTTTGAAATGCTGTTACCACATCTGGTGTGAAAGTTGGCCATGATGTCAACTTTCACATAGAGAACATCAGGCCATCTGTTCTTCCTTTCAGTGTCCATGATTGATTCTGGCCAGAGATACTGATATGTCAGTTCAGTTCAGTTGGAGTGCTGCTGCTGGTGGTTTAGCCTGTTGAGAAAGTGTTTAGCTGCTATATGGAAGCAAGGCCAAGATACCTCTGACTGTCCTCTGCTTGGAAGCAGCATATTTCTGAAATTGTTGGATATTCTTTTTTTCACACAGCAGCAGTGTTATGTCTCTGTCATATCTACCAATCACAATTTACTTAATTCAGCTGTTGCATGTATGTTAGCGCTTCTGGCTTTATTCTGATCTAATTTTCCTTCTAGGAGAAGCTTGAAAGTAGGGAAATTTCTGCATTTTTGTTAAAAATGCAGAGTTCCTTGTATAGCCCCCTAGGAGATCAGGAGAAGCACCTCCCAGAATGAGATTGCCTAATGCTTGGAGCCTAATGCTTCAGAGTGTTCTGCATTCTGCTGCCACCTAGCAGTTAGGCAGTTGTAGGCTGAGCTGTGTCCTTCATCAGTTTCCATCCTCTTATCTCTTTTCCCCTATTCCTTCTGGCTTTGATGCCAAATGGACTATTACAGGATTGCTGGTGGAATAGCAGTTACTGTAGGAATCACACAGATAACCATTGATCCTTATGAAGAGCCCTCACCTTACAACTGAACTCTTTGGTGTTGGAATCGTCCTTGCTTGTCACTGCGTTCCTTGCCTCTCTCCTTGAAATGGCAGCACCAAGTCCTGGACTCTGGTCTTTCAGACTTTCTGTGTCTTGCTTGAAGTCAGAATGCTGTTTTCAGCAGAGCATGCTTGCTTTCCTCCTGTAGGAGAGAGGTGATGATTAGTGTCAAGAATAGCTCTGTGTAATTTGGATTACATGATCAAATTGACTGGGTTCTCAAACCATATGCTTGTTCCTCTTGCTCAATTCTCAGTCTTTGTTTTAGCTTCCAGAACATATCAGGAATACCAGCCTGGGTTTTCTTTTGGCTGAGGTCCTGCCTAGCTGCCATTTGTGCCTATTGCTGTTGCTCAGCCCCCTTGTCCTGCAGTGCTTCCTTCAGCCAGTCATTTGCCCTTGAAGATCACTGCTATCTCTTGGGATATAAATTTCAGAATCTCGTTTTCCACCCCTTGTGACATCATCTTAAGGTTGTGTTAAAATGTCTTGGCTGTAGTTAACTTCTACATAGTGAGAGCCCTTGGGCCCTTGTCCCGGATCATCTCTATCAGGTGTGCCCAGAGAGAACCCATTTCAGATTTTCAGATGGGTGGATTCTCAGCTCCAGCTTGACTGAGGAGGCATCAGCCTTTCTGTGTCTGATTAGTTGAATTATTTTCATGCATTCAGGATTTAGGCAACACTCCACAGCCCTAATAAGTTGTGAGAAAGGGACCAGATGCCTCACTATCTGCTCTAGTTTTTTGCAAGATCAAGAGCACTGCAGAATACAGGGTCACCTACTATTATCATATAAGTCTGTTAGAGTTGAATCTGTCTGTGGGCCTTGTAAAGGATTTTCCTCTTGATATCTAAGTAGCCCTCTCAGTTCTGTTTGTACCACAGGTGTAAAACACCTGAGAAACATCCCAGGTGAATGTTGCAGGTGACAGATTAGTATTGCCTGTGGTAACCTACCACTGTGTACAAATATGAACCAACAGAATGTATTACTGTTTGGGATCACTACTCATGGTAACTCAAATCAGCAGAAGAATAATTTTCCAGAAACTTCATTCTTTAGCCAGTGTGTAGTGCATTTGCTTCCTCCCTGTTTATACCCTTTGGAGATTCTTTCTGTGGGGATTCAGCAGTTCAGAAGAAACGGAAGAAGCAACAGGGATTCGCCTCTTTCTCTTCTCAGCCCTCAGCTAAGAGGAGGTGAGGTAGCTGGAATCTTGTGTTTGAGGTACAGCAAGGGCAAAACCCATTGGGATGTACGTGCCCCCTCTGTGAGAATGTGTGTGCTGTCAGCCTTCACCCAAGGCCCAGCACTGATGCACATATCACAAACTGAATCCAGTGAAAAACTGATCTCTAGCTAGCCAAGCTTCACTGCTTTCCAAAGGCCTGATGAGACTCAGAATTTGTGGATGTCATTACCTGAGGTAGGGCAGTTGCTGGGTTAGGATGCAGTTCTTTCTCTGTGGTGGTATTATTGGTGTGCATAAAGCTTGGGAACACCAGTTCAAGACACAGATACCCTCTTGTTTATGCCAAGAAACTACTGCTGCTTGTGCTAAGAACTGTTAGTATTCTGTGGCTTCCTCACAGATGTCTTGATTAGAAAATAGTGTTTGAATATATGCTAGCAGTACCTTAAATACAGGTTTATGCAGCTTGCAAACAGAATTTATTTCTAATATGTGTAATGGATCTTGATGAAAGTCACTCACAGTGAAGTGGAATATTTATTTGCTTTCTGTGTGTAGGCTTTTTTTTTTTTTTAACTTGGTTTTGAAACTCAAAAGTATTTATAAGCAAAACACTGGTATTGGATATCTTTTCAAGTCTTTCTGAGCTTCTTTGGCTAGAAACCCTAAAAAGAAATTGGCAGTGATAAATTCAGTTCATTAAGTTCATTTTAAGCATGACAAGTTCATTTTAAGTTTGTTTATTTAAAGTGCCAACAGCCGACCATGAATATCTGAAGCCAAAACTAGTTAACATAACCAGCTATAAATTGGCAACATTGTAGAGTTTTCATTGTGAGAGCAAGCATTCAGTGAATGAGAGCATGAGAAAAAAATTACTGCTTTTATTTATTCTGATATAGATATCTATATTTAGGGTTGCAATAGAAAGGATTAATACTTAAAAGTGGATTTTCATGTGTCTAGGGCCGAAATGTATGTATAAATGTAGCTTCTCAAATGGTCCCTGGGTTACCATGATTTTGGGGGAGCATAGACAAAAAGGAGTGCTCTGAATTTTTTCATAACTAGGACAGTATTTCAGAGGGTTTTGCTTTTTCTTAACTGTTCAGGCATTGCTTTGGCTTATGTCACTTCTTTAGGAATTTAGCATGTGATTGAAGCTGATATTAAGAAACTGTTAGTTGCAGTTTTTCTCCATGCTTAAGGCAAGCCATCTAATTTGAATTCGAAGAAGTTATCTACAAGTGAATAGTTTGGGGTTTTTTTAATGTAGGATAGAACAGTTTTGATAAGCTGCCATCTACAGTGTCTTTAGCTTTGTTAATTGTAACAGCTCCTAACATGATGAGCCTGATGGTGCAGGGGGCTACTCTTCACAGTCCTTATCACACTTTGCCTGGCATAAGTGAAATATTTTGCTGTGCACCCGAAAATATGTTTTGGAAAACAGGGCCTAGCATGTGCTGCTACAGTTGAAAGACAGAAGACCAAATTAAATTGAATGGAGGATAAACATAAGATGAAGAACCTGTTTGTTCCAGAGAAGGGATATTCATCTGTATTATGTGACTCTTTGTTCACAAGTGGTTGTCATTCCTTGCATGTGGTTTGAGGGCTTAGTGGAGTGATTAATGAATTAGTGATAGGTAATACATATCATTAAACTACATAAAGTAAAACTCAGGTAATTAGGCTAGTTAAAGGTGATTTATATACATATATATCTCGTCCACAAAGAGATATTTTCATTGTCTTTGCTGGATTTTGAAAGGATGAGTCTTTGGGTCTGTAGGAATTAATAAAAGCATGTTTAAGAGACAACTGCACGTTTTAACCAGTGAGTCAATAAAAAGCCTAAAACCAGTTTTGAAATTTCTGAAAGTATGGCTCTAATGGGAAGCATTCAAACAGTAGAATTCCATTCTTAATGTTTTTCAAGCTTCTTGCATCAAATAGAATATTTTAAGGGAAGATTTTCCCCCCTGCCAGCTAGGACTGTAGTCTTGAGCACAGCCTGTGCCTGGGATATTTGCCTACTTCTAGCTGTGCAAGATTACAAATTCTTGCTTGCCAAGCCCGTTTTCCAGGCATCTCCATCAGAGAGCTGCATCCTGACCTCTATTGCAGCTGAGTCCCTGCTAACTCTGCATTTATCCAGACTTGAAGCAAGCAAGGCAGAAATGCTTCCTAGGGCTTTCAGTGCCTATTTGTAGGAATCGATTTGCAGCGTGTTGGGGTGGAACTTATTTGTTCTTCCTGGTCACCTTGGGGAGGAGGATGTGTGGAAATGCTTTGAGCTGCAGCATATACAGGAAAATTTTGGCTCTTTTTTTCATTTATCTCTCTGTTTCAGACAAAATCATGGATTCAGGATTGCTGGATGAGAGCAGCATCCATGCAGAAAATTTAAGCAATTATAGGTGACGTTTCAACAGCGGTTTCTGATCCTAGCTTTCAGGAAAGGGTTCTTTGTAAAAGGGACTGCCATTCCCAATGTCAGGTTATGCACATTTGCATGTCTTTAGCAAACCAGAGTGTGTAATTACATACTCAGCATTTGCAGCTAGCAGTGGAGTGCACTTTCAGTGGGCTGAAGGCGCTGCTTCCGAAAGTGTTTGGATGTCATTTTGGTCAATACTGTCCATTATTATGGCATGTTAAGGCTTGAATTTCTTTTTGAGAACATGAGTAGGACTTTTCCCAAGAGTGGGTCAAGATGTGACTCTTGAAGGGACTGAGGAAATGCAGTGTTTTTTGATGATGTCAAGTAAAGCAATCTTTCCTTTGCTAGGTAGAAAAATGGCAAGATGAAAATTAATTACTGTTGTGGGATAGATGTTGCTTTATGTATTCTGCTAATCTGGTTTTCTGTTCATTTCATTAAAATTCAATCTTATAATTAAATGACTGGCTCCAATTTCCTGATTCTTCCCTTTGTAAACACCAAATGCCAAAGTTTTGGGTAGCTGAACTAGCTCCTGAAAAAGTACAAGTTGTGATAAAACTACTAATATATTTTAAATCACTGTTGTGATTTAAAATCAGAATCATTGTTCTGCTAATCCACATCTAATTAAAAAAGCTGAAAAGTGTATCTCACTTAGGTGTGGCAAACCTACATTATTGTCTTTTCTGTGGATCTGTGGAGAGCCAGCTTTCATGCTGTTGTGTGTGGGCAGCATAAATAGGATAGGTGTTATTGCTGGCTCGTGGACTTGAGGGGAGAAGTCCAGACTGCTGAGTTTCTTTCCAAGAGGCTGTGAATACTCATTGAGAGAGCACCACCTGTTCTCTGCCCCTGGGGCCTCAGGGTGGCTGCTCTGTGAAGACTTTCATGGCTGATAAGGAATCCTTTGCTTGTACTTAGGAGCTCCATAGCAATTTATTCCTCCCTCACGTGTTCCCCACTATTCTCCATATGGCTGTTTCTTACAATCAGTGGCTCATCTCAGCCTCATTCCCTTTTCCATAATACTTGTGGAAGTGTGCAGGAATCCTGGATGTCAGTACAGTGCAGGTGAATCTTGTGTTTCACAGCAGGGTTGCAGGCTATGAAATGGTTAAATCATATCATGCTTTTCTGCATTACTGTGTCCTCTTTCAGCAGTATCCTGTCTATTTGTTCCTTCAGGCTTCTCCCGTCAGTCTTTGCCAGCCTGAATAATTTTGCATTTGTGCATATGTGTTGTACAGGTTATCAGTGTCTTAGGGTTTTGTGTTTAGGTTTTTTTGGGGGGGAAGTATGGTGGTTGGTGTGCTTTGGTTTTGTTTTGGTGGTTTTGCTTTTTTTGTGTTTTGGCTTTGTCTTTTGGGTTTCTTTCAAAGATGAGAAGTTGGGTTTGGGAATCTGTTTTAAAATTCCCATGTGAAAGTTGGGACAGAAACCAGATTTCTACTACAATGAATGTATTGCATAAAAATATGGCTCATGTGAAATATATGAATGCATATTCCATGATAAAGAAAAACTAAAACACATTAATTTTTCGTCCTTACTTTGTAAATTTTTTTAATTACAATAAAGAGTTACCTTTCCTCAGATAGACCAATGGTTTCTATTGTGACACAAGTTCTTATTCAGTTCTTACTGAGTAGGTTGCTTGCGTAGAATTCCTGAAGAATGAGTCAAAGAAATAGGTTTTTTCAGGAAATTGTGTATTTCAAGAGTAGAGTAGGAGTAGATTGAGGTTAATTTTACCTTCTCTGGCTTTCTTTGCCTCATGCCTCAACCAGCGCCACCAAAACCTGCAATGACTGAAGTACTATTTTGTGCAATTCTAAATGTCAAGTATTTGGTGCTGCTAACAAACGATAATCACTGTGTCCCATAGAGCACCTTCGTGGGATGTGTGAATCCCAGGTAATTTCCTCTTTGGCTTAATGAGGATAGAAGCTTCAGATTTTGTCTTGTTATTAGGAGAGGAAACTCCTGTTACAGATTTGTTCTAGCACGAGTACTGCAGTCTTGCAATAGAGTTAATCATCGCTGATTTTAGTAACTGGGGGTTGACACCTCTTTTCCTTTTCTCACACGAATGTTGAATCACTGTTTCAGAGAACTGCCAAGTATTTAGCCAGCTGATACAAAGAAGAATGTCTCTAGCAAGACATTGCCTAAACCCCGTTATTAAGACTCTGAATATGAAAGGTAAGGGACTGAATTTTGGCCCTGGCTGTGAATTGTAGGGGAAGGATCCAAATTTCAGTCTCTGATACCTTAGCTACACAGTGTGACTGTAGATCACAAGATCTAAGGGTGAGAACAGTGTATCATCCTCTTCTCATTATTGTCCTCTCTGCTTTGTGACTCGTGCCAGGGTTGCCTTGTGAGTCCAGTGCTTCAGTTTTGGATATCCTTGAGGGTTTAGGAGTCAGCTGAAGGAAGTGCTCCTGCCTTGCTATAAGCTGAACCACCAGTGTTGTAGTATAAGATGTTCTGTGCACAGAAAATGTCTCCACTGGGATATCCTGGAGCTAGAATGTTCAAAATCGTAATACTCAAAATGCTGTTTGAAGGGAGGGGGTGATGTCTTGGTCTTACAACTGATACCTGTATGTGTTGCTGTTCACTTGTCATTGGCGTTTTGATTTCAGATTTTCTCTTAGTGACATTTCTTAGTATTTTTATTGGTCAATGTTCTCCTCTAATCCTTTCTCATAGAAATAATTGTTACATTGGATAAAACTGAACAGATGGCTTCTGCTCATACATGGAATTCTATCAGGAACTGTTAAATAGGTTTTGGTGTGAAAGCAGACTTAGTCTGAGCTGTATTAATTGGGCAATTAACAGTGAAGGTTCTTTCGTATCTACAGGTGTTAACCAAAAAAGTCCATGCCAAATACCACTGAAAACTGATTTTTGCTTCCAGGAACAAAGTCTTCTGCATAGTTGAATGTTGCCATTATTGCCATAAATTCCTCTTAATGCAAATATTTAAGGCATTTTTTGAATACGGTATTTGCAGAAATAGTGTTTAAAAGTGGGCTTCATCTCACCTAATTCTTGGCATCTGAAAACAAAACAGTGAAGTGTCTCTGCACCCCCCACGATAGCTGAGGTATGTCTGTTAGCTATTCATCCCACCCTAAATGAGTGTCTAAGCTGCATAGGATGAACTGCTCTCCAGTGGTCCTGTCCACAATCAGTAGGAAATTGAGGGTTTCCTCTGAATGTTGTGTCCTTCAAACATGTGGCTGACTTAGGGGGTTCTCTGATCTTTACTGGTTTATTACAGTTTCAAAGTCACCTCTTCCCTGCCCAGAACATCCTCCTTGTCTATCTCCAAGCAGTTTCTGTCTGGATTTAAGGAAGGAAGAGGAAAGGAAAATGATTGGGATAGGGGCTTTTGTTTGTTTGGCATTTTTTTAATCAAAAATGAGCTTTTTAAATAAGACAAATGACTTTGTATCCCCTGATTATTTGTTTTAAAAGGAGAGGAAGAACAAGCAAAGATCATTCAGTATGTTAGATTAGAAACTGATACCTCAGAGACTTGGTACACAATAAAAGTTGCTTGCCCAGTAGGTTTTACTTAGCAAGGTGAAATTTCTCTGTAGAGTAGAGGTCAAATGTTTCAGGATTGTGGAGGATGTGCTAGACAGGTAGGAACTCAAAACATGATTAGGAAAAAAATGTCACTTTCTCTGAAGTGTACCAGTGATCTGGCCTTCCAGATGCTATTTAGCTGTAGATACAGTATCATGCTCTGTAACTTCCACTTTTTTTTTTTTTATATCTTACACATACATTCTATTGGTATAGCATGGATCTTCGGGATTGCTTATTTAGGAGAGAGCTAGGGATTCCAGTAGCCAGGATGGCAATTATGAGGAAACATGAAAAGGGGCCAAACAGTAACAGCAACTTCCAAACTTCAGCTGTTTTGGGAACAGAACTTTGGCAAAATTCTTTCCCTGGATTGCTTGTAATGCATTTAAGAGAATAGTTTGGAAGGATAAGGAAGGATCCTGAGATCTGGTGTCTTCCTTCAGACTTCCTTACTGACTATGTTGTGGAAATTTTTTTTTAGTTTTAGAAAATCAAGTGTCATGAAAGACTGGATTACTGGAGTTGACATACTAGAATAAAGTGGTGATTCATATTAGTGGGAAGCGGAGCAGTAATCATTTTAAGTGTACTGAAGTAGTTTGGTGAAGCTGCTAGTGTACAAAAATATTCTAATTATAACCAGTTAGAAAACCAGGCTGCGGTAAAAGGTGTTTGTACCTTCAAAGATTGGGGGAGGATGATCTTGCTGAGGTCTGGGTCTCAGTGCCCTATGATATCTAATCAGAAGAGCTTAGTACAATTCAAAAATAATTGGGCTGTCGGATCTATAACTTTCATTTATACAAGGAAAATACAAACAAAACACAAAATCTGGTTGCTAGATCTATAGCCTTGTTCTATTTCTACAAAGCGAGCCGAGTTTAATGTAATTGTTAATGAACTTAACACAGCAGGGGCAAAGCAGTGCAGCTTCTGTGATGGAAAACTGAGCTGTGTACATCTGTGCAGATTAACACGAATGAATTAAGAAATTACTCTCTTACACGTTTCTTAAAAGCTTTGAAAGTCAGTTGCTCAGGTTTTCAGAATGCCACAGTTTAAGACTCAATTGTCACACAGCTGTTAAGTGTAGTTACTAAAAAATGTGAAAAATTTAGCAGTAGCTGAACAGTATGAGTTGTGTAAAACTTGTGATTGGTTCAAAATTATTCAAGTAGCTGAGTATAAGAGGAGACTCTGTGGTTGTTCCCATGGGATCTCAAAGGAGGTGGGCACCTGGCAGTCTGACACACAGCCCAAGTTGTGCAAGTCTCTGTAGGAAAGGTTTCTGCTCTCTAGTAGCTTCTACTGTGGCCACAGCTGTGTGTTGAGACAAGTCCTCAGGCTTAAAGCAGTGGGTAGTCTCATGCTTCCAAACTGCAAACAGTGCCCCATGAAGAAAATAGAAGGGAAATATTTTCCACTGGTATTGGAAAAATCAGAGTGAAGGAGCAAGGTGGGTGGTGTTTATTTTGACCACTATACAAGAAAAGAGAGATGTTCAATACCCTGAACATTAATTAAAAATTGCTTCCTTATTCCTTACATCATGTCTTGCTAACCTGTGAAGCTCAGTGCCATATGATAGCTAATCTGAAGAGCTTATTAACATTCAAAATTAATTAAACTTTTGGACAGATACCATGCTCTGTTATCTTATACAGGAAAAAGATAAACCCTCCAGCTTCAAAGATGAGTTGGTAATAGCCAACACTGAAAAAAAACTTGACTGTCAGCTCATTAAAAAGCCTGAGGTTCAGTTGCTGCTGCTGCTGGGTTAGGGGAGAGAGCAGGGGCAGACAGTCTGCTCAGAGATACTGCTTGCTAACAAAAACACTTCTACAAATGGCCTGTTGTCTGGGCCACCTTGGTTTTGCTTTCAAAGTGTAAAACGTCCAGAACCACGGGTGAAATGACATACTGCTTGTCTTGGGTGTTTATTTGTACATAAGCCAATATTGCAGTGGGGTTGTCAGCAGCAAAGCAACTGAAGTTAGTTATTATAGTTATTGGTAGATTTCTATCAAGGCAGTACTCACTGTTTGGTTTTTTTTTAATTGAAGATGTATGTTTACTATGTGTGATTTGTGTTGGCATTACATGCCTCCCACAGCAGGCAGAGTGGGTGAGATTGCTTTCTAGCTTATTGTGGTGGGTTGACTCTGGCTGAATGCTGGGTGCCCATCAAAGCTGCTCTATACCTCCCCTCCTCAGCTGGACAGGGAAGAGAAAATCCAACAGACTCGTGGGTTAAGATAAAGAAAGGAGAGATCATTCCCAGTTACTGTTATATTGGATTATGTGCAACAGACTCAACTTGGGGAAATTGAGTTTTATAACAAATTAAATCAGAGTAGGGTAATGAGAAATAAAACCAAATGGTAAAACACCTTTCGTCCACCCCTCCTTTCTTCCCAAGCTTTTTTAAACTCCAGAATTGTGCATTTCCCTGCTCTCAGTGGTGCAGGGGGCTGGGAAATGGGTACTCTGGTCACTTCATCACATACTGTCTCTGCTGCTCTTTCCTCCTCGGGAGAAGGACTCCACATTCTTCCCCTGTTCCATCATGGGGTCCCTCTGACAAGAGACAGTCCTCCCCAAACTTCTCCAGTTGGCTTCCCATGGACTGCAGTCTTTCAGGAACAGGCTGCTCCAGTGTGGGCTCCTCTCTCCACAGGGCCAAAGGTCCTACCAGGAGCCTGTTTCAGTGCATGCTTTCCATGGGGTCACAGCCTCCTTTGGGCATCCACCTCCTCTGCTCCGCCGTGGATTTCCATGGGCTGCAGGGGCACAGCTGCCTCACTGAACTTTGCCACAGGCTGCAGGGGAATCTCTGCTCCAGAGCCTGGAACATCTCTTCTTCATCCTTCATTGACCTGCAGGGCTGAAGCTTTCATGTATTCTCACTCTTCTCTGGCTGCAATTGGAAATTTTATCCTGCAGACTTTATCCTGCTTTTAAATCTGTTATCCCAGAGATGCTACCACTGTCACTGATGGGCTTGGCCATTGACAGGACTGTCCTGGAGCTGGCTGGCGTTGGCTCTATTGGACATGAGGGAAGCTTCCAGCAACTTCTCAGAGATGCCCTCTTCCCCTCTCAAAACCTTTCCATGAGTACCCAATACACATACCAACTCTGTGGACACTTAAACCAGGGAGAAAACATTGAGTCTGTAAAATTACCTGCTGATATGAAAATGTTTTACATTAGTTTGCAGTATATAACAGATTTTTTTTCTATCGCTTTGTAAAAACAACTTACATGGTCAGATTTATTATATGAATTTGATTTGGATCTTATGAGATCAAAATTAACAAGCATCTTAAAAGTATCTGCATTTTTTGCAGGGTATTATAGAGAAATCGAAAATGAAAGGAATTCCTATCATTATTGATGCAGTAAGTATTTTCTTGATTTTAGTCAGTGGTTTAACGTTTAAGAATCTATTCAGTAAATGTTCTTCTTACTGTGTTTTGCAGGATGGACTGTGGCTCATTTCCCAGCAGCCTTCTCTTATTCAAGGCTACCAGCGAGCTATTCTTACTCCAAACTATATGGAGTTCAGTAGACTGTATGAAGCCATGGTGAGCTGTTTGCCTTTTTGGTATTTAAGTATGTGCAAGTTTAGTCTTTTTGTCCTTGAAAATAAGTAACCTATTACTGGCTTAAATATTATATGCTGTTTCTTGTATGTGAGAGAAACACTCTCTGGGTTTTTATTCCATGGAATAATTGCCACAGCAATGCGTATTCTTAAACTGAGCTCTTTTTTAAAGAACACCCATTCTCATGCATTTTTTAACATTGCAGTGGGTATAGAAAAAAAATACATAGGAAGACTGATGATGTTGCCTTTTCTTTTTGCTCTCATGCATATGTAAGTAGCATGTGTTAAAATATGTTGTTCTAGTAGCAAAATACATACTGTGTATGGAATTCTTGTGTTGTAGCTTAGAGACCCCGTAGACAGTAGTGATCATCACGGATGTGTATTAAGACTCAGCCAAGCCATGGGGAATTTGACAGTTGTGCAAAAGGGAGAAAGAGATCTTATTTCAGATGGAGAGAAGGGTAAGTGAAGCCTTCTGCTTTTAGCAATGTGATTGTTCTGTTCTGTTTGCTTTCAGTTTTAGTCCAGTAGACTGTATAGAAATTGGTTGTATTCCCCTGAAGATTGGAGGGATTGCTGCCTTTGCAGATCACCTTTAGATGATTTGTGTAAATTGATATTTTAAGAGTGCAACTAAATTTACTGCTGAAAAACATTGCTGATTTTATTTATAGATTTTATATTTTACATTACATGGGTATTGAGAAATTAATTATTTAATCTTTGTGAACTGTTTGAAAGTTCTTTGCTTGAGATGGCTTATATAAGTGCAGCTATCATTGCTAAATTGATACAAAATAATACTGTTAGTTCATGATGCATCAGTGTGTGTGAGAAATGAAGATGTCTTGAGGCTCATGACCTGCTCAGTTCCTTGATGCTGTCCATCATGGGGCTGCAGATTAGCATGTGCATATATGACTTTACAGCAGCCCTGACAAATTAAAAAAAGAACTCTAGATTGCCATTACAACAGTCTCATACCAGTATGGTTTAAATACTTAATAAAATCAGCTGCTTCTCCGATGCTTTTTATACTGATCATTTACTGTGATCAGTATAAAATTAATTCATGAGTGCCTTCATCACATTTTGCCTGCATGGTCTTATTTCACATACATAACAAGCAGCAGCTCTGCTTTTAATTACTTGAAATGCTAATCTCTGATAAATGTTTATGCTGCTTCAGAACTGTTTTGTATATACAGTCAATTTTTCATTACTGGGAGCCATGGAAGTCTTCTATAACAGAAAAGCAGATGTAATATGACAGCTGGTTTGTGCAGAGCCACCTTCCACACACCCCATTAGTGCAGGTACTGTATCAGACTGTGTGACAAGTGGGACCTGGAAGCAGTATGGTGACATCTATGTGCTGAAGGACCTTCCTCACACAGTACCCAGGTCTCCCCAATATGTCTGTTGTCATATTGTCACCCGTAGCAGACTTGATTTGTAACCAGGGACAGTCAGGCCAGGCTTAAGGGTGGATGAACTCTGCTGGAGGATAAAATGTCTTGACTCCAGTTTATGCCAGCTAGAGAGCTTTAGAGTATTGTAGTTGTCTTCTTCCTCTGCTTTTGTGTCAACAATATCCTTTTTATACAGGATTGTTGCCTTTTAAATGAATGTTTGGAAGACTGGGTGAGCGCTTTAGATTGAGTACATTGTCTAGTATGTGTCTGTTCTCCTTTTGAACTGTTACTCTTGAGATAAGTGTATCCCCACACCTGCTGGAGAGACAGAACAGGTCTCCAATGTCTCTTGTCATGCAGGATTAAAAAAAAAAAAAACAGGAAATAAGTGAAGTTCTTTCCAGTTTCAATTTTGAATGTTCATATGTGGCACAAGTTCATGTATGTCTTGTGTGATTTGGGGGGGTTTTATTTGGTTTATTTTTTTTACCCCACCTAGTTATTTGTCTCTGTTGTATTCTGGTATTTTCTTCTATTAGTGAAGTGGCTTTTGTTTTGAAATAAAAACAGTTCTGTGCCTTTATAGCAGTTGGTTGATGTCCAGCTGCTTTCTTGTTCTTACCTTGGTGCTATCACTGATGCTTGGTTGGATTACAGACATTACAGGCAGCATTGCTGAGCTAAGAAAGCAGGTTATAATGTCTGTTACAAGAACTGGTTTTGAGTTTGCATGACTTTGAAGAAGGTTCTTGAGAAACTTTGCAGAAACTGCAGACTTCAGCTTCCTTTTAACAGCAATGTTTTTTGGGTCTGACGTTTGGTCATTTTTTTAAAAGCTTCTCAAATGCAAAATTATGTTGAGAAAGGGTATTCTACTGTGTTCTCTGTGCCAAACATGGAATATGTTGTCATGTACCTGACTTTGAATTCTTTCCCAGGTTTTTTGCTCTTTTTTTTCATCTGTCTCTTCTTTTGATCTGATGTCTTTTTTTTTCAGCTTAGACTACATACATGAGGGAAATCCAGGGTTATTGGATCGGGCCAGTGTCCTCTGAGCACAATCAAACATTATGAAAAGATCTGTGTACTCCTCTTGCCTTTTATTTATCATGTCATCATCCATTTGTAGTGCTTAAGCCCTACCTGTTAGGCATTTCCTGCTTGACCTCCTCTGTTCAGCCTACTCACACTGTAATTTGCATACATTATTTTTAAACTTTCTCCTTTTGGAAAATACTGCTTGTGTGCTTTCCAGGAAAGAAAAGAGAAAAAGATAAAAGTAAGTCTCAATGCTGTCCAGGAAAACCAGAAATTCAAAAATGGAGAAATTGTAAACTTAATCATGTAACTTTAGTGTTTTATGCTTAGTTGTTGAGATAGGAAGGCTTTTTGAAGATGACAGATTTTGCAGTAGCGAGGATTGGGTTTGTGAGTGCTTTATAGCTTAGAGTGATTGTAGTGGTTATTTTCACAGTACTTTTATTCATGAGTCTGTAGAAAATTAAGTAGACAGTTTGCTTCTATTACCTGAAGACAGAAAGGGTTAGCAGGTGATTTGGTATGAGGTGTTGCTGAAAAATTTCTCTTAGCAAAAAGCTTTGTAATCTACACAGAGAAGCTTGATAAATTCTGATTGGAAGCTGCATTTTAGTAAACTCAAAGTAACATTTAGACAAATTAACTAGGACAGCCACACGCCTGAAACTTTGCTAGATTCACAAACTTTGAATTGTCTGGATACCTTTAAAGGTTGTTTTCACAGATCAGACTAGCTGGTGCAGGTGATTCCTTATGGCCCCAAAGTAACATACTGGCCTCTGTGAAAGCAGTAGCAATCCTCCAGTATAAAGGAGGTTTTTCTAAAATTTGTCTCCATTTCAGTAGTGAGCTGCCAACTGGCCTGTAAACATAATCACCAAGATTTTAAATTAAGTTTTATATACTCTTTTTCTCTTTCCTTTTGCAATTTCACATTATAGCTTGGTCTCTACAGTTGTTGATTCCCTGCTCTACAAAGATGAGCTTCACCATGCTCTTGGTAGGTGATATCAGTGCCATCACTGACCAGGGTAGGAATGAGTACTCAGCCTGTGGGTAAAAGGTAAGTCAGCTTTTATTCACTATGGCACAGCTCTCTAAGGTTATTTTTTTATTATTCTTTGGAGAACTGGTCAATAATAAAGTGTGGTTATACCAGCCTTAGTTCCTAACATGTTTAAAATTTGGTTAGGTCCTTGAATTTTTGTTTTTTAAACATTATAGTGAGTTTTTCTGTTTGACCCTTCCCCTTTCCAAAAGGTAGGCTTTATGGGAACCATCCTGCTACTGCCTGGGACTACTTTTACCTGGAATAAGTAACCAGATTTGGTTTCTCTCCAGTTGCTCAGCTGTAGCTATGGTCAAAAGAAGCAAGGAAGCATGCAAAGCAGAATACTGAGTACTGGCTATGGGGTAAAAAGCCAACTCTTGCCATAAGTCCCCAAGCAGTACTTCTGATTCCAGCCATTCATCTTCCCACACGACTGGAAAGGAAGATGTTCAGTGCTTGTCACTGCCTGGCTGACTCACAGCTGCTGAACAAATCTCACCTAGATTTATAACTAAGAGGCAGCACCTTTGTCTCCAGTCCTGCTTCTGCACAATGAGCAAAATGGGGAGGTGATGGTTCCTGTCCTTGGTGCCACTGTGCTGTCTCTGGCATGTGCAGCCCAGCCAGCTTCTCCCTGGCACTGTTCACCTGGCTCCTGTGCCTACCCAACAAAACTAACAGAAAATTTGGGTCATTTTCATCTCAAATTGCCTGCTCTATCTCGCACTCAAGGACTTACCTAAGTTTTAAAAGTGTGATTAGGGAATAAAAAAGTATAAGCACCCTTTATATAAAAGCCAACTTACATTTTCCACATCAGTTGAGTTGCTTCTCCAGCCAGAGTCATTAAACTTGGTTTCTTTGTATGCACTCTGAGACATGTTCCTGGGAATCCATGGTCTCCAGCTATGTGCTTCTGTGAACTAATTTGCAAAAGGAAAAAGATAGATTTCATACTAGTATAACTACATGCTAGTCAGAGATGTATATTGTAAAGAGATTTTACTGAAAATCTGGTAACGGTCTAAATCTTGCATTCGGGGGACAAAGTGATCCTTGGTAGCTACATTATTTGCACAGAAAATTAACATCTTAAGCCTTTTTATTAAACTGGAGTGTGTTTGTTATGTGGGGTGACTGTTAGCTGATTGATCCAGTTGGGTCATACAGAAGTTAGAATGGTCATGATACATACATGGATTCCTGACCACATTAGGGTGAGTGCAATACTCAGCCTCTGTAAGAGAAAAACAAGGGCAAGGAATTTGTTCAGGTTGTCTGGGATTCAGGAGATAAATTTAAATCTCCAGTCTTTCAGTTTGCAGTCTCAATAAATGTGGTATTTCACATAGGCTCTTCAGCCTCCTTGACCATCATCAGAACAACTAAACTATTCCGTATTTCACATGCCATGCTCTAAATGCAAAAATAAAAAGCACCCCAGAGATTCATTGATTTTTTTCACTACTGGGTGAACATGGTGAATCAGGAACAAGCAGACACACACTACCTTTTGTAGTTAGAAAAACTTTGGTTTTCTAACTGTGATGTATCTAGGAGCTGGCATTGTAAATGGTGCTGCCTGCATACAGCCATATCAAAATCTGTGCTTCTCAATTATCTTGTAGTGCATGAAGTCAGCAAAACTACTGCATTCTTTTTCCTTCAAAGAAAGGACAGCAATTTTCAATTACATAACAGACTATTGTGTTTTGGTTTTTTTAATTAAGCATATGATACCCATAAATAGGTCATTCTTGCGGGCTTTTGGCAGCAACAAAATTTGGGCTGGGAGTTCTTTCAGCTTAAAACTTGGCAGTGATACAGCTAGTTGTGACACCATGCTTTCACAAATATTAATGTGTATCTTACATCCCTCCCTTTTCAGCACTTCTTGAAGATATTTTATGGCCTCAAATATATTAAACATGGAACTACTAAATGACTTGGCTATAGTTACCCAGAAAGTCTGGGGCAGAGTTTTGAATTGTTTGAAGTTTAAAACTCCTGAATTTCTACTTTACTTTCTACTTTATTCTGTCAGCCTTCAATTTTTTGTTTCTGTTGCACTCATTTCAGTACAAATTATTTCCATGGATTTAGGTACACAAGAAGTCCATGTGATTATATGTGAGGGACGTGTTATATTTGCTGCCTAAAGCTCTGACAGTATTTATGTGATGTTTACTTGCTGAGACTATGTTGAAACTGTTGAATAGAACTGTGGTTGTTCCGACTCTAGCAGATCTCCTTGCAGGCATTTCTTCAGTAATGACATTTTTATTTCATCTAGCCTTTTCTTCTGATATAGTGTATGTGTGCTGCATGGATAAGTGCTAGGGAGTCAGGTAATTTTTTTTCCCCCTGAGAACCACTTGGTATAAATCAGTTTTCATTAAAAAGCGGTCTGCTACTTATACTGAGGTGGGTTTTCTTTGACTCATTACCCTGAGAAATCATGACATCAGATTTGGTTGCTCAGACCTGTTAGAAAACAGAACTAGACACCCTGCCCTAACAGCCAGCTTGGCCAGCATTAATTGTGTGTTTCTGTCAGTGGAACTATAACTGAACCTCTCCATTGTTTTGATCTTGTGTCAAACTAATTGACCTTAAGTGGTCCTGGCTGCTGCCTGTTCAAAATTGACACATTGTGGTGATTTCAGTCTTTGTAGTTTCCTTATTGTCCCGCATCCTCACCTTGGTCTCCTCAGCCCCTCCAAGAACCATGTTTTCTGTGTTTGCTGATGTACATACCTGTCCCTAGTCGAACATGCTAGAGCCTCACTGAACAGCAGACCAAAACCAGCTTCATCCTCACATAAATAAGAGCGTTGTGCATGTTTCCAGGGAATAAGACTGCCCACCTTGGCATCATAGCTGACTATTCAGCCATGTCCAGCTAATTGAGGTCTTGTAATATTGCCACTGGTTGTGACTGCTCAGTGCAACGTAAAGACATCAGCCCCATGGTCCTTTAAGAACTGCTGAAACTGTCTTCACAGCAGGGTGCAGACATGCAGTGGGGGATGTTGCACTGGGAGAGCATGAAGACAGTGCTTTTATTTTGCTGCTCTAGGAGAAGGATGGGAAAAGCATCCTATGTTGATTCGGCAGTATGCTGGTTTGTCTTGATGCCACTGTGGGATTCCTTCTTATATTTTTACAAGCTCTTAATAATGGCTGTAATTCAGAAGTGTTTTTAAATCCTTTTCCTATCCTGTCGTCATGTTCATCATCCTTTTATTTTGAGATGTTCTTTGATCAGCCGAGCCTCTGCAAAAGAATTGTGTGTAACATCTTTCCGTCCTTATTCAAGTGAATTTCCTC
>CM031857.1:92159630-92204810 GCA_018697195.1 Certhia americana | reverse complement strand
TTTTTTTTTTTTTTTTTTTTTTTTTTTTTTTTTTTTTTTTTTTTTTAATGTATTTAGCAGAGTACTATAATTGGCCTAGTTTGAGGAGATCTTGCTTTCCTGTACAGCTCAAAAATTACTGGAAGGTTGTGGGGCTACAGAATAGTGGCAGATGGTGACATACAGCTAATAAGCAGGGGCTTGTGCTCAGCTGTCAGTCAGAAGGCCCCAAAGCTTTTGAACAGAGGATTTCCATCCTGCCTCCTGCCAGGAGTTCAAGCCCTCAAAGTGAAAATCCTGTGAGATAGCATCTTCAAAGTAGTAGAATTAGAGGTAATTTCTCCAAAGCACTGTATTTAAAATAAAAATAAGAATAAATCACACCACCTAAAAGGGCATACCTTCTTCAGATAGCTAACTCAGAAGGGCATTAGACTTGTGAAATTTGACATTAGCTACTGCTCACTGAGAAACACATCCAGAATCTTAATTTGAGAGGGGGAGGGGGAAGGGGAGAAGAGTGATTGGGAAAATGAACTGCTGGCAAGGCTGCAGTGGTGTGTGCTGTGCTCATGGTGACTAATGAATCTTTGCCCTCTCAGTGGCAGCAAACACGCACAACTGCCTGGCCATGCAGGCCTCACAATTACTGCTGGAAAGAGTGCCAGGACATGGAAGTGAAGTGCAATTCTTTGCTGTTGTACATAAACTGGAAGGGATTTATTGGCATTATGTTGTTTTTTACTACTTGCTAATTAGAAAGATGTATTTGCAAGTCCTTCAGCTCTGTGCTAACGTTTTCCATTAGTTCAAAAAAGTAATTTTTTCTAATGTAAAAAATATGGACAGTGCTCCCTCTAAAACACCTGAGCTGCTCTTTTCATACTGTTTGGAGAAAACCAGCCCAGGCTTGAGATAAGAGCTGTTGTCCAAGCAATTCCTGGTCTTGCTTTATCCTTTGTTTGTATATTTGGTATGGTCAGCAGCACACAAGTGACTGTGTGCACAGTCCTGAATCCTGCAGTAGCTGACTGGAGATGCTAAGGATCACACTTGGCCAGTCATGATTCTTCATCCTCCTAGGAGAGAAAAATACATTTTTCCAGGGTTATTTTTTCAGAGCCAAGCAAAAGAAGGCTAAGGGTAGGTACATACCCACAAGAGAGTTTGGAGAAGGGTAGCAGAATTGATGATGTTTTCATGTGCCGTATATGTCCTCCAGGCTTCCTGCTTGGGCTTGTTGAGAGTGGAGAACAAAGGAGTTAAATGTAGTGAAAACATTTGTGTGTTCCTCATAGTTAAAGCTGCACAAAGAGATTAGTTTGACCAAGGTCCTTTGTATATTTAAAATAGAAATGTGTAACATCTGATATCCTGACACAGCCTATCCACAGTGACACTGCTGACAAAAACATACACGGATTGTGAGGACACTGTCGCTTGGCAGAAAAAAAAAAATCTATCTTGCACGTGCTTTTTACAAAGCCTAAGGAAAAAGCTGTTTCAGTAAAAATATTTTTGTGTTGGACATGGTAGAACATTTGAGATTTTAGTTCTATTTTGCATTTGCTTTTTGTAAATACCTTGGTTTAAACTGGCAAAGTCTGAAGGTCAGGGACACTGAAGAGTTGTGTTTGTGCAATGGCTTTGTGGAAGGACCTGGTCCAGTTTGGAGTGATGGCTCATGATGACACATGAATAACTGAACTCACCTGTGCAGGCTGAGTGGAGAATGTGCACGCACTGTGCAATATTATGTGCAAAGGATTAAAAGGTAATAAGAAAAGGACTTTTTAAAATAATGTTAATGCAATTTTATTTTTTTAACAATAGTGTATTTCAGCGAATTCTGCTGCCCGTGTTAAGTCTCTCACCTGTTAGTTGCTGTGTGCCTCAGAGGGTAGCCCTTGCAGCTGCAGTGCTGTCATTGTAAACAGAGGGATAAAAGCACATGACTTTGGTTTTGGTTTGTCTGTTCACAGTACTTGTGTGCAGTCACGAAGGAAGCAGCCGGAGATGTGGTGGACAGGGGGACCTCCTTTCTGGTTCTCTTGGAGTCTTGGCACACTGGGCATTTGTTGCTGGAGCTGAAAAAACAAATGGGTATGAATATTAATTAATAACTTAATTGCTGTGAGTCTCTGTTCACCTATGACAATTGTCATAGACCTGCTAATATATAGATTTCCAAGTGGAATTGGAGATTTGGAGATTCTGGTAAGAAAGTATCTGTGTATGTTTAAAAAGTATAAGGGCGTTCTAGAGCAGTCTGCATAACAGTAATAATTTTAATAAGACAAACCCTTCAGTAATCTGACATCTCCCAAGTCTGGGGCAGAAAAAGAACCTCTGGATCTGTTCACAAGAAAATTTATGTATGAAGTATGTGTTTTCAAAACACTTGAATGTAGGCAGAAAATAAAAAGGATAAATAAGTGGAAGTCATTGGCAATAACATCTCCGTAATTCAAAAGACATGTTGTTTGGCTTTGTTTTTTCTATTTTGTTGAATCCTCCTGCATTGTGGCTAAGTAATTCAGTGGGGCAGCTGTGTTGAAACTTGCAAATAAAATACAGTTTCAAAGAGAGAAATTCTTTTAAGACCAAATGGCAGTCCAGTTTGGTTGTACATAAAGCACTCAAGCAGATGGCTTTTGGTTTTTTTAGTTAAATTATGTCAGTTCCTGATGAAATAGCTCGTTCAGATAGTCATGGAGTCTTTCTCTGAAAGCATCAGCTTTAAATAAAGTTGAAAGGAATGTGAGCACTCGGGGAGTTACAGTCCCTCTCTCAGTAAGTAATGAGCTAAGGAAGCTTGAGGAGTAGAGACCTTCTGTAGTCTTTGGGATGCTGCATGCAGGTGCACAGCATCAGATGTCCATGGGATTTATCCAGGCTGTGCTTGTGTTACCACTAGGGCACTGCACAAGGTGCCCCAGGGGAAATGAGTTGAACCAGGCTTTAAATCTAACATACACAATCTTTAGTCTCCTATGTCATTCTGGGTGTCTGAATTTGCAGTTGCCACCAAAGGAGGAATTCTGGTTTAAGTCATTAAAAGAGTGACTTCATTTCTGCATGGGGTACAGCACAGCAGTATTAAATTGCTGGAGAGATTAGCAAACACAGCACGTGTTTTCCAGGCTCTCCTGACTTGAGCTCCTGTGGCTTTTCTAAACAGCTCGCTCAGAAACTCCTTTATTTTATAGATGAAGGAAGAGTATAATTGGCATCAATAATGCATTGTGTCTCCTGCAGCAGTGTTAAGGTGACCCTTCACAGACACCTGCTGCACCAATCCTGCCTACCTCATGTATTGCAGGAAAGGAGGAGCTTTTTGGGTTCAGTGAGTCAGGGCATCTGCTTGGAGACTGCACTGCAGGCAGTCCAGCCAGTCCTTCCAGCTTGTGCCTGGCTCTGGCGTTTCAAAATGGGTCTGTACAGAGAGGTTTTCAAATACTGACATTCCACTGGCTTTCAGGGGTGCCAGTGGTACAGCTGGTAGGATTCCTCACTGGGGTAGAGAGGATGCTGATGTGTTTGGAGTATGGTGCTTTTAGCTGCCTTGAGCCCTGGAGCCTGTACACAGCTCTGGTTTCAGAGCAGTATTTGGGCATCCAGGATTAACTCTCGTGGCTTAAATGTTCCTGCACCTTGATGAGTACATGGAAATTTTGCTTAGGTAACACCTGATTGTAAAGTCGTGTCCTGCTTTGCCTGTGTTTTACATTGGAATCCTTCACAAAACAGTCACTTGGCAGAGGAGTCAGGAGGTCCTTAGTGTGTTCCAGGCAGGAATGCTCAGCTGAGGCTGAGCTTTTTGAAGTTTTTGATCAGTCAGACCTGGAGTGCAGCACTGGCTGCTGAACTATTCTGCAGCTGTTTTCTGTTTTAAGGCAGCAGAAGTGACTCCCATGGCCCAGCCTATTAAAAGATGCTCTGGAGGAGAAAGGTAGAGGTGGCTCTGGACTGTGCTGGCTTCTCTGAGGGAGGTTCAGCATTACAAGTCTGGGTACACTCTCTTGGGCATTACAGCAGTGAGCCTTAGCTTGGGTTGTGGTCTTCACTTACCACTGTAGCCCTTTTAAGAAGCTGATCTAATGAAGGCCTGGAGCAGTCTCAATGGCTATGCTGAAAATTATCTCTTGACTTCACCCCCATGACCTTCTCCCACTCCTGCAAAGCAAAATTAAATGGAGTTACCCAGAGGATGGAAAGGGGTTTGAAAGGCTGCCAGGTGAGCCTTCAGCCTTTCTCTGAAGGAAAGCATGAAGCTTCACATCAGAAAAACTAGACACAGAACACCTTCCTCACTTTTTAAGTCTGTTATCCTTTTGCATGCTTTGGCCCTGGTGGTGTTTCTCACTCAGTCACATTCTGCACCATGGGTAGGGAAGTATTTGATTTAAAAAATTCAGACAAAGATGCTCTGCAGTGCAAGAGTCTGAGAACATGTTTGCTTAAGAGGCCTTCCTGGCAATGCTAGCATTTACAAGTACAAAGATGATGTCCAGCACCTTATAAATTGCACAGAAATATTTGGATTCTCTTTAAAATGTTTTTTGGTTTTTTTTTCCTTTCAGTCAAAATCCCTTTCTAGTGGCTGCATTTGGAGCTTGCTCTCTCACAAGGCAGACTAACCACCAAGCCTTTCAAAAATTCGGACGTTCAATGACAGCCTCTGACATGGTTTCAGAAGTTGGAACAGCTTTTAACAAACTTTTTGAAACCTGAAGCCAAAGCAGCAGAGAAGAAGAAAAGGAAGAACAATGACTGCAAGAGTAATTACATGTACCGTAGAATTTACATAATGCACCCTTTCAAGTGCTGTAGCAGCATTGGTATGTTAGGTAGATATTTTTTATTTTTAAGAATAGAAAAATATGATTAATGTAGATATTTTTTAAGAGTTTGAAATACAAAAATGTTTTGGCTGAAATAAGCTGTAGTTGCAGAACTGTTATAATATAATAAAACTAAACTGAAAGTATTCCTCTGTTCTTTTTGATAGTTATTGAGCAATAACTAAAGTGTGAACAGCAAAAAAAAAAAAAAAAAACAATGCACTTGATATATAGATAAAATTCTTCCACCAGCTCAACTGAATTTCTTGGATTTCACCAACGTTGTCACTTGTCATTCTTAGACCCTCTGTCTAGAACTAGCTGTTGCACTTCATTTTTTGCCAGGCTAGTATAGTAAGAAGCAAAAAGTAAGCTTCTTTGGAAAGGGAATGCATGAGAGTTGCTGTAGATTTTGAATGTAATTAGTTGCCTTTTCCCAGTCCCAGAGGCAGCATTCATTTGGACAAGGCATCCCTTCCTGTAATGTCTTGTTATTTTTTTTTTTAAGGTGTTCCCTTGGCAGAATAAAGATATGCTATAGGTATTTTAGCAGTAAAATTCATTAAACAATAATTAGGCTTACCTGAAAAAGAAATACATTTCTGTTTCTTTATCTGATCTTGACTCAATACAATAAACCTGTGTAATTGTTATTTGGAGAGGTACTAGGTGGGGCAAGAAACTTGGTGATAGCCAGCAGAACTGGTTCAGCTCTCAGTGATCCTGGAAGAGTGAAGTGCTTTTAAAACTCCAGTTGCCTGCTGCGTTAGAGCTCAGAGCAGCCCAACACACAGATCTGTAGGTGGACAGCCATGAGCCAGTGGGAATACAAGTTAAAGGAACAAAAGGCGGCTGCTTTTTGGCTTGTGGCTGTGCCTTCACAGCAGAGTGCAGGCAGTGTACGCTGCAAGACAAAGGCAGGAACAGAAATAGGGTGGTCGATGTTTGAGCTTCAGGTGCAGTACTTAGTACTGCAAAAAGGAGGTTTTGGAGCAAAAAGCATAGAGGCTTTTACTTGATCTTTGCAGGACAGACTGTCAGCGTCACGCTGATATGGTGCACTGCCAGAGCAGCCAAGCATTAGGTGTAAAACAGAACTTATGTGGGATTTTGCACAGGACCATTCCTTCAATTTTTGGAGATTTAGTCAAAGCTTGTACGGTTGATCCAGAGTGGAGAGGGAGGCAAATTCATGCAAAGTGAATTTAAATGAGTACTGCCCTTGAACCTCCAATTCAGCTCCAAGTGTTCCTGCTCCTTAAGGCGCTGGAAGAAGCACGTAGCACATCCAGTTATTGCCATAGGTGTTCCCTGTTCAGCACAGCCTCTCTTGAGGTGCTCTCAGCTGGAACGTGGTGTCTCACACACCAGTCAGGCTGTCCTCATTCCTTGCAATAGCTGCCTGCAGAAAGCACCCAGAATCAGAAAGGCCACTCCAATTAATTTCCCTTCAGCCCTTAATAGTTGGTATTTCTGGATGCACTGTTACTACTACCTCACCCTGATGATTTTTTCTTTTTAAACCAGTTACCTATTTTTAAAATAGGTTTTTAAGTGTTTGCTTGTGTTGCTCTATGAGGGTTCATAGACTACTCTTAAGAAATGAGGTTTTAGTGTTTAATTTAAGCAGTTTTGTAAACTGTCTGCATCTTTGGGGAAACTTAAGCTATTATTTCCCTTAAATGTATTTGAGAAACCTGACTACTTCTAAATGAATTCAGAAAGTTAAAACTGATTTTAAAACAGCTACTTAAAATAAGCCTTTAAAATTTTTTCTTTTAATTAGACCATCAGTGGTACTATAATCTAAATGATGTGTAGGCAAAGTCAGTCAATTAACAGACTCAGTACAGATTTCAACCTGCCCTGTTGGTTTAAAGGTACACAGAAGTTGTAACTGTTATTCACTAATGTATACAAATTGTTACAATTTTTAAACATTCTGGAAATGTAGCAGTTTCTTTTGGTAGGAAATAAAAATAATAGCAAATTGACTGGACTTGGTTTGGTGTGTGCGGATCCCATTTCACACAGCAGCTGAGCTGCTGCTCCCCATTCACTCTGTTTTGCTAGAACAACACTGCCACAAGCAAACGTACAATACCATCTGTGTCAGATAAGCACCTGTGCCCCAGTGCTGAATGAAGAGACACCCCACTCTTCTCTGGAACACATTTTATTCTCAACAGTATAAAAGAAAGCCTTATCCTTTTGAATAGATAGTTTGAAAACACACAAGTGCCTTGTAGATGAACCCATGTTCTTGATTCTTATGTTTTCTTAAACTGATTGAAAGAAAGTGCAGGTACCAGGTAAGTACCAGCCCCATATCAACACAGGCCCTAGAACACAGGTCACCTCAGGTGTAACAGAGGCTTCTGCACCTCTGCCCACAGCCACAGCAGCCAGGGCCAGCAAAAAGGTAACTGAACAGATAAAAATTAAGCATACTTTGTACTAATATATATACACATATACATCTTAATTTTATCTTCCCAATTCTGGAGAGATCCTGAGCATGCTGCAATCCCAGTGCTGGAGAAATCTCCTTGTATTCTGTGCAAAAGCAAACGGAAGATACCAAGCCCTACAGGTAACTGGATACCATCATATTACAGGTAAAGGTTTGACAGGATCAAAGTAGCACCTCTGCAATAAGGAAATACTTCAAGGTTAAAAGCATACCCCATTCCTGTGTCTGAGAGGTACAGAATTGTAAAACCAACAGGCAGAGAAAACTGTTTTCACTTTAAAGACAGGCTTAAGTTCTTGTCTCTGCCTTCACTGCATTCAAGTTCTGTGTCAGGTCAGCAACACGGGGTGAGGGCAGATGACAGCATTTGGGCTGGGACAGTTCCTGCAATTAGAACAGACCCATGTCTGTGTTTAGTCAGTGCAGCTGCTGCCGTGCTGCCTGGTATTCTGGATGCTTCCACCACCTGTGCTGCAAGGCCTGTATTTATTTACCAAGTACCAGTGCCAACAGTTTTGCTCAAATTATATGCTATCATTTTTAGCCATTCTGTTCAACAGATTTTATTTTGAAAGAATTAGTATTTACAACAGTTGCCAAAGTAGCTGAAATAAACAAGTCTAAGGATGAAGGATCAGCTTTTTCTCTCAGTCTGCTTCTCTGTCTGCTCTCCTTCCATAATTTCCCAGGTTGAAACAGCAGCTCTGTCCTGTAAGAAAAAGTAAGCAGGTCAGTCCTGCCAGACTGGATCGCAAGTTTTTAACCAAGATTAACTCAGCAAAGCTATTCATCCAAGTGGGCTAAAGAGTTGGCAATACAATCTCATGGGAATGCCACTGCTACTACTAGTGCTCGTTGTAAAGCAAAGCTAGACAGTTTTTTCTAGCTCAGAGGGAAGAAGTAGAAATATCACCTCTTCAGCATGGAATGCTGCAGGAGGGTGCAGCCTCTCACATGAGTAGCTACACTCAACTCAGGCAGTCGTACTGTCACTCTCAATGGCTCATGTCCCTGAAAAAACACACTCAATACATAAGAATATATTGCTGAACACATTTGATCTGAACTCAGGACAGAAGCCTGTTGATTTTAGTATCTAATGTGATACTGTCAAATTTTTGAAAGTCAATATTACAGCTAAATTGAACATTCTATTTAGAACCAGCTGCTTGATTGTAGTGATTGAAAACGGAAGTTAATCTGAACAGTGACACATGACAACCTTCCATGAGCGCCAACTCATGAGAGCCGCTGGAATTACTAAATTTTTTTACATGAAAATGAAAACTTTTTGATACCTAAATACCCAATTACATTTCACTTAGTAGCATAGCTTCCAAGCAAGCTACAATGACAATGGATTTTTTTAAAAGCTACAATGACAATGGATTTTTTTTAATCAGTCTGTTGCAAGTTATGTAACTTCAGCCAACATTCTTTGCAATGAACAACCTGACAGAAGAAACAAGAGTAGGGAAATCACAAGCTAGAACCTGAAGGGGGAATTACCCTTTCTACAAAGCTGATTTTTAAGAAAATTAAGCTTCTATTCGAGCCACCCCCTCCCTGCCCTGCCTCAAACCACAAGCCCTGCTTTGTGTAGGCTGCGTCTTGTTAAAAACATGCTTTGGTGAGCCTGTGTGAGGAATTGCAGAGCTGCATCACTCAGTTTACAGGACTCTGGGATTGCAAAAGCAAGGTGTGTGCTAACTTCACAACACACATTCGGATACTTCCACAGTATCAGCAAAAAAAGCAAGACTTCAGCTTCAGTTGCTTGCTCAGTGTGTGCTCGTAAATGCATGTATGCTTTGCCTTCTGGAGCAATCTATTCTGGGACAGAATATGCTGAGCTTCAGGGTTTTTTTAAACAAATGGAATGGTTTGAATCCTGGCTCAGAATAATTTTTGGGGTTTTCAAATGTAAATACCTCTAAAAACAACCCAAAACAGATCTGCAAAAGGGGGAGGTGAGGCTGTAGCATTTTTCCAGTAGATGAAAAAGCAGGCTGCTTCTCCAAGACTTAGTTGCAGCGCAGTTGTTTGGATTTGCAAACTTTTTTGACAGGTGAGTGTAGTGGGGATTTACAAACAAATTAAAGGAAGCAGATATTCCAGCTTCCCTTTCCTTTCACAGCTCACCACCACCACGCTCTGGCCCTCACCCCGGTTTGTGTTGGCACACTCTGCTCTAACAGGAGCACTGACAAGTGACAGCCCTCACGCTTGGCAGCTGGAGCAGATGTGTGCTGTCACTCTCTGATGTCACTGTGCTTTCCAATCCTCCCACTGGTAAAATGATGGAACTGGACTTGCCAGGATCAGCTCCTAGGCAAAGGAAAAATGTCCAGTATGAACTGGATGGAAGGAGAGAATGCGGAGGATTATTCTGCAGTCAAGGAGCAACGCTGACCCTCGCCTCACAGAGGCAAGAAGGGCAAGGACCAAGAGGAACTGGAAGAAGCAGCACTTTAAAGAAGTAATGCAGGTCCTTGGAACCAGAAGGCAGTAATGCCACAGAGGGTCTTCTCTTGAGCCAGAGATGCCACTCTGAGATAATGGAAAAGAACACTGGCATTAGGTGTAGGCTAAATGTAGAAAGCAGGATGGAGAGAGGAGTGGTACAGCAATCAGGCAAAGTCCCTGTGGCTCAGGACCAACTGGGAATGAAGCTGCTGAAGATGGAAGAGGCTTTCTCAGTGAAGACTTATTTTTGGTGGGGAGCGTAGGGTAGGTAGAAGGAAGCCATTATTTTCACAAGTCATCTCGGTTTACTTTCCAGTGCCTTTGCAATCTTTTTTAAGACTGCACACATTACTCACACCCTTCCTTCTGGACTGAACTTGGGCAAGTTAGGGATTTCTGAAGATTATGAGATTTTCAGTGGCTTGCATGGAGACACAGGGCTGAGGGGGAGCAGAAGACAAGGCAGCAGTACAGCCAGACAAGGGCTTGGCTTCCACCTCCTACTACTGCAGTCACACAGCAGCAGGGCACATCACCACAAGCTGCTGAAGGGGAATGAAGGACAAAAATATGTGTTGTCTTAAAAAGTGACTGAGAGTCTCACAAAGAGGGTTACTGTCTTCTACCTTTATGTGGATTCCAAAGGCAGCAAGGTCTCCACGCAGACTGTCACAAGCCTCCAAGAGGGGCTTTCTCTCCCGCATTAACTGCTTCCTCTTTTCCTTCTGCTCCTGACTGGGTTCCTCCACACTCTCCTCTGGCACAGCATCTGCTGATTCTGGCAGAGCCAGCGCGTAATGACGGACCTTCGTGCGGAACCTCACCAGTTCTTCAATGACACTGGAGAGCACTGCAGACTTGTCTCCTCCCACAGCCACCTAGAAATCAGCAACAGGGTACTTTAAAGAACATCTGAGTATGATATTAAAAAAATCAACCCCATCTCCATATGTCTCCTCCAATGTGAGGTCTTACCACCTCTCTTGGTTGTGCTGCTTCTACATACTGGTAGGATTAAAACGTCACCATCTCACTAATGCTGGACAAAAAGTTATGGTGGAGTCACACTTGGAAGAAATTCAGCATATTCCTGTACAGGAAAGCATTTACCTTGAAGCAGAGTGCTCTCACATGAACACAATATACTGCATAACCTAAGTGGGGAACTCACTGCCACAGGAAACATTGGAGATGCCAGGAGTGTGCACAACTTAAAAAGGGATCAAACAAGTTAATGTAAGAAAGGCCTGGCAACAGGAATCCAACATTCCCTTCAAGGGAAGCCTAGCCCCCAGCTCAGACAGCTCCTTGGCTGTAGAAGTCCAAAGACAGAGAACACATTAACCCCTTACTCTGTCTTTGACTTCCTTCAGGAAACACAAACCAGGAAAAGTAAGTATTTTGGATACTTAAAAGTCTCTAGTCCATCCTATCCTTTCATCTACAGAAATCCTTCTCAAATTCACAGAAGTTTCATCTGATCCACTTTACCCAAAGTTTCAGCCACTCAAAAAAACCTGATGGAAGCAGCAGCTACTGCACACAGGGCGTGGGTGTTTCCTGGCTGCAGCCAAGCCTCTTCCTCCCCTCAGCCACTTCCAAACTTCCTCAACCTCCTCTGACTTGGCAGGAGTCTTGCTGGTCAATGCCTCAGGAAGGGAACAGACTCACTCCACCTATAGAGTCAGCTGCCAGGACAGGAGCTTGGGAGTCAGCTGAAGAGGAAGGCCACTCCTCAGCTCCTTGCACAGCCAGGCTCCTGGTCTCACTTTGGCAGAGAGACCATCCCTGTTTCTCATTAGAGACAAACTCCCAAGGGGGAGGAAAAGCACACACCTCCAGCAAACTAGAGAACACCACTGTGGTGTTTTACCACTAAGACACAGGAGTGGGAACACTAAGTGCACCGAGGCCATGGGCAAAGCTCCTGGCAGCAACCTCATCCGGGAGCAGAAGAGCAGCTGAGTAATCAAAGCCAGAGGAGACTGGGTTTAGTCACCAAACAGCAGGATGGAAACAAAAGGGAGCAGAGTTTCAGAGGTCGAAGACAAACAAAGAGGAGCAGGAGGAGGAGGTGAGGGAGAAGCTATTGAAGACAAGAGTGAAATGTAGTGAATTCCCCAAGCTTTCAAAATATGTAACCATACTAATGAAAAAGTTTATGAGATTGAAAAAGGTAATAAATATAAACGCCAGAAACACTCCATAGTAACCTGTGGCAGGATAAATACTTAAATACAGAAGGGAAAGCCATGATGATGGGAGGAAGAAACATGCCTCTACAAACATTTCAAGAGTTCAAACCAGGCACCTACTGAAGTGAGAGCCTTCAAAAGAGGAGCAGCTTTAGGAGATGAACCAGTCTGACTACCACATAAAACACTTTGTAGCCTCTCAGGGCTGATCTCAAATTTCTGGCCCTGGCTTACTCAGCAGATTGGCACCAGCTGCACCTGCAACTGCAATAGACTCAACACTCTGCACTCTTTGGGAGAGCAAATGCTTCTCAGCTCTAAAACAGGCACAATGGTTTTCACTCATCACCTTTCTAGATGGATTCATCTTACCTCCCTATGGAAAAGATCTTCTCTTGCCAATGCAGAGAGAGAGACAGGCGTTCTTATTGTATACAGCCACTAGATTGAGATGAGCCATTCCTTAGTATCCCCACTGATGACTTCAGAAGCACAGGCAGCTACATTAGGCTGATTCGCTGAGATGAATCCCAGCCCAGGAGCAAGACAGACCCACAGGCTACATGCAAACATCCAAATGAGGGGGCCCAAACACCACTGCCTGTATCCTCTGCACTGCAGTGTCCAGGCCAGGCAGCTCTCTCCCACACAGCACACAAGCCAGGGCCCACTGTGGTCAGGGACTGCTCCTGGCAAGCTGCACGCCTAGGGCTACCTGGCAAGAGGGCAAGAAAGGCTGGATGCTGAGCTGTTGTGGCTGATCTCAGGGAACAATCCCTGTACCATTTCATTTACTAAATTGTCGTCACCCATGGACCCTTTTGATGAAGATTTTGACAGGTTTGTTTACTAGAAGCTGAAAGAGCAGAGGAACAGAGAGGAGTCTGATGAGCTGCTCCTTTCTTCCTGCTTATCTCAGACCAGCATCTTCTGCTGATCCGCTTGCCACAGAGAGAAAGAGACTAGCACAGCCCACAACAAAGAAAAGCATTCAGATACTCATTTCCACAAAAATATAGGCCTAGCAGATACCTGCATACAGGCAGCCCAGAATCTGGAGGAATGACTTTGCCATCCAGCAAAGAAAAAAATTTAAGTTGTTAGTACGCCACTAAAAATTAACATGCAAACCACAGGCTGTAAGGAGTAACACACTGCCAAATCACATCCAGCCACTGTTTTGAAAGAAATTTTGTGAGAAAATCCATGGAGGCAAACTAAATAAATACATCTACCACTATACTGCCTGATTTTCAAAGGACAGATAATGTTAATTATATTTTCTTATTCTCTTCTCTTTCCACTACTTTGCATTCAGCTCCCTATTTGAGCAGTAGAGGAGCAAAGAACAACCTGCTATTCTCCAATATCTTGTGCCATTTTAAATGCTCCCCTTCAATACATTGGGATATCACCTCCACATTGATGACCCTCTTTCCCTTTCAGGACTTCGCTCTGAGCTTTTCTCTCCTTTTTTTTCCCCTCTTCCCATTCCTATCTTTCCAAGAACTAATTATGTAAGGGCCCCATCCCCAGCACATTGTCCTCCCCTCCCCATGCCTCCCCACTGCTCAAGGCACAGCAGCCCCTTTCCCTGGTGTTCTGAAGAGGAGTGGGACCCCTCACAACTGCAAATATTCACACAGCTATCAAAGCCATCCTGGATGCAACCATCAGGAAGAAGAAGAAAAGCTGGGGAAAGCCAGGACAATTACATAACAGGACAATTTAAAGACCTCCAGTGCTAGCTTTTTCTTGTTTCATTCCTCAGTCTTTCATTTCCTCAGCAAAACTGTTGCAGAAGTCACATGGGAGTACCTCCAAGAACTAAAAGGCCCACACTTTTAAAATGCTCATACACTCTCTTAAAACATCACAGGAGAAACTGCAAGCAGTGCAGAAAGGTTTACTAAAATCATAAATATCTTAGTTACATCCGATGCTTTCAGAAAGCGCTCATGAAATGTAACACTGGGGCTGCTACCATATCCTTGAACACATAGAAGAGATAATTCATTACCTGTTTTTCTCCAAAGGACATCCCAAGGGCATTGAAAAAGCCTTCTATATAGGAAATAATGCTTCCATACACAACAGAGCTTCTAGGAGATCCAGCATCCTGTTTAAAAAACACTCAAAAGAGATTGTCCAGTCAATACATATTACAGGACCCAGCATCTCTCTGTAGCCCAGTCCACAAGGGAAAACTATTATTAATTATAAAGCTCTACTTCCACCAAGAACACCTACCCAGACAGGCAATCTTACAGAGATATAAAAGCACCTCACAGCACAAAGGGAAGGGATTTAAGTAAACAAGGGAAGGGAAGAGCTTATCACCAGCCTGTGTAGCGAGGAGAAGAGATGCGAGAAGCTGCCACGCATTATGTGTGTGCAGTAAATTAGAACTAAAAATAGCACTTCTGGGCATGAAAGGGCTGTGTGTATGAAAACAAAATAAAAAGAACAAAATCCCACATTCATGGGCAGCTATAATATAAAAGATTAAAAATATGATTTGAAAAATCTTATTGATTTGATCCAGGTGGAGACTGCTTTGAGAGAGTGTATGGCCTTTTTCCATGCCCTGGGTAGCACCAGCAATCATCAGCAGCAATAAAATAAGGATTAAATGACAGACTGAGGAGCAATTTAAGGGACTAGCCCTTTGCCTAAAAAATGAGAGTGATGACATGCACAAGCAAATCAACAGCTGGTACTGCATTTTATCTGACATCTTCATTAGGGCCTGAGATAAGTTATAATCTAAAATGTAGAGAAAGATCTGAATTGGGAGGAGCTGGAGCAGGCCACTAGGAGAAAGGAACAGGAGCGTGCTATCTAAGGTGAGAAATGCTTAGTAGGAAGGCTAAAGAGGAATAAGTAGTTATGTGGATTTACTCACAGTTCTTACACAGAAAAACTACACTCATAATAGAGGGAAAACTCCAGACAGCTGAGCTGTAGCCAGAAAAACTCTACCACCTCAACCAGAAATCTGAGTCAACTGCCCCACAAATATTCCATCCCATTCTCAACAAAACTATTGACAAGAGGACTTCAGGGGAAACAAGCGGTGACTGAAAAAATGGGGGTAGTTTGTATCTAGGAGTGGCAATGCCATTACAGATCCCTGCTGCAAAGTATTTCAGGTCAGGGAACAATTTTCTTACCAATTGACTCAGAGTCAATTTGTAAAGAAAAGGTTAAGGACAGAATTCAATGCCAAAAGAGAACCAGAAGGAGGCAGGATTTCTAAACCAACAGGCCAGTTCTCTCTTAAAATCAGTTATTACCATGTACAAAACATTTCTTTTACTGCACAAACACGGTGAACATGATGACACCAGTACTCAAGGAGCACAGCAACAAGGCTGAGGTGCTCACCTTGAGTGACAAAGGGAGCTGTTGGTAAATGGAGAACCCAGAAGTGCTTCAGATACTTTCTACTGCTCAAGTCTTGTCCTTACCAGACGCATTCTTTGTGTCAGCATGAGAGACCTTAACAGGGTTTTAATTTGCAAAAGCCATCTGAGGGCTCATGCAGGAATGCTGCTGCCAGTTACAGTCTGCTGACAGCAGAAGCCACTCAGTTCCCAACACTGAACTCGCCACCAAGACTGTCCAGAGCACCTGGGGCTGCCGGCCAAAGACCCTGCAGCAACTACCCCTCACCACTTGACAGTTTAATTTTTGTGCATGGATATTAAGCAAAGAAGCAGGGTAACAACACCGAACCAACACTTAAAATTAGCAGCATGTTACAGTGGCTTCAAGGCCTTCCAAAAGCCTTAGGTATAAATAATATAGGGCAGTAGGAGAGAAACATCCTCTGGACACAACAAAGCACAGAACAATAGCTATGCACAATTCCTGTGATAGGGTCAGGACAAATGGGCTCCATTAAGGTCAACAATTTATGGAGCTTTGTTTCTGCTGGTTTCTTATGTGAACAATAAACTAATCCGTCTGCATTAAGCAGTAGGACAGTGGACAGCTGTCATTTTCTGATCTCTGTATCCTAATGGGTTACCTTAGTAACAGCCTTAAGCTGTCTGTTGCCATGGTGAATGAGGTCCATAATTGCTGCAACAGCCCTGGAGGTGTCAAAGTCATCTGCAAACGCAGCCTTCACGGTTACTTTTGTGTTGGCTAGCCTTCAAGAAGAAAAGGTAACATTTAAGATAAGACAAACAAGATGCCAGCAGTATGCTGAATTCATCAGCCAGAGGGAGTCATCGAAAGGACACTGCCATCTCCTTCCCAGCTGTCCTGTGATGGGCAGTGCTGCACTCATCAGGGAGAATACATCTTTCTGCTGTGAAGGGAAAAATTTGGTGCGTGTCAAAATCCTATGTGTTACATCCTTCAATAAATACACATGCTTAACCAGAGGGGCCAACAACAATAGAGCGAAGTTTGCCTTAAATCATTTTAAAACAGATGGAAAATGAGGCTGATATTAAGTACAACAAAGATCTTACTGAGTTCTGTGGTTTTTTCCAGCAGCCCATTCATCATGCTAACAGCATGCTTCTCTTCCAAAGGCACATCACAGGCAGCACTCTAGTGCCTGGCAAGAAAGCTGTCCTGGGGTGGGCCAAGAATCCTGTTGTCAGGATCCAACTCAGAACCAAGCACTGCCTCCTCATTTGCCAGGAGAGCCCAATCCCAATCCCAAGGGATTCCACTGACCATGGCCCAGATGGAAATCTCTAGTGGGACCACAGTGCCAAAAACCAGCAGGCAACCAGCACTGATCACCACAAAACCAGTGCCACCAGCTGCAGCCACTTGGAGAGGGAGATCAGAGTAGCAGGGATAAATAGGGAGCTACAAACAGCTGCTGGCAGCAGGCTCCCATACACAGCCAGGTGAGACAGAGCTTGACAGCACTGGCCCAAGGATGCCACTGCCCAAAAAAGCGCAAGGAGCAGGGTTAGCTGAGGAACCTCAAGCTATCCTAGCATCTCTGGGGCTCTCCTGAGCCTTATTTTGCCTGTTTCTGATTTTCTTTGCATAGAATGCCTACCTCCCCTCAGATACGGATGGCTGCTGTTCTAATTCATTCTTCCCAACACTTTTCCCTGCAAGCTACCCCCTCTCCACTGAGCATCTAACACTCTGCTAATTAAGAGCTTTGTTTCATTTTGGTTGTTTTTACACCTAGCAATACACAAGTTGTGCCCTGTCACATATCCCCTACTGATTATCCATTTCAACTTCCTCATGCCACTCAGCTTTATCATGCACCAAGAGATCTGCAGCCTCCTGCTGAAGGATTTGCTTTGGCCAAGTACCATAGTAGTTAATGCAACCTCACTTTCCCATAACATGCTCCAGAGTCACTTGCCACCCTCAGTCAATGCAGTCACAAGTTTCCCCAACAGTGAGGTACCTGAGCAATAAGGAAGCTGTCTCTGACCTCTACAGCACTGTCAGACTGACTGTCTCCCCTCGGATTCTACAGCCCAGAGCTGCCTGCACTAACCTTGCTTCAGGGCACTCAACACCCCTCTGACCCTGACTCCAGAGCACTGTGCTCCTGCTCTCAGCTTTGCACCCAACACACAGCACATCTCAGTCCAAGATAATCTGGTTTTCATAATGGACTCCAAAATCATTCTCCTCACCATTGTCAGTGTCACAATTGGAATTGCTTCCTTCCCTGTGACATCCCTGCAGATGGCCAATCTCTCAGTAGCCCCTTCTCCCCTCTGCTGCACATCCAGTGCCAGCCAGCTTGATTACAAATTCACATGCTTGTGCATCACTCTTCATTCATCCTCTTTCTTCTCCAGTCACTACTGCCCAGCTCTACTTATGAACTCGGGAGCCTCACAACTGCCATAGTTTTGCCTCCTACATCGCTCACGAGGGGCAAAGATGCCTGTGTTAGGACAGACACACTAGATAAGCAATACAGATCTTAAAATCACAACGATATGAGCAAAAACAGATGGCTAGAAAGAGAATTTTTTAAAAAATCTGCCCTTGGTTTTTGGGCTGGGAGGGAGGACTTCTGCATAGTCCTTCTTGTCCTGCTCCTTAAACAGAACCTCTGAGTCTGTCAGCTCACATAATTTTAAGATACAGGAGGTGAACTTACCTTTCCCACAATATGTCTTCTCTAACAGGGTCACACACCAGCTGTCCTTTTATATAAGCATTTGCTTCTCTAATAAATGAAGAGATAGCCTGAAGAAGGTTCTTTGCATCTTCCATGCTCTCCTCACTAAATTCTACTGCTAAGAAAAAAAGAAATTAAGGCATTATGATGGAAAGAATGTTGTCTGTCATACATAGGAACAGTATTTGGAAACAAAGGAGAAGTTTGTTACTATTTGTATAGCAAACTTCTTACAATTAATTGCTCATTTAATTAAAAGCTCCATTCTTCATGCACAAAATTAAACCAATATAAAAGACAATCACTACATATGAAAAAGTATAACCTATTGGAAAATGTATCAAACTGATTAAAAAAGTTGAACCTGGAAGTTTACTGACGCAATCACTACTTAATTTTTTTCCATTACTGAATCTCTCTGCAAAGCTATCAAGCATTAAGATTTAATATACTTCTAAGTGTTCTAGTGATGGCAACATATACCTCTAATTTTGTGCTTATTCTAATTTAGGTAGACACAATCTGTATTTGGAGACCTCAAAGAGATCTACCCCTCACCACTGACTCTGTTTAAAAGAGCTGCTTCACTAAAGCTAAAATCTAGATGAACCTAAAATTTGTGGTCTAGCTCCTGAACAATTCCCTTTCAACTTCAAAGTTCAACTGACCATACCACTTTGAGAAAGCTGTTTTTAGAGAAAATACAAATTGCTTAAACTCATATGGGCATGTCTAGTGTGGGATTCATCACACTCACATATATCAAAGCCTCTTATGGCCGCTGTAAAAAAAGATAGATAAAACCTCGAGGTTTTAAAATGATTCCTTGCATCCACAGCTGAGCTCCACTTTACAATGAGATGTGCCATACAGGAACCCTACAGAGCTTCTCTTCCACAGAAACACCAGCCCTACCACTAGCAAGGCATCCGTGCACACCAACATCCCCACTGCATTCAGGGAGACCTTTCCTTTGCAGGCAATTCCACTTTGGGAACTTCCAGAGTCCACTCCTGCTGGCAGCAGTTCAGCAGACTCTTCTCACCTTGCCTGCACTCTGCCAAGTGTGGATGCCAGACTAGCTCACTGTCACTTTTACTAGGAATTGCTATTAGTGAGAGGCTTCTTTTTATTTGCACAGTAATGTATAATTTTCTGTAGAAAATCTTTTGGACCCCACTTAAGAGAGCTCACCTGACTTCAGTGGAAGTTGTTCCCACCTAGGACAGGCCAAAGTTTGAATGCATTCCTTCCCCCAGTATCACACCAGAGCCATTCACAGCCAGTGCAGTATTGCTTCACTGTTGTATACCTGACCTCTGCAATAAGGTACAGCCAAACTACAGCTGCCAGCATATTCCTAATATCATCAGCACTGAGCATCTCCCATAGTTTCCACAGAAATCTCCCCTCTGGTCCTGCTTGTGGTATATCCAATTGCTTTGTAGAATTAACCCATGCTGCCCCAGCAACTCTTTAGAGCAGTCTTACCGACAGATGTAAGAGGGAAAAAGCAGCCAGATGTGAGACCTGATCTCAGTTCCATTAGCCTAAATCCCAAGGAAGCCTAACTGTTTAAACAGCCTTTACACTGGATTTACCCCAGTGTAGCAAAGATGTAAATCTGGACCTGTATTGGTCAGATTTCTCACTTGTGTATAATTAAAAATCTGCATTACTGCCTCATTAAGTCAAGCTTTACCCAGTTTTTAAAAAGACCAACGTACAGACATCTGTACCACAGTGAGACACTGAGAGTCATCATTTATATACACCAGGATTACTCAATTAACCTGGTTACAACAATTCTACAAGGAATACTTGATAAAAATTTATCCTGATGAAACCTACCTTGGTTCAAGCCATTCTTCATCCCTAAACCACTGACCCTGCAAGCACTGCAAACCCACAGCACAGGCAAGCCTGGCCCTATAAACCTTCACTGTGCTGCCTGCTCCTTCTCTCCTTTGCCACCAACAGTATCACCAATGCAGCATCAAATTACAATACGTTTGTTTATTACCACCACCAAGTAATTACACACCAGAGGGCTCAAAACATTGGAGTTCACTCAGGCTCACAAAATCACCAGAGCATTTCTGGTGACCAGGAGAGCATTCTGGAGAGAGAACCCCACTGCCTGTGGCAAGGCTCACATGCCCTGCCCTTCACTGCATAAAGTGAAGCCACTGCTGATGAGATGCAAGAGGAAAAGTGCTGCCTCACAGCAGGGTCCCACAGGACTTCAGAGATGGCACCTCTTCTTTCAAGCTGCACCCAGAAGCACATTGGTGGAGGGTTACCATGCTGCTACCTAGGGTACCTAGGAACCATTTTCCCAACAGCCTCGGATGTGCCACAGGGTGGTGATTCAACAGCCAGAGCAAAATGCCCAGATTATCACTACTACCCCCAGAGCTCAGCTTGACCCTGAGCAGCTCTGCCTCACCACCCCAAGAAGGCACAGAGGGTGATGAAGCAGAGGAACCCCATGCAGAAATACATTATGGCAGGATGATCAAAGTCTCTCCTCTTCCCCACAAGCAAGGCATGCAGCTTTAACTTCCCTCTGACAATGATCATCACAAGAAGGTGTTGTATCTCCTTTAGGAATGTTCTCTCCCCCAAAACCCCTCCCCCAGAAACTGTAACCTGGCCTGGGTTACCTGCCCCCTGGTCTCCTGACCTATAGCCATTAGACAGGTAACCTGACCCAACCCCAAAGGTGATAAAAACCCCTCTCCCCCCATGTGAGCTCTCTCTCGCCTCTGGAATCCCTTCAAGGAATAAAGGCCTTGGAATACATCCTGGGGTAAGAGGGCCTCTTTAGTAACTCTCTCTACCCTATTCTGTAATTCCCCTCTTCCAATACTCCCCCTAAATCTGGGCTGGCAGCTTGTGGAGATACAACAAGAAGGGGCTCCACTCCCATGAAACACCTCCCTGCACACATTCCTTTCAACCCTTGCTCCTCTAAGGCTGGGACAATCTCGAGTGACATTTGTTTCTATTTGTACCTGTTAGCACACACAGAGACAGGGTGTGCATTGTCACAGCCCAGACAATAAAAAAGGCCCATTCCAAACCCAAGAAACCACAGTACCAAGCATGAGCCATTTCCAACTGTCAGGAGCTGCCCTCATCCACATGCCTACAAAGATGTTTTTACAGATACAGTCCATGTTTGTGGTACCACCTGACCCCCAAACCTGGATTTTACAAAACGCTTTCTTTGCCAGGCAGGGATGGCAGGAACCATCACCCATGGGTCTAGGCTATAAAAACCTTTTAAGAAACAAACAAAGAAGTGAGATCTCAAACACCTTAATAGAAATATAAGCAGATGAGGAGTGCAGTAAACTTATGTTTAGACCAAAGTGAACATTGATAGCAGGGACACAAGCTGACAAGCAGCACAGAGAATACCTGGATCAGCAGAGACCAACTCTGGCTCTTTATTGGGAAGCTAAAAATGCACATGGCCTTGTAAAGTGGAGGTGGCAAGTGCAGACTTCTGAGCAACCCTTACCTGCCAACTGGCTTATACTGTGATATGATACCACTCTATCCTTTCATCAAAGCCACCCACATCCACACAGGTAGTGCTGGTTTTTTACCACAGGAAGGTGTTTATCCTAGAAGTAATGCAAAAAGCACAGGTTCAAATGCAGCCAGCTGACAGGGAGGGAAGAAAGTCTGTAGGTACCCTCCACTGCAGGGCTCCAGTGACATTCCTTGTCCCGAGGCAAAGTCAGAAACTACCAGACATTTAGCTCTTGTTTACATGACAAACATATATTTATATATATAGCGCAGTAGGTGTTAGTCTTTTGTTTTGAACCCACATTTGTTCAAGACTCCCAAGGGCTCCCAGCCAGGGAGCCACTTCAGTGTACACACAGTATTTCATCTCCTAAAAGAAGGAAATCAGCCAAGTGTGCCACTGCCCAGTAGCATCATCCCAAAATAGCCAAGCATGCCACCAACCCACTGCCTACCCCAAACAGGATGCTGTTCTGCAGCAGACCTTCCAGCTGGATGCACCCCTTCTTTCCATCACAGTGAAGGGGAAATTAATAACCATCTCTCCCTTCACTATCCCATGCTTTGAAATATTGTAGGGATCTGTTCCATTCCTGATGCCTTCAGCTGTCTTAGGAGAGGAAGGATCCACCAGGAAGATCATATGGGTGGCTCCTGTAAGGCAGCTAGCAGTATTAACAATCAGAAAAACCTCTCAGTCCAGTGACTGCACGACTATAAAGACTGGCAGCACACTGCATGCTGACAGGCACGAGCAATGCCCCAGAGCCTTGTCCACGCCACCTCTCACAGTCACACTGCTACAGTGCCTTAGCCAAGGCAGTCAGAGGCCCACTGAAACACCACAGCAGCTGCTGCCTGTTCCACCATTCTCTTGCTGCCTGTTCCACCATTCCCTTGCCATGCCAGGACAGCCAACAAGCCAGGTGACCCAGCAGTGGTTAAGGAACTACCGTCTGCTTTTGGCAGGCCCCAATAAACTGGTAAGAACACATACATATAAAAACGTCTTCCAGCACAAAGTAGCATCTACCTGCTGGAAATACTATGGGGTAGACAGGGAAGCTGACAAAATTTCCCACACTTCTCCCCATAAGCAGAGAGATGACCTGCCAGGCTAAGATGTTCATTAGGTTATCATGTGCTGCTGTAAGCGAGCTGCACTGCACCACAGCTCTGCCTGAACATTCAGGAACTCCACAGGACAAAAATGGTAACACAGCAGGGAGATAAAAAATTATTAGCCAGCTCTCATCATACCCTACAGGAATATAGACCACAGCTCCATCTAGATATGTCTCCAAAAACAGCTGATCGTGACTGCAATACAACACAATCGAGGCAAAACAGAGACAGAGGTAATTCATTAATTAAAAGTGGAATTAACTGAGAGTCACAAGTGCAGCTCAAGAAGATATTTAAATGAGTGGTTATGTACTGTGCTCAGTAAAGACAATTTTCAACATGTTAGCCAACGAGCAGCCCCACAGAGCACCACCAAAACCTTTCCACCCACTGGAGCCCCGCAGGGGAGCTCGCTCTGCCTCCACACCACCAGCTGGGAAGGGTGTGTGGAAAGCCATGCACACCTCAACAGCAAGGGGCTTTTCCTTACCTGAGCTGTATCTGCCACGCAAACAAAACATTCTGAATTGATCTGATGAACATTTCTTCAGGAAATCCTAAACTCCATGCACAAAATGACAGCTTTAGCATGATATCAATTTCTTCAGGAGCTCTTCCACCCCCTTGCTTTCCAAGCTAACATGACAAATAACACATCTTTGCAATTTAAGACAGGCATAAAATCTTTAAACTCTAACACTGTTTTAAAAGCTAAACTAAATAAAATTCAATTCTATGTAAGATATATGTGCATACATATATACAAGATATAAATATACACACAATGTCCAATATAAGACAGTGAAAATTACTTTGCAAGTACAATCAAACATACACTGTATAAAGACCTTTGCAAAAAAACCCAAAATGAAATTATCAAACTAAGATTGGGATACAATCTTAGAGAAAGGAAAGCTCCTGAGTTTTGAAAACTTTACAAAAAAAAGATTTCTAGAAAAAAAATGTGTACTTTTTCTGCTGGACTAGAATATGGTGAAACACAGGGAGTGAACAAAGATAAATCCTAGCAACATAAAAAGAGTTATCTGTGTCAATTATGAAACCTAATAAACTCCACTCTCATATTTATCTAGCTTTACAAATAATTTACTCTAATAGTAAACTATTAGTATTACTACTAGTACAATTAATTTATATTAATAGTATAATGAACTATTTAAATGTTTGGAAGGTACACTAATAAAACAGTCAATCATTTACAACCCTGTTCTCAGCAAGGCTGGACACTGTGGTAGATTGACCGTGACTATTGCACTTCTGCTTTTTTTTTTTTAATTTGCAAACTGGTGAGCATCACTGAAGTGCCACAAAAATCAAAAATTACAAGGAGCCGGTACAAGTGAGAAAATATTGAAAATGTCATTTGCTTATCTCACATTTTGAAATAAGGCTTCTGCTACAAGACTATATCAGCCTGAACAGTGGAAGAGCATCAGCAATGTGCTGTCTCTCAAGTGAAAACAGAAATAATCAAGGCATTCACAATCAAGAAACAGTGATACTGATTGTTTTGGTGGGTGTTTGCTTGTTTGCTGATTTTTAAAATAAACTGGATATAAATGAGTGAACCCAGTATGCCCAGAAGCTTTACACTACTATACAGAGGTAGAACAATATGAGTACAGTATGGAAATAAATTCAAATCAGGGAAAGAACCATCCAAAGAAGAAAAAAACTCAGCATTTCCTTAAAAACAGATAACAGATAAGAATTTGAAAACAGGTTGCTTGACTCTGTGTTATCACAATGTCTTTGATTTTTGGAGTTAGAATTAATAGCTATGGAAAAAAAGGAAAGAAAAAACTGAACTAGGGTACAAGGAGGGGAAAACAGGGCAGCTGGATGCAGAGCTGCTGTGCCCAGGTGACAGCCTGAGATGCAGGTGGCAACTGGGTGGACCTAGGGAAGATCCTGGACAGACCTCCCCTCTTTTGGCACAGGCATAAAACTTTCCATGTAGGGCTTAACTTTCAAGGTGCAAGGCAGCTGTACAGGAAAAAAACTGTTTAACTGGACTGAAAATCACTTCCCAGGAAGGATTAATACTTGTTATTCATTTGTAAGGACAGACATGAAAAGTAGAGACCTACAAGGAAAGATAGACAGGTCTGAAGTATTTGCTTCCTCAACAAAGCTGCGCCATCATGGGGGACATGGAGGGGAACATTTTTATATGCTGCTTTTAACTCCATGCACTGCGTTTGAGGTAGTTTCTCCAACCTGTCCACAACATCTGCTGAGACTCGTGAGATTTCTGTGAAAATTGTGAGCTCCAGGGAAACAGGGCTTAACTGTACCCAGACAGCATCAAAAGACTTAGGAATAAAGCAGCTCATATTGAACTTCTTTTTAAAGGGATCTTGATTAATATTTCCAAGAGGGGAAAGGGGAACATATATGCCAAAGCAGCTTCCCAAGCTTTGTCTAAGGGAAGGAAATCACCCTATTCCAGCAGCAGGCATCGGCCATCATGGGAGCCACCCCAGCACCACACACAGCTGGCAGAGAAACCCTGCTCTGGGCCACACCAAAGACCTGAGGACACAGTGAAATACAACATATTCGTGTGGCTCGTGGGTATCAAAAGGCAAAGCTGCTGTGCATCACCAAGGTCATCAGAAAAAAGGGTAATGGGAGAGACTGCTGCAATAGTATAGTTCAGGATACCCAGTGGCTTCCTGACAAAACACTGACGGTATGTCCCATTCCACCTAAAGGACAAGGAAAAACATCCATTCTTTTCCAAGTCCATGCTTTTTCAAAGCACTATTAAGGATAGACTGATGAGAACCCATCAGTACAGAACAGAATCATTCAGGCTGGAAAGGCTGAGGCTGTTGAGTACAACCACAAATCTATAGTGCAGGATTCTGGTACTGGGCACAAACTCTGCTCCTATGAACACTCTCAGCTTAGCAAGATCCATCATTATAAGTAAACCATGAATCTGAGGATGAATCCTACAGCCAGATCCACAATAACAGATAAATTAGTACCAGAGAAACACTGCAGCACAAGCACACATCCCAAAGTTTTTTCATATTACAAACCTACAAAATTGCTTCAATTCAAACAAAGAAATTACCTTAATTGTTATGTAGTTTTTTAATGATTTTGACATTTTTTCTTGACTTCCTTTAACGTGCAAATGCCCTATAGTGTTAAAAAAAAAAAAAAAAATTAATTAGGACAAACAAGTGCTTCTGAATAGGTGAATAGGGAACAAATGAGAAAGACTGCACTGAGACATTGTAAATGCCTGAGGCAGCATATGCTATGATGGATACACACCGAACAGTTCAATGTAATGGGTAGCATTTTTCAATAGCTTTGCCTACAGTCCTGGACAACTGTCCATTCTCTAAACTTCCACTGGGTGAATTTTAAAATATGGACATTTAAAACTTTTTAAAAACTCAAAAAACCCCACCAGTACCACAACTCTCTCTGCTCAGAACTGACAGTAAAATGATAAAAACAAGCAAGGAAATAGTTTCAGTCTTTACAGGACAAGTACCTTACCTGTTACTCTTGACTTCTCAGAAGTATTTTAAGAAATATTTTCCAGTGATATCACATTAAAAAATCCATAAAACTCAATATTCTGTACTTATTACTTGCTGGTGGCTGTTGACATTATATTTTTTTACCCTGGAGTTTTATACCACTGGTAAAAAAGCTCCTAAAATGCAAAACAAATTTTCTACACATTGTCAACTTCACCATATTAGTGAGAATGAGAAAAAGCAGAGCAAGGGAGGTATGCAGCTACCATGTCTAATTTGAATTAGTTTATTTTAAAATGTGATCTCTGAGCACTGCAAGATCTTTCAATAGTCACATGGACCACTGCTTTGCAGGGCTGTAGCACAGGAAAAAGGTAAAAACACTGCATTTAAGAGAGCTTGGCTTTAGAACTGAAAGCTCTGTTGAAAAAAGACAGGAGAGGTACAGCCTGAGGCTGCCTGCTTTCAGGTCTGATCCATGTGAGCCACAGCAGCACCACTGGTGGAGAACACCAACTATTCACAGCACTGGAGAGATCCCAAACATGCTGCCACTGAAAGACTACTCAGCACAATTTCAGAAATGTTGTTAAAAGCTTGTAATAGGCTTCTCCTAATGAAAGAGTAATTCTGTAAGTTACCAACCACCCACAACTAACATGGGATTTTAGGCACTTCTGTGACCTGCAGCATGCAGCACTTAATCATACCCTGAGGCAGAGTTTTAAGCATAAATTTCTCTTGCTCTGAAATATCCTACGAGCACTGCATTCTTTCACACATTTGGCAGCCCAATGTTACCAGTGCCTCAGAGTTCTACGAAAGGACAAGGTATGATTGTACTCCTGCTTTTATGAATGGTGACAGAAGTGGCATTTCTTGCTCAGCAACCCATGCAGCTGTCTGCATTTTGTGCTACTCATTGCACAGAGCTGCTCTGCAGTCTTGCCTGAAACCCTCTTGCTTCCACAAGTAGATAAAATCACCATTACACTCATCTGGATATGAAAGCAACAAGCTCAGGCCTGATAACTGGACCTGAAAAGCTCACAGTTTCACTTCTCAGCTATTTCTGATGATTCAAAGCAGCAGGAACTCGCCATGAGATTACCTCCAGTCTACCTGACCACCTCAAAACTTAATTTTACAACATATTCTATGGAGAGTAGGAATGAATCAAAAAATCTATGGATGCAGAACCAGCTACAGCAGCTATCCATGATAAAAAATCTGGCTTTCACTGTCCTGTCTGCTAGCAGGTGAGGACACTTTCACCACTGTATCACTAAACCTGGGACACCTAATAAGCATATTCAGGCTGTCAGACACAGCTGGACACCTGCAGCTCTTGTGACTCAAGTAAAACCCACAGCCAAAATTCTCCTGGGAGAAGGGGAAGAACCTGGGTGAAATTAAGTAAATCAGTATTTAAGTATCTTTTGCAAAGCTTAAAATAGCTGGACCCAGTAACATCTGCATTTGAATTAATACTCCTCTTCCAAGAGTTTCAGTACTTAGAATGATTTCATTCAAGAATACAAAATACAAGGATTTTCATAACTTCAGTTTGGCCCTCTTCCCAGAATTACAAGTAGTCTAAAAATAAAAGTCCTTATAAGATTTATCTCCAGTGCAGGGATTTTCTTCCTCTAATGGGGATTGCTCCTCCAATTCTCAGCTGCTAAAATTCTGAAGTCTGTTAGCAGAATAAATTGTTTCTGAAGCTGATTCATTTGCCCCAAATAATTCACACCATCATCCTCCAACAAGACTTTTTGACTTAATGAATGTAATCTGTCAGCTCCTAGAGAACATCAGTGTAAAAATTACCCTTGGAATTAAGTTCTCCCTTTTTTTTTTTAATCGACTCCTCTTTATTTAGCTGGTATCAAAAAATATTTCCCCTACAGTATCAGTTCCAAGTATGAAAAGCCAGATTCACTGGCTTGTCAACAGAAGGGTCCACTTGGCAGTAACCAGTGCATCTTGGTGGAAGTGCAGAGGATTCCACTGCACCTCAGAAACAAAGCACACCCTGGAGGATACACCAGCTTCTGGACAATTGCTATTGATTTAAAACAGGCTCCACACTGGGAACTGAAACTAGAATTCAATGTTCATCCCATACAGTAAAAATATATAAAAATGAAAGCTCATGTATTTCCCAGAAGGTACCACAGGCTTAACTCAGCAGCTCTTCCACTCAGAGAAGCAGCTCCGAGAGTTCACATCCTGCCCAAAATACTAATCAGCAAAAGAGAGGCTACAGACTTGAATCTGACTTTCTATTGACTTCAGCTCTCCATCCAGAACCACCACGACTGCAACAGGAAGAACAAATGTCAAGGTTTCCATCAATGGGAACAGCACTAGAGCCACCAGTGATGTAGTTCAAAGCACTGTATAGCACAAACTTCACTGAATGAAGCACTTTTATGCAGATGGAGCAAGGAGCTCCTTACATAATGCTAGGCAGTGTAATGTGTTTTCATAACATGAAATGCCAAACTTAAAAAACCCAAATTATTGTATTTGTACAGGCCTCTCAAGTGATCAATATTTTACTTACCAGAATGCAAAAAGTAATTCCCCCATTGCTCACACTGATGATACACCTCACACTGTGCAATTTCATTTTCATGATGAGGAAATGCAAGATCTATTCCACCGGTATGGATGTCCAGCTGCTTTCCAAACACTGCACTGTAACAATATTTTCCTGATCAGTAAGTAGAACACCACAAAAGCTTTTTTGTAAAAAGAAATGTAGATAAGAATAAGATGAAACTATGTAAATTTAAGTGTACAATTTAATAACTGCAGTTTTAAAACAAGATTTTACACATATCCTGGATACCAAAACTGCAGCAGAACTTATATGAACAGGACCCATATCTGTTCACAATTTCTTCTTCTTAGTAGAAGCAACTATTTTTCCACCTTAGTTTAAATGACAGCAAGCAGGATGTCTCCTTTCTTTGTTCTGCTACAGTATCAGTATCAAAAAGGCAATTTCATGTGCAAACCTAACAATTTACTTCCATAAATTTGGTATTACTCTTCCTTATCTTGTACCTTTTCTGCAAGAATTCAGACAATAGTGTTTGCAGTCAGGTCAAGCCAGGCTGGTTAGCAACTTTATTTTGCCTGTTCTCATAGGGATGTGAGTCAACTTTAACTTCTCAGAAACCAGGAGTGCTCAAGCAGGGAAATATGCAATTCCTACAAACACACAGGCCCTTCATATGCCTCCCACCTTAACAAACTGCTCCTGGTAGCTGGCTGCACATTAGTATTTGGTCCCTTTTTGAGACAAAACAGCCTGCTAAACTGTGCCACATGATGGCTTTGCAGAAACTGTTGGGGAACAGGAGGAAAAGACGAGGAGGAGAAGACAAGAGGGAAGAAAGAGCAGTTGTCACCATCTCCCAAGTTCATCCTTCTCTGCTCCTGCCTGTTTCAAAAACAGCTAAAACACAAATCTGCTCAGGACTGACTCTCACCTTCCCTTGTGCTACCTACAGAGCAGCACTTGCTGTTTCCTCCAACAAAACCATTAAGAGCTGTTGAGAGGTGACAGATGATCTGCCAAATGCACAGAGACAGGAGGAACCACCCACCTCACCACAAGGGAAAACGCAGAGTGAAGATCAGACTTGAGGGGGTCAAAGCAGGGGATTCCCTCCTCCAGGGCTGCTCTAGAGACCAGAGACTACTCATTCATGGACTTCTCAAAATTGTTCACCTAACTTAGGTAGAGTTCTTTGAGATACTTGGCAAAACAGACAGATAAGTAAGTATTGCTTAAAAATGGGCCTTCAACAGCTGACTGGGATAGCAAATGGCTTTAGGTTACTTACCGAAGTAAGCTCACCATTTTTCACAGTCCAAGATTACTACATTTATGCTCTCCATGGATCAGCTTTTATTTATATGGCAGGAGTCTCATCCAGCCTCAGTAAAATATATTTTTACAGAAAGAAATGCAGACTATAAACAGCATTGCATTAGCAGAGGCCATGCTGTAACTGGCATTGCTTATCTGTGCACTTTTGTCAGAGATTGTACATCCAACACAGCATGACTTTGTGTACTTTGATTGCTTTAAGAGCTGCCTCACTATGCTGAAACTATTTACAGACAGAAAATCACCCTTATAAACAGTTTTCACAAGCAGGTAGAAATGACTAACAATCCCAGGTGCACCAGAAAAGCATATGACAGAGAAACTTAAAGCAGCTGGTTCCACCTCCTTTCAGCTTTAGCTGAAAATTTAAGCTAAACAAGGTCAGATCTAAACTACTTGTTATTAGCTTCCAAAAAAAGATCTGAGACTAATGCAAAACTAAGTACACTATCAATCTTCCAGGAGAGAAGACTTTTTCTCCTGTGGTGAAAATAAAACTTTAAATTAAGAGCAAATTACATCAAACCAACTGCAAGCAAAACACTACTCAGCAAGAAAGCTGAATAACACTTAGATTATTAGCATGAACATCCACAACTGCTGCTAAGATAAGGCCAGCAAGATCACATAGATCAAACTCGAATCCCATACCCCATGCTCCTGACACCTTTATCCTAAGCTAGGTTTGATGGTGACTGCTAGAAGTGAAAGGGAAGGGAATGAAAGAGGTGCCGTAACTTTCACCAAACCTTTGGTTACTCAGTTCAAGTTAAAAGACTGCTAATCGACTGTGTGATCCTGTGTGCCATATTTTAAGCACCAAGTCTGACTAAAGAGAAAGTGCCAAAACACAGAGGCAGCTGTGATAGTGGAGCTGAAGCAGAGTTTATCTGGGCCTCATGTGACATTCCAAGTTGCAGAAAATGGTCACATTAAAACCAGCGCTATCTACTGATCAGAAAACACTTTCAATATTGCTGCTACCATTGTACTGTGACAGAAAACAAAATAGCATTAGATTTATCAAAACCCAAGAAATCTGACCTTGATATTGTGGAACATTCAATGTGCCATCCAGGTCGTCCTTTTCCCCAGGGAGAATTCCAAGATAGCTCTTGAGGCTTGGCAGCCTTCCACAGGGCAAAGTCTTTACCATGTCGTTTATCAGAATCAACTGGCAAGAGTAAGTGATTTGTTAATGGGATATGTCTCAAAGAAAAAAAATGACCAAATGAAAGCAAGAGGAAATGTGTGTTTAGTGAGCTACTCTGATTTTAATCCCCTTCAATCAACCTCTTTTCACTACAACTTCCCTCTCTTCCCCCTCACACAGGGGAAAATTGAAATATTGGAATATTGAAATAGATTTCAACAAGCTACAGAGATGGATTCAAGATTCCTTAGTACATCCTATCCTATCAGTTCTTTAATCCTTCACTGGTTTGCCTGATTTTTCTTTCATTTTAGTTACATATCAGCTACTTTCCACAGGACAAAGTGAGTGCACTGCAGCAGAAAAGGTAATAAAACCAAACCAAAACATACAAACAAAAGCCCCACAATTTTTTCTTTGGGACACAAGAGAAATACGTTGTGTTTTAGATTCTAGAAAATAAAGCACACAGAAGTAAGAATCAAAACTATTCTTGGAGAGTAGCAATTTTTCAGTACCGTTTCTCACCAAGGAGCTCTCTACAAAGGTCTCCTCACAGATATATTTGTTCCTTCCTTCACTACATTGCCAAGGATGCAGTACTTTTTGTCACAATACTGCAGGACTGTTCATCTCTGCTGACTCCTAACCTCCAGTGAAATACACAGCACTCCCTGGCAGGAGCCACAGAACAGGGTTCTGGACTCTGGACTTTCTTTCTAACAAATACATGACCACACATTTAGAATCATACAACTCAAAATTCCTAAGAATTAAAGATACAGAAATATAACCCCAGTTTTATCTACTCAGTCTTCACGTGGGCTCTTTCACTAGATTGCCAAGTTCTGACTGACCAGTATCTGTTGACTCCAATCCTCTTCTGCCCCTTTTTGAGTATACTGCTACAAAAGAGCACTCTTCAACTTCTCAGTTGTAAGCAAAACAAGTGTCAAAATTTTAAAAAATAAGAACACACTTAGTTGTGACTAGAGGGGAAGCAGGGTAAAACACATAAGCAGTCACAGCTGAGGCTGGAAGGCACATCTGGGGATAGTCTAATCCAACCCCCTGCTCATAGCAGGTGCAGCTACAGCAGCCTGCCCAGGATGGTATCCAGCCAGGCTTTGTTTATCACCAAGGACTGAGACTCCACAGCCTCTCTGAGCAACATGGTTTGTGTTAATCCTCCTCAGGGTAAAAGGATTTTTCTTAGCTTTAAATGGAATTTCCCGTGCTTCAAGTTGTGATCAGTGCCTCTTGTCCCATCACCAAGCACCACTGAGAAAAGTCTGGCTCTGTCTGCTCTACTCCATCAATACTAGTGCACATGGGTAGGTTACCACTGAGCCTTCTCTTCTACAGCCTGAGTGATCCAAGCTCAGCTTTTACTCATATGGAAGATGCTCCAATACCTCCATCATATCTGTGGCCTTTTGCTGGCCTTTCTCCACTATGTTCATGCCACTGCTGTTCTGGGGAGCCCAGCACCAGACCTGCACTCCAGGCATGTCTCACCAGTGCTGAGACTTCAGAGAAGGATCACCTCCACTGACCTGCCGGCAATGCTCTTCCCTACGCAGCCCAGGAGGCTGCTGGCTCTCTGCAGTCAGTAATTACCTCTAAATAACTGTTGACAAGATGCATTCCTTCTGTAAGCTGTAATGCTGAAACAACTCCAGAGCAGAACTGAGTAGTTCTGGCTGCACCTGAGCATCAACCTCCAAGGCATTTTCAGTAATTACAAAAAGACTTTTTTTTTTTTAACTGATGAAATGATGAACTGCAGTTTGCAAAAGGATGCAGGAGACCTGTATCAAATTCTCTGATGCAGAGACCTGATCAGACCCTTACAGAAACTACAGAGGTTCAACAATCCTGCAAAGCAGGAACTGCAGCAAAATCTCCATAGCCCAGAGTATAGGCCTGCTCTAGCACAGCCTATGAAGAGTTGCTCACCCTCACACAAAGAGGATGCTTAGCCCAGTGACAAGTAATGAAGGATGCAATTCACCCAGTTAACTTCAGAACAGTACAACCACCCCAAAAAGAACACAGTAGGTGAGGTTTCCTTGTGTTTGTCCTTGAGTATGTCACTGCAGGCTAGTGCAACAGCAAGGACACCACCTCACTGTGAAGTTTCTATGTACCACTGCCAAGTATTTCATTAAAATTGCTTAAGAATCCTAATTGTTCTAAGGTACCACAATAAAGGTGTAGAGGGAAAAATGAAAGGAAGAAGAAAAACCAAGATTCCTCCTGCACTGGCAACAGTGAGTGCCTAAAAAAAACCCAACTATGAAAACACTGTAATCTTAATTTACCAGAAAGTTAGCTATACTCAATGGGTTAGAAATCTGTTTCAGACTGTTGAATGAAAGTTTGCACATAGATGCAAAATGGATTAAAACAATGCATTAACACAAACAAGCTGGTGCGACAAACTTACCTGCTTCATCTTGGGTCTCAGGGTTAACAGCAGTTAACACTCCGTATCTTCTCCCCCAGGATTTAACATCAAAATAAACATTGCCTAATACAAAAGAAATGTTTAGTTGTATAGCCAAGATGGGGCACATTGATGAGAACTTGTTAACATTTCCCTGAAACCAAAACAAAGTGCTCTTCCACTTCCATTTGAAATTCTGATTTAGAAATTCAGAAATACTGCAAAAGTAGTAGCGGATATTTCCATGTTACCCAGCTTTTCAGTAACCTCTGTGCACATGCTCATTCTGCCCATAGCATAACTCTGAATTCTGGAGTTCTCCCAGGCTCTTCCTTGCCCATGCACAATTAGCAATCCTCTCCCCTACTGCAGCTCAAGCTACACCTAGTCCAGTTACAATGTATTTGAATTTTTCTACAACCATCAGCTCTCCTAAAAAAGAAGTCCTCACGTTTTGCTCTGCAGATCCATCTTTTACAGCACATAGGAAATACACAGCTCCTCTTCAGAAGTTCCACCAGCTTTCTTGTAGAAACCAGGCCAGGATTTCCCCAAGAAGTTTAGACAGCAGTTTATTACAGTAAACAATTATATTAAATAATGAGCTTAGAAATTGAGTAATAGTTGCTCTGCCACTCATGTCATCACAAAGAATTCACTCACACCCTGTCAAGCAACAAAAGGAAAGCCTGGCACAGGGTATCTCATCCGATTCCAAAACAGGATTGCTAAGAGTGACGTCCTATACATGTGCTGAACAAAAAGTTACCTTGCTCAAAGTCTTACCTTGTGAGGTTGCATAAGCTTGTCCACTGGAAATTATTGTTTTTATAAAGGAAATTATTTGAGGAATATGGTCAGTCACCCTCATATATACTGTAGGAGGAAGGACCTTAAAGAAAGAGTAACATCTCATTAACACACTGCTGATGAGTTCCTTCACTCTAAGAAGAAAACTAAAAAGAACATTCTCCTCAATTTTATCGTTAAAAAAAAAGTTGCAAGTATCCTAAAAATTCATAAGCAGTATTTAAGATAATACACAAATAGAAAAAATATTTGAGGGGTGGCAAAAAAACCCTGATTTTTCCTAGTGGTTCACTCCTTGCTTCTGACAGGGAGACAAGAAGCAAAGTCACCTGAAATCAGTGAAAGATTTCGTGTTTCCCATGCTATCAGGCTATTTCTGCATTATAGTAAATATACAATATCTGTGAACCAAGGACCTACTGAATATGGAAGAAAACTCTTCCTAAAGAAATTTAACCTGTCCATTCCGGATTGCTTCTCCCCACATTTCCTTACATAGAAGGTGTGCAGTATCATTCCAGAAGAATGAAAAAGTAAATCAGCACTCAGTTTCCAAGCAACAAATTTATTTTTCCAGATCAAACTCTCAAAACCAGATTCTTAACCAAAATAATTGTGTAGAAATACTCTTAAATTTAGAATCTTGAGTATTTGTACCTTTAAGGCAGCCATATCTTGTTTAAAGTCTTCTTCATAAATACGAGCAAGAGCTACTGGAGATATATTCATCTGAAAAAAAAGCAGCAGATTAGCAAATCATAAATCAGAGTAATGATATAAAATATGGCAATCTTTTCTCAGACAGCTAATAGCTAATTGGAAGACTTAGAGAGCCCCTAAGGTAAAGAGGCAGAAAGGCTGATTAATCTAACATTGACAGGGAGGAGATGTAAGTTATAAATAACTTAGAAGTAGTATTTCATTTATGAGTCTCAATTTCCAAAATATTAATATGTCTCTTTTAAAAGAAAGCAACCAAAGACTAAAATAATAAACTCCTTCCCTCTCTTATTATTTCCCTCCTGAAAGGGTCTTTCATTTCCAGTGACACGATATACTACCATACACAGGACATAAAAACCATTCAATTTACTGACAGGAAACACTAATACCACCTATGTGTCAGAAAGACAGATCAGAAAGACTTGCAGGATGAGACAAGATATTAATTTTCAATGATTAAGAAAAATAAGCTATTTCAGCAGATTATGGGTTCTCATAGATCTCAACACCAAAAGTCAGCTCCACACTTTGCCAGGCGTTTCTCAATCACCTTCTCTACATTTCTCACTCATGGGACATGAACAGGTTCCTCTTACAGAGGGGATGAGAAAGTACAACCCAAAAGGAAAGGAACTTGCACATGGTAAGGTACTTGTTCTCAAATATTCTGAAAAGGCCAGGGATTGAAAGATGCACGACAGCAAAACTTGCCCTAGCAAGCAACAGCATAGTATCGAAGTGTTTCAAATACATGCTTTTACATCTTCTCTGAGAATAAACTACTGGGAGAAGACAACATACTGTCAGTCTCTCCATCTTGCAGGTAACTGAATCATTAACAACATAAATCCCATTTCATCACTTCCAATTTGTTACTGGAGTATCTTTATGGGTTCTGATTTTCAGAGCAGGTGAGTACCACTGTTCATACAAACTCCTGGACAAAGCAGGAGTTCTGGTAAAGACAGTCCAGATGTTCATGCAGCAATGAAATGAGGATGATGCTCAACACCAAAAAACAAAGACATGCTTCATGCTCCAGACCAGTGACTGGATTCATCTCTCTAGACAATTCAGATGCTTCTTTGATCAACAGAGAAACAAATGTGACTACAGAAAGAAGATGGGGAATTTCCTCCCATCCAGATGGATGTTCAACATACAAAGAGACTCATTTCTCTCTCAAAGGACCACTGAGGGCGTGTAGCATATTCACCATAAACTAGTACCCAACTTTCAGGTTTCCCCCAGGTGAACCCCACCAGGGGACGAAGAACAAGCTTATGCATGTTGATTCTAACACTGTTATGCTTCAGGTGCACTGGTTCCAACAACAAAAGCAGGCTACTGAAGCAGAGCAAATGGTTGAGCAAACATTTCAAAAAGTCACCAAAAAAAAAAAAAAAAAAAAAAAAAAAAAAAAAAAAAAAAAAAAAAAACAAGAAAAGATGACTTCATAGAACCAAAGAATGTAGTAAAGCAACACATCTTTCAAGAACATGTCATTCCCTCCTCCTCAAACATACAATCTCTAAGATGTTCTGACAATAAGGAAAAATTTTAAAATGCAAACATAGATTTTAAATGCCTCAATTTCAGAGGAGGGTTGTTTGTTTTAAAATTATTTACTGCCTTAGAAAACTGCAAGTAAATGGACTAAGGGAATAGACATATCTCTACATGAGTGGTGTGCTAGTATTCATTTGAATGCAGGGGCCTATATTTAACTGCAAAAGCAACTGTTTACTTAATGATAAGTAAAAGGAACAGCTGTCAAATTCTCTGTCTCCAAGAAACTACTTTAAAGCTTGCAACTGCAATTCAATCCAACACATTCACTTATGATCCCGAAGACATGAGTTAGATTCTAAAATCAAATGAAACAAAAAGACTCAAAATACAGAATAAAACACAGAATACACTCCTAGTGCTTCAGGGTTCAGAAAGTGGTTTTAAAACAACTGGGAAAAAAAAAATAAAAATTGCAATAATCATTCACCAAGCTCATCTGGTAAAAAAGGTTAGATTAAAATTCAGCTGAGAACCACTTACAGCCCCAGTCTTATCAAGACTTACCCCTACATACAATGTTAACTCTCCTGTAGGTGACAAACTCAGACAGGCCTGATCAAGCTTTCCAAGGTGCTGACATTGCAGCTAGATGGTGCTCGGCATCTTCCAGGAACTGCCCTCAGCCTCACGTGGCAGCGCTGTACATACTGCCTTTTCTGATCACGGCACACTACACTTCTCCAGAACTCACTCACAACCCTTCTGGCCATTAAGTTCTGGGATAATTTCACTGTGCTAAGGATTCACACAGAGCTTTTATTCCCTGCTAGCTGCCCAGGCAGGGGGAAGGGCAGAAGAAGCCCAGCTGTGGGTGCTGTAAGGTAGCCCCCTCTCAGCCTCCCCCCATGACAAAGCTCTGTACCCATTTACCCCCACACAGCTCTCCTCACTCCAGACCCATTCCAGCCACACTAGAGGACCAGAAATCTCAACATGTATTATCTACTAATTAAAACAAACATAACTCAACAAGAGAACCCAAACCCAGGTTAACTTTCCTATATAAGCAGCACAGGAATATGCTGTAAAAATACCAAAAGGTTAGTCAAAGACTGCAGCAAACACCTACCTCATTGGCTCTTTTTATTATCTTGTCATCTATGTCAGTGATTCCCATCACCATGATTACTTCAATTCCAAAAAACCTTGTCATTATCCTTCGGATTATATCAAACCTAACATAGGAGCTGGAAGAGAAAGAAACATGGGCTTTTGAACATGCAGTAGTAAAAATAAACTTAAACAAAAATAACCAACAGCCACAGGGACAATCTAATTATCCCAACACTTGCAATGAAAAGATCTTCAGTGCATAAGGTGTTTTTCCAAAACCAGCTGCTACCTGCACAAAAGTCAAGCAAATTTCTCTTGAACTGGCCTACCCTCTTCTGGCATTAGTGACACATTACATCAAATTTTCTGAGTATTTTCTTTTGTTGCATCTCTTTATTCAAAGGGCATCACAAACTACATGAGCCGGGAGACCCTTTCAAAGCCAACAGGACAAAATAAGACACACAGATCAGATGTTCTTGAAATACATCCCTTGGGCGCAGTACATCTTAACGGGTTTTCAAAAACCACGCAGCAAAAGAACAGGGAGAAATAAAGCAGGATTCAAATGAACTTTTCTTAGGGTTGAGTGACAACAGATAGCAGCCACCAATAAAGTATTTCACACACACACCACCATAGATATTTTCCGATAGCAAAGAGTAGATGTTCTATAGGTTATTTTGTTTTATTTACACTTGACAATAAAAGTTATTCTGGAAATTACTCAGGGCTTTTGTCACAAAGCAGAGTATTTAATGCTGATAGACTGATGGATATACAAGCTGCATAAGGCTGTTGCAGCTCCTTCTGCCCAGACTCTCCATTTCTAATTCTCAAAACACACTTTGACTGAGTTAAACCAAATTACTAGGTGAGACAGTAGAAGGTGACTAAAAACTCTGGGTCTGCCCTGCAGGATGCTGAGAACCCTCAGCCTTTCTGGGCTCTGTTTTCTCCAAAGCCAGCAAGGAGGTTCACAGACCTACAGGTTTTCATTTCACCCACAGCATCACACAAAATGCAACTTCCATGGCTGTCAAAACAAAGAAGTGTAAGCAACAACCTGAAATGGATTTGCACTCTTCCCTGCAGGTGCCAGGTAACACTAAGGTACTGATTTATGGATGCATAATACCTTGATAAAGAAAAATACTTTTTTTGTTGTTTGCACCGTGCCCATGCTGAAAAAGCATTGTTTGAAAGCCTTGCTGCCAGGGAGATAGTTTCTAATGAACAGCAGCTCACTGGGAGTAAGGTTCACCTAATGTGGTGACACGATTCCATAAGAATATTAAATTGGTCTTTGAAACCTGTTCAGAGAAAAAACGCCAGCATCAAAAGCTTGATATTAGATTTAACAGCCCTGCAGTCACTGTTCCAAGAGCAGGCACAAATTTCGCACTGTTCCCTCTTCTCTCATCTTCCAACTGAATTAATGGAAGAAACTCTGCAAGAACCAGAGCAGATTTCCTAATATCTCAGAAAGCAGGGTCTTTACCACTTCAGGACTGATTAAAAAAAAAAAGAAAAAAAGCCAAAACAAACAGACAGTCAAGATCAGGGGGTGGCAAAGATCAGGGGGTGGCAGAGCACACACACGAAAAATATCTCGTGCTTGGTTTTACTCTTACTTCAAAGCATTTAGCCAGGAACCTGGATGCCAAACAGGCTGCAGGTCAAACCAGTACAATTAAGGTCAAACCCAGAACTGGGGAAAAAAGTAGTATTATTTGCCTGTCTTACTTTATTCTCTATAGAATGGGTGTTGGATGTCATATGGAGGCAGACAGAGCATCTGTTTTTAACACTGGAAGCACAACATACTAGAGAACGTTAAATTATTTAGAGAAATAAGAACTCCTTGTGGAACGGAAAGAGGACAGAAGAAAAATAATGCCATTATTTCCAAATTCTCCTCAAGGATCTCAAACTCATTTCCATGATCCATTTCTGCTTTATTACCTGCTGCATTTGTTGTGTTTGACACAAGCCAAATGTAAGACAGAGTGGAAAAAAGGGAATTCTAGTGAGAAGAGAACATGTTGCAGAAGTACAACAAAATGATGGCATTTTTTTTTTTTTACAGAGCAGCAGAGTAGCAACAGCCACCACTCCATCTGACTTTATGCTATTTCCTAGCACATCTCCTGGCCCCCAAGAGCAGTATACATTTTAGCTCTGTTTCTAGGTTGGACCTAGCTACTGGAGGAAAAAATATAACATTTTAAAAATAAATAAATAAATAGAACCAAGAGTGCTCTACCACCCTGAACAAATCAGCTGAACAACAGGATATCAATACTGACATGTGTAAGAGCAGAGATACTGGAAAGTAACAGCCAACTCCTCCCATGCTGAAGGGTTTCACTGATGAGAAAAGAGAGCAAAAGGTCTTCAGTGCAGACACCTTGCCACACAACAGGAACAAGATGAAGGTGCTTAAAGAGGTGCTAAAAGAAAGAGAATTATACCTGGTGTATCTACATGATACGCCAAAGGCAATATTCAGCACTAACCATTCTTCCTTAAATCAGCAAGTGAAGAGGCCAGACCCAAGTGCTGGAGATGTGTGGCAAACCTCCACAACAGCAAAGCTTGAAATTGCTAGATTAGACATAGGTAAGAAAAAAGGGGTAAAAAACCAGGCAAGTGTAAGCAAGGCCTTTCTACTCCCTCTTTAATCAAAAAAGTCTGAGGGCAAGAGAACCACTGAAAAAACAGACATTTAAAAGCCACAGAGAGCTGCAAGATCAAACGGTGAAATTCTCCACCTCCATAAAACATTATGGTCTAGATCAACTACACCACTTAGGACAGAAGCACCTGTACAGCTCCTTTCCCTCTTACACCATGTCAAGGAAGACAGGCCCGACCACACTAGAGAACCTCAACTGAAGAATAAGGACAAGAAACTTACAAATATCTTTTTACACAGTTACTTTCAAGTGATGATTTTAAATCATAATGATTTCAAGGTAAACTGTAATGGAGCCTGTATCATAACAGCTGAAGACTTAAAATACACAAATTACTAGGACTTTCAAATTAAAAAAAGTTCCCTTGAAGATACTAAGTACAAACAAGAAGTCCAAGATACTGCTTTCTTGATTTTTAGGTCACCAGTAAAAAGCTAGGTCAGTTTTCTGCTGAGACTTAACAAAAGCAAGGAGGAAAAAGACACCACCACATATACAAAACAGTACAGTAGCATTAACATTAACACTGACAACAGTACTTTTACATAACTGGTATTTTAAGTCTTCCTTTTTACAGAATAAAGCAGCAGTTGTGCAGTAACTACAATGGCTCAGTTCAACACTGCCACGATTCACCACAAATTTCTGAATGAAGCTGAGACAGGATGAGAAGCTGATGAAATTACTTACATTGAAAGGGAATTATTCAATTACCAAAATGCACAATAACTGATCTTCATACAGATAGCAATTATCTGATAAACCCTTGCTCTTCCAAAGAGCCCAACACAACTTGCTTTTTAAGAATGCAGAGACAGAACCTTAAGAGCAGCTTGAGCTGCTGCCAACTCCCCTGTTTCACAGGAACAGCAGACACCCTGCATGTCTACTCATCAGGTGTGCTTTTTGAAACAAGTGGCAGCAACCTCCTCTGCTGTATTTAAAGAACTTTTTCAAAGTTACTGATCATGAAGCTAGCTTATTGTTCTAACAATCCTAATGAAATGCAGAGAAAAACCTGTGTTGTTCTGTCTGGGGTTTTTTTTGCTGTTTTTTTTTTTTTAACATAGTAAGCCACTGCAGTGCTACTATGTAAAAAGGCCTTTAAGCTACCCGGACTTTCTGAGATTTAAGATCTGATGTGTTCATCTGTAAACCTTTAAAGTACTATTAGCCAACCCTGCATGGCTTTTCCTTGGTGCCAACACAGTGTCTGAACTACACCTGAGGTGAAACTATCTCTTCACACAGTTGAGAGGCTCTGCTCCAGGATCAGAACTCCTCTGCATGAGAGGTCACGTTATGCTGATAGAATTTGAAACAACTCACCCTACCCAAACAAACTGCACACAATGCTTCTTTCCAAGACATTGACACAAACTTTCTGCCTCAGCCAGGCAGCAGAACCAACAGACCCTTTATGGACTACCCCAGCCCAAGAGGAAAAAATACCTAACAGACTTCTGCCCTTTGCACAGCAGAGGCGGCTCTGTCACCAGTCAGAGCTCTGTCACCGGACACACACTGCGGCCTGGTGATGTCCAGCACTGTGTATCTGCCTGGATCCCCCAGCACCACTGGTGTGGGGATGTCCAGCATTGTTTCTCTGGCTGGATGCCCCCACGCTGCAATCCACGACTCACCAGGCGTGCCCGAGGTGTGCGTGGTCATACACCGTTGGCCCACAGCTGTACCTGCAGAGAGGAGAGGCAAACAGAATCACAGAATTGTTAGGGTTGGCAGATCACCTAGTGCAAACCCCTGTCAAGGCAGAGTCACCTACAGCAGGTGTACGGAATGTGTCCAGGTGGGTTTTGAATGTCTCCAGAAGAGTCTCCACGAACAACGTGGGCAGCCTGACTCAGTGCTCTGCCACCTACAACATGAAGAAGTTCTTCCCCGTGTTGAGGTGAAACTTCCTGCGTTTTAGTTTAAGGTCACTGCTCTTCATCCTGTCACTAGGCAATGCCGAAAAGAGCCTGGCACCATCCTTTTGACACCCATCTTCGAGATATTTATATGTATTGATGAGACCCTCTTCTCAGTCTTCTCTAGACTGAACAGGCCCAGTTCCTGCAGTTCTGTCCTCGCAAAAGAGATGCTCCGGTTCCCTAATTACCTTTGTGACCCTTCGCTAGACCTTTTCCAGTAGCTCCATGGCTTTCGTGTACCGGAGCCCCGAACAGGACAGGGAGCTTGTTTCCGAACACAACCCGCTGCTGTCACCCTCACCACCCCCACGGCCGCCCGCCGCTCCGCAAGGCGCTACCAGGTCGCCACTCCTTCCGTGGCCAGCACAAGCGGCTCCTTGCTCCGGCTCCGGCTGTTGTAAACCACGATCCCGCTGTCGCGCCCCACCGGAGGCACCCACTGCCGCCACCGCGCCGCGCCCGAGCACCGCCGCGTCCCCGCCTGCCCCCGGCCGGCACCGGGACTGGGACCGAGGCCGAGCCCGCACCGCCGGGCCGCCGCCGCCGCTGCTGCCGCTGCCGCCCGGCGCAGCATGGCCCGCACACTGCCCGTCCGCGGAGCGGAAGACCGCGATGCCGTACGGGACCCCGCCGGGGAGTCGGACAGGCTCGTGCCGGGCGCCGGAAGGGCGGGGGCCCGCGGGCGGGGCCGGGCCGGCCCAACGCCTCCCCGCGGGCCCGTGGAGAAGCCCGCTGCTGCTCCGGCCGGGATGCGCGGGGCAGCGCGCCTTCTGCGGAGCGTGGCTTGGGCCGGCTGTGCCCCGCGAAACCAACCCATCCTAGCCTGTGGCTCGGTATAACCCCAGCGCGCTGCATTTTAGCGAGGTTGTGTAAAGGGAATTGTGTAGGAAGATGAGTGGACTAATTTAGCGCACAAAATGGTCTCCGCTGTGTAGTAGGCGGAGCGAATCTATTTTTGCATGTCTTTCAGGTCGGCGAGAACGGCTGGCGCGCGTTAGCTCATCTGAAAATAAAAAAATGGTGGTGACATTCAGACTGGACTTAATAAATAACACTTATGACACCCCCCTGACTCCACAACTGTATACGGTGTGTACCTGAGCTGGACATTGTTTCAAAAATTACAAGAGAGTGTGCCGGGTTACTTGGTGAGGTTACCCTGGCCATTTAGCCCAGGCTGGACGGTAAGGTTGTCCTCACTGGGGATTTTTTTTTTTTTTCACTTGTTTCAAAACTATCCAATAGGGAGCTTTAACTGGCTGCAGTACCGATGAACGACTTGGAAAACGATAAGCTGCTCAAACAGAGGTCGGAAAAACAGCTAAGGAACAGACATAAAGGTACCGAAAGTATTTTGTGAACTATACTTTGTTTCCAAGAAGTGACTGTGCTCACGGTCCCAAGGAAACAAGGTTGAGAATCCACAAGCTATAATCAAAAAGTGGATCAGGGGATGGAAAAAGCGAATCTATGAAAAAAGGTGAGAAGAAGTGGAGTGTTACAGCGAGGGGAGAAGGCTCCAGGGAGACATTACAGCTCTTCCTAGTAACTAAAGAGGACTTTACAAAAAGGGAAAAGAGCAACTCTTTTACATGTACAGAAGTGAGAGGAACAAAGGGGGAACATTTGAACTAAGAGAGGAGAGCCTGAGATGTTAGGAACCTTAACCCATATGGGTAGGAAGAGTTTGGAAACAAGGTTGCTCAGGAGCTTGTGACTGCCTGATCCTGGAAGTGTTCAAGGCCAGGGTGGATAGGGCGCTGACTAACCTGGTCTAAGTGAAAGGTGTCTCGCTCGGGAGAGAGGGATTGAACCAGGGCTCTATCACTTACGGCCTTCAACCCAAGTCTTTCTATGATTCTGTGAATATTTTCAATATTTTTTCCAACTTCCAATAATATGGCCTCCTCAACTGAATGTCCTTATGATTTTTTTGTTGTTCATCCCTCCAACCCATGTTTTGTACTCATCATCAGTAGACCTGGTAATCGTACTGTAGATACGTACCATTAAGTTCTATTCTCTGTGAACCACATCCATCCCAGGCTTTTCCAGGTGCTGCAGGTCTAGGCCTCTTTAGGAAGCACTATCTTGTCATGTGTTGGAGTCAAGGGCCCGTGGAGCTCCCATTATTGTGGACAGGTTGCTTCTTGAGGGTTCTGAGAAGAGGGAAACTTCGGCCCGCACCTTGTCGTCCTGCTCCTGACTGTCTTCCACACACTCTTGTAACAGGCTGATTCAGGGGAGGCTTTTCAGTCTCTCAGTCACGTTTATCCATACAGAACCTCGCTGGCCTTTGGGAAGGAGGTACTGCTGAGAAACTCACCGCTTTGACTAGGATTTACTGCAGGTCTGCTGGGGGGTGCCTCATGCGTTTTGTATGTTCCGCTTATATTTGCCTAGGCTGCGTCTTTCCCAGATTTTTCTCATCCACGTCATACGATCTTTCCCCTATTCTTTTCCCTTCATCTAATGTCTGTCTACACCTTCTTAATTTTAGGCATCCTCGTTATACGCTTCCCCAGGGACACGCTATAAGATGTCCTGGGTGTACTGGGGTTACTGAGACGGCCTTGTTTCCCATGAGAGTGTGACCCTTTA
>CM031857.1:92136352-92156772 GCA_018697195.1 Certhia americana | reverse complement strand
GACGTTCCACCCCACGACCCCTGTCGCGCCCCACCGGAGGCACCCACTGCCGCCCACCGCGCCCGCGCCCGAGAGCACGCCGAGTCCCGCCGCCCCCGGCCGGCACCGGGACTTGGGACCGAGGCGAGCCCGCACCGCCGGGCCGCCGCCGCCGCCGTGCTGCCGCTGCGCCACGGCGCAGCATGGCCCGCACGCTGCCCGTCCCGGAGCGGGCAGACCGCGCTGCCGTACGGGACCCGCCGGGGAGCGGAAGCGGCCGTGCCCGGGCCGCCGGAAGGGGCGGGGCCGAGAGCGGGGCCGGCCGGGCCCCACGACTCCGACGGCCGTGGGAGGAAGCCCGCTGCTGCTCCGGCCGGCCGCGGGGGGCGAGCCTTCTGCGGAGCGTTGGCTTGGGCGGCTGTGCACCCGCGAAACAACCATCCCTAGCCTTGTGCTTCGGTATACCCCAGCGCGCTGCTTCTTAGCGAGGTTTGTAAGGGAAATGTTTGTAGGAAATGCGTGACTAATTTAGCAAAATGGTCTCCGCTGTGTCAAGTCGGGGAGCAAATCTATTTTTGCATTGTCTTTCAGGTCGGAGAACGGCTGGCAGCCTGTTAGCTCCTGAAAATAAAACATGGTGTGACATTCCCAGACTGGACTTAATAAAACACTTATGCACCCCCCCTGACTCCCACATACTTGTATAATGTGTTACCTGAGCTGGACATTTTCAAAAATTACAAGAAGTGCCGGGTACTTGGTGAGGTACCCTGGCCTTTAGCCCAGCTGACTGTCAAGGTCTGATTCCTCACTGGGGATTTTTTTTTTTTTTTTCCCTTTGTTTCAAAACATATCCAAATGGAGCTTAACTGGCTGCAGTACCTTGAACCACTTGGGAAACTATAAGCTGCTCAACCAGAGTGGATAACAGCATAATGGAACAGACATAAAGGTACCGAAAGTATTTTTGAACTACTACTTTGTTTCCAAGAGTGACTGTGATCAGGTACCAAGGAAACAAGTGAGAATTCCACAAGCTTATAATCACAAAGTTGATCAGAGGGATGGAAAAAGCATCCTATGAAAACAGGCTGAGAAGAGTTGGAATTGTTCAGCCGAGAGAAGGCTCCAGGGAGACCTTACAGCATCTTCCAGTACCTAAAGAGGACTTACAAACAAGGGAAGAGCAACTCTTTTACATGTACAGATAGTGATAGGACAAAGGGGGAACATTTGAACTAAGAGAGGAGAGACTGAGATGTTAGGAACTCTTAACCCATAGGGTAGGGAAGTTTTGGAACAGGTTGCTCAGAGAAGCTGTGAATGCCTGATCCTGGAAGTGTTCAAGGCCAGGTTGGATAGGGCTCTGACTAACCTGGTCTAAGTGAAAGGTGTCTCCGCTCGTGACAGAGGGATTGAAACAGGCTCATCCTTAAGGTCCCTTCCAACCCAAGTCTTTCTATGATTCTGTGAATATTTTCCAATATTTTTCCAACTTCCAACTAAATGGCATCCTCAACTGAATGCCTTATGATTTTTTTTTTTCATCACCTCCCACCCAAGTTTTTGTACTCATCCTCAGTAGACCCTTGGTAATCTACTTGGTAGATTAAGTACCATTAATTTCCCTATTCTCTGTGAACCCACATCAATCCCAGGCTTTTCCAGAGTGCTGCAGGTCTAGTGCCATCTTTAGGAAGCACTCTCTTGTCATGTGTTGAAGTCAAGGCCCGTGAGCTCCAATTGTGGCCACGGTTGCTCTTGTATGAGAAGAGTGAACTTCCAGTGCCAGCACATTGTCTGTCCTGCTCCTGACTGTCTTCCACACAATCCTGTAAACAGGCTGTTCAGGGCAGAGGCTTTTCAGTCTCTCAGTCCACTGTGTTATCCACTACAGAACCTCGCTGGCCTTTGGGAGGAAGGTAATGCTGAAAACTCACAGCTTTTTTTGACTAGATACTGCAGGTCTGCCTGTGGTGAGCTGCCTCACTGAAGTTTTTGTATTGTTTCCTCTTCTATGTTCCAGGGATGACTTTAACAGATTTTTCTCATAAATAATAAGATCATTTAAAATTATTTCTTTTACATAATACTCAATGTCTGTCTACACCTTACTTAATTTTAGAGCATATCAGTTATAAAGCTCTACCAGTGGCAAATGTTTCCTTTTTCTTTTAATAGGTACTTTCCATAGAATTTCCATTTAACAATCTTAACTTTTTGATCAAATAAGAAACCTATTTTATTGGCTTGCTAATTTAAGACTACCTAGGATGAAATTCAAGATACCATCCAATAACCTTTGTAAATGTTTGCTTTATGTGTTTCTCAGGAAGCTTCACAAGCCAATTATTTCAGCTTCCATAATGAGCTGGTTTTGATGTCTTGCTGTTCAACACACATCTAGTTAAGAGTTGTCATTAACTCTGTTGTCTTCTTTGTTCTCTATGGTTCCAAGCACTTTGACAGAGTTCAAATCAATACTAAGTAACAATGAATGTTTTTTAGCTTTAATTCCAGGTTTAGCTATCATGGATGAAACTGCCAACAGATCAGAAGAATGCAAGAGCTTTTTCTTTCCCATTGGTTTCAGAAGGCTTAGTGTCTGTGCTATCCAGACTGGCTTTCAGCATTTGGCCCTGAAACCTCTATGTCCTGCTGTAAAATGTTATTTTCTGATAGTGGGAAAAGCCACAATTATTACATGCCTGAAATAAACAGCTAACATCATTTATGCATGAGATTTAATACAGCAGAATACATCTAGTGGAACAGCAGAAAGTGTTCTTTAAGCACTGAAATACAAAAAGAACCTAATTTCAAATAAAAGCGAAACTAATCCTGGTGGATAAAACCCATAAATTATTCATGTTAAAAATACCAGCATTCTCAGAATCAACTGGTCTGTGGCTGTAAGCATACCTCCACTTTATGTTACCCATACTTGCACTCTTATTCCTGCTCTGGGACACGTACAAGGACATAACAACAGGTATCTACCAGAAAGGCAGAATAGCAGCAGATTTTTATGCCATCAGGAGACCTTTGCTTCCACCTGGAATAAAAGATGCCTTTGGAGGTGTGAGCAGTTGGAGCTAAGGTACATATGATCAGTGTGAGGCCTAGGCCTGCTGTACTCCACTTTTGTACTTGCTGAAAAGCCAGGAGGAAATGTGATCTGCAGAGCAGTACAGCTCTTAGCCACAATCCCACTGCAGCACATCTGTCTGAGCTTCAGGTAAACTTGTTTCAAGGGGACACACGTGTATTTAATATTGTCAGGTCACATTCTCATGTTTTTCTTAGGAAAGGAAGAGGCTAAAACTTCCTTTAGATTAAAAACTGAAACTCCAAGATAAAAGGGTGACTCCTGAACACCTTAGAAGAGATCTCTATGTTTTCTGTCCCTTTATCTGCATGTGTAAGAAGACAACGTCTTCTTCCCCTCCATCCTTGATCAAGAAGGAAGTCTCTTAAAGGCACAGCTCTGTGTGCTGTCCATCAGCAGTACTGGCAACATTTCTGTGGTGAGCAGGGAGAATCTTTGGGGATTTTGGCTTACCTGGCTTCTATATTTTCCAGTTTCCAGTCCCAGGAATGCCTGTAAGATTTGCCCCCAGAGGTAAGATCCCAGAGCATTTTTTGTATCATACATGAATAAAGCTAAAAAACAATTTTACATTTCCATTTATTATTAGGAGACACATGCTTTGTAATGTTTTACAGTTTTCTATTGCTAAAGGGGCTGAATTTTTTCATCTAAAAAATTCAACCACACCATCTTAGAATTGTTGACAGAGGAAAAAGGTTGCATTTGCTGTGTTAGCAAGAGCATGTTTCCAGTATCTGTGGTCCTTCTCATCAAGTCTTAGTTCAGAAACCTGGCAAGGAAGGTGAACCTGAGAAAATATGGGTGCAAAGGTTATAAAGACAAATTACAAACAAGAAACAAAGATGAGCTAAATTCACTGCAGTGGAATGAATTTCTGTTGGTGCTCTGTAGTAATCTGTAATTAGAGACACATTTTGACTTAACTTTTATAGTCTTTTTATTTTTACAAAACCTAGGTGCTTATTGGTTTGCTTTGGAATCTAGTTTGATTTTTAAAAGGAGACTAAAAATTGCCTCAATCTTATTACAAATGCTTGGCTCAGAAACACTGTAAATGTTGAGTGGCCATTTTACCAAATGTTCACAAGAGCATGTTTTATAAAAGAGAAATCATCTTAAGAAACCTATTTAAAAAGAGCAATTCTGGGGATAGGGAGTAACACTGCAAAACAAAATTCATTGGTGGACATATACAAACAATTAAACTTTCTTGCTCACACCTGAAGTCTATTAGCATCACCTGCTACTGTTCAGAAAACCTACCCACCAACTGTTCTGACATACACTGCCTGTTTTTCATCAGAAGTGTTTGGGTCCTGCACCACAGCTGACAGAAACAACCCTGAGGGTTGGTATGAATTCAGACAGGGTGCAGATTGGTGTCTTTGTGGTTTCCAGCTGCTGAGGTGTATCTCTCCTGAATTCACTGAAGGAATGTGAAGCCCATGGAATATGTTGCCCTTGATCTGTGTGCATTCCATTGACTCTCTGAGACAACTCAGATATACTTTTGCCTTGGCCTTCTACTGCAAGGCACATTTACTCATTCCAGTCAGAATTTTTTGCTCACCTTTAATAACAGTGTAACGCTGTTTATGCTCACTATACTTTGGAAGTGCACCAGGTGCAAGAAAAAGAAGGCAGTAGCCAGGAAACAGGTGTGAGAAGAGGCAGTAAGGGCAACAGCCTTGGAGAAAGCAGAGGAGATGAGGTGTATCCAGTGAAATACCTGTCTTCTTACTTGACTGATAAAAAACCTGAGAAGTTTAGAATGGCAGCCCGGTGTTAGGTAGGCATTTGGAAAGTTCACTAAGTTCTTGAGCCTTTAATGGGAAGCAGAAAAAGGACAAACTCAACTAGATTTGTTTTCCACATTTTAGAATCTATTCATCTGACATCATTTGGTGACATGAACAGGTACTTCTGGCCTAAATATCTGTAAACAGTCTATATACTGTCCAGAGCACAGCCAATGCATATTGCATGAACCATGACTGACTGACTGGTCTTTGTACTTGCAAACCTCAGCCCTGTTGATCTTGTATGTTAACTGTTTGTACTTTTGTTTCCAAACTTTTGACCACAAGCAAAAGGAACAAACTTGTAAAATTCTATTACCATCATCCAGGTAAGCATGAATTTAGCATCCTAAAGAATAAAGAGACAAACAAGCAAGGAAAAAATCCTCCAAGCATATGTAACTACAGAAGAGGGATTAAGCTATTAAATGGTGCAGAAACAGCAATTCATTAGGAGGAATAAACCCATCTGATTCGTTTGTACTATAATGACAAACGATCAGAAGACACTATCCTTTCTAATAACCAGAGACACAGCTGTAATGATTACATAATACTTCATATACCAATATTCAGCTAAGGCAGAGAAAGGAAAAGGAGGCAGCCAGAATTCCTCATACCAGCTACACAGTATGTGCATTTGTGGAACGTTTGGAGGTTTGGGATTTTATGTTCCTCATTATCAAGTATTCTGAACTTTGTGCTGATTAGCTGGAATAACCGTAATGACTGGAACAACTATAATTACTAAAACATTTAAATTATATGAAGTATATATTGTATATACACACATAGTATTTATATGACACAGTAGTTGTGCAAGTTGTTGATCTGGTTGCAAGTTCCCTTGATTCTAATTGCCATGAGTTTAGATCTGTAGTAAGGCAGCAGCTTCAAGAGACTTCTGAAAACCTCAGATATTTGGGGTTGTAAATGGGAAAGATTTCTAATAAACAAAGCAAAGGGGCTTGTGAGCCAAAGGAGGAGAGAGAGATACTTCTATTTTCCAGTCAAATACAGGAAATGGGAATAAAATGAAGCTCAGGAGTCTCTTCCTTCTTTTGACACTTGACACTCTCTTCTACTTGTGAATTCTTCTCCAGGGTATGGGATGGGCCCCTAATATGAAAAAAAACCCCATCTGAAACTATTCAAAATCTCCCATCTCTCACCTGTTGTAGTTCAGAGGCAAGAGGCTGAAATAAGAAGCAAGCAGAGATGGACAATGGGCATTAGCTACATACCTTCTAAAACTTTCCACTTTAGAGATGTACACATACACCTGATTTTATCCTTCCCTTTCCCCCACCCAGGTTCCTAAAACAACAGCCGACCTGCTGCTGAGACTAGAGGGGGGGTGCAGAGAATTGGTATTTCTGGGGACAGGTATATATTTGATTACAGCACTATACAAAGCACTGAGCATCATCTTTAAGAGCTGTAAAGGGGACCTTCAAAGTGGTTAAATGCATTCTCAGGGGAACTCAGTCCCTTCCTGTCCCAGGGACTTGTGCAAAGTCCCATGATAGTTTTCTCTCTGTCACTCTTCTAGTAACGTATGAGAAGCTAACAGAGGAGGATCTAGTAGACAGCACTGTTAAGAGACAGATGATACCAAGCTCTCTAACCTCAGCACATGCAAATTACTATCAATACTTTTGAGCAGATTGCTGAAACTTAGCAGGCTACCATTACACTTCCCCTTTCCCTTCCTAATATATTTTTTGTCTGTTAAGAGTAGGGACAAAAGTTCCTGTTTAGTAAGTTAGCAGGTACTTTTACAAACTCAGTTCTTACTCATTACTTACGTGTGTCTAGAATGATGATTTCGCAAGAATGACTCTTTTTAGGACTCATCTGTATTCTTTTCAGGTATCTTCCCTCCACTGAGTCAGTTATTGGCTTGGATTCTTACACTACCCAGGGGACTGTTAACTATCTTTAATTGCTGACAGTGGTTCACCTTCTTGAAGGCAAGGGTGAAACAGGCTCTAACTACCAAATTGGTGCCAACAATCTAGAACAGGTACTCCCAGGTGAGTGCTGCCATTAGACAATTGCCTCTCTATGCCACAGCAAACCAGAGCACACAGGTCCAGAAACACTGGCCTGGAGCACTGCCGAGATGCCATGGTGCTTCTAAGTTAAAAACCTGAGACATTGTGTATGTGAGGTTTCTTTCAGCGACTCATTTTTTTACAGCAACTCACAGAAACAGAAAATGAGAGGTAGAAAATAACGGGAGAACTTACAGGGATCTTCAGCAAACAAGGAACTGCCCTCTGACATCTGCCCGAAAACAGCAGGTTTGTATCAGTTCAAAAAGTTTGGTCTATGGTACCGTCTCCATTCCTCGGGAAGTATTTGAGTACACATCTCCCACGGAGAGTAGGAGGGAGGATAGTGGAACCCTGGCTAAACAGCTCCGTGTTCTTCCCTGCAAACCCCAACTCTGTGTGTTCGCACACCAAGCTGACGGCAGCAGCAAAATCATTTAACAGGGGCCGAGACGCTGAGGTGCCCAGCCTGGCCGCCGCTGCCTGCAGCGAGCACGTCAGGGCCTCACTGAGCAGCGACTGCACCAGCGAGTCTGGGCGCTCACAAGGGATGACTCAGTCTCCCCTAAATTAGGGGATTGCCGGTGACGTCGGCTAAAAAAACAAGAGGCAGAAAGCGCACGTTGTTTTGCTTCAGCAGAGCCGGGGTAGGTCTTTCCAGCCCTGCCTTCCCCGCTCCTCGATGCTGGCAGGGCTGGATGCCTGCAGGCTCCGGGACATGGCAGCGACTCCAGGACACAAAGGCAACGCTGACCGACAGCGAGGTTCCTCCGCACGACCCCAGGGTCACTCTGGCGGGGAGAACCCAGGCGCCCCTTCTGCTACTTCTCGCCGGCAGTGAGCCCTCTCCGCCGGCAACCATGCGGAGCGGGGACCTTCCGCCGCCGGCCTCCTCTACAACGTAGCCCCGGGGCGCGTCCCCCGGTGACCCTTCCCTCGCCATTGCGCGGTACAAGGAAGCCGCAGCAAGCTCGCTCGGCCACCCTCCCTCTTTCCCTTTTCCTCCCGCTCCGCCTTCCAGCCAGCCCTGCTTCGCGCATGCGCAACCGCCTCGGGACTGCTGGGAAACGTAGGCGCGCTGCGTCTCTACCGGCTCCATTTTCTCCCCGTCTCCAGTAGGACCGCGCATGCGCATGCCCGCCCCCTCCCTCGGGCGTTACCGCCCCCTCTGCCGCGGCGCGCGGTATCCCGGGCAGCGGTGGCACAGCGGGGATTGGCCGAGGGGCCGCGGGGCGGGCCGCGAGGGGCGCGGTGATTGGCTGGGGCGGCTGTCAGGCGCCGCGGGGTGATGGATGCGGGTGCCCGCTGAGGAGGGAGGGACGAAACGCTCCCCGTTTCCCCTCGGCGTCCGGGTCCGCGCCAGGCACAACCCTGCCCGCAGCGCGGGGTGGCGTCGCGTGGTTTTCTCAGTGACCCCCTCTCCTAGGAGAGGTTTCGGAGCCGCTCCGTCCCGGAGCGAGCTGGCAGGAGGCGAGACTCCTCCAAAGTCCCGGTACCCTACCGCAAAAGCATTCACTTGCCCCACGGTCCCCCCAGCCTCCCCGCGGGCCGCTCGCCTAGCAGCCTCCGCATAACTTCACCGAAGCCTCCGCCTTCCCCGGGGCTTCCTTCACCCCACGCCCACGCCGGCTCTGCGCCGCCCGCCCCCTGGCTCGGCCCGCATCCCCGCGGCCTTCCCTCCCTCCCCAAACGTGAGTAAGGGAGGCGGGACGATGGATATGCGGAGGTTCCGGGCGGGGGAAGGGATTGAGTGTGTGCGGTGAGTGTGTGAGAGTGTGTGTGTGTATGTGTGTGTGTACACAGCGCTGGGAGAGAGCGCATGCGCCCTGGCTGGCGGGGCCGAATGTTTCCCAAGTGTTTGAAACTGGTATTTGGGTTTTCCACGTTGGATCTAGCGCGGCGTATGGGAGCGAGGAGGCTGCGTTGATATCGCCGGGGAGCGGCGGCGGCGGCGGCGGTGAGGAGGAGAGCGGGGAAGGGGGGAGCGGAGGAGAAGCGGAGCAGAGCGGCGCTGGCGCAGGCAGAGGGGCTGCCGCTGCCTCTGACAGACACTTTGCAGAGCACATTTTGTTTCCAGATTGTTTCGGAGGAGCTGGTTTAAGCCCCCCTCTTTTCTCCTCCTCCTCCTCCCCCCCTCCCCTCCCCACACACACACACAAATCCCTCTGATTGTTCTTACCACCTCCTTCGTGAATTACCCACAACGACAGCCATTCAATCAGCTGCTGCTGGCTGTAGGAGACTAGCGGAGGGTGTGTGTGTGTCTCTCTCTCTCTCCCTCTTTTTCACACAAGGGGAGTCAGATGTAGCTTCCCTCGGTTTTTTTGGGGGGAGCTACCGAGAGAGGTGGGCAGGGAGTGAGACCTTCATCGGGGTTACCGTCTTTGAAGGGAGCAGCACTTGCTCTCACACAGAGAGGTGTGGGAAAGGATTTTTGTTTCTTTGCCGGATGAAAATGTTGAGTCCTGCAAACGGAGACCAGCTTCACCTAGTGAACTATGTGGAGGATTATCTGGACTCCATCGAGTCTATGCCCTTCGATCTGCAGAGAAATGTCTCCTTGATGAGGGAAATTGACGCCAAATATCAAGGTAAGTGCTTTCTATATATGTGTGTGTCCGTGTGTGTGGATAGGGGCTCAGGGAGGAAGGGTGTCTTTCCCTTTCTTTTCTTTAGAGCTGAGCCTCGGCTCCGTTTGCCCCTCTGCACCCCGCAGGGATGGTAGTTTTATTTTTGGGAGGTAAAAGGAGAAAGAAAGCCGGGAGGAAAGATCCGAGGAGAGAGAGGGACTGATCTGCAGCGTTAGCTCTTGTCATGGGGCGGAACAAAAGGTCTCCGGCTTTTCTTATTAAGCAAGGACTCTGCTTTTCTGTTAAATTGCTGGCCAAGAAGGCGGGGGCAGGGAAGTGGGGTGTGCGGTGCACAAAGGGGGGCCGTCCCTGGCCGTGGGGCTGAGGTGGAAGGGTTTGGGGGTACGGCAGAAAAGTGCTGGGTGGATAGAGGGGGAGAGATTACAGCACAACATTTAGGAATGTACAGTATTCATTATGGCTGTAGTAGGGGAGAGAGGCAGCTAGTGAAGGAGGGAGGGAAGAAGGGAGGGAGAAGAGGAGAGGGGGGTTAGGCGAGAGTGGGGGGCAGGGTGTGCTTTCTTCGCTCCCTCCTCGGTGGGTTTCGTTTCACCCGGTGAAACAGCCCCGCTCCGTGGGGCGGGGGGGCCGAGGGGGCAGGACCGGCGTGTGCGGTGGAGGGGGGGGGAACGACACACACGGTCGCGTTTACGGCTGGGCTGAAGCGCCCCCTCCCCTCCCCGCGCTCGGGGCACGCCGTCCCCACGGGCGGAGGGAAGGAAAGGGGAGGCCGGTTTGCGGGACTCGGGGCATCTTTGTCACTTGGTCGTTATCCTCTGCTCGGGAAGTGTGTGGAGGGATGGGCGCTTTATTCTGTGCCGCAGGTAGCGGTGACAGCCGGGGTGCCGGGAGAGGGGACCCCTTCTCCCTGCCCGCGCCTCCGTGCATGTGGCCTTAGGGGCGGAGGGCAGCGAGCCCTGCCTGCCGTTTCCTCAGCCGCTCCTCGGGCAGCTCGCCATGAGAACCTTCCCGGGGGAAGGGTCCGGGGGTAACTTCCTCAGGAGCCCGCGGGGGCTGTCGGGGGTGGGAGGGGAAGAAAAGGACAGGGCAGACATCGCGCCCCACGAAACCACGTCCAGCGGGCACCTCCGCGCTGTGCTGGGAAGGGGCGTCCGTGCTCCTTTTATAGACGCCCCTCGTTAGCATATTGTGGCTCGCCACGCCCGTCGGGGGCGCTGATAGGGCGGGGGCGTCCCCACGGGCCGGTCTCGCCCCGCCCCCCCGCGCGGATTGGCTACGGGGCCGGGCCGGGCCGTCTCGCGCCCCCGCCCCCTCGTGACGTTTCGAGAAGCAACTTTTCCGTGGGGTTGATTTGAATATCTCGGCCGGCCCCGGCCGGAGCGCTCTGATTGGCCGGGCTCGCAGCAGGGGGCGGGGCAACCTTGGCCGTCCGGAGAGTGACTGACGTGTCCCGGGGTGGGGGGGTGGCGCTGTCGCTCCAGCCGCGCCTCGCTCGTGAATGGCCGGAGGGGCGGGCGCGAGCGCTCTCCCGCCCGCCGCGATTGGCCGCTGCTCTTGTCAATCACTTGTTTGCTGCCCCGGGAGGGCCTGCTCGGGACGCCGGGGGTGGGGCCATGGCCCCCTCCGCGCCCCCGGGACCGCCGCGGGTTCCGCGGGGACGCCCCGGTTTCCTGCCCGAGAACAATGGCGGCTCCGTCACCTCCGGGGCGGCCCCGGGCGCCGCAGAGGGGCGGGGAGGGGGCCGGGCCCTCGCCCGTGTCCCGCTGGCTGTCGTTCCGCGGTGTCTCAGCCCCCGCGAGGCTGCGGAGCTGCGCCGTGAGTAAAGCTCTTGCGGCATGGTTTCCCCCCGGCGGAGCGGCGTTCGTGACGCCAGGCGTGTAGGTTCGCTGATCGCTCAGGGCGCCGCTCTCCGCTCCCGCAGCACGGCGCCGGAGCGCGGTTTCCTGGAAGTGCCGTGAGCTGAGGCTGCCGAGGCGGGCCGCTGCAGCCAGCCCCGAGGCTCAGCACCGCCCCGGTGGTTCTGCCGGCGCCGTGAGCAGCGGGGCCGTGCCGGGCAGCCCCGGCGCTGCGGCAGCGCCCGCTCCGTGTCTCACATCCCAAACACGGCCGTGCCGGGCAGCCGCAGCCACGGCTCCAACCGCTGCTGCCGGCAGGGAATGGCAGCCTGCTGTGCTGGAACTGAAGTTTTACCAGCGCAGAACTTCAGTCCCTTAGTGGTTTGTGCTGTTGAGACAGACTCTTCTTCATGGAAGATGCCCACCCACCAGATTCCGATGGGTTAAACTGATGACATCAGTGCCAAAGCTTAAAGCGTAAAACTTCTGCATTTCTCCCACTGAAAATCATTAACTCTGCTTTTTCAGCCTTCCTGAATGTGGAATCTGCTCTGTGTTTGAAGGATCTTTTGGTGGCATCTTGGGTTTGGATTTCTTTTTGGTATTTTTTTATTGTCGTTTTGTTTTGGGGTTTTTTGGTGGTTAAAAAAAAAACCCAACACCACCGGTTGCTTAAAATGGTTAATAACATATCAGAATAGCGACTTGGTCAGATAGGTTATATCGCAGAACAGCTGACAGGGCGTGCTTAACCACTGTGTGAAGCACAAGCTGCAGCTTTAAAATCTGAAGTAAAGCTTGCATAATATTTCCATGTCTTCACTGGAAATGACATATGTTTAAAAACTCTGCCCAGGAAGGACAAAACCTAAACCACAGGGTAACTCTTGGTTTGCATATGTGTCACATTCTCCTATTAGTAAGTAAATAAATGAATAAATGTAAGTTTAAAAAAGTTTTGGTAATGCCATTGGCATGTATGAGAGACCCCGTTTTCTGTTAGATGAATTGAGGTCAGATTTTATATCTCAGTATATTTTGCTTCTCTAAGACAGACTGTTCTAACCTATGAGAAAGGGAAAATTCAGAGAAGAAAGCAAATGCAGGAAAAACATTCCATGTGTTTTTGAGGACTTAATATGGAGTGCTGAGTGTCCTGTATGCTATAGTTGATTTGTGTATCATAATGAAACTCAAAAACAACTTCTGAAAATTAGGTTTCCAGAGCTGTTCTTGAAGCTTTAGATACTTTCTGCATTTTTGTTTTTCATAAACTGTTAGAACAATCCTTGAGGTGCAATTCAGGATGTAGCATACTTTAAAGCAGAAGCTCTTGCTGCTCCCATTGTTTCCTATCATCTTTAATGTCATGTTTCAACTTTACCTCCTGCTCTGCAGTAAATATTTAATTAAGATAATATTTTTGTATTTTAAAAAGTATCAACATGTATTTTACAGGAAGTAAATAGTAAATAAATAGGAAATAATCTAAACAGCCTGGATTTTGTAATTCTAATTCTGCAGTCCAGGGATTTACATGGCTTCATATTTTCAGGAGAAATAGCTTGACAGTATTGGCTGAAATAATTTTGGGTCCAGAGCATGTATTTGGTGCTTCTGCATCTCCTGTCAAATAACCCAACAACATGCTTCTACACGTTTGTGCTTTCTTTCTGTCCCATTCTCTTTCTCCCACTCTGTCATTCAATGAAAATGTTAATGTTGTTATACAGAAAACGTGCATTAATTTCCCCTCTAATTTTGTAGTTAACCTTGGAACTTTTGATGGTACGTATTGGTTTAGTTAGTTCTTTTTAATTACTGAAAGGTTTAAAGGGAAGTATTGTCAACATACATAAAAATATATTTAGTCATTTTTTTCTTCTAAATCATCATTTGCATGCCATTCCTGTGAGACCAACTAGAACAAAAGTAGTCCAGTGGAGCCATGAGCCGCTTGTCAGATACGAGCTTCAGGGAATCTGTCTTTGATCAGCGCTGCATGTTACAAGAAGTTGTTGCTGTATGGGAGGTTTTGTTTTGCCACTCTCCCTGTCAAAAATATTTATGGCTTTTATTTCTTCTTTGCAGAGATTCTGAAGGACCTGGATGATTACTATGAAAAATTTAAACGGGAGACAGATGCTGTGCAGAAGAGAAGAATGTTGCACTGCATACAGAGAGCCTTGATTCGAAGTCAGGAACTAGGGGATGAGAAGATCCAAATCGTCAGTCAGATGGTGGAGCTCGTTGAGAACAGAACAAGGCAAGTGGACAGCCACGTGGAACTGTTTGAGACTTGTCAAGAGACTAATGACACCACTGGAAACAGCGGGAAAGCCAGCCAGGATAAGTCGAAGAATGAGACAATCGCACAGGCTGAAAAGCCCAACAACAAGAGATCGAGGAGGCAAAGGAATAATGAGAATCGAGAAAATGCCTCAAATAATCATGATCATGATGACATCACCTCAGGAACACCAAAGGAGAAGAAAGCAAAAACATCCAAGAAGAAGAAACGATCCAAGGCTAAAGCAGAGCGGGAAGCTTCTCCCCCTGACCTTCCTATTGACCCTAATGAGCCAACATACTGCTTGTGCAACCAAGTCTCCTATGGAGAAATGATAGGATGTGATAATGATGAGTGCCCCATTGAATGGTTTCACTTTTCTTGTGTGGGACTCAACCATAAACCAAAGGGCAAATGGTACTGCCCCAAATGTAGAGGAGAAAACGAGAAAACTATGGACAAGGCATTGGAGAAATCTAAAAAAGAAAGGGCATACAATAGGTAGTTTGTAGACTTTTCATAGTGGAGGAAAAACCCACCAAACCAATGTATTTATTGTCAGTGTCACCTTTGTTGAGGTGAAAGGATTGTAAAATGTATATTTTTAAAGGAGGTTTAAAATAACCATTCCTGTTACAGGGACGGCAATAAGAAATTTTGGTTTTCATTTGGTAAGCTGTAACAAGAATGTGGTCTGTGGACCAATGTATTCCAAAAGTAAAATTACAAGAATATTTGGGTGTTTCTTAAATTAATCATTTGCTTTATTTCTTTTATTTTTGTTTCTTCTTTTTTTTTCTTGTCTTTATTTTTAGTGCTGGTAGCACTCTACCCATTAAAATTAAATGTCTGTAATTTTGTTTTCTTTAATGAAAAATGTTATTTACCTTTTGAGCAAAATTGTTAAATAGTTTAACCACCTGGCTGTATCTGAATAAAGCTGCAGTACATTGCAAATGTAACTTCTTTTGGTGATAAGCAAGAGCAAACAAAAGGAGGGTAAAATTTGGTTCCTGCTACAAAGTGTCAGTATAACAGTTCAATAGGAAATGTTTAAATAGGCTTAGAGGATTATTTTTTGAAACAAAAAGTTAATGGTTAAATTTTAAACAACAAATATTTTATATGCTGGCCAGGTACCACAAAGGCCATTTTAAAATGATTGAATATGTTTTATATTTAACCAGGAAGTGGTTTAGTAATGAGACATAACATAAATGAAGCTTTATACTGTCACAGATAGTGGTGTAGCAATCCTTAATTTGTTTAAGTTGTATAAATGTACATTTTAAGTGGCGTTGCACTTACTGTATTATACTTGGAAATGCAGCCAAATGCCATTGTGTAACCAATGTGCATTTCCTGCTGTATGTATGAAAATTGTACAGATGTGATATTAAGAAATAAATGCAATGACTTTGACAGTTTGCTTCTTTAGCAGTCTTGTTAATGATCATAAAGCTCAAAAAAACAAGAAATTTGTCTTTAACCTCAGCAGCTCCAGCAAGTTGCTGCTGGGAAGCCTGAAACTGTTGTAGTGGTAACCAAATTACAGTTTTGATAATGAATCTTCATAGAGTGTATGGCCAGCTAGGTTGGAGGAGCACCGAAACAGCATTTAACTTTCCATCCAGATCTTCTCATTTTGTTCTTGCAGTCACTCCCAGACCCAGACATTTATCTGAAAATCAATAGTACAGAGCTGGTCCTGTTCAGTTGTTTTAATGCTTTTTTTGCTGTGGATATAAATGACACCATGTTTGTTATTAGGATCTTTTGAATTTCAAAGCATATTTGAAGTATTACTGCAGCTGTTCCAAGGCAGGCCTTTTCATTCTTCATCACCCCATACCAAAGTGTACTTGCTGTGACCCAGGTGCTATGCCAGGTATCTGGTGCTCTGTCCCGTGGATGGATAGTGAAGCTTGGTCAGGCTGTTTCCTTCACCAGTGTGGCTGGCTGAGCAGATTTCATCTCCCTGTCACCCTGTGTGCCTTCATCCACGTGAGAAGGGATCGGGACCAGAAGTAGGAAGGCCATGGAAGTGAAGGTTGTGAAATCCAGTGGATCAGGCAAAAGACTCAGATAAAAAGATGGGAGCCTGGGGTTGTTTTTTTTTTAGAACACAGCCTTCTCTGTGTGTAATGGTGAAACCGTACCACTTAAATAACGCTTTTCCCTCCATGTATTCCAGAAGATCCTTCTGTAGAAAGTAAGGTTTTGGATGTAGCCGAGAACACAAGACAGCTGAAGGGGTTCAGTGTTTTCTAAAGGTGTACTTACAGGCCCCAAAATGTTCAGCATCACCTTGCATGGATATTCCCCTGCCAGACAGACATGCTCACGGTGACAAGTAGACCTGTTTTACTTCTAAATACTAAGCACACACTAAGTGTGTGCATCTGCATTTGTGTTTCCAGTCCCTACAGACTGTCACTTTACACTGAGCCACCTGTAGCCAGGGCAAGTGCCTGCTCTGAATCAGTCTCCTGCTCCTGAGGTGGTTTAGGGTTGGTGTGTAATTTTTCTGCTCTCTTACCCTTTCTTCTCCCTTCATCTTTTTTCTAAAGCCTTCTGGTTTTCCATTCTCCCTACACACTTACTGGTCTTTCCTGCTCCTCTCTCCCTCCACCTGCTGTTGTTGTGGCTGATGCTGATGTTTCTGGTCTTTTCTCCCACCAGCCTATGCTGAGAACATCAATACTTAGCAGCGGGACTGTGCTAGCAAAACCCCAGTGAAACTTATATTGGAACTGGTGCAGACAAGGTTTCAAACCAAGCCTCTTTCACAAAATGTCTGCATTGATCCTGCAGGATTTTTGAATGTGAAAAGACAGAAGGAAACTGCAAAAATGCGAAAGAAGACGGTAAGAACATTCAGCTATAGATGAATCAGTAGAGCCATATTTGTACTGCCCTTAAATATTTCCAGCTATTGAAGGTTGGCTCCCATTTTTCAGTCTTTTGCTGAAGACAGCTGCTGATCTGTAAAGCAGCTTGGTGTTACGTCCCTTTCCACATTTTTTCCCAGGCTTGTGTTACCTTCCTAACTCACCCTGTAGCAGGCTGCAATGCTGTTCTGCTCCTTGGCCCTGAGGGCTGAGTGGACTGGCACGGGACAGCCTGACAGGTCCGGTTTCAGTCGATGGGCACGATTAGCTGGATGCAAGGGACTCTGCAGTGGCACTAAGCTCTTTGTTGATGGAAGTGGAGCCATCTTGTGTCATACTGACACACTGCCAAGTGCTGTGGGCTGTGTAAACTTTGTCCTGGCTTTGGTACTTTGTAATGCTATCTTAGCTATTCCCAGTGAATTTAGTGGCCACCAGAAACTTCCATCTTTTGAGCCAATTTTTGTTATTTCTGCGTGACAGATCTGCTACTTTGCAAGCTTCCTTATTTCGCCCAGCAGAGTGATTTGGGGAGATCATCTGCCCAGTTTGAGAAAACGTGACTCTCTTGGTGACCCTTTCCCACTGAGGCTGCCAACAAAAGGTTTGAGTAAGAGGGAGGCTCTTCTAGGAGCTGAGCTAAGGCTTCATCTCCATTTCCCATGGGTTAGTAAACAGCTCTCAGGTGTAGCAATAATGCAAAGTATAAAAATCATCAGGTGTTTGCTGAGGAGGAAATCATAGCAGCAGGAGTCACAAACTTCTTAAATTTCTCATTGAAATCATTCAGGCAGCTGAAATTGCTGCTCTTCTGAGTGGTAGGGGTAGCAGGTATGTCTGTCTTGTGTTGCTGATCCCTTGAGCTGATGGTAAAGTCCTTCCAGCTACTGAAAAGCACCAATTCAGCACTCAAGTCAAGGGAGCTGACAGCAGACCTTGCCCCTGAGCCATCCCTGTCCTCGGCAGCAGATTTGTTGTGCAGTGGGGCAGCCAGCAGTGCAGAACTGGTGCTGGAGGCACGAGTTGAGAAGTAAAAGGCATCAGTCAGGGAACCCTTTGCGTGCTATGTCAGCTCCAATTGCAAAATGTTCCCAGCAAGTTGAGGAGAGAGCGAGAGAACCACTGCAAGCCTGAACCGGCAGAGCAGAGCATCAGTTTCAACAATTATACCATCTGTAAGCATCCCAATTAAGCAGAACTGCTGTCTCCATTGAGCAGCAGCAACCTTGGCCGTGCGTATCATTAGGTTTAAATAGGTTTCTTACTAATTAAGCACATTTGCTGATAACCTGTATCCTGATTTCTTGGAGCGTGCAGAATAAATACAATCGAATTGGACTGCTCCACTGTTACAATTTTCATAGGGTATTTTTAGTTAATCTTTTAAACTGTAATAATGATGAAAGATAACACTAAACTGTTTCAAAGAATATAATTTAAAAATCTGTAAGAGAAATGCTTCAAAACAGCATATTTGTAGTGAAATCTGTTGTTTTAGTTAGATTTATCATCATCCTCATAACCTATTTGCTATATGTACATAACCCTCCTCCCCTTGTGCAGGAATTGCTGAAAAGATCTAATAATTTCTGAGTATGAAATGTAGTGTGAGCAAAAGTAGTGTGAGTATCAAAAGAGTAAAGTAATGTCAAAAAATAATCAAGCTAATAATGATCTATGCTGTTTCCTACCTTCCCAGCTGTTACTGAATTTCCAAATACAAGAAGCAGGAGGAATGATACAATAAGGAAGAGCAGCAGAGCAAATGCAGTAGCTATAGAAAGTGCTGTAAACAGTATTAAGGTTTTCTTCCAAGTTTAGGACTACATTTCCAAGATTTCTTTTCCTGGTAAGCATTTATTTTTATTGGTAGTTAAAAAAAATCACAGGAATCTCTGTCCTGTTTTACAGCAGAAAAGCTGCACTAGCAGCCAGGACAGTTGTGGGAGAGACTGGTCGAGTTCCCCATTCACAGCCAGGACTCCCAGGTTAAATTATTCTTTTGGGTCGATTTTAAACAGCTTGACAGTGGTGGAAGGAGAAGAAAGGTGGATGATACCAAACTTTTAAAAACAGGTACCTGTATTTAAATTTCCAGCTCTTACTTGAGAACTGTAGGTTAACTTTGTGGCTTAAGATGCCGTGTTGAGTCTGGGTGAGGTGGAGCTCAGCCCTCACAGTGCTGTGCTTTGCACTTGGGAGCTAGAAGGGAGCTGATAACACTCCAGAGTTTTGGCTGCTGCTGAGCAGAGCTGGCACAGCCTCAGTGCTGTCTCTCCAACATTCTACCCCCACATCAGTAGGCTGGGAGTGGGCAAGGTCTTGGGAGGGACACAACCAGGCAGCTGACCCAAACTGACCAAAGGAATATTCCATACCATATGACGTCTGCTTGGATATAAAAGCTAGGAAAAGGAGGAGGAAGTGGGGAACAGTTGTTATTTACAACATTTGCCTTCCAGAGCAACTGCTACGTGTCCTGAAGCCCTGCTTTCCAGGAAGTGGCCGGACATCTCTTGCTGATGGGAAGTAGAGAATAAAATCTTTGGGGTTTATTTCCTTTGCTTGTGCATGTGCAGCCTTTCGCTTTTGCTTTGCTGACCTGCCTTATCTCAACCTACGAGTTGTTTTCATCTTATTTTTCTCTCCCCTGTTCAGCTGAGAAGAGGAAGTGATAGAGCGGCTTGGGGAGCACCTGGCATCCAGCCTGAGTCAACCCACCACAGTCCTTTGGTGCCTGTTGTGGGGTACAACAACATCTATATCTATATATTGCATGCTATTGTAGTATTAGTTATCCAGTAGCAAGCTCCTGTGCGGAACGCAGTTTGTCAGCTGCACTGCTTATCTCTTTATTTTGCTGAGTTTGGGAACATGTTAATACAAACAATGGCTCTGTGCTTTTCCCTGGCATTGATGGCCTTGCTGTGCTGGGGGAGCTATCTTGTGGAGACAATGAGGGAATACATCTCTCTCTTCCTACCCAGAACTGATGTGGATTCTTTTATTATGCAGGCTCCTGCAGTTCTTGTTCATCCTTACATGATCTGTTTAATTAGTACTGTGAGCATATCGTGGGGTTTGTGGAATCTGATGCCATGGTGGTGGATGAGAAAACAAATTTTGAGTGAGGTGACACCAAAATGTTCCCTGAAGAAGCCAGTTCCTGGGTGGGAGGGTGTGTGGAAGGATTTGGGCAGGTTCTTAGGGCGGTTATCACCTCCCATTGCCTGGGAGTTTACACCTGAGCAGGTAATCAACCCTGACAAACTGACTCCTCAGCTGATAGAGGGGTGCCTTGCCCAACCCAATGAAAACCAGCAGCTTCTTGCCCTGTGCTGGGGCCTGGCCTGTGCCTACCGAGCCACAGTTCTGTACTCTCAGAGGACTGTGACTGAGGCAGGGACCCAAACTGTGTTTGAGGACATGATGGTTGAGATAGGAACCCAGACCACAACAACTACTGCAGCTCTTCCTGTAATGGAAATGAAAAGGTACACAAGGAGAGTTACAAGTCCTTATCGTCAATTAGAAAGGGAGGAAGAAGAGGAAGAAGAAAAAGAAAATGAAGAAGAAAAAGAAAATGAAGAAGAAAAAGAAAAGGAAGAAAAAGGAAAGGAAGAAAAAGAAAAGGAAGAAAAAGATAAAGAAGAAAAAGAAAAAGAAGAAAAAGAAGAGGAGGAAAAAGAAGAAAAAGAAGAGGAGGAAAAAGAAGGAAAGGAAAAGGAGGAAAAAGAAGAAAAAGAAAAGGAGGAAAAAGAAGGAAAAGAAAAAAAAGAAAAGGAGGAAAAAGAAGAAAAAGAAGAAAAAGAAAAGGAGGAAAAAGAAGGAAAAGAAGAAAAAGAAAAGGAGGAAAAAGAAGAAAA
>CM031857.1:92037127-92135952 GCA_018697195.1 Certhia americana | reverse complement strand
AAGAAAAAGAAGGAAAAGAAGAAAAAGAAAAGGAGGAAAAAGAAGAAAAAGAAGAAAAGAAAGAAGAACAAAAAGAAGAGGAAGAAGAAAAAGGGGAAGAAGAAAGAGAAGAAAAGGAAGAAAAAGAAGAAGAAGAATCAGGAAAGGAAGGGCCTGATAAAGAAACTAGTCCTTCAACAAATAAACCAAAGAAAGGAGTGAAAGAATTCAAAGAGGAAACAGAAATTATCCAGTCTCTGACATCATCAGAACTTCAAGACTTGCAGAAAGAGTACTGCCGCCAGCCAGGTGAGCGGATTTCCACCTGGCTGCTTCGATGCTGGGATTGTGGGGCTGATGGTCACCTACTGGAAGGCAGGGAAGCCCAACAGCTGGGATCCCTTGCTAGAGATCGGGGAATTGAAAGAGGACTTGGAAAGGAGACAGCAATTTGCAGTCTCTGGAGACGACTTCTCTCCAGTGTGAGGGCAAGACATCCATTCAAGGAAGACCTTGTGAGCTCCCCAGGAAAGTGGACCACTGCAGATGAAGGTATCCAGTACCTGAGAGAATTAGCAGTGCTGGAAGTCGTTTATAGTGATCTAAAAAATGACAACATCTCTAAAGATCCAGAGGATGTCCCTTGCACAATGGCTATGTGGAGGAAGGTAATTCAAAGTGCCCCTGCATCTTACTCTAACAGTTTGGCAGCAGTGTATTACCCAGAAACGGAGACACCAACTGTAGAGAGAGCATCTTTTTGGCTTCAAAACTTAGAAAAAACTCTTTGTACCTCCTCATCCCTACAGGCTAGCACTTCAGCTGTCAAGGGTAGTCCAAGAAATCAGTCTTCTCCTGCCCTGATCAGAGGGAAAAAGATCCCCAGACACATGACACGTGGTGCACTGTGGTTCTTTCTGTGTGATCAGGGGGAAGACATGAGGAAGTGGGATGGTGAACCCACCTTTAAGCTGGAAGCCCGTGCCTGTGAACTGAGAGAGAAGAGAGCTGAGAAAGAAGAGAGCTGTGAAAGAGAGAAGGGGCCTTCCAACAAAACTGTCAATGTAATTTCTGCTGATGCAAGACAGCAATCAGCAACCTCCCAGATGTAGAAGAACTGACATTACCTCTCTTGATCCTGGTAAGGGGACTTCTGGTCTGGCACTGTAAGAGTCAGACAGTAAATACTCTAACCAGGAAAAAGAATAGAGCGTCCCTCCCTTCTGCCAGGAGGAGAAAAGGGATGACTGGATGTATTGGATTGGATAGCCTGGCACATCAGACCCTCAGAAGTACATAAGGCTTTGGTAGATACAGGTGCATAGTGTACGCTGGTGCCATTGGGGTAGAGGGGCTCAGAACCAATCTGGACCTCTGGACTGACAGGGGGATGCCAAGAATCGTCTGTTTTGGTGGCTGAAGGGAGCTTAACAGGGGACAAGTGGGAAAAGTGCCCCATTGTGACTGGCCCAGAGGCCCCTGGTATCCTTGGAATTGACTGTCTCAGGGGAGGGCACTTCAAGGACCTAAAGGGGTACCAATGGCTTTTTGGTGTAGCTTCTGTGAATACAGAGAAGATCAAGCAGTTATCCACCCTGCCTGGCCTCTTAGAACATCCCTTCCTCGTAGGATTGTTGCAAGGTGAAGAACAGCAGGTGCCAATTCCTACCAAGACAGTGCATTGGCAGCAGTGTCACACCAACCTAGATTCCCTGGCTCCCATCCATGAGCTGATTCATCAACTGGAGAGCCAAAGAGTCATCAGCAAGACTCACTCACCTTGTAACTGTCCCGTATGACCATTGCAAAAGTCTGATGGAGGACGGAGGTTAGCGAAGGCTATTGTGGCCTAAATGAAGTCACAGCACCCCTGAGTGTTGCTGAATCAGACATGTTAGAACTCCAATGTGGAGAATGTCAAATAAACCTGGAATTCACTGCCCCAGGGGTGGAAACACAGACCTCTGATCTTTCATGGGTGTACCACATCCCTTATCACCCACAAGCCTCTGGAAAGGTTGGGAGTTATAACGGACTGCTGAAGACTGTGTTGAGAGTTGTTGGGCAATGGGGCATGGATGCAAATTTAGCAGAAGCCACTTGGCTGGTTAACAGGGGATCTGCTAACCGCCCTAGTCCTGCCCTAGCCATGGGAGGAGATAAGGTCCCTGTACTACACATAGGGAAGTAGCTGGGGGAGTCAGTGTGAATTTCTCCTCCCACGGGAAAAGGCAAACCCATTTGTGGGTTTGTCTTTGCCCAGGGACCTGGTAATGTGTAAGGATGGGAAGACCTGGTATGTGCCTCAAAGAGATTTGACCTCGGGGGAAAAATAATCTGTGGTGTGAGTTTTATGTTGCAGGAAGTAAAGTAACAGGAGTGACATGAACTAGTGAAGAGTGAATTTTGCAGGGAGCAAGGCGAGTGCGACAACAACCCGAGCCAAGCTGGTGTCGGTGCCCAGTGATCAAGTGTGCTGCTTCTCCTGTCCTGATGGAATGGAACCCAAGCCATGGACTGTTTCTGAACATCTGGAGGGGCAGAGGAAGCCCATGGAATGGGAAAATTATATCTAGCTGTAAAAGACTGGGGATAAATAGTTAATGAAAATGTATGGATCTTTATGTTTGGTATAAAGATGGTTTAAGGGTGTAGTTGAAGGTATAAGTGCTGGTAAAAAGGGATTTCAGTAATCAGAAATAAATACAGTGGAAGAGTTAGGAGATTGAATTTTGTGGGACCTGCCTGAGTATGACACTTATGGTACAGAATAAGAGGTGGAGATTGTATTTGATCTGGCTGAGATGGAGTTTGTTTTCCCCATTGCACTGGGAGCTAGAAAGGAGCTGATAACACTGCAGTGTTTTGGCTGCTGCTGAGCAGTGCTGGCACAGCCTCAGCACTGTCTCTCCAACATTGCCTCCTGATAGATATTCTGGGGATGGGCAACATTTTGGGAGGGGGCACAACTGGGCCAGCTGACCTGAATTAACCAAAGAGATATTCTATACCATACAATGTCTACTCAGATATGAAAACTAAGAAAAGGAGGAGGAAGTGGGGAACAGTTGTTATTCACGTTTGCCTTCCAGAGTAACTGCTATGTGTCCTGAAGCTCTGCTTCCCAGGAAGTGGCTGGACATCTCTTGCTGATGGGAAGTAGAGAATTAAATCTTCGGAATTTTTGCATTTGCTTGTGTGTGCACAGCCTTTTATTTGGTTTTAGTAAACTGCCTTATCTCAATCTATGAGTTGTTTTCCATCTGATTTTCTGATTTTTTTCTCCCCTGTTCAGCTGAGAAAGGGAGCATGGTAGAGTGGCTTGGTGGGCATCTGGCATCCCCCCAGGGTCAGCTCCTTACACACCCTTGAGAAGGTCTGCAGGCTCTGCTGTCCTCTCCAGTACCTTGGAACTTCAGGGTAACCATTTTTAAAGACCTTACATACTGCACATATAGTCACAGTAGATGACTACTACAGATACTGCAGTAACAAAGAATATCAAATTCATCCCACCCAGATGGACGGACACTTTGCAAAAGTCAAAATTCTTTTCAGTTGTTGGGGTGAAAATCTAACCTCCATCCAAATTTTAGGAAACTATTGATATAGGGAGAAAAAGATGTGTCTGAAATGGCAGAATTCCTTGCAGTATTTTGAGTTTATATGTGGCTGTGCTATAATCACCATGTGCCTGTGCACTGAGTCTGTCCCCCTCAAAAAATGTTTCAAGGCAATTCCTCCATGTAGCCCTATAGACAGTAACATTAATTTTTAAGGTGCTTTAAGTTGTTTGGTTTAATTTCCATAGCTTACTTTAATAAGTCAGCCTCCTTCTGTGGCCATCAGCTGAGAATGAGGGCTGGAACATGCTCTGTGGGATCTGCAGAGGATGCAGGCAGTAGGTGACTTCATGGTAGTGGTACATCAGTTGTCCAACACTGACACTGGCTGAACTGGACCTGAACTTCTGCTTGTGCTTCTTGCTCTGGGGAAAGGATCCTGATGCAAAGAATATGGAGTTGTCTCTTGCATTTGGCTTTCTGACAAATGGGGCCCAAAAAGGTTAACATATCCCAGGCTCATAGCTCAGCATTATGGAAAAAACCCCAAAACCAAAAAACCTCAGAAACCTTAAAATAAACTTGGATCCATTAAGTGAATAATGCAAAACTTGGGTAAGACAGATAGAGTCACCTTTATGCTCTCACTTTGTGGAAGAATTAATGCAATTTAAATACCCGCAGTGGTATACATCCTGAATTCCCTCATCATACAATATGCTTCACTAGTTCGATTTCTTTTCAAAATAAATCAAACTTGGAAGAAAAAAAAGGTATTTAATGATAAGGATTAGAAATACAAGTGAATTGTACATAAATTATTCACCTGCATACAGAAATGAATGTTTTGCAATGTTAATTAAAAGATATATATCAGGGGACTTTTCTTTCTGCCAGCCTCCTCTCTCCTTGAGATTTGTGTAGTTGCATCTGAAATAAAATGCTCTGTTCTCATAGTAGCTTCTTCAGTCTTATGACTTTGGGAAGAGACAATTTAGTGAGAGCCCTATCTGTAAAAGATTAATTGTTAGATTCATGTTCCACACAGTGTTTTTGTTCAACAACTGAAAGATTAAGGGCAATTCTTTCAGGAAAGTCTCCTGAGTTTGAATGCTTCCATTTGTAGGTGTCCCTGGAGGACATTGGAAGTAGGAGGAAATAAATGTAACATGTGTTAAACTTCAGTCATGTCTAATCTATGGCCAGAGGTACCTTAAAAATTTGATCATGATTATATGATTTTGGCATAGTGTCACTGCAGAAGATTTTTGGGATGCCCTGATTTTTCATTTCCATGCTTTATCAGGATGTGTCTTTTTTTTGTTTGTTTGTTTGTTTTTTTGTCTGCTGACCCTATTCTGCTTGGATTGGAGACAGCTTCCAGAAGACAAAAGTAGTATTTTTAAATTAAAATTACTGGTACTGCTCTCCATCTTTGTTATCCACGCTAATATTTTTTTTTTTTTTTCTGGTAATGTAGAAGGTGTGGTGAGAGGTCCTTTATGCTGAGTCCTTAGAATCAGCACAAAGGAACTTTTACAAAAGGGAGAGACTTGTAAAGAGTGGAAGTAAGGCTACAATACTGAGGTAAACAGTGGGACTTTGCTTTCAAAAGTAATCCTCCCTGGACTACAATAGATTTAAAGGAATTCTATCTAAATGCTCTCAAGGGAAATAGAGCATCAAATTTAAAAAAAAAAGATAAACACAAATTATGTGACACTCCTACTAGCTTTGCTGAAAGGACAGGAGGCTGTTATGTACCAGGGCAGCAGTAACATTTTACAAAGCCAGAATTGTATCATGCTGTACAAGAGAATGTAGAAGAACTGTTAGAAGTGGGTTTCCAGGGTGTCCTACCATTCATAATTGTTATTTTATGGAAGGCACCACTGGCCAGAAGGTAGCACTCATGTCCATGGAGATTTCAAGGGAAGCCAAAGAGCCTTTATTGTTCAAGTCAGAGGCCAAGGGTTGTCTTATTGTGTCTGATAGAGTGGAAACAGAGAATATTATATTTGACAACTCACTATCAAGCCACAGCTAAGCAAGGGTCTCAAAAAAGGACAAATATTAACTTTCATGAATAAACTGTTTTATTTTCCATAGGTGACTCAGGCAAATGTCAGACGCTTATGTTTCTGGAAATATTAAGTGAAGAGATGTTATCTAGTGCTATTAGTGATAAAAGATGAAAACAAAGGAACTTCTGGAGGACAAGTTGAAAAAGTTTGTATGAAAGCGCAGAAAGAGCAGGTTTATCTTTATTTGTAAAACTGATGTAAATATTATATTAACAGTTTTATCTAACTTTAGGAGAGTTCATTGTTCCATCCCTTCTAACATAGCACTTTTTAGATCAGTTCTTGCTTGAAGTAAGAACTAGAGCCATAGACTCAGATATGCTATCAGTGCAGGTGGCTCCTTTCTATGCTGGACCTGTGTCTTTTTGGACCTCACTCATTTCCCCCAGCGAAAATACGGGTAAGGCATCTCTACTCTGTAGCAAGACTTTGAAATGTTGTCTCCCATAATAATCATGCATCTGAATTTGTAGTGTGAATGTTTGTGGATCTAGATGGGTAAGGAGCCCTTTGGGTTCAGAGGATCAGGGTTAATGGGTCATATACCTTCTTCCTGGGAGCTGGTCATGAGTGGAGTACTGCGGGTCTGTCCCGTGACCTGTCCCCTTTGACACCATTACCCTGGAGGAAGTGAGGAAGAGTCCCTTTACCTTGACACGGTTACCAGTGTCACTGAGCTGGAATGATGGTACCAATCCATAGGCTCGATGCTGCCATCCAGAGGGACCTGGACAGGCTGGCGTGGGCGTCGGGCAGGAGCCTTGTGCAGTTCCACAAGGACAGCTGAATCCATGCAGCTCTCCAGAAGTCTGCACAGAAACAGCCGCCAACTCTTATTTCAGAGATAAGAATCCATTGAAGCACTGGAGACAAGTTTCTTGTTTCATCCATGGGGATCAGCACCATGAAGAAAAAGCAAGTAAGTAGAGTAACTCTATTAGCCCATGCTTAAATGATCCTGACATGAGTTTACAGCCCTGCAAAATGTCTTCTTTGTTGTTTTTTTTCTTGGACAAAGATATTCCATGGTGGTTTCTGTTAAAGACAAATGGATGAAAATGTATCTCCAGCTGTTCTAAACCTTTTCCATAACTGGGATGAAGGAAAAGGGAATCCCTGGATTATGTAACTTTTTATGTAATTATTCATGTTTTAGTTTTGCTGTGCCTCAGGCAAGTTCACAGCTTCCCACACCTTGTTTATGATAAGTTTTAGAAAAATTTAAAATTCAACAACTATTTTGGGATGCATATTATTTTCATTACTACTTCAGCACCTGGAAGTGAACAGAGCTGTTTGAAATGCTCACAGTGGTAGCAAGAAGTTTCATGCTGGAATGCTCCTTCTGAGTTTCTCAAATAAACTTCCACAGCAATGGGATTTTCTGAGGTTAGCCATCCATATGACTGGAGCAACTTGGAACTTGTCTGGTGTTGGAGTGGTGTTTTCATTATTGCAATTTTCTTTTTGTATATCCTATAGCTCAGAAAACAGGAGATTTTCAGTGAAGATAACATATTTATCAGCAAGGAAGGCGAAATTTTTCATGGAAAGGGTGAGTGAAAACAGCCAAGAATTGCACACAGGCCTACATTGTGGGTTGTAAGCTGATGCCTCTGCCACCTTGTCCTCTATGCAAGGTGTGAACTCCCAGCCTGGAACGACTGTGTTCACTACCACTGTGGTGTCTGGAGGTGTGTGGAGGGCACAGCAGCTCTACCACAAATTTCCAAGCTGCAGTGATGTTATAGGCTCTGGGAAGGAATGAAATTTTTCCAGTGGAGGTGAACATGTTCCAAGAGACATCTATGGGATGCCACTTGCTTAAGATCACAAGGCTTCATGTTCTGGGACCTGGGCATGAAAGACTCAAGCATTGGGGGATGTATGTCCACTTTTGTGTTCCAAAGTGTGTCCAAGAAGCTGTGGAGAGGGTCCCACTCAGCAGGTTTATTCAGGCACACAGTCATGTTTGGGACCGTTTTGGGAAACAGTCCTCTGCATCAGCAAGGTGTTGCTGGATATTTTATCTCAATTTTTCTTCAGGAGGCCAGAAGAGAGATTCAAGTGTCTGGCAAAGCCATAGAGCATGAGAAGGGCACTTCAATCCTTTTGCAAAAGTAGCAGCTTTGAGCCTTGTGGAGGGTTGGCATGAGACAGGGATGGAATGAGCAAGTCCCTGTCCCTTTGTGTGCCCTGGAAGGAAATGGGGCAGGGTGCTCCAGAGGGCCATGGGGTCATGTCCAGTCCTAGAGAACATGCAGACCTTCAAGAGGTGTCTTTCTTGTGGTGGTGTGCCTGTGAAGCCACAGTTTATCGGTTTGCTGCAATTTATCTGCTTAATGCTAATAGACAGCTGTTTCTGCAACTTTTGAATTTATTTAGCCCAAAGCAAGACCAGCCATCTCTCTTGTGTGTACTAGAAGCCTACTGTAAGAATCAAGAGTGAAGATGAACATAAATGAACCCAAAGAACAGGTGCTGCTGTACAAGACAGGGAATTGGGACTAAACTGTCATTCACACGCACAAGCACAATTCCTACAGACTTCATATCTCACATCTCTACTGTCTACATGCAGGGTCTTGTCACCCTGTCCTTGCCATCCTTTCCATCTTCTGTGACCAAATATGCCATCAAATGAATTCCCACAGCTTTCACCAAAGCCACTTGGAATGTTTTACATTATACTTTAAGTAAAAGTTTAGTTTTCACAAGGTTCAGTACAACAGAGAATCCATTTTGTTGTATTTGTAGGTCTTGATTTTTCACAATGCAAATGTTGCTGGGCTTTTCTGAGATTGGACACATTAAATAGCTCCTTATGATTCCCTCTGTCATCATGAAATATCTTGCTCACAATACCTGGGTAAGTGCAGATTTGCTAATCATATCATGGGGAAAATAAAAGAAATTTGCTAAACAGACCAACAAGGAAAATAAATTGGTGTCTGTAAGCTGAAATTGCTCATTAAAATGTTAAAAATATTAATGTAGTAGGATGTAGCACTTAAAATATGACTGTTTAGGAAAGGACAGAAGCAAAGATTGAAGTCAATAAGGATTGAAACCTTGAGATACTCATACCTAAACACGTCTCTCCTTCTGTGTCCTGTTACACACTCGAGCAAACACCTGCTTGCATTCACCCACCTTACATCAGATTCACTTCAGTACCAGCATCAGCACCTCTCCAGTTAACACTGTGTTGTGATCCAAGACCTAAATTTCCACCAGACACTGACCTGACCTGAGCTGTGCTGCTCAGGCAATCCCACACCTTTTCCCAGGGTGCCATCCAGGGAATGGTATCTATCCCTCTGCTGCAGTTTGCAGCTCAAAGTCAGACCTCTGCCCAAAGCAGATTTGCCGTGCTGGGCCCATGGCAATGTCCATTCACACACAAAGAGATCTGGAGACACCCAAAAGGAAAAACTTTTGGCCACCCCCAGTCCCTTCCCATGGGGCCAGGGCCATGCATGCTTGGCTTTGCAGGAGCTGGATGAGTGAGTGTAGGTGAGGCATGGGGAGCATGACCCCAGTTACACATTTTACTGTCACTTCCCCAGCACATATTGTGTTTATTTTGAGATGATGAGCTGATCCTTTTAGCAGGAGAGTGAAGGAACGGCATCAGGAGCTAGAGTAGTAACACTCCCATTGTCTCTCCTCCACATTGTGCACCAGTGAGATCTACAAGGGTTATGTCATGCTCAGCCTTAGGGAAGACATGGAATAAAAGAGACAGCTAGCAGCTAGTGACAGAGGAAGAGCAGGAATGAAAGGGAGATTAAAAACAGATCTCTGTGACTGGAAAGTTGACACTGGGATGCTGGTGTCATGAAGGATCTCTGCAACTTGGGATAACCCTTGATCCAAATGAGTACAGATACTGACTGGAGCCTGGTTCAGTGTAACGGGTAAGATGCTTAATTGCAGGCCAGCTTCCATGATGTAGCTGTTAGCTACTGTTGTAGACCCAGAAATTGTTTGGACGTGTTAGGCTTTTTTTGTCTGAACTAGGTGTAAAATAGGATTTTTCGTCTCTTAAAAAAAAGCAAATCAGAAAACGTGCAGTATTAGAAGGGGTGCTTCAATGTCATGTGAACAAGCTGAGGTTTGAACAGCCAGGTCCCCCTTTGAATACTGATGTTCTCAGTCCATCATTGCTTCTCACAAACCTCTAACTTCTTGCTTTCTCAGTTGTTGCCCTCCCTGAAGAAAAGTACTTGGAAAATAAAATTTAAAAAATAGCAGCAGTGCTAGAAAAAATCAAATCCATATTTCTGAAAGAGTTGAAAAATATTGACACTTGCTTTTAAAGACCAACAAGTTGTTACTTGAGAATTTCTGTGTGTCCTGCAAAAATAAGTTTATCACACCATTCCTATGTGAAAGTGAAGGCTGAAGGAGACTGGGGGTATTGATGTGTTCAAGTGGCAAAGCAAGCTGATGGGAAGCATGTTTGGAACAAGCTGTGAACTTGTAGCTTGTTCTGAGGAGAACAGAGCTGAAGGTGATGTTTTGGCAGCCAGTGTATCTTTAAATACATTAATAATATATTTAAGCTGTGGGGCTATGGTTATTATTTCCCTCTATCTTAAGACCTGGCTAAATTTTAATTCTATTTTTTCATTATTTGAAACACTGTTTATCAAGCAGGACACTTATGGAAAGGGGTGACTGGCAGCCCTAAGAGCAATACCCTGTCTCTCAGCCTGGGGACAGTTTCTCCACCCACATTGCCCAGCCTTCCCTGTACAGGCAGCCATCACCTGCCCTCCCCACGTGGCTGTGGTCAGGCCCTCCTGCAAGGAATGATGCTGCAGCAGGAGGCACCTGGGAGAAGCCACACACTGCTGAGCTCTGGGTCTTGGGTTATTTGCTGTCTTGCCTGAAGCCTGAACTGCCTGTCCCTACTCGGACACCTCTGTAGCTTCGCTGTTGTTTCTGCTCCTGTGAAGGCTTTTATTTGCCTCATTCATATTCTGGGGACAGTGGCTAAATTAAAATAGAATCTGTAAATTGCATGGATAGTATGCAGCTTCAGTGGCACAGCCTGAAGCTTTTATTGGTAACTGTTACATCTTACTGCAAAGCTGGTTTTGATCACAATTCCTCCCCACTAGGTTATGGAGAGGTTATTGTGTAATAATTGTCTCATATACTTGTTTGTGATTTTGTTCTTTCAGCTCACAGGAGAGAGAAAATCACTGTCCAAAAACGGTGTTTAGAGCCAGGTGCCCAGCTTGAAACTGTGATGCAATTTTGGTATGGGGAGAGCGTGAAGGAATTTCTGGATGTAATTTCCCAATTTGTGCTGTGCAGAATTCATAGGCTGAGGGATTTCCCTTGACATTACCTTTAATCAGTGAGAATCTTTCCATTGCTTGCTTTCTGCCTTGGCAGCACATGGACAGGTGTTTGGTGTTTGATCATGACTGCAAACAGTGACCACTAGGTGTAATCCTGCTGTTTGCTCATGCTGAGGAGGATGACAGAGACTGATTCCTTCTTCCACCTCAGGTTACTTCTTGTCTCTGACCACACTGGGGGCACTACCAACAGCAGGCAAGAAAAAAATCAGTTCAAAGTATATATGCTTCCCAGTTCTTATATGGTAGCATAATGTAAAAAAAAACCCTTTGCCTGGAAATCTAAATTTTCAAGAGTTGCTACAAGGTTAGGGATATAGTTTTACAGGATGGTCAGACCAGAGCTGTATGTCTCAGAGCTGGGATCAATCACCCCTGCTAGCAGCCAAAGTGGCACAAATCTCTGCTCACATTTAAAGCTTTTGTACTATATCAAAAACATCCAGAAATTTTGCCAGCTGTCTCTGAGTTGTCCTGAAGCTGCCATTGCCTTCACTGGACCCAGCCATCTGGTCCACTGTTGTGGTTTGAATGACAGGTGTCTGCCAAAGAAGGCAGGAGCCTCCCTTGGAATGGAGAGTTTAAACCCCCTCCCTCTGAATTATTATAACTTTGAGTTTAAGGGGCTCTCAGGCAAAGATATGGGAATAGGAATAACAGTTCTTTATTATGGGAACTAAAATAAACAATAAAACCAAAGCACATGCAGTGTTACAATGGAGAAAAACAAACAAACAAACAAACAAACAAACAAACAAACAAAACCCACTGACAGAGTCAGGATCCAACCTGACACCCTGTGTGTCAGGGTGTTGGTGGCAGTCCCATTCAATGGTGGCTGCAGTCCCAGTGGCAGATGTGGCTCTGTTGAAGTGATGCTCCTGTAGAAAAGCGTAGTTCTTCGCTGAAGGGCCAGTGATGAGAGATGGGCCAGGTCTTCCTCTCAGAATATCAAGCAGCGGAAATGCTGCTTGGTTTTCCAACTCCCAGAGTTTTATCCAGGTAGGAATACCTGGCTCCTCCCACTGGATGGAGGATTTCCCAATGGGATAATGGAATTTTAGCAGTGAGACTCAATGGCCCATTAGCAGCAGATCTCTCCCTGGAAGGAGGTTGTGTCCTGAAGAAATAAGAAAACTGCCCCAGCAGGTTTCTGAGCAGTTGGCCATTGACAGACAATTACACCACCCCACACATCAGTTTCAACAGATGGTGATAGAATACACAGTTTTGGTTGCATTTTGCACTGCAACCCATGACATCCACCTTGCACCTCCTTGGTGGAGTTCATCCCAAGGGGCTTTTCCAACCTTAATGATTCTGTAATCCTTATTTTACTCCTCAGTTTGCTGAGCCCTGGCATCCTTTCAGCATGACAATCCTGGGTACTTAGCAACTACATCTGCATTGGACACTTGGTGAAGTGTGTGTGTCTGTTCAGGCCAGGAGGGAAACAATAGCCTCAAGGATGGTATTGTCAGATGCTTCCTTGAATTGCAAATAACAATACTATGTAAAGCTTATTAATGTTCTAGGTACAACAAAATAAATTGACTAATCTATTCATCCATTCTCTGATGAAAAGCTACTCATTTGGACTGGCCTCATTTTCTTTGTCTGCATCTCTCTGATCACATCCTATTTAATTTCCTCTTCCATCGAGACACCACACATCCAAATGCGAGTGTTGTTACCATGTTCTGCCTAATTAGCTATAATCATCCTTGTTGAGAGAGGCTGAATTCAGAAAAGTCCAGTAAAAACTGATTATTTTCCCCCTCCCCCACTGTTAGCCTTGACTATCAGGCTGGCTCTTGTTGTTACAGTGCTAGCCACAGCTGGTAGAATTCCCATAGCTCTCTGTCATTAGGGACAACCATCATGGAAAGCATCTGGCATCTTCTGAAGGGGGATGAAGGCAGGCTTGTGCACCATCCTCCAGCTGGAGGCAGCCAGCAGAGACTTTGGACCAAAGCTTAGTTTATGATGTACTCCTTCCAGAGGGGGTGTTATGGTTTATTTATTTACAGTACCTGAAGGGTTACACTGCCCACCTGTGGGAAAGTGTGTTAGCAGGGATTTTAGGAGCCTCCAGACCAAGAGGTACCTGGGCTGGATGTTCTTAAAGCTATTGCTTTTATGTGGAATTTATTTGCACTGATATATTCCTTACTTGATTTCTCAGTTGTTGCCCTCCCTGAAAATACATTTTGCAGAGGTTACATCCTTGTCTTGAGGGAGCCTTTTCTGTACCTACGCAACCAGTCCTCCCCATGAGGGAGGGGCCTCTACCAGGCTGGCATCGAGCTGCTGACCCTGCAGGTAGACACAACATGGATTTGTTCACCTTGGATCCCACTGTGAAACCAGGTTGATAGCCAGGCATCCTACTGAAAGATGTTTTCTTGCAGAAACAGCACGTTGTCTGATGTGTAACTCTATGGTATGGCCTTACGTGTCCAATGGGATTGTGCCCTGGGTTGAGGCATCAGCTGCTCCAGCTCTGGGTGGATCTAGTGCTGCTTCTCAGGAAGCCAGTGCCCCCCTCTTAATGCTCTCAGGCATGTGGTGTGGTTCTTCATGTGTAAGGACAGGATTTAGACTTGATGGTTTTTGTGGGGCCCTTCCAGCTCAGGATATGCTATGATTCTGTGATTCACTTCTGAGGCTTTGGACACTTAAGAAGCATTGGACTTACAGGGCAAGGCAGCAGCAGTTCTGCTGGCTGTGCAAGGCAATGATACATGTGCAAGCTGAGGGTGACACTGTAAGGGTTTTTCCTGGGATTCAACCAAGCTTTGTAAATGAACCATAGAGAAAAATGGCTGTAATTTTTCAAAGCTCACTGTATATAAAGATGACATTTACCCAGAGGAGAACTGTTTCCACAACATACAGACATCTGGAATACATTGTTAGATTGATCCCTTGTAGCTGAAAATTACCATTACTGTTCAATTGCACACAGACATCTTAAATTATTAATGGAATTCCTGCCTGAGGGTAAACATTGTAGATTCACATTCTGAGATTTTCTAAGAGCTCTTTGATTGCTCACAACTAGGGCTGTTAAATACAGTTATTTGCTTTATACATCTTAAATGGATCAATATCAACTGAAGAAATATCAGGGGGATGGAGAGTGAGTGTAAAGGAGTAGGAATAAAGCTACCATCAGTATCCCTTGTGTCTTAAGGGAATTTTAAATCTGGCTTGAAGTTTTGTCCCTTAAGTTCTGTGGAGCAGTTTGGGAACCAGCCCCAGACCTGCACACTGCCCTTATAGTCATGGGTGTCTCACGGGCTGTTTTCTGAGATACCAAATGGCTGCAGTTTATGAACGGGGAAGGAGAAGACCATGCGGCCCTTGCAGCAGGGATGCTGTCCTGGGCAGTCCCAGGAGGTCTTGGTCACTCAGAGAACACATCTTTATGTTTCTTTCCTTACCTTAAAGGAAGTTATATTTTACTCCTGTATATGAATGGCTTCTTTCTAAAGGCACACCACTAGAGATGGCACATGGGGCTTCAATCTGCTCTTTGCCTGCATGCTACACCTTCATTGGGCACCTGTGTCTACTACTATTGCTCTTTCTGCTCCTGCCCCCTTGCCAGCTTCTTAAAACCTGCTGCTGCAGGGGAAAAGTCAGGCTGAGATGGAAGAAGCTTCTTTCCCTCCTTTCCAGGTTGCTGTTTGTGCTATTCTTCCTTTTGCAGCTGTCTGGGGGTAAGGTTTCCTAAGACGGTGTGAGCCAACAGAACAGCTCCCTGCTGCCAAAGGGGGTGGTTCCCATCCCAGGCCCTGGCCAAATCTCCTACCACCACCTCTGCCAGGGATGGAATGCACCAGGCTCCTCTCTGAGCCAAAGCAGGTTTTGTCATTGTGGTAGGTGAATGGGAACAGGAGAGGGTCTAAGAAGGTGCTAGCCATGCAAGGAAGGTGGTGGGCTAGTGCGGTGAGCAGCAGCAGCAGCAGAAGTGGGACTGACTCCCTTTTCTCAGCAATGGGTCAGCTCTGCAGACTCAGCTGGGCATCCAGCTTCAGCTGCAAGCAGCAGCTCAGTTTTCTCACTGCAAGTGCTTCCCAGGTGCCAGCTCTCTCCAGGCAGAAGGGGAGAGCCCTCAGGTTCAGGCAGACACACGCTGCGTGCTGTGTGAGGGTGCCAGGTGCCCATGCTTGCAGGAGAAATGCAAGGGAGAATTTCAAGCCCTCCCTTTTGGCAGGATGGTTCTATTCGCTATTACAAACTCAGTCATGCAAAAAGAGGAAAGCTTCTACAGACAAAACTGGCACATAAGCAGAGTGCTGAAGCTTTGAAAAACAGTTATGTCTGGATTCTGAAGTATGTTTAATTTTAATTCTTGTAAGTAAAATAACTTTCTTTTCAGGGAAAAGAGAAACCAACCCAGCTATTTTCTTTTTTAATTCAGCCTAAACCTGTGAAGGCACTGGCATATCTTTTCTTATCTCAAGATCCATCCTCATTGGATTAACTCATACCATTTATATCTATTCCATTCAATCTATACATTTTTTTGTACAATCCTGCTGCCCTCTGACTTCCCAACAATGTCGGAAAACTTCAGCACAGAAGAGAGGAAAATGGTGATTTAGCATGCCCTGCAGGAAAAAGAGAAAAATTCTTCTAACGCTGTGGAGGGAACTGCTGTTATATTTGATGCCCCATTTGCCAGAAACAATATCTTAATACAAGCATGTTTCACAATATGTTAATCTTAAATCAAGCATGTAATTATTAAGATTGATGTAACACACCTAGAATCACAGCACAATAATTAGTCCTTACAGTGCCATTAGTTGAGAGCATTTTAAAATGAGTGGTGACATTCAGACGTATCATAGGGTATGTTCACAATTCCCAAACAGTGAATCAGATAATTTCATTCATCCCAATGTCAGAAAACATGTGGTCTGCTATAACACACACAAATGTATTTTGGGTTTGAGACTGAGAATTAATTAACAAGATATTTGGGTCTGGAAGGATTGGATGGAGTTCCAAAGCTAGCATTTGAACCATATATGAAGTGCATTCTGTATCACTTTGCAGTGTGACCCACACACAATGAGTGAGCACAGTGTAAGGCTCAGACATAAGCAAACAAACAAATTTTAAACCTCCCCAACAGCAACAACATTGTTTTTGATAGAATCACCTCTTTAAAAACTTTCAGGAGGTAAAATATCACACTGTCAAAGCTTGATCATTCCAAATTCCCCAGGAAGCAAAAGCATAAGGCATATTGATACTACAACATGCTTTTAAAGACTGAAAACTCAAATCTGACCCCTGAAGACTTATTTAGTTAGACTTGACATTCAGGCCCAGAAGGCTATGCCAAGTCATTTGAAAGTCCAGGACTTCGTTTTTAGCTGGCTGTTCCCTCATTACAAATGCACAAATGCCATTCAAAGATGACCTAGAAAGAATTACATGACACCAATATTGCAACATGAACCCACCTTCAGGAGATGTTGCACAGCTCTGATTTTCTCTAATACATTCTAGTAGTAAAGCTGAGGTTCAGAAAGGACAGTGTAGTAATTTGTTAGCACTGGAGTGCAAAAGCCATCTGACATAAGGCAGGGAAATACCAAGCTGTGATATCTCAGCCATCTACCACGGCTTCTGAAAAAACTACCCCAAATCCCCCAAAGGGCTTGAGCACTTTGAGTGTATCACAGTTCATAGTCTGGATATCAAGGTCAGCAAGGTCAGGCTAATAATCATCATCAAATCAGAAGTATTGCAAACATTTTCCAGACATGTACAACTCCTTCAATGGTATAAATCGACCTGATTAGAGTCAAAGAGGCAAAAAATGGTCCCCTTAAATCACAAAACCCTCCCTTGTAAGTCACTTTCCATCCAAAGAGGTATTTGCAAGGGCCATGGGCTGGCTGCCAGGACCTCTTTGCTAGGCAATGCCTGAACAGAGGAATTTTTTTGGGTGAAGGCACTGCACACCCAGGTTCAGGCATTGAAGTCTCCCATTTTATGTGCCCTCCACTTATTTATTCCATTGGGCATGGAACATATTTACCTCAGCTGTGGAAAAGCTGCAGATTTTTTCAAAAAATGTAGTTAGAGAAAATATTTCTCCTTTAGCTATCACTTGATATTACTAGCTCTTACACTTGCCAGATGACTTATGACAGAAACATCTCTGTGCCTGGCATCCTCCACCACACGTGCTGAGCTGTATTCACTGTTAGCTGGTCCCAAGGCATCCTGTTCAGCAGTTTGCTATTTCTGTAAGGAACATCACCACCTCCTGGCTTACTTTGAGATCACTTCATTGCTAGATAAGACTCAAAATGGAAATAAAGCAGGTTTATTTGATCAAAATCAAGTGTTAAACAAGTGTGAAGTGTTACCCTGCTTACAAAAGACTGTACCTGCTGCCCATCCTGTGTTTTAGCTGCTGTTTTCTCTTTAACAGGTCTCCCTGCTTGGCACAGCTTTAATTCAAACAATATTCTTTTAACAAGGAATCCTTTTCTTAACTCTTTAATTCCTGTTTGTATGTGGACAGTTAATGCTTGCTCTTGAAGTGCCAAAGCACATCGCTTTACAGAAGTAGAGTACCTCCATGTTGTGTTGATATGTTGATACTAATGAAGTATCTTTTAAATGTGAGCTTTTTGAGTAGAGAGTCCTTGATCTCCAGTTTTTCCTCATCTATTTATCCCTTCTCTCAAGTGTCAAGCAATTTGCAACCATCAGTTGGCTTCCTAACATTTTACAAATCACACATACAGAAGGAGCCCTGGGGGACAGCACTTTTTTGTCTTCTCAGAGATGATGGGAACTCTTTCGTGATCTGCATGAAAATTTGCCACTTACAGAGTCTAAAATGCCTGACTTTGACACACTTCTATTTGTGTAGTTCATGTGGTGCCCTCAGTATCTGCAGGGGCTGCACATGACTGAGGTATCACAGATGTCTGACCCAGCAGGCCAAGTGCCAGGGGATTCTCTGGCAGAGCATTGGTGTTTAAGTTTTGAGAGAGAAACACACTTCAGGAGAAAGCTGAAAAACTAATAAAATCACAGACACAATGAGCCTTATTGTTTCATTTCAGCTTGTCACCGGCCTGATCTCGATCTCCCCTGGCAATTTTTTCAGATTTCTCCTTCTGAAATTGGTGCAATAATAGGCTAGTGAAGACCTAACTGGTGAGTTGTATTACTCCAGCCCTGATCTTTAAAATTCAATGCTAACATGGTTTGAGGTTAGCGAACAAAAAAAGTAAAGCTATTTTTTATTTAAAGGGATTTTTGTCTCTCTTGCACAGTAATCATTCCCACTAAGGTAATAAAAATTGAAGGATCTGCAGACCTCTGTCTTATATTGAGTACTGAGTTCAGAATTAAGTTCTGTAGCCTGTAGATTAGGCTGTAGAAGCAACAGGCAAAACACCCATGGAGTGGGTGAACTGGTATGTCTGTGCTGTGACAAACACAGGGTGTTTGGGCAGTTTCCTTACTCACTTGGTTGCTTCATCCAAGTGGAGAGTAGCTCAAGAAATCCCTCATGCTTCAAGTGTTCCCCCAGCACTGGATATGCAAGGCCAGGGATGGGCCACAGACAGCTTTTCCGTCTCACTGCTGCACAGCAGCCAGGTCCAGGAGCGAGCAGTGTGATGTGTACAGGAAGGGGATGCCAGATCTGCTGTGGGTTGGAAACATCTGGAGGTCTTGCCCGATGGACAGCTGTCTCTGTGCCCTGTGGTGAGAGAAGAGCTGTGTCCTGCACATCCTGCATGAAGGGGTCCTCCCTTTATCCTGACAGCCCAAGAGGAGTGTGAGGGAGGTGGGCTTGCAGGAGAGTCCCTTTAGTGAGCAATGTGCTTGTTGAGGTTCCACTCCATCTCAGACCAGGCTGCCCTTGGGCCCATGGCACTGTGAAGTTGTGGCAGGCATTTCTGAGCATTTCTCCCAGGTACCCATCTCAGCTCGCTCACATGCCTTTCATAGGACACAGCTGGAGCAAGGATGGGGCTCTGACTGATCCTGTGTGTGCAACACACGAGCTTCTGCAGCGTCTGTGCTCACAGAGGGCACAGTGCTGCCCTGCAATCACTGCATGGGCCTCCCTCAGGTGCCACCTTTGGGCTTTCACGGCAGAAGAGTGGCAAGGCCACCCAGGTTATTTGGGCTGACAGTGCAGAGGTCTTGTGGTTCTAATGGGGATGGCCTCAGCTCCAGCATTCCCAACTTTACATCTCCCTTGTCTCCCCCAGTCCTCCTGCTCTGCTCATAAAGAGGAATTACTTGTCAGGCTGGTGACCCACAGGGTGACAACCACACAGTCCTAGCCCATGTCAGTGAGCAGCTGCCTGCTGTCTACTTCAGGCTTTCAGGACTTTTCTAAGTGAGTTCTCCTGATGGTTTTCCATTAAAATGTGCACCTTCTCCCAGTTAAGAGAGTCTCCCCAGCTATAAAAGCATTTCTCAAATGTTACAGTAAAAGGCATACAGGTGACACATTTACACCAGGTCCACCACGTTTCAGGAAGGTTATGGAAAAATGCTGGGTTTGCTCCAGGCAGAGGCTACTCTTCCTCTTCCCTAACAAAGCCATAACTCTAATTGCTTGCAAAGAGGCACGTGGTGAGAGTGGCTGTGGTGCCTCCCAGCACAGAACCGGGCAGCCTGGTCTCCACAAAGCACTTTGAATGGTCCTTCTCTCTCAGGGTTGAGGCTGTTTCTCCTTGCAGACCCAGTGAGTAGGAGCCTTCCCCTTCTCTGCTGTGACAACCCTATGGCAGCACAGCCTGTAGCTCACTCAAGCACAGCTTTCTTAATGGAGACTTTCTCCTGCCTGAAGGGAAACACCCAGTTCTCCTCCTACCAGGGTTGCACTGATGTGACACCACTTGTCTATCCTGGTAAAAGTTATTTGTACTAAATATTTGTTTAGAGCCTGCATTATTTGGGAAAGGCCAGTTTCTTTTAGTTTCTAAAAACTGGTGCAGATTTTAGGTTGTGGGCACCTTCTGGTGCAGACTGACCAATCTCTGAAAAGTCAGTTCAGGCCAGTGGACAGTGCTGGCCTTTGGTTCTTCCCCCAGGTCGCTTTATCCAAGATCTTTGAAGAAACAAGGATACAGAAAAGCTTTAACAGTAGCTTTAGAAGTAGGGGTATATAACCAGAGATAAATAGGCAGCTGAAAAGAGGATATGGGTGAAGTCTGAGTGAAATTTATGTTGTGATCTACATTATTCAAAATACTTGTAAGTGATGTAGGAAGAAAAGCAGCCATTGTGAGGTGGGAGAGTATGTTGGTCAGAGAATCACAGGATTGTTTAGGTTGGAAAAGACTTCTCAGATCATAGAGACCCACCTGTTAAATCAGCATGCCATGCCCACCACTAAACCATGTCCCTAAGGCCACATCTGCAAAATTATCCCAAGGTATCTGAACTGTGACCAGCTGCAGGCAGTTGCAGGAGATCTCATAGTACAATTTACCTGGAAATAAAGGCAGGGGTGAAAGCTGGTGTTACAGCATCCACCACAGGTCACATAAGGAAAACACTCTTAACTACATACACACAGGTACTGATGGGCTCTCTATTTCCTCTGAATATGTAAGAAATATCTGATAGTGCTTTGAGAACACTGTTTCAGTGTTAAGGAGTAAGGAGACTCTTGGTAATTACTAGGAAAAGTAGGGAGCACAAAACAGCATGCATCATTACATTGTAAATTTATGATGCATCCTCTTTTCATATACTGTCATCTCATCTCAAAGGGTTATCATGGAAATGGAAAAGAGGTACAGGAAATAACAAGAATATGCTGTATAGATCCACTTCAGAAAAATACTGAACAGAATGTGATTCTTCTGCTTGGGAAACAGATGATTGAAGAGAAATATGATGTAGCTCTACAAAATTGTGTGCTGCATAAGAAAATTTATTCAGTGCTTCTCACAGAACTGTGGGTCACCAAATGAAACCACCAGAGACAGCAAATGAAAAGGAGCACTTTTTCATGAAAATTGAATTTTCACAAAATACTGATTTTTTTGAGCTCATTGGCAAAGGATGTTGTAGCAGTCAAAATTATGAGCAGGTTCAAAAGTAATGAGACAAACTGATGGAGAGGAGGCAGTCAAGGGAAATGGGAAACTGGTATGCAGACACACACTCTGACTGGGGCAGGGAGCTGGGCAGGAGCTGGTAGCAAAGACAGGCAGCAGCATCTGGGGCTGCAGCAGCAGCAGCACAATGAGGAGCTCGGGGCAGGCTCCCCATGCCCAGCACTGGTTGCCAGAGCCCATCTGGGCAGCCCCAGTTCGGTGCCCCCAGTGCAGAGAGACGCCAATAACCAGGGTGAGGTCACCACTGCAGTACCAGGCTGGAGCCTAGCCCCATGAGCAGAGGCTGGGGCTGGTCCAGCCAGGGCAGAGACAGCTTTGGGGGCACCTCACAGACACCCCAGAGCCCGAGGGGAGGGGAGGAAGAGGAGACAGCCGAGCCCTCAGCAGCAGGAACTGAAATGAGAGGGCCTCAGGCTGGCACTGAAACCTTTTCCATGAGGACAGGCAGGTCCTGCACAGGGAGGCTGGGCAGGCTCTGTCCTTGGGGGATTATGAAACCTGACTGGGCAAAGCCCTGAGCAACCTGGTCTGATCTCACTGCTGGCCCTGCTGTGGTCCATGAGGCATCTCCTGAAGTCCCCTCCAACCTGAATTTCCCAGTGATCCTTTCCCCTTATCCTCTGATTCGCTAATCCTAATTCCTCCAGTGAAAAATTTTCAGAGGTCAGAAAGGTATGTGGGGGAAAATATAACACTGAACAAGATCACCCCTGATTTAAACTCAATGCATCTGTTTGTTTTTAATGTGTTCTTACAAAGAAATAAATGTAGACAATAAGAAAAGAAGTAAATTTTTATAAAAGGTGGAGCACAATTCTGGGGATAACAGTGCACGTGAGGAGAAACCCTGAAGTCTGAGAGTGACCTGAGCCTTATGTCAGTATGAAACTGTAATTGCAGTTGATTCATGTCTACCCTGAGGAGCTATTTCAAGGAAGAGAAAGTAGTTTAAGACATCCGCTCTGTCTTGTACATCTTCAGCTGGTTCTTTTTGCAAGTTCCTATTACTCAGCCAATCAATCACTCCTGCCCTGTGGCTGCAGAGGTGTCAATGAAAGCCTTCAATACCCTGCACAGTCCTGAATACACTCAGTGGTGTTTCAGGCAGAAGAAAAAACAAGCTCAGACCTATGTTCCTCGGCTGAGTTTGTAGGTTTTGGGCTTTTTTGTAGTTTGTGGCTGAGAAGACCTAGCACAGGTGTTTTCCAGAGTGACCCGTGCTATTGGATCAGTAGTGCAGAAAACAGAGGTGTGTTTTTCACCTAATTTCACACAAGGCCATTTTTCATCTAATTTCAGCCCATGTTTGGTGCTGAGTGAATTCCTGAAAGGATTGCAAGTGGAAACTACAGTGAAAGAGCTTTTGGTCTCTTGGAAGTCCCAGGGTGATGTTTGATAAATGTCCATGGTGCAGGGAGGCTGCAGGGTGGGAACAGTTCACCTACAGAAAAGATGCTGTATGGAATGCAGGGTGGGAACAGTGTGAAAGACATTCCCAACCATTTCTTGATTCCAAAGAAATATCTGTGCTGTTCAGCAACATCCATCCTTTTTTTTTTTTTTTTTATCTTTATATCTTTTTAGCTTTTTTATAAGAAGGACCAGCTATAAACTGCTCAATTTAGAGTCAGTTTAACTGCTCAGTATAACTGGACCAGTTATAAACCAGGTCCTCCATCAAATGCTAGACAGTGCTGGCAAATGTTGTTTTCCTCATGCAGTAGGATTCTCTGAGATAGCTGTGTGTTCATGAGTCATTTCATGATGATGCACGTTCATTTTACCCTCAGGTAAATTTTAGGCACAAATGGGCTTTCCCTGGCAGAGAAGAAAACCTTGGTGACATTGCATCTGAAATCCAGACCTGGCACTGTCATCACAGAACACAGAGCAGAGCCTGGCTCCACCGTCCTGACACCCTCCCTGCAGGTACTGACACAGATTGACACAGTCCCATCTCAGCTGTCCCTTCTCAAGGCTGAACAGACCCAGCTCCCTCAGTCTTTCCTCATAAGAAAGATACTCCTGTCCCTTAATCATCTCTGTAGCTCTCCACTGGACCCAATCCAGGAGCTCCATGACTCCTTTGTACTGAGGAGCTCAGACTGGAACACCATTGTATCTTAATCAATGCCTGGTTCCACTTTGTGTAAGAGCTGAGGAGCAGGCTTAGAGCACCATGTTTTTCTATCCCTAAACAGCAATGTCTGATTCCCTAGGGCAAGACACCACACTTTCAAATTAATTGATATAGATGTTTCCAAAGTTTGATACAACAAATCAAGCAAGAAGTTAATTTCAGAGTGCAGGAGCCCTGTACTTTCTTTCCCTCTCAATTCAGTTCCAAATGCTTTACTCAACAAGTTTCTCTCCTTTTCAATTACGTCTCTCCAGTGGTAGCAAATAAATTTATTTCAAACTCACACTTTTCTCTTCTTTTCAATTACAGTGTCCTTTTAAGTAATTTAATTTCTTTCAAGTCCTCAATTCACATCCAACTTTCTCTCCAGCAGATGTAGACACTTGGTAACAGAAATGCATTCCAGGCTCTATTTTTCTATAGATGTTTTAGAAGGTGTTTTTTTCCTCCGTTACCTCTGAATTGACTAAAGCAGTTCAGCAAGAGATACTCATAACGTATGAAAGCTGCACAAGTGGGCTTTTGTTTGGGCCATCTCCTTTGGTCCCAGCAGCTGTCCTAGCCCAGCCACAGGAGGGACTGGAGTGCTGAATGTCAGAGTTCAAAACCTTATTTCTATAAAAACGTATTCATTATGATGTGCAGCAATAGCTGGTGTGACAGTGAAACCCAAGAAGGCCTCATCATTAGCTGCTGCAGGCTGATATTTATCTCCATCTCATCCTCACCGAGAAATAGATGTGGGGAAGGACAGGGCTTTTGATGCACATGAGGTATGGACAGAGGGGTGAAGGAGCTGGAGGTCAGTGACTTCCTTGGAGCTGAGACTGGGATGATCAGCACAGTGCCTGGTAGCTCTAGGAAGGGTGTCATGAAACACTGGAGGACACAGCAATCTGCCAGTATGGGCACTCTATCCCTCCTGAGAATAAACACAGGGCTGAGGTGACCATTTGGCTACAGTGTTACACATGTGCAACACCTTATATTCAAAAGGGGAAAGGTGGTGAAAAACACACATAAATTCATTACAACAAGCACTAATTTAAACTGCTCACATGACAATAAGGGGTTCAGGGAGTGAGGTGGTACATGGGCCTCACTTAGCATAGCAGAGGTACATGGTTGGACTCTGGGATATTTGTTAATTCAGCTAGTTGAGTCAGTAGCTTACTGAACAGGCATGAATATTTCTCTGATGCTTTACTACAGCCACCTGTCAGAGGATGGGTAGAGCAGTCAGTAATCCACAGAGATCCCCAATGAGCTTTCTGCTGCCTTTGTTCGCTTACACGGCAGTGAGTAACGATGATTCAGGCTTTCCTTAGAGCCCTGTGAGGGTTATGAAAGTGGGAGACATCTCTCCTGAGTCAGCCCTCCTGAGCTCCAGTGACCTGATCTCGACAGCCTGCACGTGGGGACCGAGGTGCTGTGGTGTTTTTGCTGCTCCCACCCGCTCCATCCCCTGGCAGGTCACCAAGCAGGCAGGATCCTGGAACCCTCCTCCCAAGGCACTGGGCAGATCGACCTCAGTGCCTTTGGTGGAAAGCCACCACCAGCTCCTGATGGCCATGGAAAACAGATGTTCACACTTGCTCTCATTCTGGATGTTAAAATAGAAAGTACGTTTCTGTCTTCAGACTCCTTAGTGGTTTATTTCTCTCTGGATTTGGCTTTTATTGTGCACCCCAATTGACACCCGCTGTTTCTATTTATTGAGTCTATATTTGATGAGAGTCTGTCTTTTTTTTTTGTTTCATTTTTTGTTGTTGTTGTTTTGGTTTTTGTTTCTTTGTTTGTTTGCTTGGGTTTTTAATGATAATTTCTCTCTCCCCATTTCACTGTGGTTTCAGTTCATTCAGTAGCTTCTTAGTTCTATAGCTCTGACCCAGGATCTGGCACAATACTCATTCTCTCTCTTTGCCTATACAATACCATTTCTCTCCTTACAAAGGCTTGTTTTCCTAACATCTGAATTGTGCAGAGAGGCCCATATGTTTCCATAGCCCATGTGCTCTAAAGCATAGCAAACCGCTATTTAGAAGGAGTGCTCTGCAGTCCCCTGTGCAAGCCAAAACACACTCCTTGGCACAATGCCACTCCCATTTACAGAACAAAGCAGTCTCAGGGAGAAGGTTCTCAGGAGGGCACCAGAACTGATGTGCACAGCAGAAATATAGGTGCAACCCGAGACCAACTCAGCAAGTACACTCAACATGTAATAAACTGCAAGGTAGAAACCTCCCACATTTTAAATGCTACACAGGGCACATGCTGAACTCCCCTTCCTGCAATGTACATTGATTAAGCTCCTTCAGAGGTTCCTAAGTACACTGAAACCCACCTCTAGCCATTTGGAGCAGACAAGGGATTATGTGGGAGTGTGCAAAATGTTTGCTGGGGATTCATTAAAAGCCTTCCCCACTTTGCTTTTGTGCTTTCCCATTTTTATTCTGTGTCAAACATCTGTTTTAGCAACTGTCTCCCAATTTACTCCCCTCACCATCTGAGAGGGGTCTTTGATTTCAGTGCACCAGCACACCTCCTTGAAAGCCTTGGTAGTGGAAATTATGGGAGTGACTGGAGCTTGCTTTTGATCTGCCACAAAAACCCACCTACTCTCTCCTGGCAGCCATGGCTTCTGCTGAATAGGGGAACTGCCCCTTGCTGGCAGCCCCCGGCTGGGGGGAACATCTACTTGCTGCAAGTGATGAAGGAGCTTGGAAGAGCCAGTGGCTCTGCACACCTTTGGGTTCAGACACTGGGAAGGGGCAGCGGGACAAAGTACCTGCTAGAAGTGTTCTTCCAACCTCTTAGCTGGTTGTACTCTATTTGAGTCCTGTTTGATCAATTAATCCTTTCCAGGTGGGAAATTGGATGTTGAATCTGCTTCCAGAGTCTTTCTGCAGCATTTAGACTTCCACAAAGCAAGGAAGCACCTCCAGGACTGAGATCTCCTTCCCACTTCCCTTCTCCTGTGAGCTATGCACATCCATTGCTGTTTGATATCCTAAGTATTGCTTTTCCTTGTTTTGGTTTTGGTTTCATTTCCCTAGCAGATTTAGAATAACCAGTTTTGTTTTCTTTCTCTCTCTCTTTGCTGGTGCCTCTTATTTTCAGTTTTAGGGAATTGCCCAAGCTGTGCTCCCTCAGGGAGCAGCAGAGAATCCAGGGTGGGGTTAGAGCAGAGCTGCATTCCGGGCTGCAGACAATAAATAGTATAATGATGGATGGGGAATCCTACACATTTGTGTTGACTGAGAAGTCAGAAGGGGGTCTTAAAATGAAATCTGAGGTAAAGATAGGATTTTTTTTCAGACTGACATATTATAGGAGCAGGATGTGGAGGAAGACTGTTCTTAAATGTATAATAAATCAAATTTTCCTCGCACATAATCACAGTGGAAAACAATCTGTAGCATTCAGAGTATTTGATATTTTCAAATACATTCCTATGGGAGAACATATAGAAGAAGAGGAGTAAAAGACAGCATCTCAGTGTTACTGCCACTCCATGTTGGAGCTGCTGTTTTCTGCACTTCTTTCAGGATGAAAAGAAGCAATCACGTTCATATTTGCTGTCTTCAGTCTCACACTACCCTGCTGACCTGTCCAAGAGGTCACCTGTGCATAACTCAGTTCTTCCACTCCTCAAACTGAGTCCAAGGGATGATCTTATTCTCCGGTCTCTGGATTCATCAGGATTATTCCCTCAGCTGTTCTGCCTTTTACTATTGGGGTCATGGCAGGCTTAACCTCAGGCAGACTACCAGAGACCTAATAAATAGGGCTTGTTATTTCAGGCTTGGTGCCTCACTAACCTAACAGAGCATCCGGCTGGCACACATCTGGCTGGGGCTGTGCAGTGCTGCTCAGCTACCAACAGCTTGAGGAACACGGGGCTGCTGCAGCCAATGTGCCCACCCAGGCTGTGCCATTCCCAGCAGGGGAGGCTTGGCACCAGGGACTGGGAGGGCTGCAGGTCCTGGCTGCAGAGGGATCTGTGAGGGGTGAGGGCCATGCTGCCACTGCTGCTTTCCTTCCATCTGGAACCTTTCATCCTCCAGTCCCTTGCCTCTGCAGGCCACATGGCAGGTCTGGCACAACTCCACCCTGCTGACAGGCAGGGGCTGCCTGTGTTAGGAAAAGCTGGCCTTGCAGGCACCTTGAAAATGTGAAGGTGGGTACTGCCACTGTAGTTCAGATCCTTGTTCCTTTTCACACCAGCATGGATAATGGTGATTCTTTAGCTCCAAAAGAGCAATAGGAATACTCTTGAACAGTCATCTCCCGTAAAATTCCCATCTACCAGATGCCACAGGACAGCTGCCCCTATTGGGATGGAGGCAGCACTGCTCATGTAGAGAATTGCTGTGCACTCAAAGCAGGGGTGATCAACAGTGCTGTACTTGATTACTGTCAGCAAGGTCAACCTGCACCTCCAGGGTGATGCTCTGAGATGAAGAGCGAAGATCTAGCAAATGGTGACAGTTTTAGTGAAAGTGTCCAACCCATTAGCTAATGGAAAACACCTCTGTGATTTATCAATACAAGAATTTCAGATGAAAATGAAGATTTGAAATATTAATTATGAATATAGTCAAATAAATAAATCCCTAGGCTTTTTATTTAATGTACTGTATATAAAAAATCTTCAGGATTTTATACTTCCTAGAATTTATAGGATTTTCTAGTTGGACGTCTTACAGTAGGAAGAATTGCTTGATCTCAGGAACTACCCTTTAAGAGCTTTTCTACATCAATGCATATACTTATTTCTTGGTTCTTACATAGTGTTCCTGCCTGATTTTTATAATTTGTCTTTTTGGTGCAGATTTTTATAAAATATTTGTATTATACTGTGTGTCAAATATGAAGCAGAATAAACTTGGGTTCTAAGCTAGGAAGCTAATGTAACTGATACTTGATCCAACTCACAACACCTTTTAGAAACAATGAGAATAAAATAAAGGAAACAAACCTCAACTTCTCCTCCATACAAAACCTGGCAAAAACTGCAGGCACTATGAAGTTTATGGTTGCCATAGGAAAGCACAAGTATCTTTGGTGAGACTGAGCTGCCAGCTAGCACTTACAAACAGTGCTTGACCTTTCAGTAATATCAAAAGGAGAACTCTACTAACATGTGGTATTTCCTCTGCAGTACGATTATGTCCTTGCCTTTGCAGCAAAAGAAACTCAGACAAACTTATTTTTCTCCTTCAACTTACAGTTTTAGCTGGCAAGAAGAAATACAATTAAGATTATGCAACTTAATTTGGTGTTTAGCTTCAAGTACTTGGTTATTTCCCTTGTGGAACACTGCTCAGATTAGTGATCGAGCCAGGGCACTCGTCTGCAGTGTCAAATGTGTGTCTCCCCTGACTGCACTTCAGACAGTTGAGCCTAATTCATACTTATTTGGAAATGGTTATCAAGTCCTGTATGTGCAGCTCCATCTCAAGGAAGCAAAGAGAAGTTACTCATCAACACTTAGGCTTTCTGGTGAGAGAGATGATGCCCAGCTTTCATTCTCATACCACAGGTAACATTCATTATGCTTTCTGGGGGATGGGGTATGATTTTGAGAGTGGTAAAGCTTTTAAATTGAATATTAATAATTCTCATAACAGAGCAAAGTAGATGGCTCTTTCATAAATTATTGCACTGTATTAAAAAAAAATTAAAGCCAGATATGCTTTAAAAATAAACCATCTGCCTTAAAGCAGAGTTCTTTTGATCCTTGCCTGTGAACAACCAGGCACCAATATGAGACAGGAAGCTCTGTGAAAGGAAGGAGAGGTGTGAAATGTCTGGGAGTCATTAAGCAGTGCAGCAGAAATGTAGTTACCAGTTGCCAGGAATAGTAAATCCTGCTTACACAAGACATTTTTTTTTTTCCCTGATTCAGCTGGGTCTCAAGGATTTTGGCTCTGTGAATCTGTGTTTCCCAGTCCTGCAGCAGCAGCAAAATGGGATGCTCCCAGGGTACCATCTTCCACTCCTGCCTCTCATGCTTCAGCCTTATTGCTGCACAGCACTGTCCAGCATAGGGAGATGACACTTCTATTCCTTTTTGTCCCTGTAGGACATCCACAACACTGCTATATCCCCAGGTTGCCTGACCACAAACATGAAATCCAGGACTTCCACCCTGGAACATCAAGAAATTAATTTTAACCGCATCTTGACACGAAACCATACTTGGGATTTAGGGCCAAGTAACAAAAAAACCCTCACAAGACACCCCAAATGAAAAAAAAATCACTTATTAGAGTTCCAGAAAGGTGTGGGGGTTTTTGTCACAAAGGCCCCTAAGAGCACTATAAAAGAGAACTTCACTGGGTTAGTAACCAGCCTGGAGAAAATATATCAGCATTTGAATATGTCAGTGGAAAGCTGCAGTGTGTGTCACATGTAACGGAACCAGCAAGGGAGGAGTGGTCCAGCTACCTCACCCTCTGCTGCTGCTGCTGCTGCTGCCCTGCATTCCCAGACCAGGGCACATAAAGGATGTACTGCACAGTTCTGTGCTTGGGGGAGGTGGTTTTTCACTGACTGGGAGGAAATGGCAGTACACAAAATAGGTGGAGATGTGTGGAAGGCTGCAGCTGAGAAAGTTTGTGTGACTGACAGCAGCTGTCCTGTAGGTTGGCTAGTGTGTGGGACAGCAAGGAATCCTTTTCCATCTAGGTGTGTCTTGTGCTTAGGGCTCATTTCCATGTATTGTGAGGCAGCTCTTTTGGATGTATTACATCTGAAATCAGAATGACAGAAGCTCTGTAGGGATTTGTAACTTGGACATAAAGAGGAAGATGTGGTTCAATTTCAGACTGCAGGAGGATGATCGTTAAAGTAGTGAAATACACGGTATTACAGAATGTCTTTTGCTCGTTTACCAAATGAGGGCCAGAGCAAGGATCAGGATTTGAACAGTAAGATTCAAGACCAGCAATCAGGAAAGTTCACAAGATGTGCAAGTATTTGCATCTGCTCTTGAAGTCAAGCAGCATCTCATCTTAATCTAATACGTATCTCAAATGAAAACCTTCCTTCATCACTGTTAGAAGTTTAGACTAGATTTTATTTGGAATCAGGGGATTGTTAAAAATATTAAGGACTGTAACTACGTAAGAAGTAGTATAACACTTCACTTCCCTTTCCCCTCTTCCAACGTTGCTAATTTTAACTACTCAGTCAGAAATATTCTGTATCAAAATACTGCCTGAATCTGTACTGACTTGTATTTCTGCCAAAACTCTATTTGGTTTTGAAAAACAAAATAGGAAAGGAGCTACATTTAGGGGGAATTAGGGCAAAAACATCTTCATCAGCCAGAAAGAAATAAACTGAAATTTCACACAAAATTGAGACTCAAAGAGATTATGAGGAAGATGGTGAGAATAACCAGGTAGTGAATTCCATATGATATTTGCAGTGGTGCTATCACCAAGTTACACCTGGCAGGTAGAAAGAAAACTTTGCTTTTGGACAGCCATTTCCAGATCCAAGGCAAGAGTAAGACAAAGCAATACCTTAAAAAACAAATGTTTGCTTTATGCAAGTCTTGAAAATTTGAGACTTGGATAAAAGGCCCAAGTACGAACAGCCCTACAATACTACTGCCCTTGCCAGGCAAACAGCTTGTAAGACTTTAATTCCAGGTGCTTAAAACCCAGCAATCTCTTCAGGAATTGCAAAGCACAGCTTCATTCAAATGGCTCAGCACTGCTGTCAGCAGAATCTGAGATTTGGTAACTCAGGCTTGAGGAGGGTTTGTGAGCTCTGACAGGCTTTTCGGACTACCTCAGCTGGTCTAGCACAGCAAGCCCAGGGAAGTCTTCTGTATTTTAACAGAAAGATTTAAAAACAACGTCTCTGCATCATCAATAACTGCATGTACCTGCCCACTGCAGGAGGTTTGGAAGTAGATGATTTTTAAGGTCTGATTCTGTGATATGGACAGACACAGCCGCACCTGGCAGAACTCAATTCTGTGCTTGACAATTCTTTACCTACCAGTTCAGCAGAGAAGTGCAGCTGAATCTGCTGAACTCATTACTTTTATAACTTACTGCTCACATGTATCTTAAATTACAAGAAAACTGAAAACCAGAAAACTCCAAGTAAGCATAAGAATTTTTTTTTCCTGTGACTGTGGTATGGACTCATAACAGCAGCTTACACTTGGGTATATATTCACCAACCTCAGCCACGCTGGGATTCTATGATTCCCTATTTCATGTTTTATTGAAAATTTATGGGATAATTTAAAAACAAGACTTCACATGGCCTTTGCAGTAAGTAAATATATTGTCTCAAAGTAAATATATTGTCCCAAAGAGCATCAGCAAAAATGTCATCTTCAGAATTCTTACCCTTATTTGAAGTTTTAAAATTGACACACCTCAGCTCTTGCCTGAGTCATATTCTGTCACAGAGTTCCACCTTTGCAACGTTAATTGTAGATGAAGACACCTACACAGGACACACATAGTGCATAATTCATGCACATAGTGCATAATTCATACAGCCCTCACTGGTCTTCTCCACGTAATCCTAATTTATCAGTTGGCTTCAACGGGACCTGACAACAGATAGGCATTGAAATCTGTCTCTCTATCAGCACGTGGCTGAACACACAGGCAGAGAAGTGTTTTTTAAACAAAGCTCTAAGTTCTCCCTTTGAATTTGAGGTACAATGTCTTCCAAGGTATTTTTAGGTGAAAACTTGTGACAAGCAAGCGAATGAAAACCAAATGTACACAGATTTTAAAGATCTTGCGTTATAAACAGAGTATAAATCTTACCATGCTAAAATTATGCATCTAACATGACACCCTCATATGCCAACTTAGTTGTACCCAAAGCATGCTCTCTATGGATCAGTTTACAGCCTGATGGCAGCGCTTATTATGAGTTGCTCTGATTTATTTGAAGACGTACAAGAAAGCAGGTGGAGTAAACTTGGCAAATACTAAGAAGATCCCCAAACCCAAGTGCTATAGTAAATGAGAGTCACTGTCTCGTGTCAGTACAATGGCAGGTGCTCCTCTGGGCACTGCACCAGCAATGAAACCATCTAAAAACAGGGACCAGGTGTTAATGTGCATGCCAGAGCAGAGCTCATCTCGGGTGACACTCAGCTTTCACTAATGGTCCCCTTTTTTTTTGTCTCCAGAAGGCACTGAGGAGTTTTGCTGGTCTGCAAAAGAATTGGTCAATTTTCCTGTTAGTCCTTCTCTCAATACACTGTGAGCATCTTGCACCTAGTGAACCAGTAGAGTGTAAAGGCTACTTCAAACACTGACCTCTCTGCATTTTGCTTAAGAATCTTTGAATAAGACTAGAATTTTTTTTTATTTACAGACAGGCAATATTTTAATCCAGTATTTTTTAATCTGAAGGCTGATGCGACTTGTCATACACCAAATATCCAGTTTGTGTTTCTGTAATTCAGTCAAGGACAACTTGTTGGGCCGTTCCCATTTGCTTTCATATACCGACAAAAAAGAAATTCCACAGCAGCACTGAGAAAGAGAATGAGAATTGTGACTTATACACTAAAAGAATAACACCCAAACAAAATATTCAGATACAATGTAATATGTTTATTTTTTTTTAAATCCAATTTGTAAAGGTCCCTTTTTAAACAAAACAAGAACAAAAAAATCAACACAATTCAGAGGGCTTATCTCATTTACCATATTCTTCCCCACTCTTCACTTATAACACAAGCAGCAACTTATAGTATTAGTGCTCATATAGTGCACTTACATGAATTTTGATTTGTGTATTAAGCATTAAATACAATGTATTTTCCATGAGCATAGCCCAAACAGTACACAACGTTACATTTTCAAAGCATGTTAAAAAAAAAAAGACAATAAATGTATATCCAAGACAGTCAAACTCAAATATTTTGACTTGGCAAATTCTATAACGAGTAACAGCAATTTTAAACTGCGTACAAAGCAGAACAGTGCCAACATGCCTCCAGTCTGTGAGCTGTGGTAAAACATCAAGCACACATACAAAGGAGAGAAGCCAAAGAAACCCACCACAGAGCTAACCTGAGGCACACCCAACTGCAACCAAACAAAGGCAGCCCACTTTCCCACTCCGTAATGCAAAGAGCCCAACAACAACAAAAAGCACTTCTACGCTACAGAAAGTGAAATAGCAACTTCTTCCAAATTTGTCTCCGCATTTTTAAACAACTCGTTCAAAAAATTTAAAGATGAACATCTAATTATACCAAACAAATGTACAAACTATAAAGTCAGAGAAGCTCCAGAAGATTGCCACTTTCAACCTTGCATAGTGAGAGCTGGCATTGATATTGCTACCATAGCTTCAGCAGAAGATACGGAAAAGAAAAATCTTTACTTCTAAGTGATGCACATATGTAACATTATCGTCACAAAATTCAGTTAAACATTGTTTTAATAAAAGGGAAAACAGCTCTAAAAAGGGAAAGATAGTGTTCACAAGCTTAGAAAAAAAATACAAACCCAGAACATTCCATAATAAAAAAAATAAACCAATAAACATTCCATCATGACAGCACCTATTTTACCACTAAATAAGCCCCATACATGCAACCAACTACAACTATTGTATAAGGCCGTCAAATTAAGGGTTTACTTTTCATATAAACAAAGTGTAAAAATAGCAATAAGTTGCGATCTTCAAATTTAATGCTATGTGAGGATTCTATCCCCTCAGTTTCATTTGGTAGCAATTTCAATATGCGTTTGATATAAACGTCATTCCTCTAGGAACCGTGGTACAAATACATTGTGCCTAGGACAGTATTGTCGTATCTCTGTTCGACCTTGACAGAATTGGAATGCTCAACAACACTACTGAGTTCAGGGATGCTTTCAGCAGTATCCCCAAAACCATGATAGTGTCCATAGTGCAAAGTGTCTCCAGGGTCTTCCACCCACGAGGGCCGGTTAGAAACACAGCTACTCGGGCTTCCATTCAGGTGGAGAGATCCACACATGTCGGTGGAATTACTCATGGCTTTTTCCGGTTCCTCGGGGCCATTACTGGTATGAATTCGATGCCTATTGGGAGAAGTTACTCCAGGAATGACTCCGTTAGGTGTTAATGCTAAGCACTCCTCACGCCTGGCATCCATCCCACTGAGCTGTTGTGCGGCGGTGAAATCCAAATGTCCATTGATGGCACATCCATTTGTCAGTGCATTCAATATGGAGCTACTGCTATTCATATCTGCATTAAGAAATACACCTGTCACCAACAATTAAGAATAAATCGAAATACATCAAAACGTCTCCACTACACTTACTTAAGAATGTTTCCATACACAGCTTTGAAAATAAATCTGTCCTTTCTTTAGAACAATGTAGGTAGTTCCAAGTAATGGGGTCTGACCAGTAAGTTTGTGGCATGGAGTCTTATGTTGAAAATGCAAATACCTATCTACATTTGTTTTGAAAATATGCCTGTATTAATCTTTGCAAAGTCAATGTGAACTCAGAATTTTTTATTTCTTTTTTCATTTAACTGTATGAAGTAAGTCCAGCAGACAACATTCTGGGCAGTGTTTTCAAGGGTGGAATAAAAGGGATCTTTCCACCTTAACTGTAATGCCCTCTTGGGATGGAAGGTAATATACATACAAGAACTGAGTATCTGTGAGAGGGTGAAGGGTGGGGGTTTTTTTCCATTTTTCAGCTGTAATTTAACTGTGGCTTTTTTTCCTTTTCAGTTGTAACTCTCACAGTGCAGTTAAGTAAGTCAAATAAAGAAATGTTATGTTGGGGTGCTAATATAAAATGTTTCCAAGTTTCTTCATTCAGAAAGTACTTCAATGCACCTAGCAGCTTGCTAGATAACATACTGGGCAGGTTTGTATTTAATGCTACATTTTTAATAGCATGTGTACAATCCACATGCAAAATGCCATGTAATAGCAACAGCAGAGTGCACAGAAGACTAAAAATCACTAATTTTTTTGTTAGGAAACCAAATTCTAAAAATGCACATGAAAAATCATTGACAACTGTTTTGAAGCAATTTTGCTTTTGAAGTTAGTAATTAGTACAATGGGTTGTATTTCCACGAACAGATTTCATCAGTCTGTGTGAAATGCATGTTTCTGCAGTGGTACTCAAAAGTACTAGCACAAAAAATACATTCTATATTCTGCCTTTTAAAATATAATTTATGTTTATATTGGTAAAGATGAGCAAGGCAAACATAGCAACTACAGAGCTATGTGGTGACATTTCAAGATTTTACATTCTGTGATTATCCTTGGATACATGCACATATGTTTATGTCTCCAGCAACGCATAAACCCATGTGCAAAACAGGATTGCATTTACTGCATGTATGCAAATTAATTCAGTTAATTTAGTCCGTTGGCAACTTCCCACACTTGTAAAACACTGGGTTCCCATTTAAGTGACACATAATGAGTACCACTCACTGTCTGACAAGGAAGAATCTGGAGTTTTGGTTCTCTCTCAGTTTTTTGCATGGCTATTATTTGACTGGTACTTCACAGACACCAGTATGTTACACATGAAATGTGTCCAATTTGTAATTCCCTGGATGTACTAACTGGAGTTTCCCATTTAGTCCCTACATCAGTTAAAATAACCACATCAACCAAACTTGCTAACCATGAATTCTCATTAAAAGTGGAAAAAAACCCCCACAAACCCATCAAGACATCAAAGTTAATACTTCAGTGATGAGAACGCACAGAAGGAGTTTCATATAGTTTATTAACTGAAAAGTGCAAAATTTTGTTTAAAAATAAACCATTATAGGGTGGTTTTGCCAAATCAAATTTAATAAATCTGGCACTTCTATTAGTTAATATGCAAGAGTAGGTAATGAATAGTTCTAGTGATAATTATAGAATCTTATTGTTGGTAAAAATGAGCACCTAGAGTAATGCAGTAATAGAGTGTATATTTATGAAAGAAAAGAATTTTTCCATAAATAAGAACACTTAGTAATTATCACTGGAAAATATCATAGTCTACTTTTAAAGTATTGACTGTATATACGTATATATATTTATTCCTAATATATTAAAATATCTATTATTTATCATTTCCTTTCTTGAATTGAATCTGTGGTACAAAGCATAAACATATTTCTGGCAGAAAAAAATTGATATATAGGAAATCAATTTCTGAATGTAATAATGCACTATCGTAGTAACTCCACATCTTAACCTACAAAGTGCAAAAAAGGCTGACCCAAGACAGCTTTAATCAAACTCTATACACATCCCGTTACCAAAAGCATCTTGATTAAGCAGCCCTTAAAAAATCAAGAGCATTAATATTGACCAGTCCTAGTAACATTTTGACTGTTTCAGGACGATTGGTACAAGACACAAGATCTGTTTTCCCAGGTACACTAGTTCCAAATAGTAGATTTAAACTGTGATAGCTGGTTTTCTATTTACATAAAAAACCCCACAGCAGGATCCTGCACTTATGTCATTGCACCTGAGCAAGTTCTGAACACAGGATGCACATCTAGACTATTCTCTATAGTATTTATTCATTGTACTATTTTGAATATAGTTTTGTCACAACATGTTATTTTCAAAGCTAGGATATGTTTTCTTATCAAGTCTTCTTACTATCTACTCAATCAAAATTAAACAAATAATTTAACTTATTTCTGAATTTCCTTTAACCCAAAATTATAGCAACTAGAAGCAAGGCACAACGTAATACAAGCCTCAGGTTAAAAGGGAAACAGCCATTGTGGACTTCTGTTTACCTGAAATATTAAGAAATCACTAATAAACCTTTTCTTCCACCATTACAATACATTGCATGAAACAGCTAATTTTCAATACCTACTAAACCCCCAATATAATGGGTGTTACAGCAATACAATAGTTCTCAAGACTCCTGACAACAATGTGCAAAAATAAAGGACTAAGTTTTATACTTAAACTAAAAATAAAACGCATATTGATTCTTGCAACGACAAGGAGTTTGCATTGCAGAAACAGTGTATATTTCAATTTCTTTTGGTCCAACAGAAGTACTCTCCTGTTGTTTGGTGTCTTCAACCATTTGAATGTTGTTGTAGTTAACAGGAAACTGTCCACTCCCACCTGATACAACAGCAAACTCTCTATCAACGTGCATATTGTCAGCATCGTCCTCAGCTCCTCCATTCAACATTGGTATTAAGCCATCAAAGCTGTAATCTGACAAAAAAAAGTCATGTTTAGTCATTAGTGTCCACTTGAAAACTCAGCCAACAAAAAGATGAGTACTTTGATTATCAAAGCCAAACAGAAAATTGCCAGGGTACCTATTAGGCTTTGCATCTACATATTTAAGTTACTAGTATGATGAATACAAACAGGTTGAATGAAGAGAAATTTAAGTTACTTATATTTAGGTTTTACAGGCGATGTGCCCAACTCACATTTGTCTACCGTCAGTTTAGACTGCTCCCTTTTTCAGTCGCAAGGGCTAGGTCCCAGTAACCCAACCCTTATTTATCCACACCAGACTGCTCCAGGGATCTATCTTCAAGAGCTGAACAAGCAGAACTGTCTTCTGAGAGAAGCTGCCAAGAGGTTAGATTGCTGGGGGGGAATGCTTTAATAAGATGGGCTTGACTTCACTACTACTTCTTGTACCTACCCAGAGCACTGCACCACTACTATCCCAGCAGGCCCTGCCCTGCTCTCACGCTGACATTAACAAACTTGTCTACACACACTGCACACAGTATGTTATAAATGCTGGCTTTGGCAGACTGCAATTCAGCTCCCATTACCTTGGGCACAACCAAAATTTTCATAAACTACTCATTTTTAAAGAACCTTAAGCCCTGAAATCTTCCAGGGCAAAAGAAATCACTAAGGGCTTGTATGATGTCAGGGCCCTTGGATCAGCAGGCTTCAAATTACCTTAAACCAGGAAGGAAATTATTTCTTTATTTAGTTACCTAGAGGAATATATAAGTGCAGTTTCATGTTGGCCAATTCCAGGGTCCAGTTCTGGGAATGCCCTCCATCACAGTCCACACAGAACACCCAAAGCACTTGTGCTGAGGCTCATGACACCAAGACACTGGTTGCAAGAAGCACACACATCACAGAGCCAAGTCAGCCTGCTGAGGACTGGACTAGAGGGGCCAGGATTATGACTGACATGAATATATAGCCATGTGACCAGTTGGCACAGCGTGCATCATCATCATCATCATCATCTTTGAACCTGCACACCATCCTCTGCTGACCTTCCCAGAAAGCAGGATAAAATTTCTGGAACTGATTTCAGAAAAACGGACATAAAATCCAATTTCTGTTTCTAAGTCAAAATTAAAAACTATTTGGCATGTATTCTGAAAGTGATCACCAATTTACTTCTGTTAATTACACTTGAGTAATTAGTTTTTATCACAGTGTATCATGTATCAGCATTGCTGAATTTTGAGGTTTAAGGCTTTTTTTAATACTATGCACCTGTTAGCAGATATACCAGTGTACATATAAACAATTACAAGTAATGTCCATCCACTGCCCAGTTTACTTATTCCAGGGCAAAGCACACCTTAAGCATTGATCTTCTCTCAAATATAGCACTTAAAGGTTCTTGTAAGGGATGTATGTTGTCACAGCAAGTAGTTTCAAAGACGTGATTGCTCTGATTTGGGGCATGGCCATCAAAACCTGACTTGTCCCTGCAAATACAGGTTGGCTTCACTCTCTGAATATCTTGAATCTCCTGTGCAAATAGTCTTTAAAGGACAATAGACCAGTGGGGTTTCAGTAAGGGTTTAAAATTAACACAAAACTGGGCTTGTTCTGTAAAAAGGCCAGCTAAGCACACAGTTGTACTGATAACTCATTACTCAGCTCTGTTGTTTACCAAAACGCCTCAGGAACAGTGACTCATTCTCAGTGCAAGAGACTTTTTACATCGATGCAACAGTTATTACTGGTGCTGATGTCGTTGAGGGCAAACATGTCAGATTACAAACTGCAGCTCCCACAGCTAGGATGCATCACCTTCTAGCAAAAGCAGCAAAGCTTTTGCATTTATTTGTGAAGGTCTTAAAAAGTCATACTGCTAACAATGTCAAAAATTACCAACTCTGATTGCTTTTACATTTCTGTAATTGCTCAGGAGCACTCATTCACTTCAAGCATTCTCTGCTTATTTGCTCAATCTAATTTAGGTACTGGGCCAACTCTGTACAGTGAAAGGTAATTCAGATACAGCCCCACTCCCCCAAATTGTGGGGAAACATTGCCTATTGACTAGCTTGGAGCATATTCTGAAAGAGACAACTGCTTAGGAACACTCAGATGGAGTAGCTCTTCAAAACCCAAGTTAAGTTAACTTGACTTCCAGCAGTGCCTCCTGGTAGCAGATCAATGGACTGAAAACATCTTTCTGCAGTTGTTATGGCCACTTGTGTACTGGGGAAGCTTTCTTACTCTATGTAGCTACTTAGGAAATAGTTATTCCTGAAGTCTTGTATTTAATTGCACAGGGACTTTTCTCCATAATGAAATGTATCACTTAAACCAGCTACATGAAGCAATATAGCCTGTTTATGATTGACAATGGAATATTAAGGTCTCTGATCCTGGTATAGGTGAAAGCAGTGTTCAGATAACAAGTATTGAACAAATAGTAGTGGTGATATTGATGTGATTTATGTTGCCTATGCCATATTTAGAAACATGGTTTAGGTCTCAATTCCCCCCTTGCTATCTGGAATTAAGCACTGTTTAAGCCCATTCTATTCAGCTCACTGGAAGTCATTTATGTTAGAATATCAGCTTTAACTGAACAAAGTGTCTTCAATGAAGACCTATGAAATCCCTTTCCTGATGCTAAAATAAAGCATCCTTTAGCATCATCAAGAAAAAGGAGGTTTGAGTGCAGAATTACTCCCTTGTTTTGAGTAAGAATTTAGTGGGATGATGAATAAAAAGGAAGAAAATTCTCCCCAATCATGTTACTCAAGGTGTTTCTAATAAAAAGATTTCTACAGAGAGCTACCAAAGAGTATCTTTAGGCTGTACTATTCCATCATTGCTGGCAAATCAGCAGTGTCCTCAACATATAGGGCTGGATAGGAAACCTTAAGATTAATTCTGGTTTTACACCCTTGTGTAAGATAGCAGTTCCCCTTGGAAAACAATCCTGGAAACCTAGGGTATGTTAATGTACATAATGTACATAACCCCTCTTGATTTGGGAAATCCTTCTGCATTCAATTTCTTCCATCCACCTTACGTAGCAGTTTCTGAACTGTGAATCAATCTCTGAATGGAAAATTACCATCAGAACATCCAGGCATCTCTGCGAATCAATGGAATGTTACTTGGCCTTCCTAAAGCTGAAGAAACTGAGGAAGGAGTAGAAGCTAATTTCAGCTCCTACTCCTCTGCGTAATTATTCTCAGCATCATGCAGCTTTAGCAATCCCTGGAAACAGAAATTTCTGAACACACGAAGATGATGATGATAGGGAGAACTGGGATCTTGCAGCATGCAATAATTGTATTAATCTACTTCTTGTATTAATATGTAATTTAGGTATGTGAGTTTGTCAATAATACTCAACATCCACTCCAAAAGACTTTAAAACATTTATTTTCCTTTCTCAGCAACAGTATCAACCCATCCCTTTTACCTCTGGGGTCTCACCTTCTGTTCTAGCCTTCTTTACTCCAGCAGACTCCGTATCTTCAAACGATCTCTTTCGACTTGTCCCACCACTGAATGGATTGGGACCTGCATTCTGATGAACCCCATTTAAGGTGCCATTGCTATAGAAACGATTCAGGTGACAGTTCTGGAGGTTCAAGAGAAACTGGGCACATTCTTGGAAGCCCTGGGTATGTGCAAGGTCTGCTGCTGTCAGGCCACTGGCATTTCTCAAGCTGTACAATACAAAGAAACTGGATTACACTCATTCATCAGGCTAGCTGGCTGCTGCTGCTGCCCTTACTGACTATCTATCTGCTGGTGATGAGAGAAAACATACACTTAGCAAATTTTCCATTAAGAAATTAGTTATCAATCTTAGTTTTATAACTATCTTAACTTTTTGCACATATATCTCACTTCTAAGCAAAATTTGGGAGACAATACACTTTTAAATAAAATCAATATACTATGTGCCTTAAACCATCTTCCTATTTAAACTTCTCAAAATGCTTTATTATAAAATAGTCTGAAGCAGCTGATCTTTACATTATCTTCAGACTAATTTAAGTGTTGAATTTTACCATCTTCTGGAGTCTATTCTGCAATCTATTGCTTTAACTTGAGCAAAAGATCAAATACTCAAAACAAACTTAACAAGACTTGGCAATTGTCCATGGCATTCTGCTTTCTAAGGTAACAACAACATGACTATTTTTCCTAACAACAAAATATATACATATATAGTAAAAGATAGATAGAGAAAGATGCTATACTTAGTTATGCTTTGCTTATACTTTTGTTTCTGGTTTGTTTCTCATTTCAAAGTGTGTGACATCATAAGTACTGGGACTTGCTTTGGTAATTTCAACCATGACTTTTCTGGGCACAAGAGAATGGTGCTGGATTTTGCATATTCTAGTGCATCAAGGAGCTTAGGAATGGAATCAGGGAGGACATGCTGAGATGTAGAGGTTTAATTTGAAGAAGTGCTGTATCACATGCATTTAGACAAACACACAGGATGTCCTGTGCTTAGCAATTTAGGCTAATTTCATCAAGGAGAGCATAAAAGTGGAGACGAGACCAGGAATGATAAAACTAGATGCAAAAGATGCCAATTAATGTTTCCTAATATTTTTCCAGACAGATGTAACTAGTCAGAAAAATGGAATTCTTGTTTCTTGTCTTCAGTCATTTAGACAAGTCCATTACTTAAAAATCCAGAAACACACCAGCTAACAGAAAAAGAATTCAGATGATTAGTAGACCTGATTCTCTTGAAACTGCAGCTCTTAAGAAATCAAACAACAAAGCCCAGATTTGCTTCCTAGATCACTGTAACTTACTGTAAGAAAAACTTTAGGAACTATTACAGCAAGACTATTTCCATAATGGACAAGCCAAAATACTACAGAATCACAAAACCCATATTGTAAACCACGGTTAATTTAATTCCTTACTATACTAAGTCATTATTTACTTGGGCTACTAGTGAAAATCCAGAGAACAGCAGTCAAGAGTCCTCTAGAAAGCAAGACTTCAGAATACTGAAAATCCTAGTTAGTAAAAAGAAATGAAACTTCTAGGTGGTATTAGTTTTGAATACCTACAGGAGAGCTGCAAAGTGAATAATCTGTTCTGTCCACCCAGAGTAGGCAGTATATGAAAAGGATTAATATGAACAAAGGATAATTAAAACTAGAAGAAAGTTTTAGAGCATAAAGATTGCTGAATCTTGAGACGGGGTCTCTTCTCCCCATTTCAAGAGCTGCCTTTGAGAAATTCTACTGTTAATCCTTTCCCCTGCTGAACTAGATGACCTGTTGAAGCTGCTAAGCAACATTTCACAATCATTTCGTAATTCTGATTAGCTTGTGCAGCATAAGGATGTAGACAGATGACAGTACAGCTTAGAAAACAGAAATTTTAACAGATCTGTTCTGTTCAAGAAGAAAAGCTCAGTTCTCTGATACCTTTTTTTAAATCTGTAAGCTTCGAAAGAACAGTAAAAATCTAAGCAAGAGCAAAATAAACGAAGTTACGCAAAGATAAAAATGACAAAACCAATATGGTACTGAAGGGCCACTTAATTTAACAGAAGTTCAAGGAGTCAGTAATTCTACTATTTAGCCAGTAGTACTAACACTAACTCTGCTTTTCAAAATTGATTATAAGAAATTACAGTTAAGTCACCATGTTCCAAAGGACTGTCAGTGTAACATGCCAGAGGCTTTTGGAGATTTATAAACTAAGACCAAGATGTGTAAGGCTACACAACTAAATTCTGGGAAAAACTAAATTCTCCAGAAAAAAAATAAATAGCAGTAGAGTTTGCAAAATTTTAAACCGTAATGATCGTTGATATTTAAAGATCTGTCCCATTCCTACCTCTTTCTGAACAAACAGGAAGACAACAGGTAGACAAAGATGTGCTTGTTTTACAGAAACATTCTGGTAGCACTGCATAGGTTTTCAAGGGTCTCAAGCCTATTGGATTTAACAATCTTGCTTCTGAAATTTAGAAACACCTCTCTCTTAAAGGTGTGAATCTGAATTTAGCCTATCAAGTTAGTAATGAAAAGGAAAAAAAGAGTTAAATGAAATAAGAGATTCTAAGTCCTAGATGACTCTAGAAAATGTTTGAACAAATGTTATGGAAGGTAAGACCACTGTTAAGTTCTTTCTTATTAAGAGAACACTAATTTGAGTCTTTTCTATATCCAATTGTCCATGTTGATGATTTTAATCAAAGCTTGATTATTCCTGGACTTTCATATACTTTCAAATTTCTGTTATACTGGCTTGCATTCTGGTATTAACAGGAAAGAGTAAAGGAAAAACTGACAGATTTTTGCAGAAACATATCATTTTCTCAAAAACAGACTAGAAAGATAAAAAAGATCTACTTCTTTAGCTGATTTCTCTATGGGAAAAAAAAAATCTGTCAATGGGAACACAAAAGGAAGCAAGAGCTAGCTGTGCTATATTAGCCTATCATAACAAAATGCAAGTAATAAAAAAAAAAAAAAAAAAAATTGCTAATGTATATAGGAACAAAATAGGGAAGATAATGCTCTTAGATATCACAGTTTTACCAGACAGGAATAGTTTATGTATTTTCTAAATAATTTAGAAATATTGTCAATTACTGTAAGGATTTTGAGTCTGTAACAGAAAATCAGTGCAACACGGTCTGTTTAGAAGACCTGGAGTGCCTGAATGAATCAAAAAGCTAGAAGATCTACTCGAGCATTCTTTAGAAGTGTTAATCTGAACTCTGGAGTGGAACCATCCTGTCACAGCTGTAATTACAAGGAACTAGGAGCACATCTAACACTAAACCTGCTGCCCATGTCTGACAGTGAAGTATCTGCCTCAGCTTATTCCAGGAGCTAAGATTTTAAGTATCATTACTGTAGACAGATTAGATTATACAGATGAAAATAGAAATCGTTCACTGTCCCAAGCACACGTAAGAGGAGTTCAACTTCTTATGTGCAATCCCTCTGTCTGCCCTTGGTTATGAACTGCAATTATATATAAACTATTAAGTGAAAAGAAGGAGGAATAGTATGTGATTCATTTGGTTACAAAATGCAATAGCCATGTGACATGGAATGTGTGGCTAAAAAAATGGAAAAAAAATCTAAAAGCAGAAAACTCAGAGATAATCACTATATTCAAGTAAATCTACAGCTATTTCAGTTATTAGGTGTCCCTTGAAAGGTACTTCATTTATCAGAGCTGCTGACATTAAGAAAAAATATCGGAAAAAGACATTATGACTGAAAGTAACTTCAAGATCTGGGCTGTGAAAGAAAAACACTGAAAAAAGAAGCTAACCAGTGGACAGCATGGACAGAACTACCTCAATGTCATGGGTCTTTAAAAAATCTTTTCCACCCATCCTCTGCTTTTTTTTGTAGGTTAAAAATCCTTCTGGTACCAGCTTTGATCTTTTATCCTAAAACCACCTTGAAATACTGGAAGATCCAAGAAGCTCAGAAAACACTGATATTAAATCTTCAGGCAAAATGTCCTTTTGTTACTGCTACTCATACAGCAAGTATGACAGGTCTATTTCTGTAACTGCATTACTCAGAATTAAAAAATAAGTATGGAAGTTTCTAGCAGGTTTTACATTTTGTTTTATAGGGTTTTTTTTTCTGTTATTGGCTTTTTAAAAACCTTTTTGTTTTGTGACAAAGATGCCAAACTTAAGGAAAAGCTTATGTTTCTTTTCAAGGTTTATCTCTAGGATAGGCTTCTAGCTGAAACAAGACAAACAGCATGTTACAAACACTGCATTTTTCAAATGAATTTATTATGAAGGAAGAATGCAGCAGCAAGGAAGGTGTGGAAGGGTGGAATATAGACATAAGTAAGAAAATCCGAGTAAGTCTTGGAAAGTGATGTGTTTTATGTTTAGTCAGCCTTTATTAAACAGCATTCATTGACTTGGCACAGAATTTTCTAAAGATTGGCACAGTTACTGTCAAATCGGAGAGCAGTGCTCCAGAAACTTAGTTTCTTCTCTTTCCAGTCAAAAAGAAAAGACAGCTCCAAAGGTCGGTCTAGCTACAGAAAGAGGTGGAAAAACTGAATAAGAACACTGAAAATAAAAGCTCTGAAAATACCATCCTTTTTTTGACACCTGCTCCAGACAGGAACATACACGAAAGCATGAACTGACAAACAGGAGAAAAATTCCTTACTTAACATTGCCTAGGGTTAAAGGCAGTCATCAGAAAATCAATTCACTCCATGTTTAGAAAACACATATCTTGCATCCTTTCCACAGCAATTCAAGAATGTGAAAAAAGACTAAGTCCTGATCAGGTTTTTTCACTTAGCAGCAATTTTTTGCTATATACTTTATTCACTGTTTCCGTGTAATTCTTATTACTAGAAACAAACTAACATCATGAAGCATGGTATTATTTACCCTCAGCCTTCTTGTAGGCTAAAATCCAGGAGCTGGGAATAAAAACATCTTGTTTTCTTCAAAATACCAACGTATAAGATGCTAACTTCAATGCAAAAGAAGAAAGACAAATGGAAGGAAGGATACATTTTCATATTATAAAGTTATTCTAAAAAGAAAAAAATCCATGAGAAAAGACAGTGAAAGTCTGAATATGGATGAGGGGATCTTGAAGTTTCTTCACATACGATACTTGCATTGTTCTGTAGTGACAGGTGCTTTAAAATTAATAAACTCAAAATGCACAGATATACTGAGTTAACAATGATTTTTGCATATACATTTATTCACAGACCTACAGTGCTTAAAACACTCTTATGACATGTTTTTCTTCTTCCATCAAGTGATGTCCACCGGCAGTCTTCAAAACTGACTGATCTTGGCATGAAGAGGACTTTTTTTTTTGTTTCCATTTTTCACCCTCTGGGTTGACATCATCTGAACTCCCATTCTAAATGCCCAGTTCATCTGAAAGTCCTGGTATCCAATTAAAGCAGCTATAAAGAGGACACTGATGAAGCATGAGTTTAGGCATTTCCTTCTTCTAAAATGCTTTTTCAAAAATGTTGGCTGTGAGTGTAATTTAATTATTGCTCAAAACCAAGAGCCAAGTTCATTATCTGTTCAAACAGGATTGGTGTACAGAAACACGAAGTTAACTTTCAGTTTAGCTTTATTTAGGAAGAAATTTTTATTATTTCAACCAAATTTAAGAAGTTTATTAAAGGTAGGAAAAAAAATTGAGGAAAGCTTTTAAAAAATATTCAAGATGCTTCCACTATGGCTAAGCCACAGAAATAAAAAAAAAAAAAAAAACAACAAATAAAAAACCACTCAAAATTTAGAATTGTTTAAATATGACTTTGTGCAAGAAAGATTTACTTCAGTGTAACCTACAGCATTTACTCTTCAAAAGATCTGCAGATAGAAAACAAAGACTTGTGCTTCTCAAATCACAAATGTGATTCAATTTACTTCAAAAAAAATTGCATCTGAGTTGCTTTAATTGTTCATTTTTCATATTCAGTGACGGAAAAAAACCAAGTAGATTTCAACGACTTCTTAATATAGAAAAACCTCAGAAATACACTATCTTCAACTTATAATGTCACATACCTTGAAAAACAAAACAAACATTTGCTACAATAGAAGTCAACAATATTTTTGAAAATTATATATGTAAAAAAAAATCTCCTAAATGTTTTAATTCGAAATAGTGATTACAGCACCTACAGCTTACTGTTTTTGTTAATGCCATGCGACAATCTAAGAAAATAAACCACAGTTTTCGTATATCAATGTAATATCTGTTAAAAATTACTGATCTCAACTTATCTATTGTTAGTTTACAAATAAAAATGTAGATAATTGTAAATTAGGGTAAGCAAAGCATGCAAATCTATAGATTCTATATCTGAATTCCTAGATTAGCATTAAAACCAATCACCGCAACAAATACCTCAACAGTATGCCTTGTGTGCAGAAAGGAAGCGATACTGAACATTCAATGCCACAACTGTAAGGTTTTCGGAGAAGCACCTGTGGCAGTTTCAGCAGTTTCTATATGGAATGCTCCCCCTTTCTAGGATTACTTGAAAAAATCAAGTCAATTCGAATTACGTAGCTGTAAAACATTGACATGTGTAGTTTTTACAGTTTCAGAATCTTCTGTTTGATTTAAACGGGCAATGGTGCATAAACAGGAAACTTATATCATAAGGGATCACATATTTGCAGGCAACATTAAGATTAAAAGTACATTAACATACATAAAGTGCTGTAGCACATTATTCAATATGTAAGCCATTATCATGTGACCACCTTAACAACAAGATACTAAGCCTTTTATGCCTTTAAAAGCATTATAACTTTCATCCTGAAACCAATTTTTCAGTTCTTCACTGAAATTTATATAGAATGGATTAAAGTTACCGGTCAACTCATGGCTTCAATTACTTTAAATTTAGTAGGCTGTATCTCAAAAGAATTAGTAGCTATTCCTATACAAAAATTAGCAGATACAAGGATTAAAACAAAACAAAAGAAGAAAGAGAAAAAAAATATCAGAACACTAAAACGCCCACAGTGAGAAAAATCGTTTCCTATATAAACAGTAGTATACTAGTCTAAAATTTCTAAAGCAAAATTATCTTAAAGTTCTAAACTTTTAGTGTTTTAACCCTTTGGTGTCCAAATACAGAAGTCATAAAATTGTTCCAAACTTTTTTTTCCAGATATCAAGAGAAAAATAATCTTAAAAGATGTGTGTCACTGCTGGGGCAGCTATACAAATTCATGTTAGAATAACACACTGGGTATCTACAAAAGCACAAGTTGGTGCCAAGTTTTTATTTCACAACAAAGCATTTGGCAGCTGAAATTATTTTATACTTTTAAAACTAGTGGTAGAGTTCCTGTGAACATCATCCAAAATTGTAACTAGAGGAATACACGGGATGGAAGGACTCTGCTTTGTGAAGCCACTTTCTCCACAGGAAAATCAAGGTTCACTATGAATTATGCAGCTATAATTAGCTCTCAGATACTTCAACTCCTGACTGAGCAAACACTGGCAGAAGAAAGAATTTACTAACCATGGCAGGCAATGTTGCAATTACCACAAACATCATCATCAGGATTTTTTGTTGTATCTGTATTCCCGTTTATATGTTTTATCTCATACACTTCATTTTCAGTACCTTTTGTACAAAATATTCACATTTCCAAGTAACCTTTTCCCTGAATAATACAGGCCTGACTTGGCCTGGTACCAGCAAGAGTATTTTTAAATTCCTATTTCATTATTTAAGAAGTAATTCCTAAAAACAATTCACAAAGGGAAGGTATGAAAGACTATGGTAACTCTTGCAACAACAGTCTGATTGCAATACAGCGCAACAGAAAAGACCTTTCCTACTAAAATCAAAGTATTTCCTAGATGACTAGTGAAATTAAACTCCAAATAAGCCTCTTTATAGCACTGCAGCCATTTTAAACACAAAGAGGATATAAGAGTTACTTAGCCAACCTTATGGCAATGAGAACTGTCACTGCTGTTGCTTTCATGTTTCTAGAAACAGAGTAAGAATTGCAAAGTTGCTAACAATGAAGAAAGTGTAATGGAAAACTACTGAGGATAGGTTCTGAGCAAACTCTGACTTAAAAAGATAAAACAACTTTGCAACACAGATTTCTACCAAGATGACTCTAGTAGCAAATAAGATGACATTATTTCTCCTCAACATAGCAACTGAAACCCAAGATAGCTTAGAATTAGAGAAATGAAGGAAAAAAGCTTCTCTCGAATGTGCCAGACTTGAAAGAAAGTTCAAGCTGTTCAGTACAAAAAGCATGGATGGTGGAAGTTTGGAAATAAAACTGAAGAGGTAAGTTAATGTTAAGGTGTTTTTGTGCCAAAAGCAGGGAAAAAAATCAAGAATGAAAGGACTATAGGTAGTAGATGGTTTCATTATTTTCCCGTAATAGGGACACGATCAAACTACACAATTTTTATGTGTCAAAAATAATTGATGTGCTTACTCAAGCAGACACAAAATCTTTTGGATTAAGGAACTGCTGAAGTGCATAAAACCAGTTTAAATGAGCTTCATGAAGAAGCTTTTCCAACTTAAGATTTTTCTCCTTTTACAAGAAAATTCATCTATCACATACAAGCCAAATCAAGCAAAACAGAATGAAGCTGAAGAGCAATATTTTCCCTAAGTTATAATTACCAAAGCTCTTCCATGGTTTGCTAAGCCTCCATGCCACGAGATACATCTTGTAACTGGTAGTGCATGACACATAGAAGAAAACTTTTCTGACCAACCTGAACATTTTCTGGGCCACACCTCAACTACCTCCTGTGTTACTTTTGTCCAGAAGCTACTAGGTACTAGCTAGTCTATGAAGAACTTTACTGAAAAGACATAAACCAGATCAGTACACAAAAGCCAAATCAACACAGCAGGCTAGAGCAGCTGTTGCAATAAACAATCCTCTCATCATGTATCTAGTCAAAAACTATTGTGAGATCAAGCACAGAAACCCTACAGATCACCACTACTGACTAACCATCAGAACTAGTAAGACTACTACATTTGGGATATAATTACTTCTTTCACTATATTTAACTCTGGCCAAGCTGCACTTCGTAACACTTTGGTTTCTCCACTTGACTTAACTGTACCCAGGTTTCTGTAGCCAGAATAGCAACAGAATAGCTTATCTTGCAGGGGGGGGAAAAAAAGTCACCTATCTTAAGGGAAGCTGCACACATTAATGTGAACATCAGGACAATATCTTACATGAAGGAGATCAATCCCAACAAAAATCCCCCAAACATTCCTGTCAGAAATCCGAGCTATCTACATATAAAAATCTTGGTAACACTTCCATATTCTTTACCCAGCTCTCTTGGACTGAAGTCAAGAAACCAGTGCTATAAGGCTTCTCACTGATGAATAAGCTAACCTATCAAGGACATATGTATCTAGTGAATTTCCTCTTTATGTTAGAGAAAGGTCATAAAGTATCACTGCTTTAAGATGGATTTTACTTTATTCATAAAAAGCACAACCTCTCATATTCTGTGCTATTTTCCAACTGATGTCAGTAATCAGTGTTGTTATTCCACCCCCACTAAGAATAATCTGCATTTAAACTGAACAGGAATTCAGTGGTATAAATTTGCCTCAGCTTCCTGCAATTATCAGAAATGTCAGGAACTCTGAAAACTACATTTTTCCAGACTGGTTTAAGACTGAGTCTCATTTTTTATCAGTTACCCATGCATATACATTCTGCTTTGGTATTTCCAAATCTTTTCTTCAGACTAAGTCCAAATTACTGCCATACTTCATAATCACAAGCTCCTATAAATCACCTCAAGTACTGCTACAACCATAGCAACCAAACAGGAAACCAAACATGGAAAAAATTACTAAGCTTTACTTGCAGTTTTTTAGAAGGAGAATTAGTGTTTCACCACTGAAATGTACGTCCTCTCGGAATTTGCCTTCCTGTAAGAATTTATATAAAATGGGAAAGGCAGAATGAATTCCAATCCATGTATCCTCTACACTGAAAAATGGTCACTACAAGGATACTATAGTGATGGCCCTTAAAATGCTTGTTACATACAATTAAACAAAAACTGCCATATGCTTTTTCCTTAATTATACCTCAATATCTAATAATGCAACAACAGCAATTAATCCAGCAGTTTAACTAACATCTGGAGGCAATCAGGTTTATAAAAAGAATGTGTACGAAGTGGTCTGAGTTTGGAAAGCACCAAAGAGATTATACAAGCGTTAATATACTAATTAACAGATAAGAACCTCTCTGTTGAAAAAGCACCTAAATCCAAATGATCATTAAGACCCTGAAGCACTACTCTCAAGATGAGATTAATTTAGTGACTGTAGGAAAGCAGGATGTTGGTTCTTCTACACTGAATCTATGCTGCAATACAGCTTCTGAAGTAAAAAGGTGACATAGTCATGGTACTCCACAAGTATGTTAACACCAGAAATGGACTGCAGTTCAATATTAAAAGTTAGGTAGTTAAGTTAGCTAGGCAAGAAAAACAAGCTCACGTTAAAAACCTGCAAGTAGCTCCAAAGATTTTAAGAAATCAGGAAGATACCCATTAACCAAGACAGGAGATTTCTGAACCCTGAGCCCCTTCAAGAGAACAGGCCATGTAAGCTTCCCCATCACAAAGGAATGGCCAACCTCTGTGTTGTCATGAGAATGACACATCACTACTCTCTGTCTTCTCACTAGAGGTGACTAATTTTCAGAAAGTCAAGAAATCTCAAAAGTATAAATGAGAAGAATAAAAGCTGAGATATCCAAAGAGTTGTCACGCGAAACAGAAATACAAGAATTTCACAAAGGACTAATCCAGCAGCACTAAAAATATCAAAGTGGACAGATTTCCATTATGGAGGATGGAGAGCAGTTGTGAAGAAGAAAGAAGATCCTAATATTGCCTTTTTAAACAACACAATGCAGTTTGCAACACACGAGGTTGGAAAGAAGAAATAAAATTAAGTCCCTGTCAAAGAATGAGAACAAAGGTCTTGCTGAGAAACTTAATATCAGTGATAGGACATTTCTGGCATTGAATTTACACACATTTCAGATGAATGCCAGACAGCTTTAACAAAAAAAGTGGCTGAAGTATCTGCCTAAACCACATCAAAATCGCAGTATGAATCTGTCATCTGGTGGAAGCAGATGTACTGATTTATTTATCCCAGCATGTCACTTCTACTCAAACCTTGAGACTAGAGGATATTAAACTAGAAAGGAAATTATGTCTTTGGGGTCTTATAACATTCCATCATGGTATACAATCCAATTTTACCCAAAACCTGAAGATTTCTGGCAGGCAAATAAAAAGCTTTTCCACAATACTATACAAATATCATAATCAATAAAACCCTTAAGCAAGCAAGAACTAGTGTTCAATTGGATGGGTGCATACCAAGCCACACCCCATTCCACAAGTTATACCTCTCTCTATCCCAGGATAATAGTGTTTGAAATCTCCCTCTTAGCTCTAAATCAAGACCCTAAGAAATACACAACTGTTTAAATGACAGCTGCAGAAGGATTTTTACTCAGAAATAAGTGGACAAGTGCACCACACGCAAATGGGCAGGCATGAAACAAGTCAGGATAATTAATATTTGCATCTGCTTTGTCTTTTTGATTCAATGGTGTCCTGTGATTGCAGTTGAATTTTGTATTTTTATATATGCTGTGATACGATCTATATAACTACATTAAAACACAGCATTTATGTAACAGTGCAAAGGAGTAAAACAAAACATGGCACCAAGAAGGCTTTTCCTCTATAAAGAGCTGTGGACACTTGTCTGTCACCATGATAAATAATACACAATTAACCATACATAAATTGTATTAATATGCCTTTTAGTGAAAATCCAGCAGTAATTATGGATACTTTAAAAGGTACTATCCACATTAAAAAGTCAGTTACACAGCAAACCTTTTCACTCATATGAGGACATTGTGACCACCTGCTTCCCCCTCTTCAAGGGTCCATGAATACCATAGTTAGTGGAGCAACCATTTTTATGGCTGTAGGACATACTGTGCACAGAATATGCTTCAGCTAAAATGAGAAGGTAAATACCACAAAAAAAATCAAAATATTTTCACTAGGGTACAATTATTACTTTTTAATATTATTAAAAATTTACACAGGAATAGAGACCCAAATTCTCTCTCATCAATTAGGAAAACAATGCAACAGCTTAATGAGATTTATAGACTGCAACATCCTGTCTTTCTCTGTAAAAGCAATACACTAACAAGCCTGAAATATAGTAACTTAGAAAAATTCAAGGGAGGCTGCTTTATTAAAAGTAAAATTCTTACTTTTATCCTTAACTTGACTATTATCAATATTCTTTGTATTCCAGTATAACCAAAGGAGGGAATGGGGAATAAAGTCAAAATGTGGTAAACCCCGATAACAAGATTTCTCTAGCCCAAGTTACTTCATTTTAACAGCATTATCCCAATAAACACTCATTAACAAAAAATACATTCCTTGCAATATTACATTACTGGTTACTAGTGTTTGTGTAATAATGAAATCTTAGCATCCCTGTTCTACTTGCTCCAAAAAATCTAGGGATGATGGTATTCTGAATGTGCATTATAAATATCATGTAAAAGTAGTATATTTGACTATGTGCAGTCCCAAGGGGTACTTCATTCAGCCTTAGGAAACTATACTTCAATGCTGTTAACTACGCTAAGAAACAAAAAAACTGGATTAGAAGATCTAATCCCAGCAAAAATAAAAAGCACTTACTCATCATCAGTACAGATCAGCAGTTTAATTCTAGATAGTGCTTAGTTCTCTATTTCATAAAATTCTTGCCTTGGTCTTATACAGTCAATTATCATTTCAATTAATATATACAAATTAAAACTCAAATATGTGGCTAAAATCCTTCTCCTTTTCTTTTAACTGAAGCCATAAAATAAAGGAGACAAAACTTTCAGAGCATCTGCACTTTCATTTTTTTAATTGAAAACCCAAGAAATCTACATAACCATTAATCAAGGCCAGCTTTCAGAACCAGATAACCTAAAATTAATCAGTGTCAAAAGCATGCACATGGATTTGGCCCAGTTTAACATACTGAACCTGGAAACTGGATTCTAAGGAAAAATTCCTCACCCCTATCAGTCAATAGCTAACTCCGTCAGGTGACAAGGCCAAGACCTTATCCTCTAAATGACTAAACCTGGTTGCTCCACAAGCCATTTACATCTGCATCCCTGATTTTACCATTCCCACAATAGGACCTGGTATTTAGTTAACTAAAAGACTTGTGACAAGTCTACTGAAACATAGATGGAATTCAAAGTTAGAAACTGAGAACTCGAATTATTTCCTGTTCATTAAAACTGCTATAAACCTACACTGCTTCTGCTTCAAGTAGCTTTGGCCAAAGACAGGTATACTCATTTCACGTTGTTTATGCAGTTCCACAACTTTTCTTTTGGTTGGCTACTTTGTAAAAACCACAAGACTGCATATTAATTGATGATGATAATTAAGGTTTGCTCAATTCCACAGTAAATTTAATTCCAAGTTTATCTTAAAAATATCCAAAAGTGAGTAAAAAATGGGAAATTATACACTTAAGACTGATTTAATGTGCTTGTCAACTAACTGAGACAGTTTATTTTGGTTTTTTATAAAGAAATCTCTTCATACAAAGCAACTAGTTCACTACTATTAACTTAAAGGGTAATATATTTCCTGAATACTCTATGACACCACTAAAAGAGTTAAATTTTATGGTAGATTTATCAAGGTAGCATTACAAAAACAGTAAGATGGAAACCAAAGGGTAAAACAAGAAATTAACTACATGATTCTTATTTCACTTACAACTTCAAAGTTTCATAGTGCAGGTTAAAATACAGTAACTAGTTACCATTTAAGATAATAAAGCTAGTTCTAATTAAAACAAATTGCTAAAGTATTGATATTATTTATAAGCCATAGAGCTTATACTCAACATTTCTAGGTGAAAACTGCATCCATTTTGTCCATGCTGTAAGTTGCAAAAGTTTGTGAGCTTTTCTGAATGTTTTTGCAGTACATAAACCTTTAAAGAAAAAAGTTAAGAGGGCAAATACACAATACACTAACAAACAGCAATAAACTAATCGTGAAGTGTGTGAATTGCTGCTTTGCACATAAGGTTGCTTTTGCATTGTTTTCTATATTTATTCACCAGTGCAAGGCATAGACTTCTTGTAAAAAAATTACTACATGCTGAATAAAGTGCACAGTTTGGGGTCATCTGACAGAAGCATGATAAATATTTTACTATATCAGATGTATCTGCAACACTAATGTAGCACAATGGTATCATTTAAGGAAAATTAACTTTATTACTAGACATACAAAATATCTTAGGCTTCATTACAATTGAACATGTCTAGCTGTCGTTATTATTTTGATCATGTGTCTGCTGCTTTGAATTTTCTTTCTGAAATTAGTACCTACATTTACCAATCTAAGTTAGTCAGTTACACACACAACAATCAACAACAAAAAAAAATACCTCACTTACTCTATTTGCGCACCATGAGCCACAAGGGCACTTATGGAATCCATACTACCAGACCGTGCTGCTTTATGAATAGGAGTTTCACCAACATAATCCTGTAAAGACAAACTACATTTTGTCAAGCATAATCTTTTTCAAAATTAAAATACTATTATACATTACTCACTTGAATTAAGATAGCAGATATATAAAAGCAGCATTTATTATTAGCTAGCAAATACATCAGGTATCGTTACTTTAAAGTCTGCAGTTGGCTGTCAAGTACATTAGATTTTTAGCAAGAAGTAACACTAAAGGCATTTAACTCACAAGATAAGTTACCCAATAGCTCAGGAATCAGCAGACTCATATTCAGCAAAACTGGTCAACCCTCCCAACATACACCACCGTAACACGTTATTCTAACACCTTCATTTCCTGGCACTTTCGTTTCCCAATACACTGGACTGCACACACCCTCTTGAACTCGGGAGCAGCAAGGCCAAGTCTGTGGGACTGTGCTGCTTTCAGATCTTGCTGATACAGTGACTCAGTCCTTGAGTGTTGCACCATCAGTACTCGGCAGGAGAGGAAGGAGCACATACGAAGAGCGCTACTGTAATAGAGGTATGCCCAGTGTTCATAGGACAGGCCAGATCTCTCCCAACACATACACATTGATTCACATTCTATATGCTTGTCTTTTCTGATTTTCTTCATCAATTTATATTCTATTATTATTAACCAGCACATCCAATCATTGAATTTTTTGTATAATGTGCAGACCATGTTATGGGGGTAGAGTATTGCTTTTCAGGCAACTCTTCCCCATTTACTCTTACAGGTAACAGGGAGGATGTACAACACACTTTTACAGATCCAAGCAAGCAGCAGGTAAATTCATGCATCATGATCTACAGGCTGCAGAGGAAATTCAGTACTTGCAATTAACCATCAGTATTAAGGACCAGAGATAAGAACCTGTAATGAAACACTGCCTGACAGTAGCAAGTAAATGTTGTTACTGGTTTGTTAATGTGATTCATCCTCAACACTTCCACAGTGTAGCAAGGGTTTGTTTTTTTGGTTTTTTTTTGCTTTGTTTTCTTCCCCCTTCTCTTGGTCTCCAAACTTTTGACAGACTTCACTAGTCTGTTCTAGATCCTAAATATCTTCTAACTGTATATGCCTCAGTTCAGTTTCCCCGTTCCTTTTATTAAAATACTAATGTTAGCTATTAAATTAACACAATACCTTTACTGGTTCACCAGTGTTTACATTCATGTGTTCATGACTAACTCCACAGTATGGGTTACATTTCAGCTCTACTTGTAATGTGAATATATGCAAAACATGATCATACTACCTAGAAGCTACTAAGTGTCCTAAGCTGTCTGCCAAGATTTCAGAAATTTAATCCTATCTTTGACACCATGTAAGTAAAACTTGAAAATGAATTTTTGATTATGAGATATGTATTCTCAATTTTCTACTTTACAATTATATTTCATGGTGAAATATCTTTATAACAAGTTACAGATTGATTGAGAGTAAGCCAGCTTACCAGTGCTTAAGGCATATATTCAGCCAAAAAAGTGAACTAACTACCTTAACACATGCAGCAAGAAACAATAATGGCACAAAGTTTACTTTCTTATAAACGAAGGAAAATTGTTTAGGCAGACAGAGTTTGGACACAGAAAAGAGCAGCAAATGCTTCAAAGATTAGAAAAGGACTTCTTCCAAAGTAGATGTCTGCAGCTAATGGATAGATGACTACTTTCCAATGAAGTTTATGTAATTTTTCCTATTTATAACTTCCCCTGAAGTAAGAGGAAGAGAGAAGAGAGGATACAACTTTTTTAACTATCATACATGGAAATTTATTTGATGCTAATTATCCAGAAAAAAATTTCCTTGTGTAATACATTTTCCAGTCAGAGAAGCTGTCTTCAATTCATCATTCTGTTATGGTTTCCTCTCTCCTTCCTTTAAGTGGAACAAGTACAGAAAATAAGTTATTTGCCTCTTTTGGTCAGCATTAGTATCCAAAAGCCCAACCCTAAGTTACAAGATAATCACTCAATATGAAGTTCAGTGTAGGGTTAATTGGACATGCATATGACAGAGACAAAACCTCCCCTAGCCCCATAAACCTGGCACACTGCCCACAGTAAGATCTAGAGAACTGAATTATGATGTTGCTGTGGGGAAACACAAAAGGGACCAGAGAAAAGACCTTGGCAAAAGGATTCCCCAGCACTGCATTAGAAGAAAGAGCTAAGGTTATAGCAGCTACCACTCCCATCACCAAACAGAAAAGATTAGTATTTCAGAAGAGAAATGGCTTGAGAAGGGCTGCTTTCAATCACTGGCCCAGAAAACTATGTGTCTAAAGCTAAGGAATTCAAAAGATATTACAAAATGACAGAATACAGATTTATATTTTGATAGCATTCCTTTTAATTAAAGAACCCAGATTTCAGTCATCACTACTATTATGTTGCTTTGAAATTCTCATAAGGGGACAAATATATTTGCACTGAAAAACTTTCCTACCTCTCCTCAGAAATTCTCTCTAGATTATAAGGTAGACTAAATAGAAAAAAAAATATATCTGCTGAAAGATAGCTTTTAAATTTACTTACTTTTCAATGCATCCAAAACCATGCATACAGAAGAAAACAAAAGTACTCTGTATGAGTCTCAGAACAATTCTGTTTTATTCAACAGCTGGAGTGGATGTGACCAAACAGGAAAACAAAGTAACAGTTCTTTCCAAGAAGTTTCTGAGAACAGTTTAGGGTCTAGCCTGTCAGCACATTTTTAAGTGTAAGATGCTTCCTCCCTATCTCTTTTTAGCTATGTGGAGCAAAAGAAAATATTTTGAGAAGCTCTATGAACTTCTGATTATCCCTGATAACACCTCATAATCCTTTAAATTGGTCACACTCCCCATATGCATTTGAGTCTGATATAAGCACTTTTGTAATAATATTCCAGGAAGGGAAGCATCAGTTACTTGTACTGCCCTTTCACAACTAGAGGAGAACTTGTCCCTCTGTTGCAACACTGCACCAACAGCCAAAACTTGTCTCACAATCTAGAGGATGCATTATAAATAAATGAGTAGAAACTCTTAAGTTTCATGAATTTAGCATTTAAGATAATACATTTGATTGGTACTGTGGATACTAAGTATTTTGTGCAATGCTCTTGAAGAAGTAGCAAAAAATTCATGAAGAATCACAGACACATTTAGTTTTTGCAACTCAGTGCTGAATGCCTCCTTCCCTCTCCCTTGAAAAGAATGTCTACCCTTTCACACAGACAAGGGCAGTCTTCTCTAGCTAGGGGTCACAAACAGATTACCTTTGACTTCTATTTCGTTTTACTGAATAAATATCTGGCCTCCTTCCTTACTCTCTTTTTATTTATGTGGCTGAAGAGTCTTTTGTGTTTTTTGGCCTTAATCAGTAAATCTATCTCAGCTTGATTAATCAGTTTCCAGTTCCTAGCTATGCTGTTTAACCTCAAAAGACATTTCCTCTAGTGATTAAATACTTTTCTCAAACTCTCTTCCCAGGCCTCTTTCATGTATGGGTATTTTTTCAATTCATCCTTCAAGCTTCATTTTTTTTCTTCTTCTGTCTTTTTGAGACCCGAATTCTCTTGGCTTGAGGATGGTCCAGTTGAATTCAGAGCACATTCTGTTTCTATTTTGTTCTCCAAATTTCAAGTCCCTGGATATGATTCAATTGATTTCACTGGTACCTTTACATTCCTTCCATTTACTAAAAAAAACCCAAAAACACAAAACAAAACAAAACAAAAAAAAAAAACAAACCCAAAAAATAAAACTGAACAACCCCCAGAAAAAAACAACAGCAACAAAACCTCAAAACAACCCACCCAACCAAAACCAATTTAGTTGCAGGATTTTAAAATAAGAAGCTCCCACACATATTTATATTGAAAGCTTTCAACTATAAACTGTTTTGGATAGGATAGAGTTAATTTTCTTCATAGTATCTGTTAAGATGTTTTGGGTCTGTGACCAGCAAAGTGTTTTTACTACACCAATGTTCTAGCTAGGAGTGGGCTGGGATGGGGCACAGCTGGGACCACTGACCCAAATGGACAAGAGAATTATCCCATACCATATTGCTTATGACATCATGCTCAGTAATACTGGGGCTGTAATTGCTCTAGCACTGGCTGGGCATCAGTCAGATAGTGGTGAGCAACAAAGCTTTATGGGCTGCGCTATCAGGTTTTTAAAAGTGTTTTTATCACTTGATTTTCTTGGGTTTCTTTTTCTTTGTTTCCTTTCTTACCCATTAACTTGTCCTTATTCCTACCCATGAGTTCTCATGCTTCCCTTCTGATTTTCCCTCTCACCTCACTGGGTGGGGGGAACAAGGAAGCAGCTGTGTGGTGCTAAGGTATCCACTGGGGTTAAACCTCAACGCTATGCAAGCACTTCTAAAATATTTCTCTTAGTGATACCTAAGACACAGAAGCCCTTACTTGGTAAGAAATACAAACTAACTCCATTCCTTAAACTCAACTGACTGACTTTCAAGCTCCCTCAGATGATCACACTTCCAAATACTACTCACTTCTTACATTTCTTATAACCAGTATCCTTTCCTTTCTGAAGCTAGGAAGTAGAAACTAAAGAACACTGAGGTTTTTTTTCCTCTTTTGCTAAGTAGGCTTTTGAGGGCAAATGAGAATAGACGGAATATTTAATCTGGATTTAGACCTAATTGTTGTTTAAAATAAAAACTGTAACAGACCAAAAGAATGTTTTCTTCCTCCTTACCAAGGATATCAGCCTATTTACAGTTCTTGCTCCTACAGGTAGTTTAACCCTCCTAAAACTGTCTGGCAGCACTGCCATGTGATGGCAACTAACTGCATGAATAGTAAGTTGCATCCCCTGTAAGGGTGCAGTACTTCCTTTCCCTTTTCTTCACGATAGGCACACAACACTTTTTTTGCCCAATCAACAAAGGCAACATACAATAGAAATGTTTAATAGGCTGAGGCTAGAGGGAAAATATATTTCAATAAAGTTAATGGTTTTCTAAATCAGAAAGTACTCATTATCATCTGATGTTAGTATGTACAACAGCCCAGAATCATTCTATGTTGCGACAAGGATAAAACATCAGAAAAAAATCCTCAGGAAAAGTAGCAGGATAATTGCTTTGCACTGTTACAGTGAACTAGAGCAGGCAGGCAGCCAAATGCAAGTCCTGAGTCACATTACTAAGAACTATTAGCAGGCACAGCCTGCTGAGGGGAAAAAAAAATAAATATCAGAAACAGTAGGACATTCTCTTGAATCCACTGCTGGGTAGAAACAGACAAACCATTCCTTGGCACTTCAGCTTTCCTCCTGTGCATTTTTATATGGTGATCCTGGGGGAAAAGAACTGCCCACTGATGAGAGACAGATGTGATTCTAGCCAGCACATACAGTTATATAAGAGGGCTGGACATCACAAGATATACTCACAGAATTTATTTGGGGAGCAAAGTACAGTTGGGACAAGCAGTTTTCAGCATTTGTCCTTCATTGCTGCTGCCTGACAAGTGTCCTGGGCAACTGTCATCAGCAGCGAGAGAAGACATTTTTAAGTCTTCCTAAACTTCAGGGCAGGCAGCATGAGCTACAATACAATACCTCAGGGCAAATATGAGAAAGTATGCATGCAAATTCTACTGAGTACCGGAGGTTTACAGTAAAACTGAGAGACTCGGGTGGATTCCTTTTCAGAAGCTATCCTTTTCTTTTTCCAGAAGAGAAGGGTTAGTCTGTAGCCAATGACCAGAAGTCAGTTTGGAAGAAAAAGTTTACTAGTTTAAATATCAAGCATTCCCAGATCTTTCTCAGCATGTGTTTTGTATCCAGTGTCCATGGAACACTTGTCCTCACACAAGCATTAGCCAGTGACTATGTCTGTTTGGAGTACAGCATCAGTCAGCGAGCTGGAAGGAATAAACAAAATACACATCAGGAAATAGTGCTCCAAAAGCTCAAAAGTGTGGGTGGAAGCCCTAGATGATCACCTAAAAGTGCTTGCAAGTTAAATAAGGAACTGAGATCATTTAAGGAGTTCAAATCAAACAAGAATAGTAGAATTTGACTGCAATTCAATTAACAGCTGAGGGAACTGGGGATAGCAAAGCATGCACTGTGCTTTACAGAGCCATGTATGAAACATTCCAACTATCTGTGGGATGAGTATTCTGTTTTATCACAAAGGTACACTGCCTAGCTTTCAGTGCTTGCGCATGTGAAAACAGTGTGACTGTTTGTACTTAGGAGACTTTTTTGTTTCTACTACCATTCTAAGTAACAAGAGGTATCTTATTTTACCACTGAACTGAGGCTAAAATAAAGGTCCTATGTTCAGTGAGTATTTTGTGGGGCCAAAAATGTTGCTACGTTCAAATGTAACTTGAGCCAACCATTAACAACACACAAGGCACCCACAGTGTCAGCTCTCAGTACCCATCTCTACTGTGTCTCTGGTCTGTCATGGCCTAAGTCTGCCCCTAGAAGTCTATAGGATACTATGATCACTATCTGAAAACTTGACAATGTGGAAGACCAGCTGATCTGTCGACAAGCCATCAACATACAGACTCCTGAGTCTCTGGCTTGCCTTAGTAACTTTAAGCTGGAATGACTCTCCTGCCCATTTTTAACTGCACATTCTACTGCCTTCTGCTTTCTTTTACAGTCATTCTGCATGTTCATGCCCTCAGCCCATGGAGAGATCTCTCCACACTCTTCTCTTCTTCTGGGAGCTAGCTGCTACTTTCTTCTTTGCTACAACCTCACTCACTACATGTGATTTTTCCCCCTCATCATGTTCCAGGACATCAAGCTTGTTCTTCAACTCCATTTCAACCTCACTGGTGAGTTCTTCTCTTTATCCTCATAGCTGGAAACTTTCATTCTTCTCATTCATTCACTTTCATTCATTCTTCTCTTCTCATTTAGCAGTTATTTGTATATCTTTATTCTGTGCATGCCATGTTTCCTCTCTAATCACCATTTCTTTACATTCTTACCTGGTCTCCAGATGCATTTATAGTTCTTGTGTTTTCTCTTCTGAAGATTCTACCACTATGCAGCAATAACTTATTGCATAAGTTACTTTTGTCAGGTATCAAGGAGAAGATGCCATCTATAGCCTCTGCATCCAGCCACCTTCATTGTTTCTACAATTCTCCTGGTGTCTCACAGCTGTTCTCAATGCACCAGACTTCTTTTCTGAAAACTCAACACAAACTTCCCCATTTCTTATTTTTGCATAGCTTAAAAAAAAAAAAGAACCAAACTCTAGAAATGCAAATGTTTTAGTTCTTCAGCAGACTTAGCTTAACTCTACTGCATATAAAATGCAGTCTGGCCCTTAAACATTTTAAGAAAAGTACAATGCAAGACTTAACAGGCCAGACATTTCATGGATGCTGTGCTATACAACAGCTTTTAACAACAGCATATGCTGTAGTATTAATTACTCTCATAGAATATTATTAAAAATAGTTTTGATTACCATTAAAAAGGATGCTACGTATGCCCAGCATACATAACAGATTCATTCAGTACGTCAAACATTTTCTTCAAAAACATGATAGTTTTTAAGCATTGATTCTGTTATTGTACCAGAGTACAACAGTCCTTTGCAGGAACTTTGCTATATTAATGTACTCTTTGCCACCAAATAAATTACATACTCATGTAAAATTAATGAAAATAATAGTAAAAAAAAAAAAGCAAAAGAAATCTTTAAAAACACCCATTCATTCTTTGTTAGTAAAGTACATCTTTCTGATCTATTTTCAGAAATCTACTAGAAAAGTTTTAGAAATAATCTAAAAGAAAAACAAAATATAAAACCAGATGCTCCTTAAAATAAATCAAGGCAGCCCTTACTAGTTAGATATATGAGTAAATCATGAAGCACCACAAAGGTCTCATGGTTCTGTAGGTAATGGTAAGTTTTTCAATTCTTAGCATGTTTAGTAAGTAAGTATTATGTTCCTCACTAGTCTTTTTCTTGCCCCTATAGCAGCACTACAATATCAGAGCATTTGCTAATGCTGCCAATACCAAGGCAACATTGCCATTTTGTTCAAGAAGCAGCAAGATGTCAATTCCTAAAACAAATATCCTCCAAACCCTTAGAGGCTTAAAGGACATTTATTAGTCCTATCTCTACTGTAATGTAAAACATCTATCACTGATCATTAAGTCATTTGAATTCAGCTGATGTCAAAAATAAGGTATCTGTGTGTTAATGTAAGGATCATACATGTCATAAAAAGGGAACAAGACACTCCTTGCAAAACGCTATGCACACGTGAAATACACATTAACTCGTACCTGTTTGTTTATGTTGGCCCCCACTTGAATCAACCAATTCAGGCACTGTGGATGTCCTCCAAAAGCAGCAATGTGGGCTGGTGTTTGAGCAAAACGTGTTGTACTGGCATTTACAGAAGCTCCAGCTCTTACTAACTGCATTAGGCACTCCAGCTTTAAAGACATGAGGGAAAATAAAACCAAAAACATTACACAGATGTGCTATGACAATTAGCATATGCTAAATAAATACATAAAACCTAGAAGAGCTAAACTTCCTAGTAAGACTACATGAATGAAAACCAAGACAGAATATGAAATTTAGGATTTACTCTCTCCTCCTTCATTCCTTCCTCATTTGGTCATAGACCATATCTGAGAAGTACTTCATTCTCACCTCCAAAACTGATTTTCACCATTAATTTCAGAAAAGAAGAAACGAGAACAAACACTTCAATCCTAACTACAAGAGATATTCAGTTCACTCTTCTTAAGAGGGTGGAAAGGAAGGAAAGAAAGGAAAAAAAAAAAGGGAGAGTTCAAGTCCAGCAAACATGATAATAATCAGATAATGTTAGATAACATTTACCAAAACAGAAGTGTCATTAGGAGATGCACAAATTCTGGACTCGTACTCTCAGTCAAGTTTATGGAAAGCTATATGAGAAAACCAAAAAATTTTTCATTTCTTTAATGTATTCCTGGAGTGACAGAAGATTAGTCAAGAAAACTAATACTTAACAGTATACGTAATATGTTAAACCTACAAAACGAATAAATAATTCCACCCTTTTCTTGTTATTTCAGATAAACTGTTATAAACAAAGCAGGACACATGTTTGCGGCACCACAAAAACAAAAGCCTTTATTTTAAAAAACTGCAGTATTCTGTCAAACCACATTCTGCCCTTTTTTTCCCTAACACACTAACCAGAAGTGTCAGATAACCAGATACTATTTTTAAAGGTTCATAACTTCTCATTTGTAGAAACTAGGCAAACCACAGCTACGATGACCTCAACTTCCAAAACCAGTCAAAACAACACTCTTTTCCTGTCACACAGTAACATTGTCTTGTTGATAGGAAAAGGAACTCACTACACTGAAATAAACAGTTTAGTCTAGGCATCCATTTACTGTGGGTAGAAAACAAATACCACTGCACACAAATTCAACAGCAAAACAAAGATCAGGCATTGGTTCATATAAAACAAATCTGTGTGTGTCTCAGTGTATGACAATAACAGAAAACATCAGCCACACCACAGCTGTGGAATAGTCTGTCCATTAAGGAACAATTAATGTAAATTAATCCTTTACATTAATTGTTAATGTAAAGGAACAATTTAATGTAAAAATCCCCTGAATGTGGGCTGGCAGCTTGACTCGGATAGAAAGGCTGACATAGAACAACAGAGAACAATGTTATAATCCTGATGTTTCTTTCTCCCTCCCTTAACCTGTAAATTCCTGATCTTGCTGAATTACCCACATGTGATAAAAGTACCATCCACTGTAATGAAGTATTTTATATTAGTTTTGCAAATAAGTTGTAAACTTCGTTTGTTTCCTTCCCTCATACAATTCAAACAAACACATATGAACCTTATCCTTTGGGATTTACAGAAGTAATTTTTTTGGACTGTAATGGAGTTAAGGCTGGACACAGTTGTACCATGAACTCACTAACTGCATGAAGTAAGGGTGAGGATAACTGAAATATTGCATATTAATTAATCTAGCTCCATAAATATCAACATTGCCAAAGACAAAGTATCTTTTTAAAAGAAAACAAGCACTTTCCTATGAAAAAAAAAAAAAACCCCACATCAAATAACTGGTGTAAGAAAGAAAATTTATAACTCCAACACTGGACTACTGAACTACATTTTGTGTTTACCAATATTAGACTATCCTTCATGTTCACAAGTTAGCACCCATAATATTGCTGCCAATCCTTTGTAACTGTTAATTAAACTGTAACACTACAATTATTAATAGATCATGTGATGGGAAGCACACCTCCAGCTACACCAAGAGGTTTATATGTGGTAACTGAGGGCAAAAATAAATTTTTAAGAACAATAAACTTTATTAATAGAGTTAATTTGAAAACACTTCCAGACAAGCACTATAACTTCAGGAAAGAATAATATTTCCTGCACAGGCACTGGGCTGAAAGAATTCCTTAATTAGACAGGCATTACAGCCCATCAACTGAAAAAGGAAAAACACAGACACTGATTCACCAGTGCTATCCTGCACTGTTTAAATCTAAGATGGCCACACATCATGGTTATCTACGAAACTTCATTTTTAAACATCAGGTTTTCTTTTTTCTTTACATGCTCTTGACTTTAGAGTCATAGGGCTTTAACAAGTAATACAGCATTTCATCCCATTAAAAGCTCAAGGATGGACCTTCTGTATCATGGCTGTCAGAAAAATCTGCTTCTTCCAACATTATGAAAGAATAAGATGAATTACATCCAGAAACAGGAGAAGTCAATATGACAAAAAACAATATACCTCAATTGATCATTAACGTTTGAGATCAGGACACACAAGTCCACTTCCATTAAATAACCTAAATTTAATACAGTGGATATCTTCCCACCTAAAGCAGAGGTTAAATTGATTTAGTGAAGACAGACAGGCCTCCATATAGGCCACAACACTGGTAAAATACCAAGCAAAAGATGCATTTTTATCTCTACTGCTTTTGTTCCAAACGAAATAGAACATATTTATTACTATTTTGCTTCCTATAATGTAAACAGCCAAATGACAAAAAACAAGAGCAGGAGAAGAACACAAGCAAACAGATGTGGTCAGAGATAATAAAAAATTCAATTGCAAGTGATTAAAGAGAAAATTAAGGTTAGTCCAAAACAACATGAATTAAAATTAAGACCAAAATTAATGTTTTTATGCAAACCCTGTACTTTCTACCTCACTGGTAGCTTTTTTAGACTGTTAACACTTCTACAATCTGACCCATCTTCTCAGAAATCTACAGAATACCAGTGTAATTTAGGACACTATATAATTAACTCCAATTAAAATACTCTAATGGGAATTAATTCACATCTCAGGAGACAAGCACTCTTCTGCAGTCAAGGAACATCCTGAAAATGCAAACTGCACCACAGGAACCCAACCACAGCAAGCAAATCGGGCCTTGCTACTATCTCTAAAAAGAGGTCCATGCCATCATTAAATGCCCACAGTACAATTAGAAACACGAGCTGCAATATCCACCACCTCCAATTGACTTGGCTGGTATTTTAAGTATTACCTGCAAGCTGTAGAAGTATGTTTTAAAGTAAGATGTTCAAGAACTCTGTGTTTGCCCTTTTAGTTCTAAGAGACCCCATTTTTACTGGCACTAGTGTTATGCCAGTATTCCCCCACCCTCCCCAAATAAGCCACCTTTCCTCTTTTACATATTCATTTATAACCAACTTGACCACTGCTTCTATTTCCTTCCTGAATCATATGTACAACTGCATTCAAGAATGTAATTCTACACATTTACTGCAGTTCTAGAGCTTTAAAAGTCTTCTGCATTATCCTTTGATGCAGTAGAGCCATCTTCCATGTTCAACCTGTGCCACAGGCAGAGGGAAAGAAAACTCAAGTTCACCAAATCTGGATTCCTGCTGTGTGTGCAGGCACACACATGTGTACACGTATGAACTGGCTTAGATTTCACTGCTTACTACATGTTCCAGGAAAGAACTAAATCAGTTTTGTCTTTTCAGCCTCCTGCAGAGCTGCAGTGAGAACCAATACATGTCTGGTGGACGATGTTACTAACTGGTCCTATATCAGATAGACAGACATGAAGCTCTGTCATTACATAATTTCTACTAGAAAAAGAAAAAAACCAAGCAGCAAAAATCCCACAAAATCCAGAAAAACAAAGAAGTGAAGGGAAAGAGACCTGTTCAGTAACTGTTAATGAACACTTCAAAAATTAACGCTTGAAAATTGTGGTACTTTGAGAAACAGAAGAATTCTCCATTTTGTTTTGAAAATGTGAATTTGGGAAACAAAAAAGCCACAAATATGAATGTAAGAACATGCATCTGAGCAGCTCTTGTGTCACTGCTGGCAACACTCTGTTAACTGGTGAAAGGTACAAGTGTAACTATGCCAAACAAACATAAAGCCAGTCGAATTTGGGATCCAATTACATTACTGTAACTTTTTCAAAGTGCTGGGCCAAAGTCTTTGGCTCTGAGAGAAGAACACAACTTAACTAAAGTATGTAGATAACTTCCATAAATTCTTGCCCAGATCTGATGGCTTTTAGGAAAAAGAATATACATAATATTCCATAAAGCCCATTTCTAGCCTATGTCACCTTTGCAAGTCGTTTCATCAGTCAGATCCCCCCCATATGCAACACCACCACCCATCAAATTTTGCCCACACCCAAGAATGAATATAACAAATACAAGCACAGTGTTGCAAGCCAACTTGTTCCCTTTGTTTGGTATTTCTGCAAGAGTCTCTTTGAGTGAAACTGGAATGCAGACAAAAGCTCACTCAACCAAGGACGGTTAGCAGAAAGCTGAAGATGCTTAAAAGAAAAAACAAAACAACACATACGTCATCCAAAATCTATACCAAATAATCTAATAACCCCTACCTCGCAAAAACAAGACTGCCAGAAACTCATACTAAAAAGAAATTCTTATGAGACAGAGAAAAGAAACAGAAGACTGTAAGGTCAATTAGTATCTTAGTATTTTCTTTGGGCGCACTTCACAAGGAAAATATAGGCACTCCACGGCTTTTTTTGAGTGCAGATTATCAGCTGCAGATAAAAAACCGTTCTGAGTTTTGGATTTTGTGGATTTAGGATTTTTTGTTTTGCTTTATTTTAGGACTGGAAGACTTCCTATCTAAAGCTGCTTCCAAAAACTTCTGAAAGAAGCAACTGCAGAGGAGATCACACAATGTATAGAAACCATCTCCTAACGTCCTTTTATAAACCATGACAACTGCCTAAGTACATCAATCTTCCTCCTCTGGCACACAGCCAATAAGCAAAGAGAAGTATATGGGAAATGGGAGGGAGAACAAGAACAAAAGCCACTCGAATTCTGAACTCAGACAAATCAGTGAGGAAAAAAACAGATCCCAATCCTCGAGGCTGTAATCCTGCAGAGTCCGAGTTACTGCATCAGAAACAGGAGACGCATATATAAAAAACCCCAGAAATTAGAATACCACTCCTTCTTAAGATGTGAAGTTAGCGTAGCTATTTCTTACGTTTCGGTCTTTTCTGCAACGCAACGACGCTAATGCAGAAAATTCCATAGGTACGAACCGCAATTTATTTTTCCAACTGAAGGCAGAAAAGGAGCGCCTTACAGGCACAACAAGCACCTTCTGCCCAAACTCCTAACGAGCCGGTTGTCATAACACGGGCACCACAACACAGCGGTCTCCAGGTGCGGAGCCTGAGGACGGCAGGAATCGCGACCAGAGCGCGCAGACAAAGCGCCCCTGGAGGGAGGGCGGGCAGGGGAGGGAAGGGAAGGGAAGGGAAGGAGGATCAGCCCAGGGCGGGCAAGGGGTCGCACCGCGGCGGGGCCTCAGCCCGCATGGCCGGGGGTGTCCGGAGAGCATCGGCTGCTCCTCGTTGTCCGCTCCTGTGCCGCTGACCCGGGCGCCGTTTGGCAGCCCGAGCGCGGAGCCGCCGCCGCCACCCGGGAAAGCAGCGGGGAGAGAGAGGGGCGGCTGCCGCCGGCAGCGGGGGTGGGCTGATGCCGCGACGGCAGGTGCCGCCAGCCCCGTGACCTGCGCCACCCACGCCTCGCTGACCGCGAGAACAGGAACGGAGCCAAGCGCCACGGCTGTCCGCTCCCGTCCCGCCCGATTCCCTGAGGAGCGGCAGGAGGCGGTGAGGAAAGGAGGGGGGGGCGGCGGCGCCTCCCGGCACAGCGCGCTAGGGGCAAAGATGGCGCCGCGTTGCGCGCGAGCGGGAATCGCGCCCTCCTTCCCCCTTCTCCTTCTCCTCTCCTTCCCGTTCCCGAACCCACCCCCGCTCTCGCCGCCGGCTGAGCCCGGCCAGGCCCCACCTTGCCGAAGTGCGCGGCCCAGTGGATGGGCGTCCAGCCATAGAAGGAATCCTCGGCCGCCAGGTCGGAGCGGGGCGAGCTCTGGAGCAGCGCACACAGGGCGGGCAGGTCCCCATCGCGGCAGGCGCGGTGCAGGGGGAAGCGCAGGGTCAGCAGCTCCTCGCTGGAGAAGCCCGCCTCAGGGCCGGCTCCCAGCGACATGGCGAGCGGGAGAGCGGTGAGAGGGAACGGGAAGGAATGGGGGGAGGGAGAAGGGGGGAAAAAAGGAGCGGGATGGCGCGCGCTGCCCTGGCGGGAAGCGGCGGCGACTGCGGCTGGCGTGCGCGGCCCCGGCACAAAGGGAGCGGGGCGGGGCCGCGCGCGGCGCTCCGCCTCCCGCAGGGCGGGGCCGCGCAGCCCTCAGGGAGCGGGGCGGGCGGGGAGCGTGCGGATGGCCGCTCCTCCCGTCCCTCCGTGCTCCTTCCTCCTCCCTCTCCGGCTTCGCCTGTCCCTCCTTCCCGCTTCCCATCTCTCCGCCTTTCCTTCCTCCCGCTCTCCCTTTTCCTCTCTCCCCTCCCTTTTCCTCTCTCCCCTCCCTTCTCTCTCCCCTCCCTTCCCTCACCCTTTCATCCTCTCCTTCTTTCTCCCTCCTCTCTCTCTCTCTCTGCCCTCACCTCCCTTTCCTCCATTCCGCTCTCCTCTCTCTCTCTCGCTCTCGTCTCTCTCTCTCGCTCTCTCTCTCTCGCTCTCTCCCTGTCTCCTTGCCCTGCGCCCGGATTTTCCCTTGTCCGAGGCGGCAGAGCCGCTCTCGCCGCCGCCGCCTGGGGCCGGTGTGGCCAGGGCAGGACAGGGCAGGGCAGGATGGCTTTGTGCCGCCACGGCTCCGCGGGTGGCAGCGCCGGCCCGTGTGTCCGCCGGGGACAGGTGCCTGCACCGGGCCGAGCCGCGGGGCACCGGCTGTCGCCGTGCTTGCTCCCCTACACCACGGACGTGCTGTCAAGCCTTCTTTCAACACTCGGAGGTCGCTATGGGTTTGTGCTGCTCAGTGGATTGCAAACCAAAGGATAACCCTGTCAGTGTCTAGTTAAAATGGCAATGCTGGAGTTTAAATTGCAACCAGAAACCAGTCTTTGAGTAATGTCTCCGCAGAATTTTTAAGGGCCTTCAGTTGCTTGCTCCTTAATTGTTTCCTGTCCAAAGTATTTGTGAACGACTTTTTCTGACACCAGTAAAATTTATTGATGATAACGAAGAGTACAATTGTTTCAATTTAAATGCACTCACCTGTCCCTGAAATTCACAGAATCACAGAAGCACAGAATGGTTTCTGTTGGAAGGGACCGTCCAACCCCCCTGCCATGGGCAGGGACACCTTCCAACTACACCAGGTTGCTCAGATCTCTATCCAACCCGGCCTTGAACACTTCCAGGGGCATCCACAACTTCTCAGGGCGTCAAGGAGTATTCCTTTTTCCGTATACATTATTAAGCAATGCAAGGCAGGAATTATATTCTGAGGCAAAGAAGGTACAAATAAAAAACTTTTAACTTCTGTTAAAAGTGTCAAGAGACCCAGGCACTTAAAAAGCTTTTCTTTCACATCAGGCTAAATTGATCACTAAGATACTGCAAAAATTTTTTTTTTCTTCATATAAGACTTCTGACTTCTCAGAAATTATATTTCTGTAGTCTTTCCTCATATTTATTTGGCTTTGCATTTTGGCGTTTATAAAGCTCTGTGTGTGTACAGTATCCAGTGCTCAGAGATAAGGTTCCAGCATAAAGAAAAACACCTGCACACAGAAGGAACTGCATCTTGGCTTATAGCCCAGCACAAAACACCCCTCTGACATATGCATCCCATGGCAGGTTCTCTTTTTGTACATATGTAAAATCTTAGAAAAGGAATTGGAGAGGCAGCATATGGAGCAATTTTTTAGCCTTCAAGAAGGTGATTAAAGAATTCATTCATTGTGGAAAGGCACTGATAAAGAGTGGGTGTTTGGTTAAATGGTCCTTTCCAGAAAGCTGTTGCAACAGCAAATTGGAGATTTGGCTTAAGATTTTCCTTAAAATATCACAGGGATGGCCTGAGATAGAAACTGTGGATTTAGACTGTAAAAATCATTACAAAATTAAACACCTTTTTTTGTGTTCTCTATGTTTTGTTTTAATCTGCACAGTCAAATAATAACAAACAGCCCTCTGTATTTAGGACTAGAAGCACAAGTCTGGTATCAAGATATTTAACTCTAGATTCATAAAAATAATTAATTTGAAATGTGGCTATATTTTTATAGCTGTATAAAGTCAGAATATGAAGATGAAAATCTTGCTTTCAGAAACTTTTGTTTTAACCTTAGGTGTCTTTTTTTATTTAAACTGTAAGGGCTTACTTAATTTTTTTAATCTTCAAAATGGGAATAATAAAATCCTGTCCTTTGGTAAGAAGCCAAATTAATCAAAGTGCTTTGAGGTAATATAATATAACACTGTGATATGAATATACAGACAAGGCATTTCAACATGAGGCATTACTGAAGCTAATATTTAGTGTGTATATATATATATATATATATATAGTATCCCCTATATTGTTATATATTCACCAAAATAAAATATTACTTCAGCTTCTAGACTGCTGCCAAGTTATAGATCTCAGAATAATGTGCAAAGGAGGATGGATTGCAAATCAGCCCTTTTATAGATGGTGACACTGAAGCATGGGAAAGCTAAATGCTAAATGCTTTGGCCAGGGGAGGGAGTACTTTCAGCTACAGCAACTTTCAGTTCAGTCCCTGATCCTTAGCCTTACAAAAACATCCATTTCATGTTGGACCTGGCCTTTGTTTTCAAAAGCTCTGAAAGTTCATCTTCTTATATGCACTCCTGATTCTGGGTTATGGGGATTTTTTTCACGTGTACAGCTAGGCAGATGCTAACACTTTATATCTGCATGCCTTGTTTGGGGATTAAATAATGCAGTTCCTATATGATAGAGCAAGTGGAAGAAAAAAAGTAAAAAACAAAACAAAACAAAACAAACCACACAAAACCCAAAAACAAATGAAGAAAAAGTCAAAACAAACCAAAACCCCCCAACCTGTACCACAGTTTTTGTCATAGAAATGGACCTTACCAAAACGTTTAGTATTAAAGAACATAATTTCCCAGTCTGAAAAAAGCAATGGTTTTTTTATAGTGTAGTGTATAAGCACTGACATAGTTGTTCACATATTGTTTATAAGTGTCATAAAAGACAATAAATGTAAAGAATGTGGGTTGTAGTGAGGAGGAACAAAAATTAGAGATTCCTGACCTTGAGAAGATGAATATTCAAGATTTGCATGTGTTTTGTATCTCATACAGGGATATAGAAACTGCAACACCAAACAAAGGCGGGGGTCTGGCTAGTTTCTTTATGGACAGTGACTTCATTTACCTGCTAGTAATTCCTACAAGGTAGACAACAACATTGCATTTCTTTTGAAAAGGGGGAAGGAGAAGGGGAAGAGACTTTAATAATGCTGTGCAGGAATTTGGTGTGTGGAAATAAACTCTGGTATATCTTGTTTCATGACTAAATTCTTCGTTATGAGGTCAGTATTTTATTTCCCTGCTAGTGATCTACACCAAAAGTTCCAAAATAGCACAGCACTGTACTCTCTATATGGGACTTGATTCCTTAGTCAGTTTGTAGTTGGCATATGACTTGTGAAATCACATTTGTCTCTCTATTTTTTGAAATGTGAGACATTATCCAGATAAATGTAAAAACATGTATGTGTTGATATTCTGCATTTCCTTCGACTTCCTTAAAATATTTTGGCAATGGAATTTATAAATTAATTATATTTAATAGAAATAAAATCTTTTACTACTGTCATATCTTGTGAAACTGAGGACATGGGTTTTTCAACATTTCATTTCAATTACATTACAATCTATTCTTTTGTACTTCTCTGTCATTATTGTGGCTAGATTCTGTACAGAACAAGACACATCTTAAAGAGAATTTCAACAATCTTGCTGTGTAAAAGATCAGATACATAATACAAAAACCTCTTTTCTGATTCTAACTTCTTTCTAAATGATAGATTTGGTTTTCCTGACCTGCTATTATGGTTTGTTTGCATATGGCAAAATTCAAGAAATTGACAGTCATGTGTTAAACTGTGATTTACAAACTTTTATGAAAAAAGGGGCACAGTAATATGTAACATTTCAGGTTCTTTGCATTTTCTGTTTTATATAGACATTTTAGCATTAAATATGTTTTTTAAACTGAAGTCTTTTTTGGAATGCAGTAAATAGTATTGTAAAAACTTACAGTATTATTTATTAAAAAATACATTCTTGATTTTTTAAATTACTCAGTTCACCTACTAAACTTAGTAGAACACGTTTTTATATATTTGAAAAAAAAAGTAGTTATTTGCAGTGCTATTTGCATTAATTTCATCCTCAGTTCTATTCTTGGTCTTTCAAGGGAAGTGGGCTTTGTTTCTGTTTCTGTCAGATCAAGGATGTAGACTTAATGTTTTGTTGGGGCGTTTAACAGAATTAAATTTCAAACAGCAAAACACACAGAAGACCTTACAGGCAAAGTGGAGTGGAAGAAGAGATTGGCTCTATTTTAGCTAAGTTTGCTTTTATGTTCTCTTTTGGCTAATGGCACAGAAATAAAATGGTCTATAAATGAAGAGTTCTTGAATATTCACTAGTCTAACAAGTACATATTTAAAAATAAACACATTGTTTTAAACATGTGGTTTGTAAAAAAGGACTTGCTGAGTTACTTAGCTGTAGTGTACTTGTCTTTGTGCCACTCTGATACAAATAAATAATATTTGTTCTTCTTTTCTTTTTGGAGCATTTTATAATAACTTGTACTGGACAAAGTCAGGGTTATGTTGTTTTGGTTTTTTTGGTTTGGTTTTGTTTTGTTTGTTTGTTTGTAAAAAGCACTCTAGAATTTAATTAAATACAGAATTCATTAAAATTCCTCCATTCTTGCTGTAGCAAGTTTGCACTGGTTAACACTTAGGGCTTTATTTAGTTGCCTACATACATTTCTAGTGCCATTTGAGATGCCCAAGAGTATTTGTCCCTGATGCCAGCTGCTGCTGCTGCTGCAGAACAGGATTAGTTTACACAGTTCTCTGCCGTGCCTGCACAGAGCTGATAGATATCTTGAGAGTCTGAAGACTTCTTAGGCTAACACCTCTCCACAAATGTTATTTGAATTGATGTGCCCAGTCACATAAGGAGTTCCTCAAATTTTGTCTGGTCCTGAGTCCCATAAAACCTCTTGTCTTTGGAGGAGGTTGTCACAGAGTTGCTGTTTACAACCTACACTATGCCTGAATCTAGTTCTGGGTCTGTGGGTCATTGTAGTAGCTACTTGTGTTTCATTTTGTTTTCCTGTCTTTGAGGGTGATTTACTTATTTAGATGTTATTCATCTTCCTTTTTTTTTTCTTTTTCCTTTTTTTTTTTTTCTTTTCCCCCCTAAAACTCTCAGTGAACTGTGATTAAAATGTGACATTTCTTTAGATGCCGTGATTTTTTTTTAGCAATGGTGGGAACTTTCCATCATTTTTCTAGTGTAAATAGAGACTGACTCATAATTTTCAGGGAGTAGTTCAAAGATTAGATTTACTTCCTATTTTTGGTTAAATTAAACCACAACTGAGTGGTGAACCACTTGAAGTATGTTGTTCTTATCTAGATTTTTGGCTGTCTTCACCTTTCTTCAGCAAAGACCAAGTGTTCTATTTAAATCACTACTAAAACAGAATCGGAAATAAACGCCGTTCTTTTTTTTTCAGATGGAAGTTATTGGGTAAAACAGATGAAACATTTGGTAAAAGCTAATTTCATAAACTTGGAAACATTGGTGCTCAAATGCTAAAATTGAGTGCGCATAGTATGTGAGGCCTCTGGAGGTACAAAGATCAGAAAATTAATAGCAGCAGTAGCTGCTAACATGAAAAAAAAAGTCCTGAGTGGAAAAACAGTAAACTGAAAGTCCTTTATCCTCCTTTCCACTCCTCAGTTCTCAGAGTTTTGTCTGGCAAGAAAAGCAGGGAATCTGTCTGACTTTCAAATAATTACTGATGTATTACTCTGTTGGAGGCTAGTAGCAAAGAGCAGCTGTGCCCTGTAGACAGAGCCAACTTCTCCCTTTCCCATCCCCCATTTCTGACTGCCTTCCCTGGAGAAAGCAATCTCACTGTTAAATAAACTAGGGTTGGGTTGCAAGACAAACCAAGAGTTCATTGGGAAAATATTTACTCATGCGTAAAGAAGCCCTTTTTAAAAACTTTGCTGCTTAGGAAACGATGCGATTTCGTGGGTAATAAATAAAAACAGATTTGTTGCACTACAGTTGTAAAGCTGCCATCTTTTATGAGCCTGGGAAGAGTGACCTTTTTCATCATAAGTCTTTGTCAATTCTGCCTCTGTGCAACTCTTCTTCATACATGTGAATCATCTGAACTGTGCTCAGCTGAGAGATTTAGTCCCTAAAATATAAGGGAGTTAATTATAGTTCTAGGCTTTTTGACAAACTACCTTTCTTTTTCCCACATTCCTTACCAGTTTTAACTGAAAATTAACATTTCTTGAGTGGCAAAATAGTAAGTATTGTGGTTAAAAACAGTACTGTAAGGAATCAATACCAAACCATTTCCATTTATATTGATCCTGAACCACAGTAATGAGAAGGTTCTTCAATGTCCTCATCTTCAAATTGTGTCCTGACTCTAAAAATTAAAAAAAAGAAAGAAAGAAAAAGAGAAGTTGACATTTAGGGTGACTATAAATCTGATGTGCTGATTACTTGAATTCAGTAAGTAACTCCTATCTGGAAAACTGGATGGATTAATTGAGTAATAATCTAGAAACCTTTATAACGGAAAGTACTTAATAAAGGTGAAAATGCCATTTCCACTTACAAAGAGAGGAAACAAAAATCCAGAGGAAGATGAAGAATGTGAAACATCTCTCTCTGAGCCTAGCAAGTGTTCTTGCAACCTGCACCCTGTTCAGTGAGATTAGATGCTTGTATTTGAGGGGCTTAGCTCTAACTTCTCAAAAAGAGAATGGTCCTCCTCAAACCATGATTTAACAAAGCAATTGTGGCACCACATTTTTATCAGAGATTGGTGCCTGGTGTTTCAGTTGTTCAGGAAAGGGACTGAAAAAAAACTAAACAGCCTGTGCTATCAGTAATGGTTTCTATTTCAGCTTGCATCATATGAAAGGAGCCATCTTGTGGTTATCTCCTTTGCAAATAAAATGTTGCTGTAAGACTGCCCTGAAAAGCTGAAGTAAAACATGTTCTACGCCTCTGTGATGATTTTTCTTGTGTTGTTTAGAAATGTAACCTTCCAAGTAACACTTGTCCTTACAAATGTTTTTACTCAGAGGAATTTTTTTTCTATCAGGTCCCAGTTCTATCAAATCTTCTGAATTAAAATAGCACATCTGTTAGTTCATACAGGATTAAACTAGATGTGTTCAGTCTGCATTTCACTGCTAGTTGGTCAATCCCAGTATTTGCTAGTCCTCTGAGCTCTGTTTAGACTGTAATCTGCACTCTAAATTTTGCTTTAAACTACAATCAACGGTATGTTCTCTGGAATGCAACTCTTAGAGGAACTGTTTGTGATGCTAAGTGATCTATATCTATATCTATATCTATATCTATATCTATATCTATATATCTATATCTATATCTATATCTATATCTATATCTATATCTATATCTATATCTATATCTATATCTATATCTATATCTATATCTATATCTATATCTAATCTATCTATCTATCTATCTATCTATCTATCTATCTATCTATCTATCTATCTATCTATCTATCATCTTCATTGAAATGTGCTTGCTAGGAACTCAGAGCTTTCCAGGACAAGGCATCCCTACCTTTTGCACCTGGACTTCTAACTTGTCTTGGGGAGCCAACATTTACAAGAGACAGCAGTCAGATTTCTCCACCTCTTTGCTGATACACAATGGCATTTACCAGTTTTAGAATCTGATAAATCCACACAATCCTGCGTAGATGAGCAAATTTATTTTATGTAGATTATCCCACTATAAATAAAAATATATTTATTTAAATATATTTTTTTAAATCCCCACCAAATAACATTAGTTAAGCCATATAAACACAAGCTTCAGTCATAATGTTTCAAGTTCAATTTCCCTAGTAACTTTGATAAGGTTATGTATGATTCAGCTTGCATAGCCATCTGCCTACTGCAGTTGTGAGTAACTAAATGTAATACCCAGGCCAAGGATAACCATAACTTGCTGAAAATATAGAAAAATGTTACAGATTTGATTTGATTGCTTTTTGATATTGATTGGAAGGCAGAAGTGTATGGAATCTATATTTCTGGTTTATTCATGTACATATGACAACGAATAGATAAGTAAAGTCTTACTTTAGAATGTGCCATTTGAGGTTTATTGTGTTCCTCAGAGTTGAAGAAAAGATTGGTTTTTTGTTCAGGATTAGCAATAGTTTTTACTACATCTGGATTGGAAAGACACTGTAAAAAATATATTTTAGGAAAGTATTTGAGACATTGGCTTAAAATTAGACCTGTTAAAATTTTCAGTCAGAGAATACTGATTAGTTTTCTACCGAAAATATGCATGGGCTCCTTCAGAATATGTTTTTTTTGCTAAGTATAACATTCATTTTTTAATTAAAATCTGATTTGAAAAAAAAAATACTGAAATAGTTCAAAACTTCAGACTAAGTGTTTTTAAGTTGTTAAATAAGATGCTTACGTTTCTTTTCATTTTTTAATATCTTATTGATGTCTTTACTTTTTCTTGTCAGTTAAAGAGAAGACTTTAAAAATTATATTTTTCTTGAGATGAAAAAATTTTTTTCAGTGTCAACTTAAATAAGATCAAATGACATCTCACTGTTTGAGAAAATTACTTACTTTAATGAAACCCCACAGTTGTACAGAACATAAGTAGAGAAATCAAAGGTATCATGCCGTGTAGGATTTGGACATAACCTATCAGTAAGATTGTGTTTGCTCTGCCAGAAACAACAATAATTTTCATGCATAATCATATATCTTTACTTTCTATTTTAATTACTGCTTTCTAATTTGCATCTAGTAAAGGAGAAATCTCTGGAATGAAAGGTGTAAGAGAGGATTCTTGCCTAGGAAATAGGTTGAAAGCAAATAAGTTAAAATATCTTCCCTCCAAAAGTGTTGCTGGTATGACAGTGATGCTTATTCTGAGTGCTAGAAAAAGAGAAACAGCATATATATGGGATTATTTTTCACACAAATGATCTGTGGCTATATAGGAAAGTGCATTTTTCAATGCACAGGATTCTGGAAGATATTGGATTAGAATAATAATTAAGTAAGTAAGTAAGTAATAGTGGTTAACCTGCCTTATTTCTGTAGCTGTTAGGATTCAGGTGGTCTCCTTTCAAAAACTGAGTCTGTGCATCTTTCAAGACAACCGCCAGTTACCCAGAACCACAGCTTGACCTCTGTCTCCACATATTTGAATGGTACTGGAAGCAAAAATTTATTTTTCATATGTTTCCACAAAAACATGTATTTACTTTGGTGAAAGTGAAATCACAGATTCATAGATCCCAGACAGTTGTAGCTGTGGAACTTCTTTATGAAAAGTCCTATAAAGTCCAGAAATTTGGCAACTGTAGCATATTCAGAGGAGAATAAATACACATTCTAAGAAATGTGGAATGTAAAGAAATTAAAAAAGGATCAAATGCAGGAATGGACTGCTTGGAAGAGAGTATCTTTTTGAAGAATTTCATTCCCTCTAATTGCTAAACTCTATGGAAGGTGTTAAAAAGTATCAGCACATATTCATTTATCAGAACAGATCAGAGTTGATTAGGATTACCTGGATTCAGCTTCCAGAAGTTTCTTGTTGCTAAGTGATTTTGTAGTCATAGATACATTTCTTACCTAGGTCAGCACTGCCATATTAATAAACAAGAAATTGAGTAAGTTTTTCTCCAGGAATAAATCACTGCCATCCACTGTTTATGGAAGCTTTTAGCAGATCAGTCTTAGAGTTACCTTTGTCCAGATTTTTTTGTTTCTGTTAACTAGGATTACGCTAAGTTGGTAATCAGAAATTGTGTTATTCAAAACACTAAGGAAATAATTTTTAAACTTTTTTGTGAAGTAATTAAATTGCAGAATCTCGAAGGAAATGTTGTAATTCCACAGTCTGAAATTCATCCAAAAAAGAAATTGTTTCCCTGCTTTTCTTTCCGCCTTGACATATTAAATGAATGTATAATATACTTGATTGAAATCTTTGACTTCAATAGTGAACTCCTGATTTGCTAAAAATAAAATACTTTTGACAAAGCAATACATTTCAAACATCTGTGGAGGAAAATGAGCTTTATCTCTGCTCTGAAAAGTTCACAGATACACGGTACTGAGTATCCAGTTTAAGAGTCTGGTGGAAGTTAATCAGTGATATTGCCTGAGAATTCAACTTCAGATGAGTGTTGTCTCTTTTTATTGTTTACTTTGTTATTATAACAAGTAAATATTTTTTCCTTTTTATGAAACTTTAGATTTAATCTTGAGAACTATAGTGTATTTTTACCACATCCAGTAGATGCTAGATATTATTTGAATTGGCTAAATGCTGCTAAAACCCCATTGCACACCCTTGGTTCTTGCAGACACCAGCCTGTCTTTCACCAGTACCGTCTCTTCTGCAATATCTAAGTCCAGGTTCTGATCTGATTGGAATCACGTTAATTTTCACTGAACTCACCAAAATCACAGAACAGCTTTGAACTGTTAGCTTTGTTAATTAGATTGGTGATTTTACTGTATAAATCTGTGCCAGTGATAACTGTTGAGCTAGACTGAAGAAATGGTTACAGACCGAGGGCAGCTGTGTGGAAAGTGGCTGTGAAGACCTTACCTTATGTGCAACTTCAGTGCATTTTCCTCAGTCTGCTGGGTGTATCAGAATACATGGTTCTCAGCTGGAAGTACCAAGAGTAAATGCTGGCCTGAAAGCAAAAGCCTTAGGCAGTGCAAACCAACATGGCAGCCTGGAAGCCTCTCCTTGGAGTAGTTTTTGTTCTAGCTGTCTAGCTGGCTGTAGTGGCAACATTCTTGTACCAAAATCTCCTAACATGCAGATATTCTTTTTATTGACCAATCTTTCTGACAGGTGTTTTTTTCTGGGAGAAAAGATGTGTCTTGTTTAGTCATGGTATTTCCATTCCAAAAAATTTTCTGATATTAGACCTAGCAAGTTTTATGGAGCATCTTACAAGGAAGCTTAAACCACAGCCATTATTTATATCAACATAAAGTAGTGGTGTAACCCCAAAGGAATGGCAATGTGTTATTTTAAGCAATCAGACAGGACATGAGAGGCTGATATCATACATTGACATAAAAGTTAATGCTGAAGATCTTTAGCCATGCCAGGTTTTGAATTGACAGCCTAAAATATGTTCTCTTTTTTGAAACATACATAATTTTCTTCCTGTTTGGGAAGTAATTGTCTGCTAATCACAGTAATGAAATGAATGACCAAACTTGCAAATCCACCTTGACTTTCAAGCATTTGAGAAGCTGAGGAATATCCAAGCAGTTTGGATACCAGCCTGCATTATGGTAGAATGAATTTGGTTCATCCACTGCTTGAGGTTTGTTATGTTGCCTCAGATAAGACATACTGGTCCAGACCTACAAAGACTCTTGCTCCCATTTGTAGCAGCTGAAACCCTCTTTAAATAGCAGTTACCTCCTTAAAACCTTCCATGGATCTGCACCTAGGTCCACCATAATCCCATATTCATTGGGAAAATAGTCTGGGATAACTGCTTGGACTCCATTGTTCCACAAAGTTTGTGAGCCTAAGTAAAATTTATGTAAAGTCCTGAGCTACTACCAAGGGCATGGAAATAGAAATACATAAAAAAAAGCTTACAAATTTCTATAATACATCACCCATGAGAAATCTTTGATACTAAAGCTGTAATATATTCATATCAAAAGGCACATAACCATTGGAAAAACAAAAAACCCAAAGGAAGAAAACCAAACCCCAAAAATACAAGCTATAAAACTTTTAGGAAATGCTTTGGGTTTTTTCCTGCAATTAAATGGTAGGAAAATAAAGCCCTGTGTGTGGATAAGAGCCATTTGGCTCAAATAACCCCAAAATTTGGTGCTATAAGCAAATTAGTATTGAAAGAATTCCAGGCTGATTGTGATACATGGTTATACAGAACAATAGTTCTTTGCTGTCTGTATACGTATACATTTTTTTTTTCACTCATTTCACACATTTATTAAGTATTTTCTTAGCTTAATACAATGTATGATTTGTATTCAAGTTACATAAATCATAATCTAAACAACTATTTGTTCACCAGTGCATAAGAATCAAGCAGGAGTATTTTTCACTTTTAAAAATAGTTTCTTATTTTTTTTTCAATGTGTGAACTTGAACTTGTGGACTCCTGCTCTCTCATCTGGTGATATATATTTTCCAAAAGACAGGAAGCTCTGGCCTGTTTTTGCCTCTTCTGAAAGTATTTCTGCTGCCTTTTGAAGGGAGCAATGTAGGTGACTAATTACTAGCACTCACCTCACTGGAGGTTAAGGCCCATCAATTTGAGAGGTACGTATATCATAAGATCTGTGATGCCCTTTGCCCCAGCACTACCCCTGGCTTGTTGAGGCAAGTTCAGCATAATGGATCCATAACCATTCTCAGGGGAAGGCAAGGTGCAAATCTGCTGGTTTTAAATCTGCTCATTCTGACTTGGGTTAGCCCTCCATTCAAAGCTGCACTATATAGGAGCCAAGACACCTGTTGGGTATGAAAACATCGAAGGTTAAATGTTGTAGTGCTCCATCTAAATCAGTTTGTAGAACAAGTGTATAAGGTTTTTTATAGTACTAGACTGAGAAATCAAGTAAACCCCTTGTACAACAAGACATATGGTAAAGGCAGCAGCAAGACCGCAGTGTTGAAAATCACTGCCCTGCCAGTCTGTGTTAGCCTTGACCAAAGAACAAGATCTTTATGATTCACTGTCAATGTCTGTTCTACCTTCAGTTTTGACTTAAAAAGAAAAAAAAAAAAAAGCTTGCCACTGTTTATGTTTTTAAATATTCTAGACTAAATGTGCTGAGATGTGTGACCTCAGAAGTTAAAGTTATGCATGTGTCATGATCTGGGGAGTCTGTATACTTTTCAAAGTGTATAGTGCTTGGGATGAAAAGAAAGTATATTTAAACTTCTTGGTTTTGGGAAAAAGCCTAACTAAATTAGGAATATGAGTCCATAAATTTACTAGGAAATTAGTTCCTAGGAAATTGTTAGGATGGTTGCTGATCAGGTCTATAGTGAATTTAGGAGCAGATCTTTTAAAGGGAAATGTAGCCAGCAGACAGTTTGGGAATGGCCACACTGCTGGAGTCTCAAACAGATAGGATGTCTCCTGAAAATGAGAATCAGGAAGAAAAATGCTTATGACTTTTTCACCCTGACTTTATATTTCTCACCTCTAGTCATGCCTTTGGACTCTTCTGACCAAATGCTAAAGAGCTCTTCCAGAGTAGTTCTTATGTAATTAGTTCCATTATTTGAGCTTAATCCAGAAGTTTAGATTTGAGACATACTTAGCCATTTCTTAGAAGCATTAGTTCAATTTTATTCATATTTTCCATGGTTTTACTGCCAGGCGGTTTAACTGAAAGTAACTCAGCTTTCCCCTGTGTCCTATACTATGGGAAAGAACCTGTAACTGCCAGGAGTTCCTATGATGCTTTATGATAGTTTTTCTAATACAGATGTAATTCTTGCACAGTATAGGTGTTCTAGTGTCACCTAGACTCTACAGTTACTATTATAGAGATGACATTACTGGGAATGTAAATGGGAAAGTCTGTTGTTCAGAACTACATATTTGTAAGAGCAGTGTGTTAAGAATAGGAGCAGTGAGGGTGCTGAATCACAAGTGGTGAGGCTCATCTAGTGATGGCTATGACACTTCCTGCTTCCAGCTGTCCTTTCCATCCCATGACATGCGGTTTTCCACCCTCAGTGCAAAGATAGTTCAGCTGTTCAACGTAGCAGCTGCTGAATTTCTTTAATTGGCAGCCAAGCATATTAAGGTAAGCCCAAAAAACTAAACTAAATTAAAATTTAAACTGTTCCACCAACAGTATACTTCAGCAGCAGTTTTTAAACTGAGACACAGTAGCAAAACAGAAAAAAAATCTTGGGGGAATGGGAGAGACGACTTTTATCAATGTCTTCAATGGACTCAAATTGTTGGATGGAAAAAAGATTATATCTTTATTCAGTGTTGAGAAGCTCATGAACCTTTCCAGGCTCTTTGGAGTGGGTACATGCCTTATCCTTAGCCCAGCTACATATTCTGATGAAGCACACACATCCAGGACAACTCATCACCTATCTTAAATGACAGCTCCTAGAGCAGGAGTCAGCTCTGGACTCAGAGCTCAATTTAGATGTCTATGGTATAGATTTCTACATGTGATATCTGTGTTTAATGCACAAAAAATTCAGTGAATGCAGTCAATAGGTCTCTGAGACAAGTTTTGTATTTTACTGGATTATATCCTCTCCTTTGATTCACCATACCAGAAACAGTCACTGTATCATACTCATCTCATCTGTTTGTGTAAGTGCTAATGACTCCATGATGATCCCTCCCTCTTTTCTTTATCAATTTTCTTCTGCTCCATTTGCTGGTAATACCTCTGTAGTCTGTTTGGGATGTAACTGCCAGAGACTTCGTGTTCTCTTGCAGAAATCTCATGAATATTAGTAGATTGAATAGTGTTTGCTCTGCATTATGGGCTCGACTTCTAGATGTGCCAATAAATCTACAAGTAGAAGACAGAAAACCTGCAGCATTTGGTGTCCCTCCTCTCACACACAAACTGCTATGTGTCTCATTGAATCAATAAGATTTGATTAAGGGTACATAAGGCTTGTTCTTTTTTCTATCTTTCATTCATGTGAAAAGGCACTGTCTTATTAACCATTCAGTTGTGCCTTTTCCTCTAGTGCTCTCTTTAAGAGCATGGCTGTTGTCTCTGCGTAAATTACAGTGAGTCCTTTGTGGTTACTCTTATCTTTTGGTGATTTCAGCTTGTCCATATAACCACAGCACCTACCTACAGTTTTCTTCCAATATTCCCATCAGCTTACTAAAAGAATTCTCCATAGATCCATGAAATGTACCCTTATGTTGACCACTGTTATGCTTCCCTTCCCTTTCAGTGCTTTCCAGGTTTTTCATTAGTTTGTCTTTTTAATGCTGTTCTTAACAAGTGTGCCTGAGATTAAAGTGAAGCATTGTTCAGGGAGAAAAGGGCTTCTGGTGAAAACAGATGTCACTTGAAGGACTATATATCCCTTTCTTTTGGCAACTGGCACAGATTCTGGCTAACATCAGTGGGCATCCTGCCCTCCAACAGATGGTGAAAAGTGTGGAGAACCAAAAGCCCATCTATGAATGTGAAATATGTTGAAGAGTTTATGTCTAGACACAAATGTTGAACGCGCTTTTTTAGTTTGAACTTCTGTGCCTGCAGCCAGTCTGGAGAAAAAGAGAGCTTTTTAACAAAAGAATATTCTGCATCAACATATGGCTGCTCTGGTGTTTAGAGCAGATGATTGTTATGGGAGGGTTTGGGAGAGTGAGATCATGAAGTAATCAGCATATTAGAAGAATGACTCAATTTATGGCTTCTTTCTATTGGGAATACCTAGTAAGAGACTGAAATGCAGTGTTTCTGTTCAGCTGAGTTTCACAGAATATTTCAGAAGTTGGAAAAATCTGTAATATAGTTGCTCAAATAAAGGTAGGTAGCCTTAGAACAGAATTTCAGATGTGTTTTAATAGAAAGTCTAACTTGTTTTCTTATGGCTTTGTCATGTTTGCCAACAATTCTGAGAATTGGGGATGTTTTTGATGTCACATCCTGCAAAATACAGAATTTATTACATGGATCAGTGAGAAGTTTGGCTTCTTATAGTCATGCTTAGGAACCTTACTGGTTCTTAGTTTTTTAGGGGAAAGGCAGTGACCTATGCTATTGTAGTTGGGTCAGGAAATGTGTATGGCGACAGATATAGATATAAATAATTAGGTCAAGGCTCTTGCTGTATGTTTTACTGTGGCTAGAAACACTAATATACAGACTTACTGTACATGTGATTTATCTTTACTTGTAGGCGTTGAATCCTTACCCATCTGAACTTAAATATTGAGCAGTTTAAATCAGGTGCTTGGCATGCTAGATGAAGGAATAGCAAACTGTGATAAATACAAGAAATTTACTGGATAATTTGAGAATTTTTTTGAGATTTACCTGAGTCAAAGCAACTCAGCTGCTGAATTTGTATGTTTCATGCATGATTGTAGGGGAAGAACTGACTTTAGCTTTGAGGGAAAATAGAGACAGGTATTAGAGAACTGTAAGGGACACAGATGAGAAGCTGAAGGAGCTGGCTTCTTGTTTGCTGTGCCCTGAGAAGAATGTTACAGGTACTTGCATGCCTTGGAGCACTAACCAGAACAAAAGAGAGGCAACAGGCAGTCTGCACTCCTCACCATCAGTGCATCTAGGCTTCTGAAGATTGCCTTTGTTGTGGCAAAAGGGAAAGTTTGTCTTTAGGGAGTTCATGCTGAAGTAAGACTGAATGCAACAAGAATTTGGTAGTGTGTGCACGTTCCTACAGAGACTTGTCTAGAGACTGCTGGAATTGTTCACTGAAAAGTCATAATACACAACTATCAGGCAATAATGATCTTCACTCACTATCAAGGCTGTTTTGGTGACTGAGGGATAACAAGTCTCTTTGTCATTTACCCATACTTTTTGGGTTCAATTGCATCCTGCTTTCACATTGATTCCCCCTTACACTTTTTTTGTTATAATTTATGATGTTTTAAATTCTTTCATTTTTAGAGTGGCCAAAATCATATGCTTTGGGGTTTTTTTAATATTGATTCTCTATGGATGTGTTATTTCATTGCATACGTGTTTCTATAGCTGATGATTATAAAGTCAATCCCTGAGCGAGCTCACTAGCAGTGTGCATTCAGAAGCACTCCTCATTAGCTGGTTCATAAAAGCATAGGGGTTTTTCAGTTCTTTGTACGTTGTACTGGAGTGAAGTGTTCCATGAACTCAGAACCAGCTTTCTTGTATTTAACAGCCTGTTTTCTATTCTTTTAGCTCAGCTAAAAATCACTGTGATTACTAGCTGATGCACAATCTCATGAGCAACATGCGATTTGCTTAGTAATAGCATTTTATTTAAATAATGAAATTCACAATGGTGTTGAATTATGGTGCTTGCTTCAGACGTATTGTCAAGCTCCTTGTCTTTCTAGTATTAAAAGCACACGCGGCAGGTGTAAGAAATGGGAGGATAGAGTTTCTAACTCGCTGGGTAGAAAAGTACGTCTTTGTGTTAGCACAGTGAAAAAGGCCCAATCAGGAACCTAATCAAGAGACTGCAGAAGCTAAAGACTCTCTGTGATCCACAGGCCTGGCATGGGGCTATTGTGTACTGGTTTATAGCTGAGGCATTGTGTTTGCTATTCTGATGGAGCCCTGCATAGGGTATGAATAGGAAAATGGAGGCCAATGCCAGCTCCTGTTAATTTTTTTCTGTTCAAGAATCTATTAGCAATTTGCCATGCACCCTGAAGTCCTACTGTCATGTGGGTTTGTTTCCTGATTGTGTCTCTGCCAAGATATTTTCACCATCCTTTGTTTATTATCCTCTCCCAGCCCACGTGCTGCACCTGTGTGCTTTTAAACTGCTTTATGCATCTGGGACTGTTTGTCAGACTCTGGACAGTAGTTTTTCTCCCTCAGGAAAATTGTCTCTCCCTACTGTATGAGGAAATCTGGCTGTATTCCAGCCTGCTTGGAAGTGTGGCTTTGCAGAGTGAAGTGTGTACACATGAATACCGAAGTGAGTGCTTAAGTAAATCTCCAGAATAAATCTATGTGTGTGTTACCTGGGTGAGGGCTGAGTGACAAATCAGATGATTATAGAGCTATATTTCACAATTCAACAATTACCTACTACCAGATCTGAATCCATACAGCTTTTAAGGTGTGTTAAATTTTTACCCTTTTTTGTTATGCCAGGAAGGAAGAGCTTTTCATCCTCATTTACCAATCTAACATAAATACTACCATCATTAATATAGAAATTCATCGGTTTAAGTTACAGGAAAGCTAATCTGATAGCTCTTCATATTCTTGCCAGGTCAATAGAAGAACTGTATTGGTTTTCAGTACTTACAGCACACACATCACAAGCTGCAGAGAAGTCCAGTGTCCATCTACTGCCTCTAGGAGTGCTTTAGCCACTGGGCTATAGGACGAGTTGAGGGCAAAAGGAATTCATTGTTCTAGGAATTCAAGCTTGGCCAGCATGTGACATGGGAAGCTTAAGGAGAATCTCAAGTGCTATATCTTCAACTTGCAGACAGTAGGAAAAATGTAATACTAGATTTTGACTTCTGCATAGAAAATAAACTGACCATCTGAATCTGAATATGCAGGAGCAGTGCTCTGCCTTTTTTCCCTACTTAGAAGCTTCTAGCTTATCAAATTATTATGCAGGCATTCAGTGAGCAAATGTGTCATGTCAGTGAACAAATATTAATTGGATGGAGTTATGCCTGTTACCATGGTTAGTTCTACATCCTTATTGCAGAACTGCTGGGAAAATTAGAAGATTACTGGCATGGTTGATTTGTATTTCATATCTGATGCATAATACAGAACTTTTTTTTATTTGTGAACAGAAGAGCTGGGACTTACAGTGGCCTTGATAGAGCAAACAGGCCCTGCTGTCTCATGTCAGTTTGGTCTCTAAATGCTTGAGTTAGAGGATGCAGGGTTGCTAGCCTTTGTGGTTCTAGTGCAGTATTTGGCATTTTCCTTAAGATTTCAGCCTCTTGTTGGACTTCAGCAAAGTGTACAACATGGTTTCCTTCAGCCTTCTCCTGCACAAGGTGGCAAGTGACTGCACAGGTGGTCTGTGAGATGGGTATGAAATTGGCTAAGAGGAGGCACTCAGAGAGTAGTGATCAATGGCTTGTATTCAGGCTGAAAGCCTGGCACAAGTAGAATTTCCCATGGATGAATGAGGGCCCCATGCTATTCAACATCTTCATAAATGATCTGGATGATGGGGTTGAAAGCAGCCTCACCAAGTTTGCTGGCGACACCAACCTGGGTAGTTGAGATGAACATGTCAGAAGGGAGAACCATCTCACACAGAGACCTGGCTGGGCTGCAAGAGTGGGCAAGTAAGAACGTTCTGAAGTTTAATGAAGTGTGGCTGGAGAGCAGCCTTGCTGAGAGACCTCTGGGGATGCCGGTGGATGCAAGCTGAACAGGAGTCGGCAGTGGGCTGCTGCAGCAGCCAAGGCACATCGGGTCCTGGGCTGTATCCACAGGGCTGTGACTGGCAGAGACAGAGATGTGATCATCCCACTCCACTTAGCACTTGTCTCGCTGCACCTGTGGGGCTGTGTTCAGTTCTCATCCCCACAATTCCAGAAAGCGGCAGACGGACTGGAGAGGGTCCGAAGGAGGACCACAAAGGTGATCAAAGGACTGGAGAACCTGCACAAGAAAGATTGAAGGAGTCAGATCTCTTCTCCCTGGAAAACAGAGTGGTTGGAGGGCACATCATCACAGTATTCCACTAAAAACTGCACCAGAAGAGGTTTCATCTCCATAAAAGAGAGAAACTTTTTACAGTGATAACAATCATTCACCAGAACAACTTCCCTGGTGTTTGAATTCTCACCAATGGAGATTTTCAAGATGCCACTGGACAGGGTGCTAGATCTATCTCATCAAGGCTCCCTTTCATCATGAAATGTTGGGCCAGGAAATATTTTGAGGTCATTTCTAATGTGGGATGTTTTGTGATTCTATTATTATTTTAAAAAATGTTTTCTTTTAAATAAAAGCAACCTTTTTAGCCTTAGATATTGGATTGCCTTGAAATGTTAAAAATAATGCAATAACAGCCTTGGAAGGCAAATAAAAGCAGCTGAAAGTGAATTGTAAAGCAAATATGAAACTTTTTGTAAGCCAACCCTCTTTATGTTTGAGGAATTGGTTCACAACTTGTAACGGTATAGAGTGTTCAGTATTGTGAAAAGTTTCTCTTTGGTGCAGTTGGTATTAATGCTTATTGAGAGGATAACTGAACTGGTACCCCAAGTGGCTTGCTAAGCTGCCCCCTAAATTCTAGAATTTATATTCCTTGGCACCAGAAAAATTCTTCCTTCCTTTCTTCAGAAATGTTTATGCATTTCCAGGCCTTCTGCTGTCAGTTTAATTATCTCCTCCTCTCTTATATGTCTAAAACCCTACTGTAGTACTAATTATATAGTCTCATTAATTTTTAAAAATATTTTTCGAATGTTCAGATTTGTTAAGAAATCACATTTCTTTCTTCTGAATTACTACCTTTATGAATGCATATCAGCTTTCACTAGACATAAAGTATCTACACATTTCGGTTTCTGAGGAAATGCTTGAAAATATGGCTGGAGCACACTCTAGAGGCTCAAAATTTCAATGGCAGATAAATAACCCCAAATGTATTTGTGTATCAGATCTCATGATTTTGAAGCAGATCTCATGATTTTTTAAAGTTTTTTTTTCATTTCTAATGAAGGTTTGAAGCAAGATTTGTGAATACTATGGATTTCTTCGTCTCCTATTCCTCCAGAGAAATATCTTTAATTACTCTTAGTCTGCTGACAGAGTACTGGGTTTTCTATGTTCTGCTAAGTCTTATATCTGGGTCAAAAATGGATGACATTCTGCCAGTTCTTAAAAGGTGCTGATATTATTTCTGTTGTGTTTTGCAAACTAGGAAAATTTGTCTTGGTAGATTTTATTGAAGAATTGTGTCCTGAAAAGGACAAATGCTGCACTTTATAGAATTGTTTGGAGGAATGGAATACTAGTATACATAAGTTAAAAAATTCTAAACAGGTCAGTGGATGTAAAAAAGTTGTATAGAATGTATTATGCCTCTTGAAAAGGGTCACTATCCTACATGGGAGACTTGGTGTTCTATGCTATTTTACATCACGTTACATGACTGAAAAACTTGCATGAAGGTTAGGCAGAGCAAGCTTCCTAAAAGTCCTGATTTATATGTTTGAAATAATCCATGTGCCTATGCATCTTCACCTTGCAGATATTTTTTTATCTGTATAATATTTCCAATCAAATGTGGAGCTCTTGAAATGTAGCAAAAGGATTAGTGCATTTTTTGGACTGCTGATACTTTAGGACCATATTTAGTAACAGGTTCATGTTACAGTCTTGAAGGATGGTGCTAAACGTCCAGTTGAGTGACCTAGACAGCTGAATGTTGTCACTATATCTGAGCAGCAATTTGTGAAGTCATTCATGATGTTTCTAAGCTGTTAAATAGGCAGCTATCAACACTGTCAAATTTTTGTTATTATTTTCAGCTATTTGTTTAACACACATGTTGCCTGCTCGGATTGTGTTGACCATATACTATTTTTTGCTGATAACCTAGAGCCTCAATGGTGAATCAAACTCAGGCATTCCTGTCTGGGTGTGGAGCCCACATGCAGTAATCACAAGACCTTTCTTTTTTTAAACTGCAGTTGCTGTCTCTGTTCCCCCTTCTCTGGCTGGTCATTGCTTCATTAGGCAGAAAATGTGCCCTCCAGTCCTCTGTCCTACATTGGGCCTGCTGCTTGCTTGAAGAATTTGGGGCCGATTCGGGCATAACCAGTAGCAGCCCTCCTGGGTACAGGTTCCAGGGATGTGCAGCCTGTCTGCAGAGGAGCTGGCCTGGCGTGGAGCCACTTGGCACACTCTTGCTATGAAGACTGCAAGTGCTCCAGACCTGGGGCTGTGGTCAAGGCAGCTGAGGGATGTGCTGATTCAGCATGTCCATGCTGGAGCACGGATTCCCAGTCTGTAACCCATGAGCTAATGTTTACCTTTGGAACAGGTGGCTGGGGGTTATTTTCTCTAGTTGGTAGAGAGCACCTTTACACTTTGGAAATTGTCTGAATGACTGTTCAGGCCTGTGAACTGCTGTGATTGTAGTTACCAATCCCTGACTAAAACCACACGGCTGAAAATCAGGGATAAAAGGACAGGGGTAAACTGGAAAATGCATCTGAGAAAATCTTGTCCTTAAAAGGTATGGACCGCTACAAAAAAATGAAATTTTTGGTTCAAAATGTCCCTGCATTCTGGCTTATAATTTGAGAAAATGAAAGTATTTTCATTTGAAAACTCAAGGAAAATTTTAAAAACTTCTAATATTTTTTGTAAAAAAGGGATTTCAAGGCAAATTTGTATGTGGTTAATGTCACACTTTTCCATCAGAAGATAGATCTACCAATCTTCCTAGACAGTTTTCAAAAGCAGACCAAATAACAAGTTTTTCTGCCAACCAAACATAAAATTTCTTTTTAAAAAGAAATCTAAAATATTTTTTAAAAGTGGCCAGAGCTTTAATTAGCATTTAATCCTTTTTAGCATTCTGTATCCCTTAAAATCCTGAGTTAGTCTGAACTCTGGTTACAGAAATGATTTGGGCACTACAAATGACCGATTTCTATGTGCATGTGCAGTCAGATTCCTCCAGGAAGAAAAGCTTATGTTTCAACAGTAACTACCAGTAATGACAAAAGAAAAAGAGGAAAAAACCCACAGAAGATAAATAAAGGGTATACAGAGGAGGGAGAGAAAACCAAAGAGAAAGAGAGCAGGAAATAATATACCATGTGACTGGAGTCAGAGTGGGAATGATTATTCAGAGTGGGAATGATTAATCCTCAGGCCCGGGATCTGAGCTTGAGCCTTCTCTTCAGTTACTGATTTTGGTTCCTAACACCGATGCCAGGTAGGACAGCTAGGACAGTTTATATATATCTATCGTGCTACTTTCCAGCTAAATAGAAGTAATCCATAGCTATACATAAGACAGGATATTCTTAAGGAAGATATCATCCATACATGTTACTTCAGTGAGTTAGTTACCACTCTATTGCTTTTATATTTTAGAAATTTTTTCCTTATTGTGCAAATACAAATAATATTTCCTGCTTGCACCTACTTTATGTGTGCAAACAGTACTGCCATATATATATATATATATATATATATATATATATATGCTGGGGAAAAGTCAATGTGGAATGGACTTGTTTCTTATCTGTAAGTTCAGAATAATGTTTATTCATATACCACTTACAGTAAGTCTTGGGAAAAATTATTCTGTTTATCAATATTATTTTAATAGTTACAAAATCAATAGGTTTGTTTGATTGTTAGTTATGATTGGATATTTTTTTAAGATCTTCATATAAATAGGTCTTGTTTAATTGCTATTTATTTACTACAGGTCAGCCTCCAAATAAACCTACTTTTAACTGCTTGCAAAAATACCTTTGTCCACTGCTAAAGTAGAGGACAATTACACTACAACAGAATTAAGAGAACCATACAGTGGCTGTATTATTTTGAGCTACTGTTGCACACATATATGTATAAAATCTGTGTGGACAAAATTCATAGTGCTTGAACAAAGTTTGTATGTATTGAGCAGTCTGAACTCTGCACTTGGTGAGAGCCTTTCACTGCCAGAACGTGACAGGAAGGAGAAGCTGCTTCTGGCAGAGACACATGATGAAATTAATTCCCATTCATTGAGCTCATCTTACTGGTAAGGGGAGGCACTGTAAGAGTAACTATTAAGAGGAACTGCTAAGAACATCAGTGAGCTCAGCATACTATGCTTTTCAGCTTTTGTAATTTTATTGGATATCTGGATGAGGTAACCTCTTGAAATAGCAGAGAGGAAGAGAAAGAAAAAAATATGCTGGTTGCCTAACATCATCCTGCTGAAGAAATCCTATAGTCTCTTGCTAACACCAAGAGGTTCATTTTGAGTTGCTGTTTTCTTTACCATGAAGGATATGTTAAAAATTTGCTATTTTTTTGTTTTCTTTTCTTTCCGTGCCTATTCTTGAAGAGTAGATCAGAGACATTCTTGTGAATGCAACTTCTTGTCCTGGAATATCATATGCAATCACCATAACTGTTTCAGTCTTTCTGGTCTTTGGTCCCCAAAGAAAAATCCTGTTTTATGCCTGCATTTTAAGACCAGAAGTGAGAATGATGAATTATTTAACCTGACATTCTCCATAGCACAGGTCCATTCTCCATAGCTCAAGTTAGAGTCATGGAGGTTCTGCTTGGTAAGGGGATGCTGTCTTATCCGCTTATTCAATACTGAGTATTAAAATGCCTTGAGCTTATTCCTGTATGTTTTGTTGGTTATTTTTTTTTTTTAATGTCAAGGTGATTACTATGAATTCCCATAAACAAATATTATCACAAGGGAGGACTGGCTATTTTTCTCTAAAATTCATTGATTATGGATCTTTAATTTATAGCTCTAATTCTAGTTCATATTGTATTCTAGATTGTAATTTAGATTTAGAGGACTTTTCATGGGTTTTTTTTAGTTTTTTCATATATAGAAGTTTCTGTATGAAATCATTTGGCTTGAAAGGACATCAAAGTTCATCTAGTGCATCTTTCTGTTGCCAGGCAGGAACATGTGTAGATATATCCCTTCTGACAGATACTGGTCTGGTGTTTTCTTAAAGGTTGCTAACATTACTAAGGTTACAGCACCTCTCCAGAAAATCTGTAAGGACATTTCCCCATGTCCAATCTGAATTTGCCTTGCTGCAGTTCCTTTTCATTGCATGCATCACAGACATGAAGAATGCATTATTTCCATAAGGTCTGCAATAGCCCTTCTGTATAGCTGAAGATATGTACCATCTTTTTGCATAGGTCATGTATTTTGTGTACTGTGCTGTTGTTCCTGCCTTGCATTCTCACTTTCCCCTTGCTATTATCAGCAGCTTAATTAGCACATGTATCTATTGTTATTCTTACAGTTCTTTCATTTTTGCCTCAAGTACTTGGAGTTAGAATCTTCATGGTGACTAACTTCTTGATAGTGAAACATCAAAATTTACTTTTATATTTTATCTAAATTATTTTATGCCCTGGTAAAGACACAAGATTTCTAAGGTCATTACAACAAAGCAATTGTGCTAAGTCATTGGAACTTAAATGTTTTATTTTGGTGGTTTTTAAGACTGATTTCAATTTTCAGCTCTCCAGAATGAAAAGCAGGTAGGTACAGGTATCCCTTGCATTTATCTGTTTACATGTTGTCACACCAAACGATTTCATGCAGCTGCCATTCCTTCCATGGAAACAGCTTTGTGCAGCTGGGCTACATATCGCCCCTCAGAAAGCTTTAGCTTTGAATTAGCTAGATGGTCTGTGCTACCAGCTGGTGGTGAGTCTGAGAACCTGCCCCTAGAAGACAGCTCTTGTTGGGCAGTAGTTCTTGCCTTCCAGGCCCAGCTTCTCACCATGAAATGTCTGTGCTCTCTTCAAAACAAACCTGGATCATTTCACCTCACATAATCCTAGAGCAGCATCATGGAATAACTTAAGTCAGAAGGAAACTCTGGAGGTCTTCAGTCCAGCCTCCAGTCCAGCACGCCTTATAAAGGACATTTTCTAGCTGGCTTTTGGGTAAATACAGGCATCTGATCTGGTCTCCTCTACATGAGATAGCATAGAGCCAGCTGTTTCCCAGGTGGAACAAGCTCAGCTTTCCCAGCCTCTCCTTTTTTGGATGGTGTGCTTCAGCCCCTGGACCATCTTTGTGGCCCTGCTCTGGATTGACTCCAGATTATCAGCGAGTCTCTACTACTGGGGTGCCCAGAACAGGAAGTACTCCTCCAGAGGTAGTCCCTCAAGTGGGAATAAAGACCTTACAAGCAAGAGAGGAAAAAAACACTTCTCTTGGCCAACTAGCTACTCTCTGATTGCTCAAGGCAACAGGGAGTTGATGTAGATGCGATAAAATTTTTGTATGGATTTCAAAGTTTTGGGGTTTTTTTCCCTTTTGCTGCAGACTGCTTATATGAGTTTTCTTCACAGTATTTTTGCTTAGTCCCCTTATGTGTAACTTGTATTTAGAGTTCAACATCACTTTAAATGCCTCTCTTGAAAAGTCTTTTCCACTTCTTCTTACTATCAGTGCTCCACACTTCCTGTGTCTTTAAACAGATCATGGTACCAAGTGACCAGGTAGGACATGGATCCATTTGTAGGTTTGCACTGTCCAAAGCCTTTGGAGGAAACACTGTCAGCATATCTCATTTACATCTAGAATAAGTGTCAATGTTATTAACTGAATATTCAGATTATTCACAACATTCCTGCTGTCAGTGTATTTATACCTCCCTGCCTGAATAGAAAGCTGAGGCTTAATTGTGCTGTCGTCAACAAACTCACCCTTACTTTGTGAGCTCAACTGACTGTCATGGAGGGACAGTTTCCACTTCATCTGAGTACATCCTGTGCAAGTGAGAACTCAATCATGAATATATGTTTCAGGAAGTAGAGTTGTAGCACACTGGGATTTTTTAATTTATTTTTGGACTTATGACTAAAGGGCAGTGTCAAAGTTCATGGTCTAAAAGTGAATATTTTGTGACAGTCATCTTATTTTTAGTTCTCTTAACTTGAAACAGGATTTCTCTTGGCTTGAATGGTGATCAAAAATATACAGCTGTATTTGCACTAAACAATTAAATGTCTTTGTAGAAGCTAAATTTGCTTATGTGAGGTTCTAGTGTTTACAAACCTAGTAAAAAACTATATTTGACTACAAAAAGTGGAAGTCTTTCAAAGTTTGTTTGCTTAGTTTTTATTTTCATTTTGGAAGAGGAAGCTAAATTATAACTAGCTTTATAGTCCTGCAGGCTTGATAAGCCTTGTTTCTCTTTCTCATTTCATTGGGTTATTTGGCTGTAAATTAAATGTAAAAATATGTGTATTTCAGATTACCTATATTGTTTAATAAATACACCCCTAAAAAGTACCTTAAAATGTGCTTTGCAAATTAGAAGGTACAAACCAAATCATAAATAAAAGTGTCTTGGGCTCAAATTTTGTTCTCTTTATTTTGTGGAACAGTATCTGCTCCTCAAACAGTCTTGCTGTGTCTCTTTGAGGAGTAAAGCCCATCTCCGTGTGAATAAGACTATCTCAGCCTTGTCACACAATATTTAATTATGCTTCCTTACTACTAAGAAGATCTGCTCTTACTGTTGTCAAGGCAAAGATCTCAGTGTGTTTATCATGGACTGAATAAAAAGTATGGGATTGCTTTGTGGCTGCTATTGTTTAAATCAAATACATTATGGTCTGTCTTTTTATAATGTTTAAATAAGTATGTTGAACTATTTGATTCATAATTCTCTCCAGTTGGAGTCTTCAAAGGCATGCACCTTTCCTTTGAATTAACTTGGATACTAGCTGAAAGACATAGATAAAGACCTCAAGCAGTTGCAGAATTCATCACTTTATTACTTTCATTTCTTATTTTTTTATATATGCATTATCTTTAGCTATGGTCCAAACATAATGTTGCATTTATTAAAAAATTGTTGTAACTTCTGCAAAAAGACTGACCTTTGTTTACATCAGTATTCAAGGTCCAGAGAAATTCAGAACAATTTTTCCTGTACATGAATTATTTCTTCATGCATAGGAGAGAGTAAGGAGGGAAAATCCCTACAAAAGTCCTGTCACAGTTCTCTCCATTGCCTTTGAATTTGGCAAAAATGAAACTTGGTATTCAATGTAATGAGCTATGAGGCTTGGGAAATGTACAGTCTTCCTGTATCAGTATTTCTCTAATTCTACAACTCTTCTACAGTTCTGGATAGTGCAGTATTATTTATTATTTCGTGATGTATTAGCAGTCTTCTGTAGCAACCAAGAAGTATCCTTCCTGGAAGGAGTTTAAGTGCAGATTCAGAGGGGTGTGTCGTCCCTGGCACTGGTGAACAGTCCAGTTCCTCTTTTCAGGCAATAGCAGCAATGAATGGTGTCTCTAACTTCTCATTTGCCATTTCAGAACTGTATGAATGGCAGGAAACAGAAATGCTTGCCTTTTCCTTTGAAATATTTCATATATGTATGAAAGGTTTTTTTTAAATACTATTTTTGTATTTGTTTGAGCAAAAATATTACAGTTGTACAGGTGTGATGGTAGCCAATGGCATTTTTTCTCTGCTGCTTTAGAAAACAAATCCAAACTTGGAGTTAACTTCTGAACAGCTTTCTTGTCAAGAACAAAATATTGAAACTGCACAGGGGAGCTGATTTGTGAAAGACCTGCTTTCTGGTGCCTCAGCCTCATCTATGCCATATCAGTTAAGTTGTCTGAGCTTGAAATCAAAGGTGGAATTGAGCTAGTGAAAGTTTGTATCTCATGTGTCTGCTCATTCCATACAGGTTTACAAGATCAACTCAGCCTGGGAAACTGTACTCCAAGAAAATGACTTTTTTAGAAATTATTCAGCCACGAGTTTTATAGAATGGTTTATTCTCATCCACAGAAGTTGCCACAGTTGAAATTTTTCTGCTGCAGTGACATCTTCTGAATAAATAACAATATGAGATTTTATACTTCATGTTTAGGACAGAGTTTTTCCTTTGTTTTCCACTGAAATTTAGGGTAGAAAAAAAATACGAAGAAGTGGGCTTCGTTTTTTTTT
>CM031857.1:91969987-92027760 GCA_018697195.1 Certhia americana | reverse complement strand
GCGCAGCGGGCGCGGAGCGGTGCGCGGGTCTCCGCGGGCGCGCGGCCCCCGCCCGCCGCCGCTGCCAGTGATGTCATGGGGCGGCGGCGGCGGCGGCGGCGGCGGCGGGAGGGGGGGCGGGGAGGAGGCGGCACTGCAGCTGCATGTGTCTGTAGCGGCGGGGCCGGGGCGTCGTCATCTGCATTCACATGGGGGCGGCGCCGCCGGCCTCCGCCTGAAGCCCCCGCCGGGGGAGACACAAAACCCACGCGAGGCGCGGGGCGCCGCGACCCCCGCCCGCCGCCGCCATCGCCATGAATTCGGCGGAGCAGACCGTTACGTGGCTGATCGCCCTGGGCGTGCTGGAGTCGCCCAAAAAGACCATCTCCGACCCCGAGGGTTTCCTTCAGTCCTCCCTGAAGGACGGCGTGGTGCTGTGCCGTCTGCTCGACCGCCTGCTCCCGGGCACCATAGACAAAGTAAGTGCCCGGCGCCCCCCGCCCCGCCGCCCTTTGTGCGGCCGGGCCCGCCGGCCCCGCCCGCGCCGCCCCCTGCACCGGAGGGGGAACCCCCCGGGCCCGGGCAGGGCGGTGAGGGGTGCGGGGGATGGAGCGGGGGCCGGGGGAGAGCGGGGAGCGGCAGCCGGGCTGGAGGGGCTTACCCCCTGAGGGGCCACTGTTCTGCAAGTGTTTTACAAACGCTCCGCTCCCCGAAGCGGAGTCCTGGCTGTGCACGGGAGATGCATTAATTTTGGTGGGTGGACTATGGACCCCTTCTTGCGTGCCACGAGCCGGCTGCAAACTTATCTACGCAACTGCTGAAACAGCCGGTGCCTCACCTCGCTTAGGAGGTGATTCAGCTCATCCCTTCCAGCCTCTGAAGGACATTTTTTGCGTTTGATGCTTAGTTTTCTTGAAGGCTGTTTTAGCGTTACTTGGGTCCTTTACTGCTCGGTAGCCTGTGGAAAAAAAATCTCATCCTCTTTTTTTTTGGCTGAAAAAACACGTTACATCTCTAGTCTGCGTTGCGTTTGAAGAAAATGTACTCTGTCAGATAACTTTTATGTGTTCTGTGTACGTACGTAATTCCCGTCGTAGCTCAGCTAGAGGGAGAGGGGTTTGGTTGTTCCTCAAAACTTGGGACAGTACCATTGTCTCACCTGATGTTCAGTAACGTAGTAACGTAGCACACAGAGATCCACGTATTGACAAAAAACTTTCCTTGTGTGCCAGTTCAAGGTGGTGAGGAGAAGATTGATGAAGGTCATCTGCTATGATGATGGGACGACTCCTTTCTTGAAAATAACACTGTATTTTTCACCTTTTGCACTTGGCAGAGCACTCCACTTGGAGCCTGCTGACAGTGGGCTTTTGTTACCTTTTGTGGCTCTATTTCAAGTAGTTCTCAGACCCACAAAGTTGAAACCAGTGCCTTGAGCTCAGCAGGACACTGGGCTGGGCTGTCCACCTTCGGTTCTTCAGTTTGCCACCCGCTGGGGTTGTTGCTGCTTTGTGTTGTACTGTAGAGGTCTTGGCTCTGGGCTGGAGTCCCATTCTGCAGATGTAGTAGATCATTCCTGCCTCCCAAATTCACAGGTACATTAGGAGGTGGTACGGGGATATGAAAACCCCACAGGAGCCTGCAGTGCTATTGGTGGGCGATAGAAGTGATGAGAGTGGTGGCTGTGTGAGCGTGGGTAACTCAGGGACCACCACGGTGGCCATTGGGGCTAGCTGGGACAGCTGAAGCCCCTGTCACTGCTGCTGCCAGCTTTCCCCCATCACCATTTTCCCTGAAGTGGCTATTCAGGCAGTAGCGCTGAAGAGGATGTCCCTGCTTCCAAGGGACTGTAGCTTTGTGGAGGTCGTACATGAGATGCAAACTGTTGGGCAATGTTGGGCTGTGAAGTGGGGCTCCAGAGCAGGTAGAAGTCCTGTTCTGCCATCTGAGGTGACAAATGTGCTATGGGGCTGGGGGCAGGTGGGGCTCCTCCACCTTACTATACACTGGCTCTGACAGGCTCTGCCCATGCCTCCTTGCACCCAGGCTCTTCTGCCTGGTGGCACCAAGCCCAAGCAGGGTTTTGGCAGCCTGTCCCACACTGCTGCTCCAGGCATGCTCCCTGAGCACCTCTTGGACTTTGGGTTCTGAGCTTTAGGGCAAAAAAGGTCTTTCCCCTTTGTCTAGATGTCAATCCTAGTAAAATGGGGTCCTGCACTCAGTCTGGTAAAGAGGCTCTACTGAAGAACAAAATAAACAAAAAAGCATAACAGAAATAAGTGTTAAAAGAGTGTTTCCCAACTTAATGTGCTTTTCTGTTACAGTACAGTTGGGGACAGCTAGGTTAGTGAATGAAAGGCTCTATTTTCATCTCAGAGGAGCAAACACCTCTCGAGTTTGGGTGGGGGTCCCTTCACAGTACCCATATGCAGAGGAGGGTTTGCAGAGGCTCACAACTGCCCTCAGCCAACAACGACACCAGCCTGGCATGCAAGGAGCTGTCAGTGGGACTTATCTGTCAGTGGACCTCGCGGTGCAGCAGCACGGGGTTTGCAGCGGGTGGTGTGCAGGCTGGGATGGCAGCCAGGGTGGGAGGAACGCTGGCGCCTCGCAGCCTCCCACCTCCCCGAGGTTGTCCCTCATCGAGCAGGGTGCTGGAACAGGCAGCCAACCTGGACATCCCTGCTGACCCCGTGTGTCTCCTCTGGCTCGGACTTAGTTGTAAGTCTGGGGAGAAATAGTCCATTTACATTTTTTTTTAGGGGGATCTTTGGTTTTGTGAGGGTAACTGTAACTATTTCCATGGGCCATTCACAAAACACTTCCTAATTCAGAGATGTGTCTGAGAGACTCACAAACTCATTTTTTTGTCTAACTTTGTAAAAATTCTTTTTCTGAAGACTCAGAATTTGTACCCCATACCTCTTTCACATTCTCATATATGTTATGTCTGAGCTGTTTCCGTGTTACTTTATTCTTTTTCTTTGTTAGTAAACAGATATAAAATTTATGTCCTTTCCTGTGCCTTGGTATTTTTTCCAAGTCTTTTTGGCTACTACTGTTTGTTTCTTTTTTTATACTGAGTGCATTTAAAATATGAGCATTTTTATTCCTTATTTGCCCTGAACATCTCCAGTTAAAACTGGACATTTTTGAAATCTAAAAGATACAAGGTTTGTCCCACAGATGTAGACTGATTCAGTGCTTAAAATCATTTGAGATTATAACTTTCTATAAATATCTGACATTAGCAGACACTTTGAAGACTCACAGAGCTCATTTTTTTTGGTAAATAAAAAAATAGTAACTAAAACCAAAGAGAACATTAAAAATCCCCCAAATTATAAATATGAAGGAACGTTTAGCAGCTTGGGGTGCTTTTAAGGATGTTTTCAAGAAAATGCTATAAATGTATTTCTTTCTTTCAAAAACAGATTAGAAAGAGGACTCAATATATGCAGGAATGTAGTAATGCATTTTTTGGCATTTTGTGCTTTTTAAAGCCTCTGGGTACCCTGAGAGTAATTAGTAGGAGATTTCTAATAAATAAAGATTGTGTGACCATAAAAGGAATGAAGCACTTGAAGGTCAAAGAACAGAATTTTTCTAAGTCGATAAAACAAATTAGTGGGTTTCAAGGCTGGTTAGTATATTCTTTCTTTAGATTGCTGTGTATTTGTATACCAGCATTGCACAGAACAACCTACAAAGCTTCTTGCTGGGAAGTTTTGGCTGAATTTGTTTACATTACAATCATTTTCTATCTTGGACAGGAAAGGGCAGATATTAAATTCGCTAGATTTCTGGAAGTCAGAATGAAAATACCTTGGAAAGTAATGCTGTTACAGACCTTTTCTTATTTTTGGGCTCCCATTTAATGTCATAATCATTCCTTTGCATTTTGAAAGAGACCATGACAGGGTAAAAAAAAATAATTGGGTTAGGCAATGTGATGGTACTGCACAATAACCTTGTCCTGAACACAGGAAATGAAACAAAAGTGAGGGCAATTATTTAAAAATACAATGCAAAATCAAAAAATCCGACAACAGCTTTCCCCCACCCTGTCCAAACCCAGCCACGTCTTAGTTTTTTAAAGCATGGAGATCTGTGCTGAAACATGGTTAGTTGATTTGCTCCAAAAGATAGGGACTTGCTGAATTTAAGTAATTTGAATAAAAAGCCATAATTTCAAGTTTCAGGATTTCAACCTTGTGTGGTAAAACTGAATTACTTTGATGGCAGGGAAGGGATCCCCGTGGAAGCATTGCAGTGCAGTTGTCTGCCGCTTAGATGCTTTTCCTCTCAGAGATCATTTTCCAAACAGACTCCTCCATCGCAGACCAGTTTGACCCACTTTCAACGTTGTAAACAGAGATCAGAATTGGAGCGGGAATTTTCCTTGTCATATGAGGCTTCGCGCTCCATTAAGTTTTGTTTGTACTTTTATTTTTGGTCAGCTGTTCGACCAGAAAGCGTCGCTTTGAGGACAGCTTTGTTCTTTTTGGGGAAAATAGGGAATATGCACCGGGGAATGTGATGCAGCAGCCATTTGACACCCCGTGGTGCCCCCCCCCCCTCCTGTCAGGGGCTCCTGGAGGGCAAGAGAGCAGCTGGTTCGGTGCTTTGAAGCCAGGGGATGGGGAGCGTGCTGGGTGTGCGGCTGGGTCTCGCACGCTCTGGCCCCTCTCTGTCGAATGGACCATCCCCAGCCGATGCTCTGAGCGTAGGATTGAACTACCCAGAAGCTGCTCTGCTGCGCGTGGGAGGCTGATCCAAAACACAGCCGCTTCCTCTTGCTGCTCCCGCATCGCTGAGGTGGGAGACGGACGGCACGGGGCTGGCCCAGGGAAAACAGATACAGCTCTCTCTCTCTCTCTCTTGCTGGATGAGACCTGGTGCATGGCTGAAAGGAAACGTCATTCCTATTCCCTGGGGAGGATTGGGTACTGGCGTTGACATTTATTTGGTTATTAATTAGGGTAGTACCAGGACTGATGGCAGCAAAGATTAAGATCTTTTTACAAATACTTCAGACATCTGTATGATTCTCTTTTTAGTGAAAGAGGTCTTCGGCTAAATGAGGCATTCTGGATTGTAATTTAGGAATAAATTAACCCTTTGTGATTCACAAGGCAAATGAATTGTTGTGCATGGGCACAAGCACTGAGAGTATCCAAAAGGAGGGTTTAGGCTGCCACGTATGGCAGCCATGTCACCACCCATGTCCCCACGATGAGTGTGTGTGCCTATGGCTCGGGCAAAGGGGCATTTATGCTCACTTATCTCTCATTTCACATGTAAATATCAGGGCTAAGTATACTTCTCTCCTGTTGTGACAAGGTGTGACCTGAACATGGTGTTTCACGTGTTGCAAAGGAAGAAGAAAGGTGTTTTGGACCCAGAGTTAATTAGAAGTGACAATTTTTGTAGCCCAGTATCATTACAGAGGGTGCAACGCTGGCTGTGAGCTGAATGCGGAGCACAGACAGAGCTTGAGAACATCCCACCAGCAGTGCAGATATTACTCCTAAGGTGGAAATTTCCAGGTGCTAGCTGGCCCCGAGCAACCCACATTTTGGAAGTTCTTCTGGCAGGATGTTCTCACCCTGAAGCCTTGATGAGGCTGTTGGGGTCTGCCTGGCTGACCCCTAAGGCTGTCCTGCCTTCCCTCACTGAAATCTTTTGGGAAGGTATTATGGTTGCTGGTATTGTAGCAGCAGCAGAAGGTCATCACAGGACTAGACCTGGGAGGCAGGATGCAAAATCTGCATTTTAATGTGCATATGCTCTCTTCCTTCAGCAACAGTCCTCCCAGGGAGATTATTGTGCTTCTGGCAAGAAAAATCTGTGCTGGGCAGGTGTGCCTGCCGTGGCTGCTTGCTTGGGGAATGCCAGTGTGTGTATGAATGCTGTTGCTCCAGGGTGGAAACACTGCAAGGATGAGCTGAGAGCCTGGGGAAAAGTTATCCCAAACAAAGTCATTAGAGTTCCTTTTTCCTGAATACATGCTGTTCTCATCTGTGATACTGTGAGCTTTGTAGGACTTTTTTGTCCTGTTACAGACTTGTCACTGACCATGCTACTCTTACTGCCTTGTGAGAGCAGGAATGCATGAGTGCTTTGAAGGAGAATGCCCTTGCTTTTCCTGTCTATGTACTGGCTCAGTAATTCTGGTGACTGGGATATTATCCAAAGAAATATGGTCTGCCTGTGCTCATTGAGGAAGCAGAGGACCTGTATCTATGTGCGCTGCTTTTTTGATTGAAAACCAGGTCCTGTCAATACACAAAATCTAGACTGAGTTAAGAAAGGGTGTGCCATATCCTGAGAAGAGGGGGAAATTAAGGAAATAGTTGGCAATTAAACAGGTTATTTTGTGAGAAAACATGGAAAAATAATGTGGTTCTGCTGGTCTTACTCTCATTAATGTCTTTTCCACAGTTTTTATACACATTCTTTCTATGGCTGTACATAATATGGACAATAGAAAAAGTGATTCTTTAGCCCTCAGGTGCCCTACCACTACCCAGACTATCCTCCAAATGCTGTGTCTCTATGGAGAAAAGGAAGAACTGGGGGGATGCCACCAGCATGCTCCCCTCTGGCTACACTGCATGCTAGTTTGGCTGACAGCACCACATTGTTCAGCTGAAAACATGTAAGATTGTAATTCCAGCCTTAGAAAATTGGAAGTCTGGCTTTAAAACTGAAGTTTGCAGACTAGGTATGTATGTAAGAGTATTTATACATACACACACGTATATATTTATATATACTATATTTAATATGCATATATATTATAAAAATCTGGCTGTGAATCACTGAGGGAAATTCAATATATACCTTCCTTAAATAACAATTTTAATTAGTTGTTATCCAGTGGCTGTGATTTGAAGAGCTGGAACCTTAAAACATCTCAAGCATGACAGGGCTTGCAAAAATACTGTGAGCTGGCAGCATGGAAGCAGTGTCTTGCACCTTGCCTGGCTGAGCTTTACTCCCTGATCCTCAGCCAGTGTGACACTTCTGCTCTCTCCCTCACTTTGCTGCCTAGAGCAAAGCCATTTTCTCTCTGTATCTCTCAGTATGATGTGGTTGCTGCCATTACCCACCACCAGTGTCATAGAACCATAGAATGGTTTGGGTTGGAAGGGACCTTAAAGATCATCTACTTCCAACGCCCCTGCCATGGAACAGCTTCCACTAGACCAGGCTGCTCAAAATCCCATCCAGCCTGTCCTTGAACCCTTCCAGGGATGAGGCATCCATAGGTATCCATGATTTATCTGGGCAACTTGTTTCAGTGCCTCAGCGCTGTAATTGTGGTGGGGAATTGAGCAGGGGTGGCCAGCTTCATCTGCAAGAAGCCACTCCTCATCACGGATCACTGACACCCTCTGGGCAGAGGCCCCTGTCCCTTCTTGGCCAATGAAACACTGCTTGGATCTAAGTGCATTTAATACGGGTCTCCATTTTCCTGCTCTGCAGTGAGTGCTATTGGATGATGTTGGCAGCCTGCCCAGAAGAGAATCCATCCCTTCCATAGGACTTTGGTAGTCCTATGGGATATTTTCATGGGGTGGGGGAAGGGGGAAAGCAGTTAAAATCATATGCCCCCCACCGGTGCAGCTGTGCTGTCAGAGAAGTGCTTTTGTTGGCTTTGTTAATGTCGCTGGGGGAAGTGGTACCGTTAGACTGGCAGAGGAATTCCCTCTCTGGCATATGTTACATCCACACTGAGGAGCGATGCCAGCATATCTAGCAGCAGAGCTCTCCCAGTGTAAACAAACCCTGAGTGATTGGACTCCTGAAGCCTGAGCTTGCGCTGCATCAAAACAGTGATGCTTCACAGGAAACGCTGAAGGGTTTACGTGACAAGGGATACAAAATTCTTCCCCATCAGCCTTCCTTCTCAGGGAAATCTCTTGGTTCGGTTCCTGCCAAGTCCACACCTGGAGCTGCTCTTCATCAGGCTTTTTTCATACACTGACTTCAGGGAAATACACATCTTCCTGTGGATGCTTAATGCTGGCACCCTGGAGCTCTGCAGCCTGAGGCTCGTGATACTGCTTGGGGTTGGGGTCAGTTGCATGCTAGCTGATTTCCTCTTTTTCTTTAAAATAGCAAGGAAATAAGCAAAACCACAGGACTTAGGAATATTAGTTCTTAGCTTTTAGGAAGGAAGGGAAAGCAGATTACTGCTGCAGCTGCAACCAGACTCTCTTCTTTGTATATATCACATCCTTCAAGCACACTCCTGTGCATGTGTTCTGGTAGGACTCCTGCCTAGCTCAGGTCATGGTGGGGGGGTGCTGGAAGGATCCTAACAGCAGTTGCGAAAATGGCTTGTAAGTTTTACGTGCATGACATTCTCATTTTCTTAATGCTGTATCAACCTATGTTTTCTGTATGAAATACATAAATTTGATGGAAACTTGAGAAAACAAAATTACTATACAGAGTACCCTGGTACCCTTAGACTATGGAGTTTGTATCTCAGGGCTGGGCTAAAACCTGCCTCATGGGAGTCAGTTTATAGACTTCCACAAAATCACAGAATCAGTTAGGTTGGAAAAGACCTCTGACATCCTTGAGCCTTTGACTGAACACTGCCTTGTTAACTAGTCCTTGGCACTATGTGCCCCATCCAGTCTTTTCTTAAACACCTCCAGGGAGGGTGACTCCACCACCTCTCTGGGCAGCCCATTCCAATGTTTAATCACCCTTTCTGTGAAGAAATGCCTCCTCATATCCAACCTGAACCCTCCCTGATGCAACTTGAATCTATGTACATTGATGGGAGTTTAATCAGGGTCCAAGGAAAGTGGAAAAAGTACTGTACTTCTACTGCAAAACAAGTACTGTTTTCCTGAATATTGCTTAATTCAGGTACATATCTGAAAATATGAACTCAGAGTCATTTTTGGAGGGCAGATTAATGGAAAAAAGCAGCTCTAATTTTTGCATAGGGTTTCATTTATAGAGGCTGCTACAAGACCCAGCTGGCATTTTAACCAAACTGTACATTTCATTTGCAAACTTAGCTGAACTTAAGTTTTGAGGGCTATTACACTAAAGAATTGAATCAGCTAAGGCAGAACATTTGTGTGTTTGAATGTAGGTCACTGTTAATGATGGCTAGTCAGGCAGAGAAGCATTTCTGAGCGCGTGCAGAGGAAGAAATCAGAAGAGATGGAGGAGTCTTCAGCCAACTAAAAGTGCTGCTGGTTTCAGACAGCATAGCAAAGTGAAGGTTGAGGGAGCACAGAGTGGCAGCTGATGAGTTGATGGCCTGTGGCCTGTTGGACAGTAAAGAAAAGGCGGTGGGTAATGTTTGTGTGGCTAAATGTGGAATTGGGTTTGCTGGTTTGGAAGGTGGCCGTGTGTGGTCTGAGGTGGGAGAGATGGAAAGATGGAATACAGGGACTGATGTGGGGATGCAGGATGTAAAGAAGAGGAGGGTCAGTCATGCTGATGGCTTTGGAGTGAGGTAATTGGGTCTAAGAGCTAATTCTGTGGCTGTCACTAATAGTGGTGTTCAAGGGCAAGAGATTTGGGAACCTTATGGACTATTGTTAATAAAAAGTGGAGAGTAACCACTCCTCAGAGACTTCTTCCAAATGATACTCAAAGGACTCTCGGAAGTCCAGGAGGTAACTGGAGTTTGGGACACTAACTAGATATCTGCTTTTACCTTCAGCTGTGTCTTGATTAACTTCCTAGCTGGGCATCCTTTTCAGCAAATAAAAATTTTAGGGTATGTCATGAGGGACCTTCCTTCACCTTTGTATTGTATGCAGAGCCTAGGTGAGTTGTGGAAATGTAAAATTTTGGCACTTTAGTGCATGACCTGTAGGAGCTTCAGTCTTTTGCTGGATCTACCTCTTACTATCTATGTGACTGTCTGACTGCCTGCTGCTGTGCTTTCAAGAGCCTGGGTACCCTCAAGCAAAAATACAGATGTCTAGCCCATGCTGACTGCTGTGCAGATTATTATTGAAAAGTTTGTGGGTTGCAGGTTTATAGGGTGGGAAAAGTCAGTGCTAAAGAGCTACAGTTCTGCAGAAACTGTACCATGCCAAGGTCTGGTGCTCTATCAAGACACCTGATTTTAAAACCTGCACCTTGTTGAGAATCCTGATCTGTGTTTTTAATTTAGTTACAGCATCCTGCTAACGTGCCATCAGTACGATGTGCAGTCTTTTAAGTGATTTGCCTCAACTGCAGAATGCTCCTTACTTAGAAAAGTGGAAGATGTGATCCTTTGAAGTGCAGCTGTGCCTCCTGCTGTCCTGTGAGGAGCACGGGGCTCCATCTGCAGTCCTCTCAGCCCAACTGCTCTCTGACTGTGGAGGAAGTGCTGCACCTGCCATTGCCTAGCAGTGGATGCTTCCTCGAGAAGCAGAGGATGCCCTCCTGTGTAGCTATGTAGCCACTCTTTTCCATCCCTGCTGGGTGCAATTTGTTAGGACCAATGGTCTGGGACAGAGCAGGGAACCCGAAGGGTGGGCCCTGCCGGGCATGGGTGCAGGTGCAGGTGGGAGGCAACACCTGGGAGGCATGGGGAAGGAAGGAACATGCAGGAGCTGTTGGACAGTTAATCGCTTGCAGCTTCACCACCCAGGCTGGTGTGAGAATGGCCAGGCTTCCTCTTCATGATGTTTTTAATCTCATTTTTATCCATGAACACAAACCCTGGCAACAAATCCCAGCCTGTAGTGCTTGTGCAGGAGGTGTTTTCCCCATTGGAAGCTCAGTTGCCCTTGATCAGCCAAAGGGGTTCAAAGCAAGGCAAACACAGCTGCTGTGGGACTGAATGTGATCAATAGGACCCTTTCCTTGGTTTTGCTGCATTGTGCAATCATGGTACTTTTACTGATTAGATTGCAGCAATGCTCTGTGTGTACAAGGTGTTCTGAAACAAGGAGAGAAAACTGTTTTGTGCTGTGAGGTGAATCTGAGGTAAAAGGCTTCAGGCAGGTGAATAGGATTTCCCCCTACTTAAGGGCTCAGTCCCTGAACTTCAGGCTGGAGCAGCCATACCCCTCAAGGGGATGTTCTAAAGTGTCTGCTGAACTTGGCTACTAGTTTGCAACTAGCGTTACATTCCCTGTTAGTTTCTGCTTTCTAGTAACTGAGGTAGGCTGCTTACATAGTAAAACCATGTTGTACTTACTATATGTTGTGATAGATAAATGATTGATGTAACTTGTATGTAGGAACTATGTTGTTACTCAGTGTATCTAGCAGATTCCAGTTTCTATATAAAGACCTTCTGCACTTCTTGCTCTGTGACCCAGTTTGTCAACTTGTTCAGCAGATGAATGCAAGTAAACAGCTAATTTCCCATACATATGGCTGAAGATATCTCCTACTTTTTGTTAATGTCTCATGTTTACATAAGATCGCAATCTCAAGAACTGTGGGTTTGCTTGTTGGGTTTTTTTTTTCATTCATTATTATACACATTCCTTGCTTATTTTCTTCATATAATTTCCCTGTCCAAATGAACTAGTAGTAGCCTTTTTCATTTTTTCTAAGACCACTCCTGTCATACCTTTTCCTGATATAACCTCTCTGCATTGCCCTTTTTCATTCACTTGTTATGTTGTTTAAGACCATAGATTTAAACTGAACAAAACATTTAGCTAACATTTAGCTAGGTACTATCTATTTGAAGCACACGTTGTTCCCCACCTTTTCTGGATTATGGGAAATGTATTCTGCTCCTTGATAGCTGCAGTGCATCATGTAAGTGTCCTCATTGAATTAGCTGTGGTTTCTAGCACTGCTCCCCAAGAGATTAAATCTTAATCAGAACCCGTCCCTGAACCACAAAGAAGTGGTTTAAACAGTGGCTGCTCTGCATACTACCTTCCTCTTGTCTCTTTGGATTCCACCGTGGCACCCCAGTCCCTAATTAAGAATCTGTCATGCCCCTCTGGAATCCTTGTCTTTTCTAATTACTATTAACCTTTTTTATTTGTATTACTAGAGCACACATAGGTTCCAGTTGGACACTGAGGCCTCTTTGTACTAAGAGCTGTGTATACATATAAGAAGAAGACAACTCTCGTTAATGAACTAATGATGTTGGTCTATGATAGGAAAAGGATGAAAAAAGTACTGGAGAGGACAGTACCTAACCTCTTTATTTTACTGGCTTTATGTACATGCAACCTACCTTTTATTTAGCTTAGTAATAGGGGAATATGACCCTAATTTTATTTTGTTTATCCTTTGTCTCTGAAAGTATTTGCTATCTTTCAGGTGGACTAGAGCTTAGCTACCCGTGGTCTGCTTGCATGATGTTCTGGTACATTTTGAATAGTCTGTGAGGCTATAAATGTGATCTGTGTGAGAGGTCAAGCTCCTGAGCTTCCTGTAACTGTAAAGGATGTCATGTACCATATGTACATGTCATGGGCCTGACCCACATAACTGCACTCCGACGTTCTGTCGCAGGGCTGATTTGTTCTTCAGGTCCCTTAACGTGTTTCTCAGCTGTCTGTTGGAGGTGGTTGCCAGAATCACATAAGATTTTCCAGGTAAATAACAGGTTTGCTTCATTTTATGGGATCGTTAATGCTTTACATTTCTAGCAGGATGCAAATGCTAAGATATTTTTAAATTCTTTACCCATATGTTTCTGTCTTCTGTAGTGTAAAAATGCCACTGCAGCCATAGAGCTGAGAAAATGTACCCTACTTCTTTTATCACTCCAAATTCTTTTTCCTTGTTTTGAAAGAAGAAACGACATTACTAAAGATTCACTGTAACTTATTTTATTGTCTCGAGGAAGATGATTTTTAACTGGAAACATGCATTGGAGTGCTGGTGGAGCTAATGTCTTAGTGGTGTATTTGGTGTGTATTTTAAGCTTCCAGACCTGACAGGGAACAATTTGCAGGGTTTGGGTTTTCTTTGTTTGTTGTTTCTCTAATCTTCAATTGAAAGTTTTTGTCTTTCTCTAATTAATTCTCTAATCTCTCCTTACCCTCTCTTCTTTCTTTCCCCCACAACCCCCTTTTATAAAAAAAAAAAAAAAAAAAATCCAGTTATTGTTCAGTCTTTTATAACTTATGTGCAGCCTCTTATGAGGTGGTAGTACACATCTGGGTTTTTCTTAGAATTACTGAGCTTAACGTGTTGGAGACTTTAGGACATTTTGTGTTAAGGTGGATTACGTTATGAGACAAGACATTTACTTCTTTTACAAGAAATCTGGATTTTTTGTGATTTCTTGGGAGACATTATTCCTGCTTGAAGAGCAGAAGAAATGTTAGGGTTTCTCAGAATGAAAAGAGGTCTTGATGAACAAAGTAGATGAAAAAGAAAATGGTGAGTACAAAAATGAGACAAGAAAGTAGCATATGTAAAAGGAGATAAACCTCAGTTATTATGCAAATAGTTTAAGATAAAACAGTTATAAATTGCAACTATATCATTGTTGTATGAATATTAAGAACATATAGGAGAGAGCATACTAGAAACATCAATGTTGAAAAAATTCCTAGCATCTTATTCTAACAAGGGATGTTGGCATGATAGCTTTAGATTTCTTACTAGAATTAAGAAATAAATTAATAGAATAATCAAAAAGTATTTCAAGCAAGAGACTTGAAGGTCATGGTGTTTTCAGGAGGGCCCTCTCTCCTCTTGTGTCCTTCAAACTTACTGAATTTATCTTTTGGGCTGTAGTACTTCCATAGGGCTTCTTAAGGATTCCCTTTTTGTTTTAGTGTGGTAAAGAGTTATTCTTAACCCACAGTGATTTATCATAGTTATAGACTATTTGGAGAGTTGGGAGGGGTGTTTGTATGTGTGCTTTCCTTGAGGAAAGGAAAATTCTCCAACTCATATCGTTACCAAATTCCTTGTATTATGGACTAGTGGCTTTCATTTAAGACTCACGTGAATTTTGTTTAGAAAATGATAATGACTTGTGTTTCAAATTTCTTTGTGCCAGGTTCACCCTGTCATGCTTTAACATTTGTTAATTTTTGTGGTATCATGGGGTCAGAGGTACCTTTAATATCTTACAATCATCTGGCAAGGCACTACCTTGGTTTCAGCTTGATGGAATGTTTGGAGTAAACCTTATGTGGAGTTCCCAGTGCTATGCACGTGGATTATGCTGTGAGTTTATGTACCCTTGACATATATATGCGTTAACAAAACCTCCTTTGAGTGTAAAGCATGATCAAAGACCATGACACTGTGTGTTGCAATATGTCAGTTTCCAGCGACTTGCCAGTGCACTTCTGTGCTAGGCTTTCCCCTTCTGACAGAACGAGGTGTCCGGTTTGGGCAATGATTTGTTTGCTAAACTGCTTCACAGAAATCAATGAATTTATTGTGAAACGATGCTAATGTGCACACAGAATTTAGTTAAGCTGTGGTAAGTTAAGCCATGTCCCTGAAGCTCTTGGGGCTGGTTGCTTTTCCGCAGAAGGGCTACACTTTGCTTGCGGGGTAGACAGAGGTTGAACTGAAGGCACCGTGAGTGCGGCTGCAGAGAGACGACGGCTGCGTTGCCAAAAACTGGCTTAGATTCAGTCAAGATTTTACTCTTTGTGAAGTTGTTTTTCTTCTGGGGTAGGAAAAGTCTGTTTAATAAACTACAGATAAAAGTTCTTTAACATCAGACCCTGGAATTGGTCGATAATTAACTCCCGGTGCTGGTATTTTCCGCAGAGGTCTTCGGAGCATTTCTGATGTATTTCCTCGTTAGAAAGCCAAGGATGGAGTCGGAACGAGGGCACCGACATGCCCCACTGGCAACACCGGCCACCCGCGGCGTGCGCGTTGTACGCCGTGCGCGGTCACTGCTCATGCCGAGGAGGGGCTGTCCCCGGGCTGCCCGTCGGGCTGCTTCGCACTGCAGCCAAACCCTTCTCGGCACTGGGGTCTGGTATCAGCATTTTGAAAAATTCAGAAGCACGGTGCGGCGAGGCCCGGGGCCGCTCCCACGGGCGTTCCCGCCCGCAGCCGGGGCGGGGCTGGGCAGTGCCGAGCCGTGCTGGGCAGGGCCGAGCGGGGCCGCACCTCCCTCCCTCCCTGCCTGCCTGCCTCCTTCCCTCGCTGCCTCCGCCCGCCCCGCCGGGGCAGAGCCGACCGCGCCTGGCCGGGGCACCCCTGCCTGCACTCCTGCCCGCCGCCCCCCGCCCTCGCACGCCATTTCCTGTGCTCCGTGTTTACTTCCCGGTTCAAAACCTCCAGTGGGAGCGATCGGTGCCGCTGCCTGCGGAGGGAGCGGGAGGTGAGGGGAGCGGCGGGGTGGGGGACGGCGCTCCGGTGCGCCGCGGTCCCATCTCCTCCCCGCGCTGAGCTGCCCGCCTCTTCTCTTGCAGGTGTACCCGGAGCCGCGGACGGAGGGCGAGTGCCTGAGCAACATCCGCGAGTTCCTGCGGGGCTGCGGTGCTTCCCTGCGCCTGGAGGTGAGTCGGGGCTAGGGACGCCCGGTTCGGCCCCGGGGCCGGGGGGTTTCTCGCCCTCCCTTTGTGCCCGGGGACGCGGCTGACAAGATGGTGGCGGCCGCCCCTCCCCTGGCTGCGGGCCCGGGGGGCTGCGGGGAAGCCGCCGCCGTCCGCCCGGAGCTGCCTCGGCGCTGGCCATGCGGCGCGGTGGGTGGCGGCCGCGCCCCGGCGGAGCGGCGCTCGGCGGGCACGGGGCGGCTCCGCCGGCGGGTGCGGGTCCGCCGGTACCGCGTGGAACGGCCGCGCCGCTCCTCGGCCAGCGCTGGGCAGGCAGGGCGCGCCCCGTCCCTCTGTCACTGCAGACACCCAGACCGGGGACGGGGTTTGCCTGCCCCCGGGGCGGCTAAAACCGCTGCTGTTCCGTCCGAGTGAATTCTTGGTACGTATAAATTGTGTCCGGTTTATTCGTGGAGTCGCTTTGGAAGCTCAGCGGTCGGCTTGGAGAAATTAAGTTGCCTAGAGCCGAGTGAAATGCTAATTGAAGAAAATGGCAGGTGCTGTTTCTTCTATTTAAATTTGCGTTACATAAAAGCCCAGCAAACTGCCATCTTTTTCGAACGTGTGTTCGCAGGGTTGCAAATTAGGTTCTCGAATATTGCTGGTATATTTAGCTATAGCAAGTACATACTGCTGTCGAGTTTACTTGATGTTGGTGTGTGGGAAGGAGCTGATGAGATTAAAAACAGGTTTCAGCTTCTCTGCGTTGGAAAGTGAGAGGTATTGTAATTTCAGTTCTTGGAGACATTTTTTTGGGTAGAAAAATTGGTTTCTAGTGCTTCTGAACTTAAATTAATGAAGTGTTCCTTTAATTAATTTGCAGGGTCTTATGGTACCTCTGGTCTTGCCTGTGATTTTATCAGGCAGTAACCGAATGTCATTAAAAAAGACTCTTGATTGCTTTCCTGAGGCCTCTAAACAGTGAAGTATCAATAGTGGAATAAATGATACTTGCAGAACTTGCCCTTAATCCTGGGTTCCCTCATGGATAAAGATGGAAATTGAGACCACTTTTAGCACTCCTCTTGTGATTAAGTCCTTACATTTTTACCTGCCTTCCCTTCTCCCTTTCAAATGCATGGAAAATCTCTTAGGATTTCTTGGGAGAAAAACCAAATTTAGTTCTGAAATACTCAGAAACCAGGTTCTAGGATGAACAGGGCATTATCAAGCACTCTTTTTTTTGGTTTGGAGCAGCTGTCACTCCCATTTGTCTTTTCTAGGGCGACATTGAGTTTTTCATGTTTTGAACATTCATGTGTGTGAGCAGATCCAAACTTCAAATGGTAGACATACATGAGCTAGGGAGGACTGGGGGAGGAGGTACTTCACATCTGAATGCAGAAATAAATGGAGTCTTGTAAATGCTAAAGAGTGGGAAAATAGCATTAATATCGTCCCCTCCCCTTTGCTAATTTCCTTCATCAGGTCTCTCACAAAGCTTGAAGCTATTGCAATTGTGACAGGCTGTGAATAGTTACAGTGTTGCAGTTTGGTTTCTTCTAGTTGCAGAAAGTTTTTGTCAGCTCTTTTCCTTGGGGTGACGAGAAAGTGAAGACAAATTATTAAAAGAAAAGATAATTTTGGCCTTGTTCTGAGAGCCTGAATATTTTTGGGAATAGTCAAATTGTTAACCTGGCCTCAGGGGCTTCTCAGCAAGACTGCCGGAAACACCTTTCTTACGTGGAGGTAACTGGCAGCAGTAGCTTCCATCTCAGCATGTTGGAACAGGAATTACTCCCAAGCTACCAGAGAGTTCAGAAGCTGGCAAGAAGGGGCACAAGTGCTTGGGCTTATGGAGCTCTTCTGTGTGTATTTATGGCTTGTACATTGTCTGTTCCCTGTTGTTTTCTCATTAATTTTTCCAACCCCCTACCTGTGCCCAAAGATGAGAGCAATGACAACCTGGATTCAAACAGGGAGGAGCTGGCAGGGGCCTCTTGGCCATCCGCTACTCCTGAGCTCTTTCCCCTCCCCCTGTTAACAAGGTGTGAGTCAGCCTTGGAGAATCTGTGTCTTCCTCGATGTGGGAACTGGGGAGATGCCACAGCTCCCCTGTGCAGGGTCTGTATAACGCTTCCTGAGTCGCACTCAAGGTTTAGAGATTGCGTTGAGTGAAGAGAGTGAGGAGCATCTCTGGAACTGCTTTGGGGGATATTTTCAGAGAGGGCAGGTGAGCTAACAAGGAGTTAGTGGTGAGTACAAATATTTGACAAAGGGGTGGATGTGTATGTGGTGCCTTAAATAATAGAAACATTTGGACAATCAGAGGAAGCTCTAGGGTGGTGTGGGGAGATGTGACATTATTCTGTGCACTAATGTGGTGCTTGTCCTAATAAATATTCCACAATGTGGAGTTTTCTGTGACCTATAAGGGTTGTGCTTGAGCCTTACATTAAAAGTGAATTACATGTAGTTGGATCAGATGATTTCTCTGTGTGTAATTTTGTGAGCCTGATGAAGGGATGGTAGTGGTTTGATGCCTAAGATCAGCATTGCACAAGCGCTTTTTGCTCCCAGATCTGAACTCATCTTGGAAGCAGTGATGTTGTATTTTTACAAAGCCATGTCAGAGCTCCTGGCCTTGCTAGAATTCTTGTAGGTCTCTGGTTTTGGAGACTTTATTGTGGCACGTTTGAGAATTTGATGAACTACTGTGGTTAATGGAAAATTGTACAGCAGTAGATGGCTTCTTAGAGATGCTTTCGTCTGTGGATCTTTTTGTCAGAGGACATGATAACTTTGGTTATTTTTCTGCATGTAAAATATGGGGCAGAGATGAGAAAATCTGTTTGGAAAAGCACTGGTGTCTGAAAGTTATTTTCTTCCTCTTGCTTCCCAGTAAGTTTGGGTTGTTAGAAAGATAATAAAACATTCAGAAAGGGTATTTCAAATTCTAATGAGGAGGATTGCTGTTCCTCAGAGAAAGCCAATGGCTCCCTTCCCACACCTCCCAGTATTTTTTGATATTTAAGTGTTCCAGAGAAAAGAGAATACTTAATTTAGAGCTTGCAGCAATCTTTGTAAAGCAAAGCATGATTCCAGAAATAATCAGAAGAATGTGCTGCAAGTATTGGGTTTTCAAAATTATTTTTAATACAGTTTTCTTGTATGCGGATACAAGGAGCTGAGACCTATTAATGAAAAAATGTTCCTAAGATTTCCACCAGGGACTGAATTTCCATATTTTTTCCCTTGTGAAAGCCATTATTGCTTCCTTAAAATAATTGTAATGTTGAGTAGTTTATTCTACTTTGAGCCTTCTTGCCATACTGTTCTTGCCATTTTTGCTTTAAAGGCTGTTTTCCTACCCAGTGTTCTCTTTGGGTGGGAAGATTTAACTGAGGAGCATGACCTGCTTTTCAAAACAGGGTCCTTGATACTTGTACCTGAGGGACTCTGTTCTAGAAGAATATGGGTGGATATCTGTAGTTAAGAAGGAACTCACTGCAGGTGTATCTTCCACAGAAGTCTGGCAAAGGAGAGAAAAATGAAAGATTTTATTTCTTATTTCTACCTGAGCCCTAGCAAATTTTGCCATTATGATTACCTTGTACCTGTGTCATGTTACTCTAGTTTTGTTCTCTTTCAAAGGAGCTTGAGTTTCCTGAATATAATACTGTCTTGTCTTTGACTAGTGCTGTTTGACAGCTCGCAGGACCAAAATCAAGCCCTGGAGAAATCACTGCATAGTTCAACAGCAGTGAAGTTTGTTGGGGGAGCAATTGAATGTAGAATAATAAGCAAAAATAGGTTAATAGAAAAGCATGTTAGTATCTGCTGTTTAAAGGGCAGAATGCTTGATATATCCTGTGAACGATGTCACGGTCAGTGTGATCAAACTCCATAAGTAGCATCTTGCAGGATATTTTTGCTGGCTTTCATCAAATAAAAGATTAATACTTGCTTATTTGCAAATATCTAATGTTAACAGGTTTCTTGAGCTCAAAAATATTTTGTATTTCTGACTTTTATACTGATGGGTAAAATAGCAACAGCTTAATGGAAAAAGACAAGCCACGGATCAGAGAACCTTTTCTCTACTTGCCAAGAGACCTGCTTGCCTCTTAGGATTCAAGGACAGTCATTTTATTACAGAGGCAGCAATGCCAAACCCAGGACTTTATTTCTATAATAAACTAACCAAAGAAGAAATAAAGTAAACCTGTCAGTCTTACACAGTCCGAGGAGATCCTGTATTTGTATATTATAAAATCTCTTGTACAAGAGGGATTTGCCCTTAAGGTTCAGAACACTGCATGCAAACTTGTAAAATATAATTCATAGCACTCAAGATTTAACCAAGTTATACAAAGCCTGGGAATGACTATAATGAAGCTCTGACCTTGGGGAAAAGTCTGTAAGGGGTGCCAGTGTTCCTCTGTTAGAGCAGGTAATCTTTTGGGAGCAAGGATACCTGTCTCTGTTCTTCCCTCACACCACCCCTAATACAGTTCATCTGTTAGATGTCTCTTCTTTCCCCTGAGCCTTGCCCACTTCTTTAGGTTATTGTGGCTACAGTCCTACTACCAGTGTATACTTGGAAAGGTATTCTGCCAGTTGACTTTCAAAGACTTATTTGTGTAAGGAAAGTGTAGAGCTATGCTCCTAGCATGGATGGACTTGGCTGACATTCACCTGTCAGTGAATTAGGAATAAATGGGTTTCCAGTACTGAAGAGCTTTATGCCAGTCTTAGGATGATGATACAGAAATTAAATTATCGATCTATTCCTTTCAGCCCTTGTTCAGAGTATCATCTTTATTTTGTCAAGAACAATATTCCTTAGAATATTCCTGGGTTTATTCCAACACCATGTCTTTCTAACCCAGAAGGTGTGCTGCCAAACGCCTTCATGATTCTTAAATGTCATAAACATTTTCCAAAATTTCAATATTTTAAAGTTACCATTCTTTGCTTACAGACCACACATTGTGAAGTTTTATTTCAGGGCTGAGATCTTACTGGTATGTTTTTCAAAGTTGTATCTTTTTATTGAGATGTGTCTACTGTATTCCTTCCCCCAACTCCCACCCCGATTTCTACTTGTTCACATAACTGTTCTGAATATTTTTTAGATACTTCGTACAGTGAAATGTAGTGTGTCACTGCAACTTGTCTTTTACATACAGACCTCCAACAAGTGACTACTTTCTCTCCCTCACACCCTTAATTTCTAACTTTTTTCTCATGTGTAAATATGTGTTTTTAAGACAGGGAAATGCTATTGCTTGACTTGTTGACATTATTTTCATAAGCATAGCTTTTTGTGACATGATGAATTTTTATGATGCACAGAGTAGCAGGCCTAGGACTGAGACTGTGTTTCATGTGTTTACCAATCCCTTGTATTCCTATTGAATAGAAGCCTTTGAATACTACTTTAAGGGTGTCTTACAGATAGAATGGTGGAAAAATAGTATTTTCTTTCTGAGATTAAGCCAGTTCCTCATCTTGTATACCATTCATTCATAGTGTCATGCCAGCTGAGAAGGTGTCCTGGTTTTGGGCAAATTTGGGAGAAAACCTTCAAAGAGGTTTTCTCCCAAACATCACGAAGTCACCCCAGGACAGAAGGTGACACAGAGAGGCAGAAACATATGGCATTGGACAGGGAGGAATTGTAGTATCAGAAACTGTTACAGTTTTATTTAATAAAACCCAGTATAAAACACAAATGTACATGGTAGCTTTTCAAATCCTTACATGGTTCCCTTTTCACTTAAACCTTCCTTCTCTTTCCGTGAGAATTTGTTTCTTGTGATTGTGCCTTGTGAGCTTACTGCACAGCAGTAGCTTGGTATTGTGCTATATCATCTCTTGACTCAAGTGAGTCCAGTGGCTTCCTTAGAGAGGAAGAATGAACCTCCTTATTGGGTTACATGTTGAAAAACACCTGGTAGACGATAATTTCAAGCAGACTTAGAAAAAAGCTATCAAGTAACAAGGTAGATTACAAGTGTGTCTTTGTAACGAGTAATGTAACAAATAGCTGGGGAATGTGCTAGTATTATTTTCCTTTTTTTTTTTTTTTTTTTTTTTGCTACTTGAGGTCTATGTTCAGTACTTTCCAAGTAAAAAATAATTTAAAAATTTTGAATTAGACCATGAATATTTTAATTCCTGCCAGTTCTTTTGTATTGTGTGATTTGTGGTACTTTGAACACCAACAAATGAGACAGTGTGCAAATAGAGTCTGGCACAATGGATCTATCATGGATGCAGATTCCTTTCTTCACTGCATGAAGCATATGTGAGGATGAATCTAGCATGTCAGAATACATCCAAAATGTTTCAGTCATGTCTTGGTGGACAGCATGTACAAGGCAAGTTGCAGTGACACAGTAAATATTAACTAGTCCTCCTGGTTTTGGCTGGGATTGAGTTAATTTTATTCCTAAAATGTTGGATTTAGAATGAGAATAATGTTAATAATTCACTGATTTAGTTGTTTCTGAGCAGTGCTTACACTAAAGCAAGGATTATTTAGATTTTTGTGCTGTCCTGTCAGGGAGGAGATTGGGGGACAGGAAGTTGGAAGGGGACCCAGACAGGACAGCTGACCCCAGCTGACCAAAGGGATATCCCACACCTTGTGGTGTCATGCTCAGCACTGGGGGGAGGTAGCTGAGGGGTGTCCACCTGCTGTTTGGGGACTGGCTGGGCCCTTGTAAACAGGTGCTTGTACATCACTTCTATGTTCTTTTATCGTTGTTATTTTCTCTTCCTTTTCTGTTGTATTCAACTGCCTTTGTCTCAACCCATGGGTTTAACCTTACTGTTCAATTGTCTCCCCCATCCCACTTGTGGGGGGGACTGTGGAATGAGTGAGTGAATGGCTCAGTGGTGTTTAGCTGCTGGCCAGGATAAACCACAGCACTGGTATAGATTTGTTCAGAGCAGTTTTGCAAATGAGTTACTCTGTGGTTTGGGAGAAGCTTCTGTGTAACTGCTTCATTTGTGGTGTTTGTTTGGATCTTGAGAGTAAAGTGAACCTTCTAGCAATTAAAATGTATTGCACTATTAATTGAGAATGCACAGAAGGCTTCAGTGTTATGCTCAAATATAGCAAGCTGTTTTCACAAGAGGATTTCATTGCTTCTTTGATAGAAGAGGAGTTAATCATCTGAGGGAAGGTGTGGAAACTAGGAAAGCTGGGAGAAGAGGGTGGGTAGAGAGAGTTGGGCGGGTTGAGCAGAACTTCAGAGTCCTTAAGGCTTAAAAAGGAAGAAGAGTCTGCTTACTGATTTATACAGTGTTCTCCTAACTTGTCAGAGCAGTTCTTGTTCTCTGTTTTCTTTATCTGTCTTGTGCCCTCCTTTGTTGTGAAGTGGGGAAGGGCTCATCTGCTGGTTTTCTGAAGGGTGGGAGCTGTGGGAAGGAGAGCCCTTCTGATTAGGAAGCAAGCTGTGGGGATGCCAGGTATGAAGGCAGGTCTTGGGAGGAGAGCAGGTGAGCTGCTGGGTCCTGCTCAGCAAGAGAACAGCAGGGACAGTAGAGAGAGGAATGAAGATGGCATTGAGACAGTGTGCACCCAGTGCTCAGCAGAGAAGCGTATTTCAGAAGTCAGGTCTTGTTCCTATCAGGAAAAACCTGCCTGCATCTTTACTTCCCAGAGGATGGCTATGGTCTTTTTAGTTGCATTTGTAGTTTTTATGAATGCCTTGTGAAGTTGGACTTAGGAAGTCTCAGACTCCCTCCCTACACACACACTTTTTCTCTTGAATAGCTTTGAAGAGATTTTTTTAGCCAGCAAACTTACTAAAAATAGAAATGTTGATAAATCTTGCACTATACAACTGCAATTGTGTATATTGAACACAGTTAGTGTTCTTAGGTGTCAGCTCATTTCTCAAGCACATGTGTGACAGAGGAAAACCAAAAAATATATAAAATAAATTATAGTTGGTGGTATATTGTGTGAAGGAACCTTGAGCACCTGCAGACCTTAATGACATAATGTATTTTCTTAATGCATGCATTTGGATGAAGAAGGTCCTCAGAGCTGAAGTGCATCCTGCAGTATGTCAGATGACAGTGCTCAGTCTCTTCAGGAACCTGGAAAACTTTCTCCTCTTGTGACAATGACTGTATTGCATCATTTTGGCAAGGGAGGAATTCTGGCAGAGTAGTTGCTTTGAAGCTTACCTCAAATGAGGACTAAGCAGAAGAGAGTCCAGCCTGGCAAAGCAAGCTGCTGCTTTTGTTTACTCTCATCTTGCCAGAATCTTTTGATTTTACTTTGAACTTAAGAGTCAACATAAATCATTTCAGTTATCTGTAAATGATGGAGTACCAAATCTAGGTGTTTTGTGAGTTGCTCTGACTTTTTAAGTGCTTCCAGCTTTGCAACTGTTCCTGACTTCTGCTTGCATGTAAATATCCTGGCGTGTGTGGGAAAGGTGATATGCATTCTGCTGTGGAGAGTAGTTTTCACAGGCTTGATTTTGAAACGTGGTGTTGATGAGAGGGGAAAAGCACCTTGCTCTAATTACAAGGAAAAAAATATTAGAATATGGTGATTTCTCCATTTCCTTAAGGGGAGTTATCTTACTGTGCTCAGCTGAATACACAAATGGTTCTAGCACTTGCATGTTTCAGCTTGAGTCCTCTATTTCACTATAGTTAACTGTGTTTAGATGTTTTATCAGATGCTGGGCTGGTCCTGTCAGTATTACTGAGAGCTTGAGTTTGGCTGTGTGAAGAGCAGCATGTTTTTTTGACATTTCTAGCTTTTCCTAGGTCTTTCTGTTTTTCAGGAAATAATGAAAAATTCTAGGTAATGGTGAAAATCGTAGTGCTGAAAACCTCGGACTCTTATTATTGGAAAAAAAAGCTGCCTTCAGCTGTGTGCCTCATATTCTGCCTCTGGGATGAAGCCAGCAGGATCCATCTGGCTGAGTAACCTGGGGGCAGGTGAGGAGTGAGATTCAGCTATGTGGAAAATGATGTGTTTTCAGTAGGTGGCAGTCCTTCTCTGAATCAGTCCGGGGCCAGTGGTGAGCTTGGTGACAGAGAGAGGCGGGGAGAGAGGAAAAAAGAGGGAGCAAAGTTTTTCTGTCAGTGCCATCTTGTGGGCCAAGTGTAAATACACGAGCCTGAGCACTGGTGCCTTGGAAAGAAGAGGGGTATTCCTTCTGGTGCAGGGCTGTCTGCCTGAGTAGACTGAGGTGGCTCTGCCCTGCTGGCAGCTTTTGCTGGGAGCCTGTGTGTGGGCAGCCCAGCAGCTGCCCTCTTTATTTTTGGGGCCAGCAGGGAGAGGGTGAAACATTCTTGGGGTACCCTTTGCTTTCTGAAGGGCTGGGGCTAGCAGCTCATGTTTAGTAGATGAAATCTTGATTAATTCTTTCCCCCACACAACTTCAGCTGAAATAACAGACTTCTTCCGGTTTTCTGTCTGTTGTTGGCCACACTTCTTTGAATGGAGTGTTTAGAAACTGTTAAGTAGCAGTTGCTTTTGAGTCCGGTTTACAAATAAAACATTAAATACCGAGTCAAGGTCCTTTGATACAAATCCTCAATGCTACTTGCTTCACACACCCTATGAAAGGTAGTAGTGCAGCTGCCTTAGGCTGTGAAATAAGAAAGGAGAAACTGGAGGTGGGGAAATCCAAAAACAAATACATACTGTTACTAGCTGACGTAAGGGCATCTTCACGGATCCTCTCTTGCCAGTGCTGAGTGATTTTTTTAATATCTAGATTTAAAAAACTTATTCCCATGCTTTCCACTCTTATTTTCTATCCCCTACCCTGACACATTTTCCTTGAGGAGGATAGAAGGCTTATCAGCAAGAGGACTAGTGAAGGTTAGTAAGAATGTGGTGATGGTGTGCTTAATAGTTTTTGCCAGATATATACCTGTTAAATAACTTGGAGAATTACTGCTTGATCAAGTCTTCTTATTGTGATGTCCACTCTTGCTTCACAATCCCTAGGCTGTTTTGCATGATGTTTTTAGGAGAGTGTTGGCTGGAGGTGCCAGCCAAAGCAATTCTCCCAGGCAAGTATTACTGAAAACCAAGCCACTGCCCTAGCTTTAATTAAATTATCTCTCCTGTTTCCTCCCCCTCCCCTCTTCTGTAAGTTTCCCACTGAAAAATTTCAAGGCTGGGTACTCTGGGTATCTGGTTTTTTTTGTTGCCCACCTGCATGGCAGAGAAGGACACACTGGTTTAGATCAATGTGAGTTGCAATGGAAGCACCTCTAGGAAGGTGTCAGTCAGTTCCATGACTTGCTTTCCTAACAGAGCTGTAAATGCTGTCAGTGTTGTCTGTGTATTATTTTTACATCACCTAGATGAGTTTACATTGTGTTTTATTATTATTTCTAAAGAAATGTGAGTAGAAACACATCTTGTTTTGTTTTTAGATGATCTGACTGAACTCCCAGTGAACTATTCATTGCTTCCCAATCTGTGCCAATCTGTGTATTAGATTTTTCTTCCAGTTGTAACTGGAAGAACTGTATGGGCTCAGTGGTTGGTGCAGAGGACACAGCGGAGAAGGGAGGAGTCTGGTATGTCCTCTTTTGACAGCAGCAACCCAATCTAAAATAAATAGACCTTTTCATAGTTTTAAACTAGAGCAGCCTATTCTTCAAAAGTTTTGAGGTTTGTTCAGTCGATATAAAGCAAAGAGACTGGGAGAGGAGGTTGAATTTATCACACCCCCACACTTGTTCGCTTAATTAATGAATAGAAATGAGGTAAGAAAAAGACAGTTCCAAGTTCTTAAGTCTTTTAGCAGAAAGTGCCTGGAAGCACTTGGTTTTAAATCATTGGGCACAAAGACTTCTACTTGTTAAATTAACTGGTTTTCTGTTCAAAACACATTGAAGTGCCTTTTTTTTTTTTCATGTTCTATATGTTGGTTAGCTTCATAGAGTGCCCTCAAAATGTACACTTTAGGCAATTACCATGTTTTGTCTAAAAGCAAGCCTCTGCAGAAATCACGACATAGTTCATCAAATTTTGTTGTTCAATCAAAGTCTTTGTTGTTAACACATTTAAGTCATGTACGTTAAAGCATTTAAGTGTGTGGAGATAGGGTAATCACTCTTTTTTTTTCCCTTAAGATTGATGCCAAATGTTTAGGAAAGTGTTTGAATTACAGACCTAGAACAGGATGTTAATCTATACTAATCTAATCATTATTTGAATAGGCCATTTAAATCCAACCACCCTGTGGGCTTGTTAGCAGCATCAAGTAAATTACAAGAAAATGCGTTTTCACACCCTTTGCCTTGGGCTAGTTCTTCATCCTGGTGTCACATGAACATTTTGCAAAAGATAAATTTCATGGATAAATGCAGCTAAAGTTATTTTCTGTACTTGGCAATAAAACTGAAAGAGAATTCTTCATTGTTAAAATACAAAGTTGTAGTAATTACCTGACTTTGATATTGTAAACTGCTGATAGTTAAATTGACCACATCTACGTATTATTTATGGCCTGAGTTAATTAGTTGGCTTGGAGGGCTCAGCATTTTTGAGGATGCCAGTCAGCTAGTTGCTTTCTTTCCTGCCTATACTTGCTTATTAAGATGACTTATCTCTTAATTTTTGTGTTAATATTTCCTGTTAGAGGTATTTCAAATGTCACTATAGCATTCAAAACTAACTGAATGAGTGTAATTTTATTTATAGCTGTTGTCAGCAAATGCAGAATAATGTACATGTGCCTTTAGAGCACTCCGAAAAATTTCAGGTCTTGGGAAAGTACGCTTTGAGACAGAAATGAGAGACTGTTGTAAATTAGCATGCTGCAGCCTATTGTCCTCAATTGACACATGCTCAAAAGCATGGTCTTGCACAGGTGTAAATAAATCAGCTTTTGTATTAGTTTCGTTTAAAATAGGTAAGTGGCATACTTATCTTTGTATTGTAAAAGCTTTGGAAGACTAGAACAATTGTAGGCTTAACTTTTGCGCAGTACACTTTCCTCAGTTCTGTTTTTGATGTAGCTGTTACTAAAGAAATTTGGCCTGTTTGACCAAAGAAATTGCTATGCCAAACCCAAAAAGCGTTATTGGGCCCCTTCTGTATGTGCATTGTGCTAAATAGGTGATTGCTCATTTTTTTTCTAGGAACCTTGCTTGGTTCCCACCAGAAAGCTGTTCATTGCTCTTCCTTTGTTCACGGTCTCAGACTTGGATTTGAGTGTGAGTTTGGAGGCAGAATTAGTAGCTGCTGTATGGAGGTAGTGCTTCCCACATTGCTTTTTTTGGTTTGGTTTCTGAAGGAGTGGTATTACCCTTGCTTCATGATACTTGAACCTCGAGTGTCTATGGTTTGAGACAGCTCCTCTGGGACTCAGTTGGAGCTGTGGGTGCAGAACATGATGCAGAGCAGGCTGAAGCCAGGCTGTGCTCCTAGGGTAGATAAACAATTGTGGCAGTAGAGAAGCAGTGACACATGCTGTCACTTATGTATTTCTTGCCCATCCATGGTCTAGCATGGATGCTTGGAAGGCTCCAAGGTGAGATGGTGCAGGATGGTCAGCTGGTAGAAATAACCCTGCTAACCTGCTTTCTTTCCTGCCAAATTGACCTTGTGGAGGTAAAAAAGGAGCTGGGGCTGGCACAAAGTGGGAGGATAAATTATTGTACAGTGACTATGTAGTTCATCTTTAGGTGATCCTAGACTTCAAAAAAAGTAGGGAGAAATAAAGTTCTCTGTGGCAGCTTGGTGATGTGTGGGAGATCTGCTGTTTCCATCTCAGCCTCTGCACCTGAGCTGTCAGCTGGTTTATCTGCCAGTGGTGGTAAGCTCAGGTTTCTGGTTTGTGCTGGCCTTGGAAGAGATGGGCATGTTCTCAACTGCTGTGTTTTCGAAGTGTTGATAGCAGAGGGATGATATGACTTGGCTTCTACACCAAGTTCTTAGTAACTGTTTCTCCTCTCCCATTCTCTCTTTCTCATTGGCTCTGTTTTTCCATCTGTGTTTTGAGTTCTGATCTTCCTTCCTGCAATATTTTCCTAGGTGACTTGCCTCTGTTTCCTCACTCCTGTCATTCCTAGCTTAGCATCAGCTGTCTAACCCTGATTTCTGATGTTTCCAAGGTCAGTGCTGTCTCTGGTCGAAGAGACAAGTATTTTTCTATCTATTGCAACTGCTTACTGTGGACCCTCTGCGGTGCTGGTCAGGTGCTCGAAACGCTGAGAACTACTTCAGGAAAAAAACTGGTTTGATTCAGTTTGTTACAGCAAAGAGGATGATGGGCTAAAATACTATTGGGAAAGGGAGAGTGCAAGTTTGTAGCTGAGAGTGTAGTTAAAGCAAGTGCCTTTTTCAAAGGCAGTAGATGTCTTTAACACTACCCTTTCCTCCCCTTGGCTTCAGCTACATGGACCCTCATGGATCCCAGCTAAAGTTAATTATGGGGGAGGCTTTCTGGTGTAGTCAACAATAGAAGCCTCTCCAGAGGATAACCTGTGGTGGTTGGGATCAAGTTTTTAGGGATACAAAAGAAGACAGCATTGACCCAGACATCTGAAAAATACTTTACTAAATTTATTTGAAACTTGTTCCTGGCAGTGTCATTCTTTGTCTTGTGTGCTCCCCCTCCTCATTTCTGGATGTAGCTTTTGTTTTACGTTGTTTGAATTGGGCAGTTGCTTTCTCTTGGAGGTAAAGCTTGTCAGACCTCTACTCCTGCCTCTTAAGAGACTTTGACTGTTGGGGGGATTTACTGCAATACTCAGCCCTTCAAATAGGGTCTTAATTGTTTTACTTCACTACTGAAAGTGCTGAAGCTGGATTGAATTCTGTCTAATTTCTGCCTGCAATTGCGCTCAAGTTCAGTCTGTTCTTGGTAGTAATTAAGGCAGGTCTCATCAACGAGTGTCCTTACTACCTTCTGAATACTAATAGTTTCACTAGATAAATGACCCAAGGGAAATAATTATATTTTAATGACAGTGTCTACCCTCAGGTAATTGTGGTTGAACTGATGCTTGAAGTGAGATATACTGAGGTTTGTTTGAAATATTCCTGATTTTAATATTAAGACAACTTTTTCATTTTGGTGCATTTCTTCTGTAGAACAGGGAGGCTTTGTAGTCCAGAAGAGGAAGCCTTTGGTGTCCTTCATGTGAGTTAATGAAGGATGTGAAATCACAGCATGAAACTCTCTCCTCCTTTGCTTTCCTGCCTTTTAAAAAGTCTCTCTGAGGTAATTTATGCAAGCAGATGCAGCTTCCTCACAGGCAGTGAGCTGTGGCTTCTTTGACATTCAGAGAACTTGCTCTCAAGCAACTTAGAGAGAGCATGGCTGCTCTCCTGCTCTCATGGCTTGAAGAGTGTTTGACAGAAAACCTTGGCCATTAGTTGGGGTGGCAGGGTGGCACTGGGAAGGAGATACTCATGTTGGAAGACCCAGTGGCTTCTAGTACTTGGAAATTAGATTGTTCAGAAAGCACTAGAGTCATGGAGTTTAGGCTGGTGAATTGCCATGAAGCAGGACTTCAATTGCTTTGGTACAACCCAGATATTGCATTATGGCTCAACTCCATTTTAAAAGGTGGCATGAAGTTTGGGATTATGGTTTGAACATCTGTCTGAAAGGAATTGCTTGTAAAAGGTAGCGTAGAAACCACTGCTGCAAGCTTTGAGTACAGTCTTCATGAGTGGATTTATTGTAGGGGTACACTAAAACTAATTATTTTCTAGGCACAAATATGAGGAGTATGCAGTGTACCTGTACAGTAAGTGTGTGTTGTTTTATCAGGTGTGTTGAGCAACAGTCCAATCAGTGCAGAATAAGGCAGGCTCTTCTAGAAGCCTTGCAAAGGCTTGGGCAAAATAAATTATGCTTGGCAGATTGATAGTACAGAAAAAGCATATTCAGTCAGTTCTTGACAAATGACTTGAGAAGTGCTTTTTAATAGTTACTTTGTGTCAGTTTTTAAAAAAAACTATATGTTTATTTCCAGAGCTACTATTACTAATTAGAGGTTAAAAAGTGTTCTCTTGGTACTGTTCATTAGGAGTTGTGATCTGTTGAAAAACTTCCAGATTGTCCTAACTTGTGCTTTGTTTGCTTTGTATTGTTTCGTGCAGTGTATTTGAAAGTTTCTCACCTAAAAAAGGTGAATTTGTTTGTTTTGTTTTTTGTAACACAAACCACTTTCTTGATGATGTCATCCATAAAGATGAAATGGAAATACCATTTTGAGTAGCAGTAACATTTTGAGGTAACTTTGCTGAAGATTTTTAAGCAATTATACTTTGTTGGAACCATGTCTTTGCATTTCCAAATGCTTCTGAAGCATTCAATTGGAAAGATTTGCTTAACTTTTTAACTTGTTTCTGGAATGGCACATTTCACTCCATTATCCACACAGGATGTGATGCTTCCTTTTGCCATGCCTCTGAGTGTGCTCCTCTGAGGCTGGATCTTTGTGATCACTGCCCTAGTTACTGCTTTTAATAAACAACCTTTAACTTTTTTATTTCATTGCATTGGCATATTCTGAGTTAATAAATTGGTATGTCTTGCAGTCCATGTGTCTTGTAGAGGTTATATTTCCAGTGCTGCATGACTCTGGGAATAACTGGATCTCTGCTTTGGTGTCATAGCTGAAAGGCTGACATGTTGGGACTGATCTCAGTCACATTAGTGATTTCAGCAGGAATTTTACATGGGACTTTTGGGGAATGTAATGGAAATAATAATCTGAAAAGGGTTTATGTGTGCTCTTAATTTGGCTTTTTCTGAGACTTGTGCTAAATGCCAGTGTTACTGCCATTTATGGCTTTTACAGTGAATAGTGGTTTTGAGGATGCTGTAGATCTATGTAGTTGGTGTGTATCCTTTTATCTCAAAGTGTTATGTAAATCATGGTTTCAGTTTTAAATGCTTAAACCCTGTAGGGGTTTCAGTTGTACTTGAAACCTCATTGTTAACTCAGCAAACTTAACTTTGCATACTAGAACATTGTGAGCCTCCCACAGAAGTCCCATTAATATCAACTTCAACTTCACAGTATCAGCTGTGAGGATGGGTCAGTATAATAATCCATAACTTGTTCTTCTAGACTAAGGCTGACCTTTTTTGTGGTATTTAAATAGCAAAGATTAAGTGAGGAGAAAACTCCCACGTATTAATATATCAAATTAAATTTTTATAACAAAATGCTACTTCTGTGCCATAACTTTAACATACTGGTATAGTGATATTTGGAGCTGTTTCTTCTTGCTATCATTTAAGCCGAGAATAATTGCTAGCTTATTTTGAAGTGGTGCAAAGTTATCAGTGCTTAGGTGGTGCATTTAGTGGTATTAGCATTACAGTGTTTGCCTCTCTTGGTAGTGAACAAGGCTTGTTGCACATCTTTCGCTGTGGCCGTGCATTGTTAGTGTAAAATTGGGTAATCCCAATAGTCCACAATCTTAGACACAGCCCTGCCACTTTCTGTGACTCACCCCATGGTTCTGTGATCTGTGACCAGATCCCACACTGGAGAGGTGTGGGGGGCACAGCTGAGGGAGGCAGTGAGTCAGCACTGGCCACTGGAGTAACAGGGTGCAATGAGACTGAGCTACATTGAGTACAGTGTTCTCTCAGTCTTCTCAAAGGTAACTCCTGTCATAATAATTCTGTATCTTCCAATATGACAATTTAATTGCTTAGCTCAACTTTTAAATACTGTAATAATTGTGAAACAAAATCTGATTTATGGTTTTGAGAATTTGGGGAACAAATGCTAATTTCTGTTACTCAAGCAGTGTTTTACAGAGAATTTTTTATAGTAACTACACTGCCATAAAAAACTTTTTGCCTAACTTGGTTTTTGGACATGAAAAATGTATAAATAGTCTTACTGTCTTCAATGACCCAAGGATAACTATACAAGTTCAGATCAAAGGCTAGCTTCCCTTATCTTGTGAGATGAGGGACTGTAGTAGTTGCCTGGAAGAAAAGGTAAAAAACCCCAGAGAAGCTGGTACAAATAGACCATGATAGCTGCTGTTAAATCTTTCCAGCTTCTGACAGTCCATAGCTGAGGAGCTTCTTGTGGGGTCAGGGATGTATCCCTATATATTTAACAGCTCAGTGGAATGCCTATGGCTTATTTAAATAGCTTTCTAAAGCTATTTTGAGTTCTGTTTACTTTCGCAGCATCCTATGGCAGTAAATATCACAGTGGACCACAGATGTATTTAAGCTACAGAATTACTATGGAAATAGTAAAGAAGTTTGTTGCCTCTGTGATTTCTAATTTTTCAGTGTTGTTTTTCTTGGACTTCATGACTTGGCTGATTAATGACTTGAGGTTGTTACCTCACTGTCATCTTTTACCTGTCAGTGTAAATAGCTAATTGAGAATTCATTTCTGCACAGGTATAATGATGGAGTTTGCTTTTTTTTCTACTATTTTGCCTTGGGGTAAGTTTTGCATTTGTTGGCGCTGGATTTCACCACCTTAATGTTTGGCCATTGAAAATATTGTATGGTGGCTGTTCTGTGAGTTCAAGTCTTGACTAATTCAAATAATTTCATATCCTCATCAAAGTTTTCTCTTCATGCCTTTTGTGAAATTGCGGGTACATTGTGAAGAGTAATGTGGCTCCCAAGTTGGATCTCTGTGGGTCACTTTTGATACTCCCTTTGTAGTGAAACCCAGTTGTTTGTGTACAGCTGTTGTTTGTTTCTTTTGAAGCACTTCTGAATCTTCAAGAGGAGTCTCCTAGCTCAAATTACCTTTGTATAAAATAAAGCCAACCCTTGTTGTGTTGTCAAAGGCTATTCAGATATGATGTATTAACTGAGCTGCCCTATGTTTGGCTAATTGCTTTAAGATGCAGAGAAGCATTTTGGAAAGGCTCCTTCCTTCTACCAAGACAATGTTAATTCTTTTCTATTTCCCTATTTATGCAAACCTCATCAATTCTGTTTTCTTTTTTTAGTTATATCTTTTATCAATTTACCAGGCTTAGGCATTTGCTTTACTCATCTATAGATCTCTGGATCTCTTCCTTTCTTTCCTTCCTTGATCCTTAAAGGCTTGGTTCATATTTGCTGCTTTCCATTCCTCTGTTGCTGAGGCTGTGCCAAGTATTATGTTGCTCGCTGTAGTTGAAATTTCAATTTAGTGTCTGAGTTCTTTTACTGACAAGTGTCATGGAGTCCTGGCAAATCACAGAGATGCTGTGCTTGGTCACTCACTACTCTGTGAATTGTAGCATCTAGATAAATTATATTTTCAGCAGTGCCTGGGAGAAATGCTATATTTAAAGGAAATGGAATAGTCTGCACTATCAAGTCTTAACAGAACTTGCTACAAGAAAACGAAGGAATTGAGTCCATGTGAGGTGCAGATAAATTGACTCTTCTGTCAACAGAAGAGATGAGTATGTGGGGTCAATAGGATCTTGGTAACAGGCAGCATGGAGAAAGTAGAAATGTTGTTTTCTATTTCTCTTAGCACAGGAGCTAAGGGTTAATCAGAAAAAAACAAGCAATCGGCAAGGTCATAACAAATGAAGTGATTCTTCACCCTGTAACTAAGCTGTGGAAATGATTTCTGTGATGTTTGTAGAAGTTGAAATTGCATAATTTATGAAGTGACTAAAGAAATCTAAAAAATCCATTTAAGACCTTTAGGTGCAGATAGCCCCTGAGACAAACTGTTGGAAAAAACCTTGGTGAATTATTACTATGTAATATTTGCCTTTCTCTATTCCTCCTTATTGGCAAACCTGAGATACAGATTCTGGGCCTGAATAGGCTGTCACTGATTTTTCTTAAGTGCTTGACCTGGTTCCACAGATGGTATCCCTAGTTGCTGCTTAGAGGAGTGCAGAATTTCTCTGCTAGAAATTCTTGTTTTTGAGGAGCAGCAGTTACATTAGCAAGAGGGCTCTCACACCAAAGCAATCTTTGTCAGTCACTGATCCTTGCCAGTAACTTGTAAAAAGGACAAGGTAAGCACACCTGAGTCTTCCACTATATTCCAAGCTCTTGTGCCTGTGGACAGACCATACAGGGCATCAACCACTGTGAGCCTGGACTCCTCAGCATTGGGTGCCTGCACTCAGGAGATAGGATGAGGATGTCTCTGTATGCTTCCCATTGATCCCGTGGTGCCTGAGGCTTGCTGTGTTGAGCAGATGGCTGTAGGAAACCCAGGATGTGATTTCTGGATCAGGATGCTGGATCAAGGCCCAGGCAGCACAGGTGAGGCAGTGTTTGTTGCCAGTGAGAGACTGGACTGGGGTCTCTGTTCTGTGAAGGTTGGAGTGGTAGCAGTTGTTTTGGAGAGGACATTAAGTTAAAGCATCTGCAGTAGGGGAGGTGATAAGGCTGGAAGAACCCTGGACTGTGGAGATGAGACTTAAGAAGGAATTAAGATAAACTGTTGGGCCTGACTGCTCACAGTATAACCTCTAGCTGCCCTTTTCAGCTTGGCTACCCAAGCCCAGCATATATCACCTGATGAATCAGTACTATAAAATTCTTTCAATAGCTAGTTTCTTAAAGGATGTTATCTTTATTTCTTTCTGATTGAATTCCCAGATATTACTATGAATAAGGAGAATTGGTGTGGATTGAATTTTTTGTGGTTGCTTGTAACCTGCTAGAGGGCATCTTTTATTAGTTTGAAAGGTGGAAATTTTTATAGATACTCCCATAAACCTTAGGTTTGAATTTCTAACAGAAACTTACTGCTGAATGATCCTGGTTTGGGTTTTTGTTTCTTGTGTTTTTGTTTTTGTTTGTTGGTTTGTTTTTTGTCTCCCTGGCAGATAGGCTATTTCTGTCCCATGCTGATCTTTTCTGATACTGGACTGGTTTAGCTCATGAAATGTGCAGCAAACTTTCCACTTGCTGGATTAGTTTTCTGTGATTTCACTTTAATGGCCCTCTGAATGAAAAGAGTATAAGGTGCTGTGAGAGAAAGTTTGGGAGATTTTACTCCTGTAATATTACAGTGATCTGTGGGCTTGCAAATCCTGAGCAGGAATGGTTTTACCTGTGCTGCATGTCTCTCCCTGAGGTGTCTGCCTTGTCCTTCAGAGGGATGACTTGTCTGCTGACCTGTCAGCTGCTGGATGCCTTCAACTTAAAGGCTGTTGCATTAAATTGGCTTCAATGTTCTGTCTTCCTTGGCCAAAGACACTGGGCCCCAGGGCTGCCCAGGCAGCTCCACCAGCCCTGCCACGTTAGGAGAGGTTGGTCACTGCAGCAGGAGGTGGTGAGGCTTGTCCCTGCTTCCCGGATAAAGTCCAATGCCTGCTCTTTCAAAATGAGTGTTAATAAATGGTGAAAGATGCTGCATCACATTGTTGCAGGTACTTGCAAGAGAGCGAGAGATCCAGCCCTAGGTCACTTTCTAATATTTGTACTGGTTGGAGTCATAATGGTATACCATGGATCGAAAAGGGTGTGCCTGGGAGGAGCTGTAGCTCAGGGATTTGCATACAGCTTTGTGTTCCTCAGCCAGTTTTTAAAAAGCAAGTATTAAAATGAATTTACTGTAGTTGAAACCTGAAGTGTTGGTTTTGGGGCTTGTTCATTTCTGCTGATGACTTGAGAATTACTTTTTTTCTGTTTTGTGATTCTAAATGAAAGTTTCAACATCTATATGAAAATTGAGTAAGTCTTTATTCTTAATTTTTGGCACTTTCCATAGTGTATTAAGGAAGCAATTGAGATTTCTGATTAAATCCTTCTTACCAGAAGGGTGAAACATTTTTTTCTTTTTTTTTTCTTTAATTCTTACATTCTTTGTTATCTTTATTCCCCTCTCCCACTTTTTTTTCCACGTGTTTAATCACAGTCAAATTCTGACTGTTGTCAGAATATCTATTACCCCTAAGTCTTTCTTCTTTGGGTACTAGTACATATTTAATGCTACAAGGATTTTCCTGTTTCTTTTGTTAATATATTTATTTTAAAAGGTGTGTGTGCACGTGGCAAAATGAGACTCCCGAGCTGATAAGCAGTGGGGGAAATAAGTGCACTTGAGGTCAGTGGGTCTGTGCTTCTGGCTCGTGCTCTGTCTGTAGTTCATTCTCCATTGATGCTGAATCTGTGCATCATCTGATCACTTGGCTGCACACATTTGTTCCAGATGAAATGTGAGCATGTGATGGCATTTAAGTTGTGGTTGGAGCACGTGGTAATGTAGTAAAACAGCCAGCAGGCTATTTTAGGAAGGAGATGATAACCTCATGTGGTACAAAATCTTTTGCAGTAAGATGCCTCCTTTCACCCACCTTCAGCTCTTGTTCTCTGACATGCTCTGGGCATGCCTGTGTCTCTGAACACTTGTGTTCTGAAACAAGTCTGTCTCAGTAATCCTACTATGTGCCTGTGGTACTTGGACTTCATGAAAATCTCCAGTTGTTTTGTAAATGGAGATTTGGATTGCAGGTAACAGTCCCTATTTTGGAAGCAGGTTTTCCTTTTTTTTTTTTTTTTTTTTTCCCTCTCAAAAATTTCCATTATATAAATTAAGCTTTTTGCTTCATTATATACGCCTCTCTTTGTCTCTCTATAAAGCATGGCTTTTGAAAATAAGCTGATACTTCAGAAATTAGTTGAGAAATGTTGGCAGAACATGCATCTAGACAGAAGGCATCTGAAATCAGTTGTGGCAAGCCATCCTTCCTGTGTTTTTAGGTAAGAGTATGGAGATGTTCACAGTTTAGTTGAGGTGTACTTTTTTTATTTTAGAAAATAAATCTACAATTCAAGTATGCCAGAAGCAGACTCTCCCTTCGTAACGTTTGAAACTTAGTTGAAAGTTTCCTGAATATATCAACTTCTTACTTAGGAACTGGTTTAATCTGAGCCTTTAAATAGTTGTTGTCATTACTCAGTTCAGGCATTGGGAAAGAGATGATTTCATACTGAGCGCTTATGTTCAGTAACTACTTCCAGACCCTGGCCAGGCCCTTTGGGCATCCTGTTTTGGTAGTCTTAACCACTGTCATTGTTGTTCCAGTGTCATTTTGATTTCTACTGTGACTGACTGATCTATTTCAGGTCAGTTTTCCTTTTCAGTGCTTCTGATACTTTTATTTAGCATGAAGTGTTGGTCAGGAGTTTGTTAGAGACCTTTTTTTAGATTGTTCTCTCATTAAGGCTTTTTTGTAACTTGTCTCTTTTTAACTTATTACTGAGGAAGAAAAAGAAAAGTCAGGAAGAAATTGCAGATGTATGAAAATGATGATGCCATAATGTACGTTTCCCCTCTAAAATGGGAACAGTTGACAGATTCTGTTGCAGTAACCTTACTTGAAAGTATGACATTCATCTATGGATTGTAGAGGAGAAGGTGGGATACCTACCTGTGAGCTAGTACTAGAGAGCACAATAGACAAGCTCTAAACTGAAGCTCAGTAAGGCTTATGTTCTCCAGGGGGTTGGTGAAAGGATAAGTGCCAAACAGTCTGAAGTAGATGAAGCTGTGGTATGAAGGAGTAGCTTCCCAAAATCCTAATCTAATACTATGATTTAAAAAGCTGTGCAGCCACTCAGGGGGCCAGCTATTTCTGTTACTCACTGTTGTTCATGTCTAAGAGGGATTGTAGTCTTGGGAAGGTGCCCAGTCGATAGTGTTACAGATATCACATGGTTTTGGAGGACTAAAATATGCCAGATTTTTTTTTTTTTTTTGTAATTGGAAGTTATTGACAAACTTACTCAAACAGATTAATGGCTTCTTCTCAGAATTTTAAAAAATTATTTTTTTTGTTTCTCTGTCAATCACCTATTTTTCTTCTGAGAATGTACAGTTTTGCTTTCACCAGCCAGAGATCTTGAAAGAACTGGTCGTGAGGCTTTTCTTCTCATTGTTTGCTTCAATATTTATTTTTTCTTGTCCTTACATTCTATTCCTGCCCTGCAGAGTTCTTCGTTGCAGGTTAGTTCAAGGCACGAAACTCCAAAGCCCCAAATGCCCAATTCCTAATGCCAGATGCTCTAATGCAAAGTGCCTAATGCCTAATGTTCAACTACCTAATGCCCCCACCATCAGGATGGCATGGATATTTAGACTACATTCTTTATAATCAGTATTTATAATTCTACTCCAATAACTATTATCTATGTTAGAAGGTTAAACTCTATTTTAAGCCAACTATAATGTGCCACCTCACTGCAGAACATGGAGGCAAGGAAGAAGAAGGAAGAAACCCAAAAGCCATGTGCTTTCTCCATCTTGCCATCCCCTGCTTATCATCCTAAACCCCCAGTTATCTAAAATTCTCACCCTGTGATAAAACTACACACTATTCTACTATCTAATACACACTCTTGAAAACTCTGCTTCATTCCAGAGCCTAAAAGCCCTTTTTCCATGAACAAAGGTTAAAACCACTGTCTATCAGAGATCTTAAATCTCTCAAACATGCCAAGAAATATTCCTCACAATTCCAGACTCCAACAGCTTCTGTCTTGTAGACAGCCCTAAAAACTGACTTCACAGGCTTTTTCCTGTGACATTGATCTTTAATGAACTATTCATACAAGAAGGCACTGGTTTCATGAAATAGATGTGTCTACTCTCAGAATCAGCATCACAGTCCTGGAGTTAGCTTTGTTCTTGTGATGGGTAGGGTTGGAGGCAGAGTAGTGAGACCTAGAAGCTGCTTTCCTTCTCTATAGTCTGTTTCATTTGGGAAAATCTTTTACCTTGCTTATGTGGTTTTCCCCAAGAAAATGACTATTTAACCACACTTGTTTATAAGAGGTACTGGCAATATCTGCCTTGTGCAGTTACTGGTGAAAATTAAATTTTACCATTTTTATCACTGTCTGCTTACTCTGCTTGATAGCAGAGCTGTCTGTATTTATTTCCAGCTGTGTACTTGTTTTTTTCTTTTTCTCAATGATGTATCTTCCTACTTGGACAGAGTATTCCCTTTGCATTTTGGCCTCTATTTCCACAGCTGTGCCTTCTGATTTATTTTAGGAGAGTAGCTTACATAATTGTCTGTATATATCAGGAAGAGAGGTGGGTTTTGATGGGCTGAATCTTTCTAAGGGTATGTTTCTGGCCAGCTTTCCTTTTGAGGTGCCTCTTTTCATTGGCACTAGAAGGTGTTTATGCAATTGCTGTGTTTTAACCAAGCATGTTGGTGTAACCTGTTACATTGGCAAGTACTGAGACATCTCAGCTTCAGTGTCCCGATCAAATTTTCTTTGGTAATTTAATTACAACAGCTTCTATTTTTGCCTGTGGTTCCAGGAGTGTGAGCTTCCTTAAGCTCATCAAGTACCTTAATGGTACTCAACTGTGTATTAATACTATGTGAATGTCTTTCTCTATGTCAGCTGAGATTATCACTTCATGATATCATCTATTATCCAAAACCTACAAAGTAATTTGAAAGTGTTTTAGGATGAAGGTGTGATAAATATAGTTTTTGCTTTGCTGTGCAGGTAAAAGTTTGGAACAGGTTTGTTCTTATGTTTTCTTACTTACACAACTGTAGGCAGTGCTAATCTTTCTATTTTTGCTTTTTAAATTACATCTTGCATTGCTCCTACTAGGTGTTTATGCTAAGAAATACTAAATTCTATGACTTCTTACAAAGAATTCATTTGAGGATACTAACTTGCAGTGTTGCATTCTAGAAACCAATTTGGAAAGCTTAAGGAATTACATAGTTCATCCCCAAATGGAAACATGGCATTTTTTGTTTCTTTTTTTTGTTTGTTTTTTTTTTTTTTTTAATTTTATTTTTGCTTTTGTTGATGAAAAATAGGTTGTGTATGTTCAGTTTCAGCAATGTTTAGACGTTTACTTTGAAGCACTTTCTTAGGTAAAATGTTGTTTAGTATTTGCAATTAATGCTCTGAAGAATCCTTAGTGCTTTGATGTGTCTGGTTTGGGCAAAAATTCTTAGAGCTGAAAAACTTTAGTACTCTAAAACAGGTTTTTTAACCGTTGTCCTCTTTGGATTTGTGATTTAAACGTGTATCTGGACACATGCACACACCGATGTGCACACAGACACTACAAACTTCCATATACATTTTTACAGCTGGCTCTGCTTGTTTTTGTAGATAATATTACATCTTAAAAGTATTACTAATTGCAGGAATTAAAGCTTTCTAGATGATGTGGTGTTTTTAGTACAGTTAGGTTTTTACTTTTAAGAAACAGGTTTATATGAGCAGCAAAATTTATTCCAGACCACCTCTTAAATTTTATTTATTCTTTACCACTGATGTTTCTCTTCTGAAATGTTACCAAGTGGCACAGAAATCTTGTACTGCAGGGCTGTTCTTCCACTTATTTTTAAACTTTTCCTTTTATCTTACTCTTAATTTTTGAAACAGAATTAATTTTTTTCTTTTGACTCTCCTTTGTGCTTTATAGTGCTACATTTGGGCACCAGTATGCTCCATAGTGATTTCCAGAACATTTGTAATCATCTCTTCTCCCCTCACCCCTTCCTTTCCTCTCAGTTGTCATAGTTCCCTGCTTTTCTTATCTCTCCTTTTACTGCTGCAGCTTTCAGATGATAATGCACAGCTCCAGCAGCAGCTGCTGCATAATAGCTGCAGCACCACTTAGAGCTGACCTAATGTGAGAATAAATGAACAAATCTGTGATTTGCATGTGGCCTTACCTACAAAATCTTTTTTTTCAATTTGGATGTATTGGGTGTCATCACTGGAAGGTGAACTGTGGATGGCCTTCCTCTTGCCAGCTGCTTCAAGGATTGTGCCACACTGGGGGTGGTGGCACAACGAGGTGTTGGGATTCCTGGTATTTTTTTACTATCAGCTGTTTCTAAAGATGAGTTGCTTTTTTTTCCCTACCGCTTCTTTATTCAAGCTCCTGTGGCCAAAAACACTGCCGTGTGTGCAGCAGAACAGGTGGAGTGACACGTTGTTGTGTCACGCTGTGCTTTGTCAAGCCACTCTGCTCATTTCCTTTCATTTCCTCCGGGTGAGTGAGCCAATGTTCTCGTAATCTTCTGCATGAGGGGCCTGAGGCTGCAAAACTGAGCTGGAAAGTGTCCTGCTGGTTTAGTACACACAGCCCAGGGGTTACAGCTTATTTTGGGGCTGGCTGGTGAGGTTAGCAGCAGCAGCCCTATCTGTGCTGCACAGATGCCTGCGCTGCTCGTAAGTCGGCTCCTCAGCTGCTGCAGTTGGTGATGCAGTACTGTAAAGAAAGCTGTCACCTATTTTTGTCAGATGATTTAAGTGTTAGTACTCACTGGGAATACTGTACCTGTGTATATTTGAGGCAGTAGTTTAGCTAGGAAAAATGTTTCTATATTACTCTTAACCAGTATATGAACTTTTCTTGCTATGACTGTTAGATACAACCTTACTGATGTTCTGCTGGTTTAAGGATATAAGCAAATTAAGGTTTGTAAAGTGTGTGTCAGAAGAAACCTGACTGAACTACCCCCGATTTTTTTTTTCATTCCTGTCTCCAGTTGTAGACCTTGCTTTATCAGGTGAAGTACCTTTATTTTGAAAATACTTCCTCCATGATTGGATTCTGACTTGAAGGTCTAGAAGGGGGAAATAAAATAGTATGAAGGTTACATGAGGACTTAAAACTGACTTATTTGAAGAAAAGAATCCTGCTGCGGGCTTTTTGCATGCTGTAGTCTGCTCTCACCAGGTACATTTTCAGCTTTATTTTCTCATTTCCTTTTTATTTCATCAAGTTCTCTGGTAGTGGTTTTTTTTTTGGTTTTTTTTTTTTTTTTTTTTTTTCCTTTCAGTAGGTTCTAGTTGTTGCAGGGATATGAGGGATAAGCATTGTTATGTTAGTTTTATTTCCTTATTGATATTAGATGAGAAACACTGAACAGAAGTCTCCATCTACTGAGGGTTAGTGGTTTAGAGAACTTAAAATGGCCCTAATAATACATTCAGGTAATTTTGAATGTTGTGGAGTTTAAGCAGATTCTTGCAGAGTTTGGTCTTATTTAAAATCAGAGGGTGGATGTGGTAGTTGAACAGCCAGGATGGGGATGAAATGAATCTCTAAGGCATTTTGTTTAGTGTTGAAGAAATGTCAGTGATGGAAAAATGAAAATTGCTCTCATAAAGTGAGTTTAAAAACTGGCTTATTAATAAATTTCATCATAATTCCAAATGCAGAATGACCATCCAGTGTATATCTTGCTGTAGGGGTTTTGCTGCCATTGCTACTTAACCACATTATGTGACATTTCATTAATGACCAGTAAGAGGTCATAAAACTGTTATCAATGAAGTGTGTAGCCAGTTGAAATCTCGGGGTGGAAAATTCATATATAGTTAGGGGAAGCTAGACTTGTGTGTTTGGAATTGGTGTGTGTGGAAAGGGAAGCCAGGATCTGTGGTTGGGGGTAGGCAATGGCAGGCCTTGGCATTGGCAACGGCACACCTTGGCAAAAGTGCCAGTGTGCTCTTGGGTGTTAGGCATAGTGTTGTTTATAGGTCACTGTTAGCCTGATCTGATCTGCCTTTAGAACACAGTATCCATCTGGGAAATTGTTGAGGTTCAACCCCATCCAGCAGCACAGCCCCACTCTCACTCTTCTCTGGTGGGGGGGGGAGAGGTTTGGGACGGTAACAGTGAGAGAAGTTGAGATTAAGGTGGTGTAATGGGTACAGCTGAAGCTGTGCATGCCAGCTAAGCTGAACAAGGAATGACTCCACTTCCCATGAGCAGGCTATGCTCAGCTATCTCCAGGAAAGCCAGGCTGCTTCAATCCTACTGGTGACTTGGGAAGACAAACACCATCACTGAGCATCACCCCGTTTTCCTCCTCTCATCTTAATGCTTATGTAAGGCATACGTGCATGTGGGCAATTCTGTGGTATTTAAAAACAAAGGTGTTTTAGTTAAATAGTTAGTTCAAAAGATTTGGCTTACCTGGGTCCTCCTCTGATCTTATTTATGATGGTTTTATTCTTGTATTCCTAGTAATGTTTAATCTAACTCTTGGTGGAAGGTAAAGATTTAATGAACAAGAGGGTGAATTTCTTCACAGGTAGAGTCTCTACAGAGTTATAAATTTTGTTTGCCTGGAAACTGAGGGCATATTGGAAATATTTTTTTCCGTAAAGCCTTATTTAATGTCTATATATACGTATTGCATACTGGTCAAAAGGTAAATCTTAATATTTGCAAAGCAATACCTTCTAAGTGTTTGTGTTTTTAGGTTTAAAGATCTGTAACGATATGCAATTTTGAATTCATGTTGTGCTTCTGTTGTGATTAGAAAAGTGGTTTATGCCAGTGATTATAGAAGGCAATTTAGCATGCAGACCTTATTATTTGGAAATATATTGTGTGATAAAAATAGTTTTGCTTGATATCTGGATCTCAAAATTCAACTTTGATTTTTGCAATTGAAGATTTGGTAGTGCTGTATGAGGGGAGGGAGTTGTTTGTCATTCAGTGTCACTGAATGAGAAGTTATTCTTTTTAACGTCAAGCTAAATTTTGAGAATCGGTTCTACAACTGATTTGTCCATGGTTACCAGAATGAAGATTACAGGCAACATGAAGGTCAGACTCCTCTTGAAAACCTGGAGCAGACTGTTTTCTCTGGCTATTTGATGCTCTGACTCTATCAAAATGTTCAGATATATTGTGAAATGAGCAAACTTCCACTCAGATGGAAGAAGGGTGTAAGTGGCTGGCAGGGGGATTTTTCTGGTTGGTTGGTTTTTTGTTTTGTTTTGGTGGGGGTCTTTTGGTTTATTGGGTTTGAGGTTTTTTGGGGGGTTTTGGGTTTTTTTTTTGTTTGTTTCTTTGTTTGTTTTTTTAAAGAGTTTTTTGAGATAAAGGTTTTATAATCAAGAATTAGCCTCAAAACTTTAGAACACTTACGTTATTTCCCTTACCTTTTACCTCTCTAGGTTAGATATTTCTTAAAAATTTCCTGTGTTAGGAGAAGATCCCTCTGGAAGGTCTTATGTCCCCCTCCCCCTTTATTGTAGGCTACTGCTGAACATACTGGCCATGAGGGTGGCTTCCTGTCAGAATTGCTTCGTGTAAAATCACAAGGAAGCAAATGTTTCTTGCATCCTCCCATTGTGTTGTTTCCTGTGGAGCAGACTGGATGCATGTCCTGGATACAGGTTTTTTATGGCACTATACGTGTTGGGATGATCCAATCAGATTGTTCTTGGTATCCCCTATAGTCTGAGCATAGCAGGAAACCAGGCTTCCTCTCAACCTTTTGTTCTCAAGGTAGCTGGACTTCGGAGAGCTCTTGGCTCTATCACAATCCAGAATGAAGGTGAGCTTAAAATGGATTTAGGGCTGGGTTTTTTTAAGTTTTTTTAAGTTTAAGCTATAATTTTTAACCTTTTTTTAAAATGTTCCTTTTCTTAGTCATTCTGTTTCTCTCTTGTTGTCCTTTTCTGAACCAGTTCTGGTTTCTGCATGAGCACCTGTGTCGTGTATGTTTTTTTAGGAGCAGGGCTAGGCTTTTGAGATTCTGTTCACACTTCAAGTTTACTTGTTTAAAAACTACCACAATAAGCATATAGTAACAATGGAAGTTTCACAGTCTTAATACTTTCTTGTTACATAGCAGCTTAATTTTTTTTCCCCAATTTGAGCAGTGGTTAAGCTGATCTCCAGCCTTTTTAAATTATGCTGCTAATAAAATCTATCATGTCTTTTTGTTAAATCAGATTATTTTTTATTTCCTTAATGCCTTTTTTGTATACTTAGTCTTTTAATATTCCTTGTGTTTGAGGAAAAAGCCTTACAAAATTCGCATCTAGTCAATTCCCTGTGCCTCTCTTTACTCCTTACAGCTTCAAATAACTAAAAGAAGTATTTTTAAATTATCTCTAGTCCAGTGAGACTTGTTGAAATAGTTATTTGACTTAATTTATGTGAGCAATAACTGCTTGGAGTAAACTGGTGTGTGTTTCTGACTGTTAGATGCTCTGTGTGTTGTGTGGCATTGCTTTTCTGAGCTGTGTAAATGCTACTTGAGCTTGAGAGATGTTGGTACCTGTACAGCCTGGCTAGAACTGCTGCTTTCTTGGACCAGAGATGATCCTCAGTCTGAGGGGGGAGAAATGAGCATGTTAATGTATGCAGGTACCTCAAACATTGTGGATGCGTTGGGAGTTTTGTTTTCTGTTTTTTGTTTTTTTTTTAAACTCTCTAACACAATCATTAAATGCTTCCTAAATCTGTTCTACCTTTCCTGTGATATTACATCACCAGTCAGAACTGGTCTGGCAGCCCCTTCTGTGGTTACTTTCATAGCTTTTGTTAACATTTTCACTTCTCTTGGGTTAAACTAGCCTTTCTTTGTTCCTTTCTCGCTTCTCCCCTGGGATTACGAGTTTTTCCTCTCCTGTCTGAAGGCTGTTTTCTGGGGTAAGGACTTTCTGTGGGATGGGTCTGTTATCAGGAAAGTGAACAGGTTTTTGTTGACTTTTTAGATAAAAACTGCTATGTTGCAGAAAACTAAATCTCTTTCTGTTTCTTAAATCAGTTGGAAGAACTGCAGCAGCTGTCTTTTATTGTCAGCTTTCTAGTCTTGCACAAAGGAGTACTGTGAGTCCTTTCAACCTTATGCAGAATTTGTTGCAAGAGCTATTTTCATAAGACTTTGGATGAGTGTTTCCATTACCTCAGGCAAACATGGGTTTGTGGGGTTTTTTCCTTTTTTCAAAAAAGTGTCCTCTTTTCCCCCAAAAATCCAGATTTTTAATGTCATCACCCAGTGCTTGAAAGTTGCTGGAGTGCTTCCTGCAAGATAGTTCAAGGTTTGGAACACCTTACCACAGTTAAAATATATAAATAAAATAAACCTCTCCTTTCATCCATCCTTTTCCCAAGCCTCATCCATGATCTAATCTATCCAGCAATTTAATTAGTTTTAAAATTCATTAATATTCAGGAATGCTGCTTTCCTCTGTCTTGTAAAGAGATATCATGTAGGTTGTAGTACTTCTTAAAGGATTTGTAGTAATTTTAAAAGTAGATTATGAAAGATCAGGTGCAATGCCTGTGCACTGCTACAGAAAAAGAAGTATGCCAGGAGTAATGCCACCCAGTAACTTTTTTGTGGCCAAAATGTCTTAGGAAAACTTCTTCTGATACTTGTTTTATTCAACTTCCTTGTAATTTAATTGTACTTGATAATTTTGCTTTCTCTGTTCTTTGTTTTTTTTCAAATGCAGCTGTTGCTTTATTATCTTTCCATTTAAAAGCGTCATAGTTTGTTGGGTTTTTTACTTTTTTTTTAAGGAGAAAAACCCCCGCACAGTTTTGCTGGTTCATAACAGCCACTAAAGGACTGATACCTTGATCATGCAATAGCTTCTGCAGTCGTGGTTTGTATGTACAAGCTTAAAGGCTTGTTTCTATGACTTAACTACATGTTTTTTGTTTCTTTCAGACTTTTGATGCAAATGACCTGTATCAGGGACAGAATTTCAGCAAAGTTCTTAGCTCTCTTGTGGCTTTAAATAAGGTGACTGCAGGTAAGTATAGACTGTTCTGATTTGTGCTTGGCTTACTGCTACTTTCACCTTGCATCAGTGTATATTTATACCCCTGCTGTACCCATAATGAGGTGAACATATGTACTATTTTTAAAGAGCTTTTGTTGAAGTTCATGTTTTTAAACTTTGCAGTGGCTCTGGGTCCTCTAGTCATGTCTTCTGCAGAAGGAAGCTTTGTGGTAGAGCTAAGGCTAAGCCTTTAAGCAGGAAAGCAATTTACAAAAAGGGCCTGTTTTTTAGGTTGTTTTTCCTTTTATTCCTCCAAGTTTGAAATACTAAAGTTGACTTTTGCTCCATTCTATCATTATCCTATTTGAACAGCTTGGCAACAGTTTTGCCCTCCCCAGCCTACATTCCCCAGTACTATCCTTTCTTGCCAATAACAGACGGATATCCAGTGTCTTTGGTCCCTTTAGCTAAATATTTCATTCATTTAGCAGCTAGAAGTCATGAACCACTCCAAGTTCTTTGGTGGGAGGGGAGAGAGCTGTAGAGATAACAGACAGGTGAGAGGTGTCCATCCATCACTGTAGGGTGAGGCTGTGCTAAATTATGCCAGCTGGACCCTGGGACAGTCAAGAAGTGTTAACATTGGCCCTTTTGTTTTCTTCCTGTTCACTATCAGCAGCAAATTTCAGTACTGGTCGTCAGGTCTGAGTCTGAGAGAGAGAGTCTAAAACTGAACCATATGTGAGGAAGAAAAGGTGATAGAAAAGAGAGTGATGCATAAAGGTTACTTCATTCAATACTAATGAGATGATAAATGTCACATTTGTAAGACTTCTCTGGTCTCTTTCAAGAGAGATTTTGTGGTTTGATTTTTGTGGCTTATATTTTTCCTTGCATTAGAAAGCACCCCTTAAAATTAAGTTTTGCAACCAAATCTTAGTTTTAATGAATGGGCTTGGAGTAATACCCTTGACTTCTTTGAAACTGTTTAGACTAGTTGGAGATACTGCCTCTCATCTCAAGTGTAACTACAAATGCAAACCAATGCAGTAAATCTTTAAAACTGCTGTACACTGGCCATTGCTGCCTTTGCTGTCATTAAAGTGGAGAAAAAGTGTGGCTGTTTTGTCCAGATGTCTATGGATTAATGCCCACGTCAAAAAGCCACAACTGCAGCTGGTTCGAAGGGATCTTTCACAGTGGGGGCATGTGATGGTAGTATGGAAACCAGAAATCAAAACCACATGCAAACTGTGGTGTTGTCTCATTCCTGGGAGTGAGCATAAACCTTCTTGTTCTTCCAAACAATTTTCATTAACTGAGTGACTGTGTAACAGGCGTTTTAGACTCTATCTCTCTGCTCTAGTATTGGAAGATGGCTTTCAGATCCTCATATGGGTCTGCAAGAATTTCAGACATACACAGGTTATTCTGGGATAGGCCTTCCTACAATATCAGGAATTTGAGTAATGGGCATGGTTGCTGATGAAAGACTTCTATGGGCTTTCACTATGAGGTGTTAATCTCTGGAGTGGTGGGATCAAGGAAGGAGGCTGCAGCCAGCACTGAACCTGGCTCTTAGGAGCTGCTTTTGGTGCAGCCCCTGACTGGCTGTGTCTCACTAAGCTACAGGACACACCCTCCTTGTTGGCTGGCAATATCCCATCCCAGGGAGCGATGGGATGCCAGCCCAGTGTCCAGGTCTGGGGCTGCCCTGGTGCCCCCAAGCTGCCCCACTCCTGGCTGGGATGGTGGGGTGAGCCCTGTCCTGCTGCTCCCTCGGTGCCTCCCAGCAGCCCCCTCAGGTGAATATATCACATACATGTGCTTCTTGGAGGAGAGACAAATGGAAGAGGGGAAATGTTTTGGGAGGGTGTTGTTTACTTGAGAAGCAGCATTTTCCTTTTTTCTATTCCTAGTCCTCCCTCCAAAGATCAAAAAATAGCTTAGTTGGCAAAAAAAATGGGATGAGGCAAAGGAATGTAGGAAAAAAGACAGTGGAAGGAATGTTTTAATTGAGAAGGAGATGGGGGGCTGTGGTAAGAGCTAAGAAACAGATGTGGCTGGCTTCACTTCAAGCAAGTTTTATGCATTCAAAATTCTTGGCTACTAGCTAAAATGATGCTGGTTAATTACCTTTAAATAGACTGGTAGTGAGTAGGAATAGAGAAATACAACCCTAACCCTCCACTCTCTAAACAGGCCAAGTTGTTTTCTTGTCTGTGTGGGGAAGAAATTGTTGATGTTTCAGGATTTTAGATAATTTATTCCTATCATTTTTTAAATCTTGAATTACTTAGTAACTGGAGATATATCAAATCTGCTTTAAATTTTTTAAGTGCTTTAATTTTTTTTAAGTGAATTTTACAGAGGTAAGCAGAAGTTATAGATGCAGATTTTTAAAATTCTAACTTTTTTTCCCACCCTCCTACAGACATAGGGCTGGGCAGTGATTCTGTATGTGCACGCCCCTCATCTCATCGGATAAAGTCCTTTGATTCTCTGGGATCCCAGTCTTCACACAGTAGAACTTCAAAACTCTTTCAGGGACAGTATCGGAGTTTGGTAAGTTCTGGAAGAATGAAACATGCTGTGGTGTGTTATTCCCTTCCCCCCCCTTTCTTTTCCTTCTTTTTTTTTTTTTTTTTGCAATGAGTTTTATAAGTAAATTATAGTATAGCAAGGTAACTGTTTCCTTCTCTTTAAGTTCTGTATTTTTAGCCTGTGAGTTTGTTTCCACAGGTTTTCATACGATATTTCAAAATATGTGCATCTTTTTGTGAACTTCAAACTGTTTTTTCCTCCTTTAGTGCTCTATGTTGTCTGCATAGACAGTATCTTCCTGGATTTATATTTTTCTTTTCAGTGTAGGGACTTGCTTTTCCAAAGGCAAAAAATTCATTTTCTCTCTGAGTGTAGGGATGATGATTGAAGGTTATTCAAACCTCTGTGAAGGTGATGCTTCTAATGTTGGCAGTAGTGTTTATTCCTGTCTTCTGTTACATTTCAAGGTTGATCCTTCAACTTGCCTTTGGGTAGCTGAGTCGTATGGGCCATTGTTTTATAGTACAGCTGAAATCAGGGTTGCATACCTCATGGAAATTGGGATAAAACATATTTTTAGTCACTGAAGGTTTGCAAGGAGGGTTCAGATCCCCTGTGAAAGCTGCTTTATCTGTGGCTTTCTTAGGTGTGGTATAATGTGTTTTCTCAGGTAGCAGAACCTGTGCAAGTTTTTGCCCTAGGCCACTAATTCAAGCTCCCGTTCTGCTGTTCACAGCCCACTCAGTTTTGCAGATGCAGCAGTTGGTTGGACTAGCTGTTAGCTGGATCACTGAAGTAATCAGAGTTTTCAGTATTTCTATCACTTTGGTGATCTGAGTTGCTCTGTGCAAAGTTAGAGCAGAGAAGTGCAAAAAGGAGGGGAAAAGAGCTAGTGGCCTAGTTTGGTTTTATTGGTGTAGATGGTCTGTTTGGAACTGTTCTCATCAAGTTTGTACTCATTTTCTCTGCTGGAAAGCCATACTGGCAGAGCATAGGGTTTGTAGTTGATCTTACTGTGCCATATTTCTGCTTATTTTGTGGCTTTTTACCAAAACATTTTCTCTTGTTGAGCAGAGAGGATGAAAGCACATAATGTACAAACAGGGAACTAAGGCAAAGGCACTTTGAAAATTTGCCTATCCAGTTATCAAGCACTGGGACTTACACTAGCTTGGGGGTTTCTCCATGTTTTCAAAGTTGTCTTTGTGCTTATTTTCCAGTAGTTTCTCAGCTGCTATCTCTGATGAAAGTCATATTGAGTTGGGATACAATAGCATGATTGCTGGGGTTGTGTATTAAGCTGACATGTTGTAAGATCCTAGTGACAACATGCAGTCTTTTCATCACCTCAACTATATAGGCAACGTGTAGGTGGAATTCTTCCTCCTGGATAGCTGACTAGGACTGCTTACACAGTCATTTTCTCACTAAGCTGATTTTTTAGCTGTTGATCCTTAGTTATAATAGAGACAGACATGATTTGTAGCTCTCAGTTCCAGTGCAATGTTTTTCAAGTTGTCCAAGTTTTTCACTTTTTTAGCATAAAGATTTGCCCAAAAACTCATGAAATGCTTGAATGAATAGTGCAGATACCCAAAATTTCTCTTCCAAGGACAAAATGCTGAATTTGAAAAATCATTAATTCAAAAGACTTAGTTACTTCTAAGAACATTCAGATGTTAAAACAGAGTGATAATATGCCTTCACATCCATGGCAGAGGTTGAGCATGCCTACATAGTGCATGTGGACAGCTGCAGCTTTTAATGCTGCAGGCTTCCAGCTTTGCTAACCTTGAGAGAAATGATTTTGAGTACTCATTCAAGGTAAATTGCATAATCCTTGCATAGGTTTTATGAAAGAACACTCCTTCATTGGCAGGCCATGGAGACTTCAGCTGTGGAAGCCACCAATCTGATCTGTTATAGTAAAAAAGAAAAGGAAAAGGATTTGAGCTGTAAACTCTCAATAGATCCAAAATTAAATTAAACCCAACTCAATTTCTCCCTCTTTGCAACACAGAGAATTTTTGGAAAAAGCTCTGTAATGTAAAGCCTTTGTTTCTATGTAGTTGTCAAAGGCAGTTTCAATTTATGCTAGTTATAGAAAATGTGTGTATTTATTTTTTTTGAGAGCAATAATTATTCTCATTTTACCTCTGTTAACACATTCTGATTTGAGTGGGCTGTAATAATTAAAACATATCTGATATGTCTGATTAAGACCTATAGATTAAAAATGACAGAAATACTGGAAATGTCAAATCGCTCCTTATAAAGAGTAAAAATATGTGGGGACTGTTGTGTGTGGAGGAAAGGCTATTTCCATTTTATGGGTATTTCTGTTTTTATTCATAGAAATATTGTTAAGTCTCTAATGATATTTTATTCTTTGCTTTCTCTTATTAGGACATGACAGATAACGGCAACCATCAGTTGGTGGTGAGAGCCAAATTTAATTTTCAACAGACAAATGAAGATGAACTTTCTTTTTCAAAAGGCGATATTATTCATGTTACAAGAGTGGAAGAAGGAGGCTGGTGGGAAGGAACTTTAAATGGAAAAACAGGGTGGTTTCCAAGTAACTACGTACGAGAAATTAAATCAAATGGTGAGTTTTGAAGGGGAGAGGATATTTGCAGAAATTCTTGCTTTGGGTAGAGGTTGATAGTTGATTGATTCATTAAAACTTCTAATGCTTTTTGTTTAAGCCTGATTTTATTTACTGAATACAATTCACAGCAACAATTAATGCTCAGGAACTCGCACTTCCCCACCCTAGTTCACTGTATCGAGTGGCTTCTGAATTAGCAGTAACTGTACAGAAAACTTTTTGTTTCCCATTCTGTTTGCTTGTCTGCCACATTGGGGCTGCTCTCACTTTCTTGGTCTGAAATCTTAGAGATTGGAGTTTTGACTCAGATGCTGACAGACTTTGAATTGGTGCTTTGCTTCACTAAACAGTGAGAGATTTCCTACCAAAAAAAAAAAAAAAATTACAAGAAAAAACCCTCAAACCAAACAAAAATTTACTCAACATGTCCCGTTACTTAGAAGTAAACAACTACAGAAAAGAAACCCAATTCTGTCGACATCTACCTATGAAAGATAATGTATTTGTGGTTTTTCTTTTTCTTTCTTGTTCATGTGCCTTCAGCTTTTGTTCATACAGGCTTCATCCTTCCCTAAAGTTTCATTTTGAACTTTATACAGTCAAAGTACCTTTTATAAATGTCATCTGAATATCAGCAGTAACATTCCTTTTTAATCCACTAGGACATTGCTGTGGGTGACATAATTTCTCTGTCTCCTTCATTTCCTTTTTTTACCCCATGTCTTTCCTTGTCTTGGCTTATTTTCAGAGTTTAGGGATAAGCATGGTAGGATAAAATTACCCAGGGTCTCTGGAAGGCTTTACCACTGTTTCCTTTGTTACAGCTCCAGTGAAAACACACATCTTTTGGGGCCATGCTAAAGTCTTTGGCATGGCTTGTTTGTTTCTTTTCCCCTATTATGAAGCAGCTATTCAGATGCCTGACTGCATTGAGGTTGTGGAAGCAGAAGTCCATTTTTAAACTTTTCTTTTCTCCTTTGGTTGAGTCCTCTTATTTTCTTCCTTGATTTAATATCTCCAGACTGTTGCTGCAAAATGCTTGTCTTAAATGACAATGAAGCTGCAGATCTTCAACCAGCTTCTCTGACATAGTCACAATATAAGACTTGGCTTTAATATTCTTTAGATATCTCTCAGATGCAGCTTATCCTGAGAAACAATTCTTGAAGCCTTTTTTTGGTTTATAGTGTTGTAGCATCAGCCATGATAACCTTCTGGTCTTATTGTTATTAATTTAAATCATTGCTGCAGAGATTTTGTTTGAATTTCATCAGTTTTTGACCTCTTCCAACTCCTGGAACCTGGGCAGGCAATTAAGCTCCAGAATAGAAATGCTTTAACAGTGAACATGCAAGAACCAGAAGTTGTCAGTAACTGGGATGAAGTGGTTCCTGTTTTATTAAGAATACTGCACTTGAGTGGAGTAACTCTTTAAGTAGGAAGAGACAAGCTGTAATGCCAAGGTTAGTACCAAGTGCAGCCTGATGCTTGTGCCTCCTTGCAACCCTGTCTGATCCTTGGGGCTGACATGGTTTTTACTTTCACTTCTTGCCCGCAGACGAATTTTATCCCAAGTCCTTTTCCCTCCACTTTATAGATGTATTCTCTCTGCCACAACAGTTTATCCCTTCTGGCTTCTGCAAGAGTTCTTGCGTTCTTGGTCTGCTCTCTCATATGTTCAGTTTCTTCTATGGAAGTTACTTCTGTTTGTGCCCATACTTTTCTCAGGAAGCTTATTTCATTGAGTATTGAGTTGAAATGACTGAGCTGTTGCTCACTACACACGCTCACGTTTTCCTCCTCCATTTTAAAATTACTGTGTTTGGCTTTTTCCAGTTCTTTATGGAACTTCACTTGTCCTCTCTGGTTTCAGATATGGATATAGCTAGTTCTCTTACTATCAAATCAGCACAACAGGTACTGTGAAATTTATGAAAATAGTAATTTTAACCTGCTTTTATGCATTTGTAGGTATATGTTTGAGTTGTCTGAAGTTGACTTTTTCATGAGGAGGATGGGGCTTGGTAGAAGGAAGCATGACATACCAAGAGCTGCTTAGTGTGTTAGTAACTGTGGAGTTGCATATTAGCTTTACCCCTTCATGTACATATGTATGCTGTAGAATGCTTTGTTGCTACTACCCTCATGACCATGTTAGGTGTATTTTAAAAGGTGACCTGACTTCTCCTGCTTACTTTTGCTTTTTTTGTGTATTTGTGGTCAGTACATAGATTTGTGATATTTGCTCCATATCAGTTTGTGGTCAGTACATAGATTTGTGATATTTGCTCCATATCAGTTTGCATCCACTTTTTCTGTTTTAACTTTGACAATTTTTGAAGGAATTACCATTCTTGTGAGCCTTTTCTGCTTATGTTCTGCTTACTAGTGGGATTTCTTTTTTTACTCTTATTTTTAAGTTTACTGAATTCTTTGTACTTGAGGTCCATTGTTGTAATTTTGCTGCACTGTTTTTTTATTTTATTGGTTGTTTCCATGAAACTTGTTATGACTATTTCTCTTCCCAATTGAATTTTGCTTTATGGGTATTGTTTGAGATCCTAGAGAGAAGGCTTTACTGGAATTCTCCTCCCTTCTGTATTCAAATGCATTGCCACTGTGTCCTGCTGCTGGACTTTGTGTGTTCTGCTGTCCTTGTTGAAGCAAGGATATAATGCTGTTTTTTGCAAAGCTCTGAAGTTCTTTGAATTGGTGGGTGTTCAGGAGACACTTCATCTAGATTATATGTAATTTTTGTTGCCTTCCTGTGTCCCTGCTCTTTTTAGTTTGTTTTCATTAGGAGAGTTGGCATTTCTTGAGTTGATAGTCTTACACTGTATTTTCTTTTACTTCCTAGTAAACTTCCTCACTTCAGGATTTTCCTAATTCACAAGTATTTTTAGTGCCTTTATGCCTTTAGGATGAGGTTGAAATATAAAAGTGCTCTTTTTTGCCTTACATATTTTAAAAGTAGTTAGGAGAACTTGCAGCCTTGCTAGCTCAAATTCAAAATGTGTTTCCTGTCCGTGTACAATAGATTGACTTTTAAAAAAGATCGAGACAGGATTGCTGAAATACATGCTTAATTAAGGTCTCTATGAAAAAAATGTTCATCCTGGCACATTTCTGTTTTAAAAATACTCTGTTAAATGTTCTGGCATTGACAGTATGACTCTACGCTTCTTTCTCCTCTGAAATGTAGCTGAAATTACTGTAAATAATTAGAAGTTCTGTATAGGATGAGGCATTCTATGGCGAGATCCCAGGACCTGACTAAATAAGCTCCTGGCTTTCACTAAATTAAATCCCCTCAGTCAGTGCTGTAACCTGACTTCTGTAAAAAAAACTGTAGATATGTAATCTTAACTTTTAGGTGTCTCTGAATTTATATATTCAGGGAAGGGAAGAAAGAGATGTGTGGCAATGGAACTGCCTTTACCCACGCTGATTTGTTAAGGAGTTTAGAAGAAAAGAAAGCTGCATGACATAAATTACACCAGCAGAGCATATTACCTGATAAGGTATCTCACAGTGGTTGTGCTCTGGTTGTAATTTGTTTGTGTAGCTGTGCTGAGTGATTAGAGTTAGCACCCAATGCTAACACATGTATGAGGTGAGCTATGAATGGTTATGTCAGTAGGACATACTGAGATTATTGAGCAAAGCACAGCGTTGAATTTTCTTAGGCTGGACAATGACTGTTTTGGGGGAAAATAATTTGGTGGAGATGGAAAACTGTTTTTATTTTGCTTCTGAGTGTGTATTTATTCTGTTCCCCTCCCTGACCCAAGGGGAAAGAGAGGATTTGCTTTAAGTTGTGATAGTTATGATCAAACATGTAAATATAAACAAAAAACCCACACAAAACCAAACAAAAAGTACTATTTTCTATTCAGGTATGTGACTACACTGTGAGCTTCAAAAAAATGTTCCATTTCTCTCTCCCTTCCCCCGTGCCTGTTTTCATTTCAAACCCTGTAACATTTTACTTTTTTAAATGTTCTTTGGTTGCTAGTCAGCAAGTGCTTTGAAATGTAAGTATTTTGATTTTACCCTGTTCTACTGTTACATGTGACAGAGGGTAAAAAATAATATGTGAACTTGTTAAGATACTTGACAGTGTGGCCTTATTGAGGTTGTTTTTGCTTATATAAAATGGAACAGGAAGGGGTGAAGGTGTAGGTGGAGTCTTGTCTCTTACAGTGTTGCTTCTGTCTCACACAGTAGTTAGAGATATTTGGGGACCTAGTTTTGAGGGCTTCCTTGCAATGGAAAAGAAGAGTGATTAGCCAGAATGGGATGCACTTGCTTAGCTACTGTCACATGTTAATCAGATTTTTTAAAAAATCACATGGTCAGTTACTGAATTTTATCCAAGCATAATCCCTTTAAATGGCATGAGATTACACAGGAGGGAATATAACTTTGTAAAAACTACATTTGATATGTCTCTAACTTTTTTGTAATTCTTTATAGAAATTAATGTATTGTTACTGCCTTAGCCTCTGTTATGCTTTCTTGACAGTTGTTAGTATCAGGCCCAGTGCAAATTACAGTGATAGAGTTTCTTTTGGTTGGATGTTAAAAAAAAAAAAATCAATTTGGGGAAAAGGTCAGAATATAGTGGAGGAGTAGAGTGTCAGCTGTTTCTGTCCTGTGGTGCGTGAGAGAAGGAGCAATTGCACATTTGGCTTTGGAAAAAAAAGGAAAGGAAAATAATAACTAAAACCCCATGAAGAATGGTAATTTTTCTCTCCTCAACTATGTACACTTAGAGTATTGTGTTCTCTTGTCAAGTGTAACTCTACAGACATCAATAAAATAGAGGTTGGGACCAGTGAATACTGTTGGGGCAGAAGTGTTGGTGGTGTCTGTATTGAGGGTGGAGCATTGCAGCAGTGCCTTAGCCATCTTGAGAACAGGGAATGGGTTTAGGTCTCCCCTCCTGATGCTGGACTTGAACTGACTAGTCTAGGAAGATGGAGCTTGTAGCACTTGCTGATAGGGACCACATAGCTTTTGGTGTTCTTGTTGGCACATCTTTCCTCCCCTAACGTAGAATGGAATAACCCAAATGGGATTTTTTATCTAGATTACACACCATGCCACAGTAATCACAGAAACGTGCAGGGGCATTCTTGTAGCAGTAGGGTCAGAGAGCTTTAGTAAAGTATCTTCTGAAGGGAATAAATACTCTGTGGAGCAGCACGAGGTAGAGTGTTACGTGAAAATGAATATGGCATAAACTGAAGACATGACAGAACAGAGAGAATGTGGGAATGCCAAGTAATTTGAAGGCATGTAAGTTAAAACAAAGAAGCAAAGCGTTGGGAAGGATCAGGTAAATTGTCTTTCTACAGCCAATAAATAGACATTCGTAAAGAATAAAACTACTTCATTTTAGAGAGTTTGTGGCATCTTATGTACTACTTAGGGAAAGATTATAAAAGCAATTGCGTTCACTGAGGATAATTATTTGCTGGAAAAATAATGTTGAAAAGCCTGTGTTGTCCTCATTCTCCACCCAAAGGTGATGTTAAGTGAAGTCTGTCTAGTTTATCACCAGCCACTAGACAATGCATTAGCAAGTGTGGCTGAGAGCAGTTAAATGTGGTGCTTTGATCACAAGAGAGATGGACAGTGGTAACCTAGCTCTTGGTTTCAGTCACCAGCAGGATACCATCTCTTCCCATACCTGAGCAGATGCATGCCAGCTTTGGATTTGATCATACACTGAGCCATTGCATGCCA